>JAZGUH010000796.1:0-722500 GCA_037893225.1 Hippasteria phrygiana | reverse complement strand
AACATTACAAATGACCATTCAAACTGGCCTTTCGGTATTTTTTTCTAATGTGTATCACCACGTACCACCCCCCCCCCCCCCGATGTTTCACTTGCTTTGTATTATAGTTAAAGGTAATATAAAGTATTTGCTTTTACTGTAATTTTTTTGAAATAAATGAATTTGGGGGTAAGTATTTTATAGCGTTGCTCGCAAATACTGTATCACTGACCTGTTAAAAGTTTTGTGTGTGTAGATGCTGGGAGAAAAAAAAGCGATAACAAAATTATGTTCTAGTAGTCTGGTTCCCTGACCCTACTTTACTAAAATCAGAGCAATTTATAGAGTCGGGGGAATTATCAGGTCGGGGACAATCGTTGGAAAATGATATCAATTTCCACTTGCATTGAAAACGACAGCACACCAGGTGGCATAATTTCACAGTGTGCTTGAGACTGCTATTTACTTTCAGTTTAGTACAGTATTTTGTAATAATTCAGTAGGTTGTTCTTTTGATGTTTTCAAATGTTGTATACTACCTTTAAAGGTAGTGTACGTGATTGGTCATTATTGCAATTTTCAGAAATGGGCGGATTTGGGGGTTAGTATTTTATAGGAAATATCGTTCCACTGACCTGTTCAAAGTTTTGCATTGTTGGATGGCGAAAAAAAAACATGAGGGAAAAACGATATAAATTTCCACAATATAAATTTCCACTTTTCTTGACAACGACAGCACACCTGGTGCCATCATTTCACAGGATGATTGAGACTACTATTAACAATTTAGGGAGACCGTTAACATAGGGCAAGATATCTCAGTTGGTAGAGCGCCGGTACGGCAACCCGGAGGTCGCAGGTTCGAATCCCGCTCCTGCCAGTTTCTTTGTTCACTTTGAAAATGTATTCAAATTTACCTAGTTAGTTTCCCTTGTGGATTGTTTGACGAATTATAAGTTAAAAAGTTGTATCTTCATTGAGTGATCCCCACAATGTCGCTTCCCAGGTTGTATCGTAAAATTGGGTGTGATCCCTGGCTATGCGGCATTCTGGGTTTATGACTTCTGACTAGCGCCCACCCGAACAAAGATACTGACAATTTGGGAGACCGCCAACATAGGGCAAGATAGCTCAGTTGGTAGAGCGCCGGTACGGTAACCCGGAGGTCGCAGGTTCGAATCCTTAAAAATAAAATTTGGAGGATTACCAATCGTGTACACTACTTTGAACTGTGCATCCGGCCAACCAGAAAGTATGGACAAAGGAAAATACTAAAAACTAAATCTTAGATTTGAGATACTTCTCCGTTCCCTTCCTCCCCTACTTTGTCACCACCATATCACTGCCCCCCCTTCCCGTGTCGTACCTTTACATCATGCAGGATTAACTCCAATAAGTTCAGCTGTAGCTTTGTCCCCGACCGTGTAGACCCTCTCCCTCGCAACAAGAAGTTTCTCAAATGAGGTCTCTTCTTTCAGAATCGCGGCTTGCTCTTTTACAAATGGTGTGATGTCATCTATGCCTATGATCCAGTCCGTTGCAAATGATTTCAAGATCTGATTTTTGTATTTGAAGAAGAGGAAGAAACAAAGAGAGAATCTTGAAGCATGTAAAAACTATTAATCAACCCTAATCTCCTCGGCTTTTTTACTAGGAAGTGTCCTCAACCTGTTAAAATCCAACACTGTGCAGTATACCTAACGCACATTCTTTGGACTTGGACAAATTGGGGCATCATAGCTCCATGTAAAGTAATGGTGCCCAGGCCCTACAGCCCGGAACCCATCAAAATTTAGCACAACCTGCTGTTGGAGTTTGTAAGGATTTGGGTAGTTAGGGTTAATTAAAGAGGTTTGACTTGGAGGATCACACGGGGATCAACCAAAAAGATAACCGTATTAAACTCCTCAAAATGTCCATTACTTGTCACAATTATAATCAGAGATGTAGTCGAGTCCATCACAAGTCCCTGTAAGTCCCTGCAAGTCCATCACAAGCCCTCCAGTCCTAATCCCAATCACAAGCTATTCAAATGAGCTTTGACAAAGGTATTTCTTTGTCATTGTTCATCCAGTTACTTGTGACCAGCTCTATGAAAGGACTTCGGACTGGACTTGCAAAAGTACTTGTGAAAGGACTTGCAGGGACTCGACTCCAACTCTGTTTATAATTAAATTAAATTTTGTTCTGGGGCAATGGATGCCAAAAACAAAACAAGATTTTTTGAGGATCCCTTGAAAGAGTAAATTGGACACACAAAAAAGCATTTCAGGGATCCCTTGAAATAGTAAATTAGACAATTTTTTTCTTCACTTTATTCAAAGCTGGCAAGACTAGAATTTGATTTCTGTACCTCCCCTCGAAGCCCAAGCTGAATGGCACGTCTCTCCTCCTTGCCTCCATCGGGGGCGTGGTCAGGATCCCACTGGAGGCGGACAGACACGTCAGTCTTTCCGGCATCTTTTTGGGTCCGGGCGGTGTAGGCCTGGGCCAGGATCGCATCAAACGCCGCCCTCTGGAGGCTGATTGCCAAGACGCGCTCCTGCCCGGGTTTACTGGCCCATCCACAACGGTACATCATCCATAGAAAGTTGGTCTTTATCCAAGACATGCGACTGAAGCTGTATTTGGCCCCGCCAAATCTAGTTAAATGTGTAAAATTGGGAATGGTTTAATTGCTATTACCTCAGCAACATAAAAAAAATATTCAGCATCATAACTTTTTCTTTCAAAAACTAGGTTGTGCAAAGTGTTCATAAAATACAATTCTGAACACAAATGGATCGTTATTTTCCAAGATTTTACTGTTACTGACTGATTCTGGTGGTGTGTGTGTTTGTTTTTTTCTTGTTTTTTTTTTGGGGGGGGGGGACCGCACAGTTTTTTAAGGTACTCTCTTCGAAAGTACATGAACTGAGGCTTTTATAATTGTTTGTACATTTTAAGATTTCAAATGTACTGATCATCTGTTCTGAAAATAACCAGGTTGTACCGCAATTTATCACGGCATATTATCATATCATGACAAGGTGGCATACAACAGCAGCCAGTCTTTTCTACAGTATATAAACAAATATTAACCTTTGATTAGTGACAGCATATTCTGCAATGTCCGGGCAAAAAGCTTGGTACACGATTACGCTCTCTTCGTTATACTGGGCAAGAATGTGATGACCATTTGCGGGCCAGTGATGTTCAACCTGAGTTTTATATGACTCCGTCAGTAATGAAAACGGCTTTGCACAGGTAACCATAGCTTTTGATTGGATGAATCTTCCGACACTGAAATGAAAAATAGAAAAGAAAAAAATGCAAAATTAAATTTTTCATTCGCACAACAAAGTGGTGTATCATGGATAGTTGCCGCATGACGAAGTTACGTATCGTGTGCACAGAACCAATGGACAATCGTCACTTCGTGGTGCGAATGCTGAATCGTTTTCCGTACCCATCCCCCTTCTCCCAGGCTGCCCCACCCCCATTTCGGAGAATGTCATTTTGGACGGTGACTGAACCCCCCTGGGCACTACTCTCCTGTAAAAAGTGGGCCGATTTTTTATTTTCTCTTTAATTACTGTCCCCACCCTTGAGTATGACAAACATATGGCCTTGGGGGAAATAGTGATAGGCCTAGGTGCATAATTTTGTAAAGTTTGAAAATCATGCTGTGGATACATATGTCGAGCGCAAGTTGGGTCCCACACGCAAGTTTAACCTTACGCAAGGTATTTCCGAAGCACACAAATTTAACTGCACCGTTTAAATTTGCGCACGCACGTTACAATTTGCGCAAAGGCGATCGCAAACTGAGAACCTTGCGCAAGTTTAACCAACCGCACAACAAAGTTGAAAACCTTGCACCAATTAATTTTGCCAGGTAATGTGAAATTTCCACGGTGTTCTTGAAATTTGCCACAAGGCAAAACAAATCATCTTTGCTCTTAAAACTCTCGCGAAATGCGTAAATAAACCAAAAACTCCGCTGTAGGTCTAGAATCCATCTACTGCAGGTAGGCCTAGGTAAAAACACTGCGCGCTTCGCAACTTCTATATTCTCGTTCTCACTCGAGTAGGCGAAATGAAAAGGAAAGCGCAAATCGGAGTTTCACCTGGGTATGCTAACAATGGATGTTAAGGTCAAAAATAATATTTCCTTTTTCCCCTGTCTATGTGTGTTTTTCCCGCAATTTTATTTGAAAAATAATGACATTAAATTCCACGCTAAGTGTTTCTTGGGGTGGTTAAAGTTAAAAAATCATTCTGCCAAAAATAAGCCAGTTTGGTATCTCAAAGGTCAAAGGTTACTTGGGATAAAATTGCTGACATAATGTCACGCCATGTTACACGAACACCCATTCTGACTGAATTTAACACGTGCTCATTGTGCGACCACCTTTTGTGTTCACACACACGCGCGTTAGGTCATGCGGGTCATTCGGGCTGCGCGAGGTCTCCGGAAGCCCGCCGCGTGACCTTTTACTCTGGCTCTATGATATGAGTATGTGGTGCGCAAGTTTAAATGTGCGTGCGAGATTTGCAGCAAGGAAAGTAATGCGCGCGCAAGTTTAAACTTGCGTGCACAGGTTTAAACTTGTGCGAGGGACCCAAATAAACCTTTTTGGGATTCTCAAAGCATCATTGGTACAGCATCAGCCCTTACTGGAAGAGCAAGCACATTAGAACTGACGTGATTGGTCGCATTGGTCACATGTTGGTTGTCATGGTTGCAAAAATCCTCTTCTGATAGGCTAATAATGTGACATTATTAGCTGTTCTTATTCCAGAGAGTTGCATTCATCAGTAACTGGTACCCTGAGAGGGATTCCCCAATTGTTTCCTTTATTTTATTGCCATTTATGATTTGAAATTGATTGTTCTGGTTATTATTTTCCTTAAATGCAAAGATAATGTGAACAGAGTATATCTCTGACCTCATGACAGATATTTAGCATAAAATCATTTAATAAATTACATGGTTTGTTTGGCCTCCATACTCACAATGCATTGAGAAAAGGTTTATTGCGCCCGACACATACCTACAACTACAAGAAATGTCAATTAATGCCCGAGTGGAAAGAGTTCCATATCCGGACATCACTTATAATAGTATACCTCGTGCACAAAGTCTATGGGCCATGACAGAAAAGTATTTTCAAAGAATAAGTTGAAAATTGTTCCCTCTTAAATTCGTGTTTCTTCATCAGATTTACACTTTTTGGTAGTTTTTAAGTCATATTAAGGGAAAATAAGTGATGTCCGGATATGGAACTCTTTCCGCCTGACCCTGAGTTATGGCCATCATCACACGGATACTGAAATGGGTAATCATTACCTTTAGGACACCTCTAATTTTTTATGAGTTCCGTTCAAAACCGCCTTTTGCAGATGACTTTACAGTACCAAAGTTACTTTTGCAGGCTAAAGCAGACTTTTTTTCTTCAGATTAACTCATGTTGGAAAGATTTTACTTAAATCCCCCCCCCCACCAAAATTTTTTAGAAATAGCAAATCTTGGAAAATAACCATCCATTTGTGTTCATAATTAATTGTATAAACACTTGGCACAACGTTTAATTTTGAGAATTTTGTTGGGACATTTTTAGTGCAATACAGGGGAAGAAAGTTTGTGTTTTCTGTGTTGGAAGTTCTTGGCAGTTGGCACTATGTATGTCACACCATGAAGAAATATGTGTTTTATTTCTCCATGGTCACACCAAAGTGTGCACATACATGTTGATTTCTTCCTCATTTTTTACAGATTTTACTAAAATAAATCTTGAAATAACAGGTTGTGCCATTTTAGACAGTTGTTATCAAGGAGGGTTGGTTATTTTCCAAGATTTTGCTGTTCTTGACTGATTTTGGTGGGGGGTATTAAAGTAAAATCTTTCCGTTGCCGTTTTACCCCATAATTTCCCTCATAAATCAAAACCCTGCCCTCTTTCCACAGTGATTTCAAGCACAGTGACTTTTCCTGCCTGTAATTGTAAAACTGTATCATCGCAAAATATTGAGGTAAGTTCCGAAACATAAACTGTCTCCTTCGTTCTCTTTTTTGGAACGGGGTCCTAAAGGTAAGGATTACCCTGAAATGTGACTTTGTACATTCCTCCATGATTGTTTAAAAAAAGAAGTTACAATTAATGAAAACCACGTCTTTTGTTTACGAACCTTGTCATTTGTCAAGTTTTCAGCGGAAGTCTTTTCCAATTTCCCACGCCGAGTTTCCTGATCCAGTCGCTGGTTTTCCAACCCGCACATTTCAGAATGTAAGGCCGGCAGGATACCAGTTTAGTCTGACTAAAATATTCACGCGAGAATTTGTCAGTTTTAACGAGAGAAACAATCCAAGATGGCGAATCGCGGAGGACACCATGTGGATGCAGTTACAGAGCGAAGACTGAAGCCGATTTACGGTTAGTTGAATTGGCCATTGTGGGTGATCGAGTAGGTTTTGAACAACAGTCTAATCTGGCTTTAAATAGCAGTTTCCATTTTATCTGGTTCGAGTGATTTTAAGGGAGATTTATACATTACGGATGAGTGACAATATGTCATGATGAAAGCGCAACGCCAACTTAAGTTACATTGTTACAATTAATAATTAGTTGAATAACCTTTTCGACATTCTCAATGCATTGTGGGTTTGGAGGCCAAACAAACCATGTAATTTATACACAAACCTATGCTATGGCAAATTTTTATCATATTTATTTTAGAATTCACCTGGTAGCTGCTGATGAATTTGAATATCATCAAAAGGAAAGATTTTACTTTAATTAATACCCCCACCAAAATCGGTCAGGAACAGCAAAATCTTGGAAAATAACCAACCCTCCTTAATAACAACAGTCTAAACATGTGGCACAACCTGTTATTTCAAGATTTATGTCAGCAGAATGTGTAAAATTGAGGCAGAAATTAACATGTATGTGAACACTTTGAGTGACTTTACATGGTGCCAAGAACTTCTAACACAGAAAACACAAACTTTCTTCCCCTATATTGCACTAAAATTGTCCCAACAAATTCTCAAAATTAAAGGTTGTGCCAAGTGTTTTTACAATTATGAACACAAATGGATGGTTATTTTCCAAGATTTGCTGTTCCTTACCGATTTTGGTGGGGGGGGGGGTATTAAAGATTTTACTTTAATACCCCACAAAAATCGGTCAGGAATAGCAAATTTTTGAAAATAACCATCTATCTGTGTTCAGAATTGTATAAACACTTGGCACAACCTTTAAATTTAAGAATTTATTTGGGAAATCTTTGTGCAATATAGGGGAAGAAAGCTTGTGTTTTCTGCGTTAGGTGTTCTTGGCACAGTGTATGGTCACTCAAAGTGTTCACATACATGTTAATTTCTGCCTCAATTTTACACATTCTGCTGACATAAATCTTGAAATAACAGGTTGTGCCACACATTTAGACAGTTGTTATCAAGGAGGGTTAATTATTTTCCAAGATTTTGATGTTCCTGACCGATTTTGGTGGGGGTATTAAAGTAAAATCTTTCCACAAAAAATAATGAATTTAATTAGGGGCAAACAGGAATGGACATTTCACACTTCAACTTGGCTCTCATTTTACAAAGTGCATCAATGAGCCTGCTCTCTGTTCTTATTCTTCAGACAACCTTGACAATGGCAACTACAAGACAGCTGTCCAGATGGCAGACAAAGTTCTCAAGAAGCATAGGGATCTGCAGTGTGCGAAGGTAAAAAAGAGGACTTGACACCCAGGCGTGTACTAGGTTTGAATCCTGCCTGAGAAGCCTTTACATTGCTTTGAGGAAAGAATTTACATTAACCCTAACCCTGTAATGGAAGGTTTGCGACAACACCATGTGAAATTTATCTCTTTTGAGTTGTGTGGTTCTGAGAAAAATGTTTGTTTTAACTTCTGCCTATGGGTCTCCTATACCCTTGGTATTCTGCCTTTGATGTTCACCCCAACTGTGCCCTCCCCCCCCCCCCCCCTCCCCCAACAGCACCAGAACACTTTTGAAAGTGGGAGGGGGGTGGGGGGGGGGAAGTAGCGGTGGTGCCGGCTGGCTGCTGCCATTTTCTATGCTTTTCTGTATGCGGAACTCAGTGGGGGAGCCAATGCCCCTCATCGCCCCTGTTCTGCTGCCGTTCCCCCCCCCCCCCCCCCACCACCCCCATCCCCCCTATCTGCCATGCTTTAGTGAGCATCCTACCCAGCAACTTAGCTTCTTGTTCCAAAATCTCCCACCTCAATGGTTCACCGAGCTAATCCCCTGTCACTGGATCCCAGCCACCACTTCTTAAGCCCCTGCATCAGCTAGAGTCCGGCAATCTCCTGATGAATTTCACATAGTGTTACCGCTAAGGCTGTTGTCGTTGCCGAATCATAAAGCTCATCATCAAAAGCACATCATAACACATGGGTTGTTAATACATACTAGAACATTATACTAAGGGAGGAGTGGTTAATCTGTGGTCGGGCCAGGCCTTTGAAAAGCCCAGCCATGCCCGGGCCTTCGGGCTTTTACTCTTGCTATTGTGAGCCACAAATCACCTAACAATAGAACATCAACTAATTAATAAAGCTCTGCCAGGCCAGGCCTGGTTGTAGCCCCTCCCACACTAATCTGTACCCATTCAAGGCTGAGGATCAAAAGATGCCTCAGCTGTCAGTCAAGTCTGGGTGAACAATAGGAGCCTGCTGGACTCCAGAAATAATGGACAGTTTATTGTGTACAATCAGGGGATTATAGAAGCCCAAAGGCCCAGGTGTTCCAGGGGCTTGGCCAGGCTTTTCAACGGCCTGGCCTGACCACAGATTAACCACTCCACCCTAAGCTAGGTTTCACATTAGTTTATGTGTAACTTGTGACAAAAAAAAATCGGTGTTTAGCGCACACAAATTGCGTGCGATGTTTTATTAATTTTTATTTTGTCGACAATGAGTCATCTGTGTCGATATGTCGGAAAACTGCCATTGTCGCCAACATTGTCGACAAAAGGCCTGTCAACAACAGCCCTAGTTACCGCACACCTTCCATACTTTGTTCATGTCCATCATGCATACCTACAAGTCTCAGCCCTCCAAATTTCTCTAAAATCCAACACCTGAATTTGATTGATTTTGATAGATTCCAGATGAAAGTGCCCAGACACTGTAGGAATTCTTTTGATTATTTATTTGTTTTACAAAGAATGTGTTGTTGAGTTCCACAGTCGAAGTCCAAATGTCTTCACTTGAGCCGTTCACTTAACCCTATAAACTCCCTGCATCATTTTTCTTCCAAGTAACCTGAATCCTCCAACATCCTCTGATTTCAAAGTGTTCAAGCTGCATGTAACCTGAATCCTCAAAAATCCTCTAATGGGGACCATTGCATGAATCCTCCAAAATCCTCCGGGGTTTTTCGTCAACACCCTCGTAACCTCAATCCTCCGAAATCAACCGGCATCAGATTGGGCCTGATGACCTGGATCCTCCATTTTCCTCCAGAGGCAAAATCCTCTTATGCCCTCAATCCTGCAAAATCACGTGCATTGAATTATTCGTCCCATCACACGACGCGAACCCGCACCGCCAAAAATAGTTCTATCACATGGTTCTATCAAACGGTAACGCGTGTGATAGAACTGGTTCTCGGTCCCTCGGTTGTCCTTCGGACTTCAAATGTCTATTATATACATATGGGGACCGGGAACCAGTCTAGGCTATCTTTCACACAAAATGGGGGACGGTGTTTCCGAACCGCGGTTTGTCTTCCTAACAGACGACGAAATATTGGAACTCGTAGGCGATGCTGATGCTGCTAACACAAAGAGACAAATGAAATATGCAGTCAAACGATTAGAGGAATTTGCAATACACACAGGAACAACAATTAAAGCTTTAACTGATTCGGAACTGGGCCACTTTTTCATTTGTCGCGGTTTTATGCGGGACTGAGAATGTAAACGGCACGTTGTACACCAAGAAATCCATGCATGCAATCTGTCGGATTTATTCAGGCGTTGTATAAAACAAATAATGAATGTTTCATATTCGTGCAATGGTAAGAATAATTTCATTCGGTGACAGATGGAATGCCCCATTCCACTCGGCTTCGCCTCGTGGAATGGAACATTCAATCTGTCACCTCATGAAATTATTCTTACCATCGCACTCATAAACATTCATTATTTATATACTGTAACACTGACTGGTTTAAAATTGTGTGTGCATAGATGCTGTTCAAACAAAGAGAAGAAAATACTGTTCTTACAATCAACATGCTGCAAAGTTGTAGTGGAGTCCCTGCAAGCACTTTTAAATCAGAAGTCCTTTCATAAAGCTGGTCTTATGAACAATGACAAAGGAATGCCTTTGTCAAAGCTCATTTAAATAACTTGTGGTTGGAATTAGGACTAAAGGCCTTCTGATGGACTTGCAGGGACTTGTGGTGGACTGGACTACATCCCCGAAATGCCGCAAGAGCAATTTTGAGATTAAGATCAATTGTCTAGCTTCAGAACTTCCGCTCCCCCTACTCTACAATGTTTTTGTCATCTGGAAGTATCTTGGCATAATCTCTGTGAGCCGACATAATTTTAGAAAAGCCTTCTGGCAAATTGATTGACATTTACAAAGCAATTTACCTTGACTTTGTAGGTGTTGAAAGCTCTCGCACTGTTGAGAATCGGGAAGCGACGGGAAAGTTTTGGCCTAACCCAGGATGTGATGGCCACTAAGCCTTCTGATGAGCCGACACTACAGGCACTGTCAATCTGCTTCAGAGAAATGCAAAAACGTGAGTTGTGAAAAATTCTTTACATTCATTTCTGTCAAATGCTTTGCAGCATCTTTGAAGGCCAGAGAGTTAAAGGTAAAGTGCAACAATTGAAAACATCAAAAAACAAAACTACCAAATTATTTTCAAAGACCTTCCATAATGTATTATTTATAATTCCTCCATTCTTCTTGTAAGGAAAAAGCGACGTTATCACGATAATATCGAATATCGCGATATATTTTTGCCGATATTTCTGTATCAAAATAAATGGATATCGAACAGCCTTAGTCATATATCAGGTACCATAGTTTTCTGTATCACAGTATAATGTAGTAAAATATAAACCAATTGAAGTTGCTGTATGATTTTGTTTTTCCCTCCACAAATCAAATACTGCCAGCGGAACAGATAGTTGAGTTATATACCACAGCACTGAAGAGCAACCCCACCAATGAGGAATTTCACACCCACCTGTTCATGGCCCTCGTCAGAGTGGGTGATTACAAGAGGCAGCAACAGGTGCATAGATTATTCTACTTTTTTGCATAGATTATTACTTGACCCAGTGACCTGACCCAGTGACCTGACCCAGTGACCTGACCCAGCGACCTGATCCAGCGACCAGACCCTGCGACCTTACCCTGCGACCTTACCCTGCGACCTGACCCCACGAAGTGACCCCGCGACGTGACCCTGCGACGTGACCCCGCGAAGTGACCCTGCGACCTGACCCCACGACCTGAACTTTTTAACCAACCCTGTTACCCAGATCTGTGACTTGACATTGTGACCTGACCTGACCCTGTGACCTGACCTGACCCTGTGACCTGACCTGACCCTGTGACCTGACCTGACCCTGTGACCAGACCTGACCCTGTGACCAGACCTGACCCTGTGACCAGACCTGACCCTGTGACCAGACCTTTTTAACCAACCCTGTTACCCAGCCCTGTGAACTGACCCTGTGACTTTTCAATTGTCCGTTGTGACCACCTGCCATTGTGGCCACCTGTCCATTGTGGCCACCTGTCCATTGTGGCCACCTGTCCATTGTGGCCACCTGTCTATTGTGGCCACCTGCCATTGTGGCCACCTGTCCATTGTGGCCACCTGTCCATTGTGGCCACCTGTCCATTGTGGCCACCTGTCTATTGTGGCCACCTGTCCATTATGGCCACCTGTCCATTGTGGCCACCTGTCCATTGTGGCCACCTGTCCATTGTGGCCACCTGTCCATTGTGGCCACCTGTCCATTGTGGCCACTTGTCCATTGTGGCCACTTGTCCATTCAGCCCACTACAAGGCTCCTTTTTACAATGTGTGCGGACACGTGACGGCCTGTTGAAATGAGAGCAAAATCAACAATGGCATTTTAGTTACGTGTACAAGCTGAAATAATATTTTCTTTTCACTAGGAAGTAAACGAATGGGATTTTAACATGTCTACATCTGTAAAATCCTTTTCTGTCCTTTCTAAAAGTTTTCTAACTAAATTTAATACCCTACTGTATTCCGGAGGTCGCAGGTTCGAGTCCCGTTCCTGCCAGTTTTCTTTGTTCACTTTGAAAATGTATTCGAATTTACCTAGTCAGTTTCCCTTGTGGTTTGTTTGACAAACTATAAGTTTAATCAGAAAAGTTTTGTGGATTGTTTAACAGAAAAGTTTTAAATTGATTTCTGTTGTATGCTGATTGTTGTTTGAACGGTTTACTAACTGAGAGCTTAATTTTTACAAAAATAAGATGTTATATTGACTCTGACAATTAGAAAAGGTAATGATTGGGCTCCTACAACAACAGATGATACAACAAATTAAAGATTACTATCTGTACTTTTCCGTTGTTCTGCTTTCCACCCATTTTATGTTACCAGGCCACGTATGTACATACTACTCGAGGTTTTGACCAGTTATTGAACTTGGTTCCATTTTTCTCTGTGTTCATGTTAATTTTCAAGTTATCACGGTTGGATAGCTAATTGATTACTTTGGTTGTCCGATGTTTCCCTAGTGAATTCCAAGACCCTTTTTTTTTAGAACTAGCATCATATTACTACCATAAATCTGTTACTACCTGATAAAAAAACATAATTTAGAGTGAATTTCGAGAAGGCAAATTGGATTGCATTACCCACACCACGCCACTGTGGCAAATGATGGATGCTTTGCAAAAAAAACTCATTACATTTCTTATGTATTTGCCCGGCGGCAATCTTTGATGCTTTTTCGTGTTTTTATCTAATAAAAAATTGAGTGACTTCATGATTCATGCTTCTGTTTGTCGTTCTGGCACAATGCTTTTCCACCTTAACCCTCCTACACAGCCAAAAAAATATA
The DNA here is from genome assembly GCA_037893225.1 of Hippasteria phrygiana. Taxonomy (NCBI): domain Eukaryota; kingdom Metazoa; phylum Echinodermata; class Asteroidea; order Valvatida; family Goniasteridae; genus Hippasteria; species Hippasteria phrygiana. The sequence continues at coordinate 709,430 of JAZGUH010000796.1, read as the reverse complement.
AAATTCATAAAATCTACACACCAACTCACACAGCTTGTGTGTGTTTCAACCTGTCACTTGATAGGTTTTGATATATAGGGTAGCTGGCTCCATTTTGGCCCTGAGAGAGGGAGGGTTAATACAGACGACGGCCATGGCTGCTGTCTAAAAAAAAAAAGACCACCGGGCCGGTTGTCGTCTGTACATGCATTTTTGCACGTACTCAATCTATTGTTTGCCTATTGTTACGCTTTACGCTTTTTAGCTGCACAAGCCATTCGAAGTGAGGAAACTATTGAACAATTTGGACATTCACAAGTCTGCAGGACCCGACGAGATTTCTCCACTGTTTTTGAGCATTGCCAGTGACAGCTTAGCTACACCACTGACAAATTTGTTCAGCTTTTTTCTTTCCTCCGGCAATATTCCTAATGAGTGGAAACTTGCTCATGTTGTACCTCTCTTCAAATCTGGTGATCCACGTAACATGTGCAATTATAGACCGATTTCTCTTTGCTCCGTAGTTGGTAAGACATTAGAAAAAATCGTAAGCAATCACCTTGTAAATCATATTTGTAGACGAGGCATAGTTAGTGATGCTCAACATGGGTTTTTCCCTAAGCGTTCATGTGTAACCCAGTTGACAACTCTTTATCATGAATGGGCTGAAGTCATTGATGTGCGTAATCCTCCTCGTATCGATGTAATCTTTCTAGACTGGTCTAAAGCTTTCGACAAAGTTAGCCACAGCATGTTATTAGATAAATTGCATAAATATGGTATTTGTGGCTCAGTTCTATCATGGTTTAATTCTTATCTTAGCAACAGATCACAAAGAGTAATCTTCCAAGGTACCCAATCAGAGCAGTTAAGAGTTTTATCAGGTGTACCGCAAGGCTCTGTTCTTGGTCCCTTGCTTTTCAATATCTTTGTTTTTGATCTCCCATTCTGTGTTCAATCCAATCTTAGACAATATGCAGATGACACTGTATTATAGACCCATTAGATCCAACTCTGACACAGTAATCCTTCAAAATGACTTAAACAATGTAATTAACTGGTGTAATATTAATCACATGGTACTTAATCCTAAGAAATGTAAGCTTATGACTGTAACTCGTAGCAGAAATCCTCCTAGTCCCATTTATAATATTGGCTCGGATTCTCTTGAAGTTGTTTGCCAGTACAAGTATCTAGGTGTCGTCATCTCTCGTGATCTCAGTTGGAAGAACCACATTGATAGCATTACTTCCAAAGCTACCAAACTTTGTGGCTTTATAAGATGGGTTGTTAAGAGTAATAATTCCACTGTTCTAGTTAAACTTTACACTTCCCTATGTAGACCTGTCATGGAGTATGCTGCTCCTGTCTGGTGCCCAAGCCTACACACTCACCAATCACTCATTGAAAAGGTTCAGAGGCGTTTCACACGTTCTTGTCTTGGCCTCCCTAAAAGAGCCATACCTAACAATGCCGACATTGACTACCCTTCCAGATGTAAGCAATTAGGAATTCCTCTGTTGATCAACAGACTTAATTTTCTGTCCATTTCTTTTGTTGTTAAATGTTTGTATAATAAGTTTGATGTAAGTATCCACAGTTATGTTTCTATTAATTCTAGGCATTGTGATTTTGTTAAGTTTGTTCACAAGGGGGGTCGCACTAACTGCTTACACAACTCTCTATTTGTTAGGTTTCCAAGATTATGGGATAGTTTACCATCTAATGTTAAGGAACAAGTTGTACTTAATATGTCCAAGTTTCTCAGTAGTTTGCGTAATTATATTCTGTCTCCCGGTAAATCCATCATAATTCCATCCTAAATAGGCGTGCACCTGAAACATAGAGTCTTGGTTTGCTTACATGCATGCTTTTCTATTGCCCTACGGGATGCCTGGTACCCTGAGACTACCATGGACTTGTGCGCATGTAAGCTAAGTGTGACGTCATTATGTTTTAGGTCTATTCTGAACTGTTACAATCTGTTATTTGTGTACATAATGTATTTATTTTAAGGAGATTTAATATCATAAATGTATTTGAAATCCGTCTACATATTTATTTATATATACTTCATCTCCTGCATATACTGTAAGCAAACCTATTTATAACTAAATTTGTATTTTTTTTGTATTACTATAGTATTGCCTTGCATTTTTTTTTTTTTTTTTCATTTTGCATATATATATGTACATGTATTTAATGTTGGCATGGCTACATTTGGAGAGCCACTCGATTGTGATTTAGTTCACATTTGGCAATCCTTCAGGGGTGTTACCATGTCATGTTTTGTTTTATGTCATTTTTTCATCTGTGTACTGTACCTTTTTATGTTTGCCCTGAGAAATAATAAATGAAATGAAAAATGAAAGGCCAGAAGGGGTTAACCCCTTGGGCACGGTATTTTACGGGAGACGTCGGGGTGTCGCGGCGGTTCTGGCAGCCAAATCGAACCACTACAATGTGTTTGTGCAGTCAAGCGTATCATAAACAATAATGGATTGAAACTGCACAAACAGCGGCCAGTGGCGTCATCCGGCCTGGTGACACTTTTTTGTTTGCGCCCACAGGCGTCATCCGTACGCAAGGGGTTAATATGAAGATAGGAAGTTTTTGGCATCAGGGATTGAAGAGTTTTTTGCCTTTCTGCATGAGTAGGCAGGAGGCGTGGGCTCGAGTCCTTCCCAGGTATTAGCCTGATTCCCCCCCCCCCCCCTCCCCCCAACAGGCTCTCTGAAAGTGCTTGATGCAAGTCGAGAGGTCTATTAAAACCCTCCTATGTACTGTGCAGTTGCCATAGAATTGTCAGACATTTCAAAACCTTTCAAGTTTGCTGGACTGAAGGGTTTTGAAAGGTGAGAAAACTCTGATAAAAGGGACCTATGAAAGGTGAAACAACTCTCTGAACAAACTGGTGTGAGGTATATCAAGGGGGAAATTATACTGGCAAATGTACTGGGGAGTAAGGTTTTGAAAGGTCCAACCATTTATGCATAGCAACTGTACTGATATTTGGTTGAGCAATAGCTCCACCTTTCAATTCCTTTCGAAAGGTTTTGAAGGGTCTGGCCATTTTCTGATAGACTTCCCATACCTTTATCATAGAGGTATACCATAGCCCAATTTTTCTACATTTCAATACTTTTCAAAGGGTATTGAAAGGTGTGGTAGTGCAGTAGCAACAAATTCTGGAGTGTTTTAAAAGGTTCATAATTATTTGTTCGCCATCTTGCCAGTATAAAGCAGATTTTGAAAGGTTTTGAAAGGTCAAACCATAGGAGAGTTAACAGCAGACACGAAGCCTGTGTTACTTTATACAGACCGTGGCCAATCGGCACTTCCTGCTAAATCTTCTAACCCATTTTCCAAATTGGCTCGTCACGGTTTAAGATAATGATCCATAAAGTGTCGTCAGGATGGGAAATAAATTTCCTTAAATTCGGTGAGATGTGTCTGTAGTGAGAAAAAGCACTTCCCATGGGCGCAACCGTGCTAATTTTCCCACTCCCTCGTGCCCTGAATAATAAATGAAATGCTCCGGTTTGCATGCATCGCGTCGGGCGGAAGTGGTACACAGTAATGAAGAAATTAAGTCATTTGTCACACCCCTGTGAATTTGCTAATCCCCGTCTGAAAAAAATTCATAAATATAAATTGTAATTGATAGTCTGAACGAACGCTGGCTGGTTTTTCTTTGTCATGGGGCAGGATTTTGTGACAAATGACCCTTTATCGGCAGCCAATTTCTTTGTTATTATGAGTGAATTATTCAGGAGTTGAAAAAATGGGAGCTTCTCATCAACTGACGCGTTCTGTTTTTTAAGCGTTGCCAACAAAGCCCTTGCGCTTCCACTTTTTTCCAGCTGCGTGCATAAAAAAACCTCTGAAAAAAGGTTTCATTCTTAATTGCTGTTGCTGTCACTCCTCCGCTACATTTGTATGTTTTGCATACATTTTCATATGTCTTAATGGTTTTAGATGCGCCTGCGGACTCGGCCAAGTCCAGGCATGATCCCACGACCATTAAGATATTTTTAAAAGTTCTTTAGAATCCAGAATTTAGTCTTTGTTTGAGCTACAGCTATAGTCAAGTCCAGACTTCCGCTTAGATTTTTATGACATTGTTAATGTCTATGACCTCATAAATGACATCATCTATCTTGATTACAGGTTGCTAAGGAGCTGTACAAGGTTTTTCCCAAGAATCCGTACTATTTCTGGTGTGTAATGAGCACGGTTCTACAAGTAAGTCCCTACAAAAAAAATCCTCTAAATTAATCACTCCATAATTTGGGGAAGGTTTGGAATGAAAAATAACAAATGTTTGGAAAACTAATCTTGGAAAATTAGGTGAAAATTTGTATGGGTTTTGGAATATTTTGTTTTGAAAAATGTAAGTTTAAAAAAGATTTATTAGCAAAAAAGTGCAATTTTTTGAAGAGAAAATAAGGACCTCTCCCACATGGCATATTCAGGGGGGGGGGGGGGGGGGGTGGGGACAACTCTTCTTCGACATTTTAAGAATTGAAAGTGCCACCAGTGCATGACTGGAATTTAACCTCCTCCCCGTTCAAGTTTTTTTTAAGGCAGAAAAAATGGGGGCGTTTTCCATTTTAACATCTTGAATACGAACGACTGCCATCGTCTATACACGCACTCCTGCACGTACTCACTCCATTCATATTTCAACTATATTGTTCTTGAATGGGAGTGTAATGAATAAATGGAGATTTTTCCCAAACAAAAAGTGTGCTCCAAGTGATGAATAGGACCACTCTATTCAGTGTGGTGCCTATTGTTTGCATTTACGCTTGGCTGCACAGCCTCTTATTGGCATACCAGCACCCAATCAATAATAGCCGGACACAGAACGAAAATCTGGATATGCCACCCTGCCCCCCCTCTAAAACTGCACTGTATAAATGTCAATAAATGTATTAAAATGCTCCTTCTTATATGTTCTGAAATACTTCAGGCTCTCACGTCCACTGACGAGAAACTGGCACAAATGATGTACCTTCCTCTGGCCGAAAAGATGGTGGAGAGAATGGTCAAGGAGGGTCGGATGGAGGCGGAGGCTGAGGTCAACATCTACCTCATGATCTTAGGCTACCTCAACAAGCACGAGAAGGCAATCGAGGTCCTCGACAGCGAGATGGGAAGTAAGTCACGAGCACGGGGCATTTTTAGTATTTTATGGGACGTCCATTTTAACTCTGCATTTCCCATATTTTTTTTAATTGAAGTAAAGTTGGTCGGTCGGAAAATTTAAACCAAAAAATTCTCACCCCAAAACAATTGCTTGTTGGTACCGCATATATGCTGTTGACCCGCTCTGGAAAAAGGTATATTATGTCGCAAAATATGAAAAATGAGTTTTATGTATGTTTAGAAAGCCCGCAATGTAAGCTTTCATTTGGTACATGATAGAGCTCCAAAGCCCTTTCCGTTCTGGAGATATCGCGTTTTTGCATATTAATTAGTTCTATGGAGTTCAAATTGCACAACAGAGACAACGGGCTTTGAAATGGCTAGTTCTAATACAATGCAATGTCACCCTCTCATGTAAATGCATAGCATATGTGTGCGCAAAGATTGGCACGTTTTCATTGTACTGTTGTTTTGTGTGCGAAATTGGATGTTTTTGTCAGCAATTTTTTTCTTTCGGTAAGGCGACTCAATTATTGCCCGAGTTTTGATTTTCAATGTCCCCGTCTTTTTTTCCTTTATTTTGTTTCTTTCTTTCTGTAAATTCTTTTGGGGGTAGGTGTTGGTGGTCTGGAGTCAAAAAATAGGGTTGGTTGGAAGTGGGAGTGTCCAACTAAATTGGCAGGAAGTCTCAAAACGAAAAGTTAACCCCTTCTGCCCGGCTGGTATGCATAATGCTTGATTGATTGAGTACGTGCAGGAATGTGTGTATAAGCAACAACAACCAAGAGGTTAAGGGGACTCTTTGCTAAGCAAATTGCTAAGAATTTTTTCTTTTTAGGTTACGTCATAGGGTGCTATTTTACAGTATAGATTTTGTGAAAAGGGGCTCTGATAAGGGGCTTAGATAATGTTTTAAACTTTAAATTACAGTTGATTGTATGTAAAAAGATGTTTTACTTTTCCCATAAAACTTGATTAAGTAATTGTACTGAAATCCAATATGGCCGCCATTACTATGGCAACAGCGGATTTGCGGACAGTGTTCTTGTAAATTCTGAAGACAATATATTGGTGATAATACATTAAAAAAAAACTTTAAAACCAAAAAAGTAGTCTGCTTAGCTAACAGTCCCCTTTAAATACGAAAAATAAACAAAGGTTGAAACATGAACTCCTCTCAGCTAATAGGAATAGTGAAATCGTTTAAAATAAATCAATCTTTCAGATTGACGAGTTCATGCTTGTTTCACAAATTGGAAGAATTTATTTGACTTTCATCAAATCTGACTCACAAAATGTTAGTTTGACTTTGTACGTCAGAGTATGCTAGACTCCGGATTGGTAGAATGTCGTTACTCCAGTTCGAGTCAAAGTGACATTTATTGTTGAGAGACTGAATTACATGTACACAAATCATGCAACTCGACCTAGAACTTCGACTTCAAATTATCGATTTCTTAAAAACTGGAATATTTGTTAAGGCAGCAAGTGTCCTTCATGAAGTGGAATGCTGACAATGTGATTTTAATGTGCGTTGAAATAAGGAAAGTAATGATGTTTGTCTGACGTATACATCACCGTGATAACCCTACATTATATGTTTATATCGTGTTTTATGAGTGTGTAGCTAACAAGATATTAGTCACGTATATAGACTAATCCGGCGACCAAAATTTGAAGCATTTACTGCGGTGGCACCACGCTCGCATGTGTTTTACGCACGCGCTCGATGCAGCTTCGACCAACAGGGTGTTTACAACTTGCCAAAATGCGCACACGACTCATATAAGAACGCAGGCAGCCTGCACGCGAGCGCGGCACCACTGTAAAAATGGCGTCGGTGAATAGTGTGCAGTTTGTTTATTTATATGAACAGTTTATGATACTGTATGTGACCCATTCGGACAAAATGAGTCCCCTTTCACCAGAGCTACTTTTGTGATACAAGCCTTAAATAGGGGTGTGCATCGAAACCGGGTACCCGACCGTTTGTGTCAGGAATCGGTTCCAGATTATGGAATCGAGTACCCGTACAACTTTAGTAACTTCCCAGATAATGAAAAAGGAAAAGTTTTGAATATTTAATTGTCGGGAATGTTCAAAATTAAAACCGGACTACCTGGGAAATTAGCACTGATTTCACATTTATGACATAGGGAATTTTCGCAGTTTTAGTTGTGTAGGTATGGATAAGAGCCTCGACAAGAAATAGTAGCATGCCTCATTCCACAATAAAGCTTCCAGACAACCGTCTTTTGTGATATTCCGGCACATGCACGTACAGCACATGCAACTTTAGGCGGAGAAGTGATCCTGTTTACTGGACAGGCATGAGATTTTTCAGACTTATGTCTGAAATTTGACTTTTTTGAATCTCAGAGAAAGACGTTATTACAACTTCCAGGATTGGACGTTTTGGCTCGAGTTTCTTTAACGGGTACCCGGGTACCCGGGTACCCATATTTTTTTCAATCGGGTACCCGGTTCTTTTACTACCCGTTAAACGCACACCCCTAGCCTAAACATGACTTACATGTATACAGTGGTAATTTAGGAACTGTCGAGGTTTTCACCCAAATAATGTTCGTATTTATCAGGATGTTGGGCTGAGCGATATATCAAAATAAAGGGCCTTGTATGCACTTTCTAATACCAAGTCAAAAATTTTCCTTAATTTTAACCCTAACCCTGCTGAATCCATCAATATCAATACGAATTTCCACACACCGTAGAGGGTTAGGGCTAACCCTATTAAAACCCCCTTCAGTGTTTTTCATATAGTCCTGCTAAATCCAACAATTTCAAACAAAACGGAAATATAAAAAAAAACCTGCTAATACCACAAAATCCAACAGCAAACTTTGTTGCATTCTGCAGTGTAGCACCGACGCACCAGCCATGGGATTTTGCAGCTACCCTGCTGAATCCAACAAAATACAACAGGTGTTTGTTTGTTTGTTTGTTTGTTTGAGCCCTGCCAAATCCAACAAAATCCAACAGAAATTTTACCCTCCTAACGACAAAATCCAACAGGTCTATTTAGCTGCTACCCTGCTGATGAATACAACAATATCCAACACACCATGTAGTTTGTGTTGACTGCTAAACCCAACAAATTGCAACAGCGTTTTACCAATTTTGTTGGATTCAGCAGGGTTAGGCTTTAAGACTCATGTCATAGTATCTAGTCACGTGTATTAATTCACATGCAGTATTTTTCATACTCTGGCTGTATGTGTATGGCACTGGTTAATAGATTTCCATACCTCGTTATTCATTAGTCTTTGAGATTATGTTGCCCCAGTTTATGAGTCATCTCAAAACGTTGAAGACAGTCACCTCCCATTACTGCCGATTAGTCACTTGTAATGGATTATATATTTTAAAAACGATGATCTCTCGAGTTGCCAGTTGACATTTTTTTTTCAGAGACGCCGTGTGAAATATTACGCAGTTTTGACCCAATGCGGATAGTTGGCACGTGAATATAACAAGTTTGGCATGTTATGCATGGGCGCTTTATGAAGTGGTGCGAAAATGTCATCGCCCTTTCGTAAATGTTGGGGGTGTAAACGACCCGTGCCAATTAAACGCAGTGACCTTTTTGGACCATAATTTGGCTTTTATTCGGATGGTCGTTGAATGTGTAGGGCAGGACAAGGCATTGTTCAATGAAAACATTGACACTTAGCTAACATTTTGGGGACAAATAAACACTACGTTGGCGTGAATAGAAAATAAACAGGTCCTCAGGAATCAATAGTATTGTTAGTCAACTTGAAACAGTAATGAAGACATAAGGAATAAAAAGAATTGTGGGCGGGTGTTCCCCGCCCACAACATATACCAGGATTTTTTGTCGAGATTTGAGAATTTTTAAAGAATCTCTTTTGCAATCTGGAATTCCTGAGGTGTTGTCCTAAAGGTGTTTTTACCTGTAAAAGTGGATATCGACCAATCAAAACGGATATTTTAAGGGGGTGCCTTTAGGCAAATACAAACTACATGTATGCATGTTGATCTGGGGTCCTCGTGGAGTTTTCGTGGATTTTTCATTTTTTGCCAATCTCACCCCTGTAAGACATTGCTTTCTACACCCCCATGAATTCTTCTGACAAAGTTATTTATTTAACCCTCCTGTTCTCATGGCCAAAAAGGAGCCAGTTCCCTTATATATCAAAACCTATCAAGTGACAGGCTGAAACACACACAAACTGTGAGAGTTGGTGTTTAGAGTCTTTGATAGGCTGTGATAGTTATAAGTATCGGAAGGTTTAATATTAAAGTGTTTACTCTATAACTTTGTGGATAGGATTGCGACAGCATATGGCCCGTTAGATACACAAATATGATTTCTTGTAATTTCACCACATTCTCAAAAAATGGATGGCTTAAAATTGTACTTGAGACTCATGAGGGCACCGAAGTTGTAACCCCTCCCTGTCTCGGTGCCAAAATGGAGCCCTATAAAAGTCCCTATCTATCAAAACCTATCAAAACCTATCAAAACCCATCAAGTGATAAGGTTGTAACACACAAGCTATGAGAGAGGAAAGAGGTTGGTTTTTAATAGGTTGTGATTGTCATAATAGTACGATTTTTCTATACTTTCGTACAAAAATGTACAGCCTCTAAAAAACATGTTTAACATGTTTAATGCACCAACTAAGTTTATGGCCCTAATTTATTTTTGAAATTGCCAAAAAAAAAATCCTTACCAGAATTTTTTCCTCACCAGAATTTTTTCTTACCAGAGTATCTCAGTCATGTTAGATTTTGTGGAGACTTGTTTTCGGATGAACACTCAAATGTTACATTCCTTTCAAGATTAAATTTTTTTTTTTTTTAACTGATGGCAAGTTTATATGGTCGTGTCATGTGGAGATGTACGTTCTTGGTGATTCATCTAGTCACGCCATCGTACTGTTTTCTTTTCGGCACCATGCTCTGAGATGACTCACACTAAGTTACATTTATTAGTCACCACAAGCAAATGGATGTAAATTAAGGCCAAACTTATCAAGACTAAGGATAATAATTGTATTACGTTAAATTGAGGTCAGCAATTTGATTGGGTCGTTACTGTGATTGCAGTTTCCTCTTAATAATTTGTCAAAATGTATTTTTCAATTCCCTCAAGGAGATATTAAGTACCTGTTATTCCAAATGGTCATTTTCTCATCTTGTCCAAGGCTCAAATGCCAGAAAAAAAGTCTCAAACCGTGGGTTTGATAAGCCATAATTAAAGAAATGCAATAGACAGGATGTTATATTCTATTATTTAAAATGAAAAAGGAAATTGCACACTAACAAAGAAATCACATGTGTATGATATGAGGACCTTACATGACGTGTCTTTACTCAAGTCAAGATTCTGTACGTGTTAGTCATCACACAAGGTTACTTAATAATACATTTCCATAAATGTGGGTACTTTATTAACCATAACCTTAAATAAAGCTACAAAATACTACTAGTAGTAAACTGTAGTATGCAGTACTCTCACCTATTTGTGTACAATGCTTGCAGTAATTTTTAGTATTTGATACTTCACCCCAAATAAAGTACGTAGTAATATGTAGTACTACTTTTTGTTGCTGGGGTTGGAGGCAAAATGTCTGTTTTCATCTAAGGCGGAAGCAACGCATGAACTACTGGTTTTCAGAGAAGATACAATTTTTTATCTTAGCCATCCAATTCATTGACACAATATAATTTACCAAGGAACTTAACTGTATTACATAGAAGTAGTACTCTGTAGTTGCAAGTATCTTGACTGCTGTCAGGGGCCGTCCATAAAGTACGTACGCACGAAATGCCGACTTTTTTGATCCCCTCCCCCCTGTACGCATGACATACGCAGTGGCTCCAACCCCCCCCCCCCCCCCCCCCCCCCCACAGTACGCATACGCATTCCACATCTCTTTTTGACTTCTCAGACTACCCTATTCTAGCATCATTAAATGTCACAGTACACCTGCTGTAGTAGTATGATTCGCATGTTGCATCCAAAGACTGAAATAAATCACAAAATGTTGACAGGAAAAAAAAGACACACATTTCTATTAACGGACCTGGAAATGATTGAACAGTGATATATTTTAAACCAAAACAGCAGTCAATGATGACATGAACCAAAAAAGGAAGAGAAATATCCTGATACACTATTTTGTGCATAGTTTGCTCTTGACGTTTCATGAGTGGTTGATTGAGATAGTGAATAATGCCTTTCACGAAAATATGTGTTTGAACAAGAGGCAGATGATATACGAGGCAGAAGTATATCTTTTTTTGTTCCTTTGTTTACCTCCAGTACATGAGCGATTTTGGACAGCACGCGGGTAAAGCAGTCTTTGTTGCGGTCTAAAAATAGGCCGGAGTTGCCTAGAGTGGCGCTGGGAAGATAAATTTACTTTTGGTTGTGTTATAACTGGTTTCGATGCAGAAAAGCTGGTCCTGGTAGTTATTTATATTAGATAGTACATTGATTTCATGACAAGTAATTAAAAGCACATTTTCGGTTTGCGTACAGTACGCATTGGCTCGGACCCCCCCCCCCCCCCCCCTGTACGCATGGTGTACGCAATGTCAACAACCCCCTCCCCCCTTCGTGCGTACGTACTTTATGGACGGCCCCTCATGATACACTCAATCATCAAAGACAGAGAGACTCAGTGCTACATTTCATAGTACACAGGTCTTCACCTTAAATGAATGCCCAAGATGTTAGGGTTAATGAAACTGCGCTGTTTTGGGAGAAAGTCCATTGTATTGACTCTGAAACTAACGTCATGTGACATTAACCTTTTATTTATATATTTCCTATTTATCCTGGGAAGCCTGATCAGTGCAAATGCACTGTTCTCCCTCAGGGCCCAGTTTAAATTGAGAGAAGACGACGAAAGAAATTTCAGTTTTAGTAGTGGGAGGAAAACCCCAGAACAATTATTCATGGGGAAACCCACGCAATCAGCTAGGGACTGAAAACCCAATCCACATAGTGCATCTGGACGGGAATCGAACCAGGGTCACTAGAGGTGGATGGCGAGGAACGAACCACGACACTAACCTGACCGCCCTTTGGATCCTGTGTGGTTAAAATTGCTATAAAAGTGGACACACTGTTCTAGGCGAGTCTTTACACAATGGAACGTTTACCGATGCTCGGTGATAAATGTGGTGATGATTGCTCCATGACTTTGTACGTGTATGTGCACAACAGAATATGATGATGCTATATAATCAATCATAGAGAATCTGCAAAACGCTTTGGTTTATAATCGGAATGAAATTTTAGGCTGATCATGGTGATATGTTCAGGTATCAATTATGGCAGACAATATGTGTCACTGTTTGGCCAAGATTGGGGGAGGGGGTCATCTCCCCGTCCCCCTCTCCCTCCCACCCCTACCTACCCCCTCCCCCAGCTGTTATAGGTTTAACCCTTTGAAGCTGGATGACGCCTATACATGCCAAAAGAAAATTGCCGCCAGGCCGGATGATGTATACATGCCATTCTCTGCATTTTCAATCCATCGTTGGATTAATGTGTATGTTACGCTTGGCTGCACAAGCCTCTTAATCTTTGTTTTGATCTGCAATGAATTTATCCACCCGTGACGCATTTGTCAATATCTGTTGTTTTACAAACGTGCACCCTCCATTTATTGTCTGACTGTGAAATGCTTTTAAGAGAAATTACCATTAAATTTTCAAGTGGGTTGTTGTAAATTATGACTTTTCCATGGAAATAGCATTTGCTATTCATCTTAATGAGTGCAGCGTGGAAGTGGAAGTGCTGTGGCCTAGTGGTTTGGCACATTGAATTCAAGGTCTGTGGGGAATTCTGCAGGTTGTGGGTTCGAGCCCAGTCCTGGGCTATAGCACTTCTACGCTCAATATGGGTAGAGGCATTATTAATGTCTTGCAGTGGACTAGTTACCCATCCCGACCCTATTCATACTGTGAAGAGATTAGCTGGTCTTGTTTCAGTGTGAGGGGCTGGTTCTTCCACATAATCCTCTGTAGCTCACACCTCGAGTGCCCTAGGGCTTGTGATGGGCGATTTGCATAAAAATAAAAAAAAGCATGACGCAAACCGTTTCTTATGATGTCAGCTATTGTGTTCTGCTAATTAACCCTGCTGGGAGTCGTATGCGGACCTCTTTATAATTTAGTTTAGTGCTTGTATATCCAAAATTAGCTCACAAAATAAGCTCAGAATTACATGTAGCTTACAATCCTGGAGTGAGGTGTCATTCTGTTTTGTTTTTTGTTTTTTTATATTTCAAAATATTATCACAGCAAGATGGCGAAGATATGCACAGACCCCCACAATGCCCGATTACCAAAATCCCATTTTCCATTTACAGAATATAGATGCAAGGATGTGCACGTTGCTGCATAAAAAATCACCCATAATTTCCTTTGTTTCTGCATTTCCTACAGAATTCCTGAGGGCTGAGGTGGATGCGTGTCCCATTCGTAAGGCGGAGCTCCTGAGTAAGATGGGGCGGTGGGCGGAGGGGAACATTGCCTACAAGAAACTTCTTGCAAAGAGGTGATTTTGCTTTGATTTTACGTCCAGTTTTTATAGCTGAAAGGTGTGTGGAAACATTTCAAAATTCAATAGTTTTTTTTTATGGAAGTCGCCCAATACAAAGCTAAAAGTCCCTCTGCATGTAGGTAAAGGGCTACAACAGAGGTGGTGGGGTTGGCCACATTTTAGGTTGCCAGCCCTACCACCCTTATGGTTTTCCTGGGTCCAGATCTAAATAGAGGATAAATCTTCAATAGATACCAAAGAAATGATCCCAATTTTCAGACCTATAGACCAACCTCCCCAAGAAAGGGTTAGGGTTGTCTAAGGGACATGGGTAACTCGCAAAGGGTTATAGGTCAATTAGCCAGTTCAGTATTTCAACTGCCCATGTGCACAATGACATTTTATTCCGAATGACTGGCATGACCTAACGCGCGCGTGTAAACGCAAAAAGTGGTCGCACAACGCGCACGTGTTAAATTCAATTAGAATGAGCGTTCGCGTAACATGGCCGTAACATTACATCAGCAATTTATCCCGAATAACCTTTGACCTTTGAGATACCGAACTGGCTTGTTATGAAATGATACCGAAATTTTGTCTCCTCTTTAGGCCGGACAACTGGATGTTCTGCCAGCAATACCTGAAGTCGGCGCTGGCGCTCATGGATGATAACTGGTCCCCTCCACCTACTGAAGAGAACGACAGGTAGGCTGTGTACACATGAATGGTCTCAATCTCCCAACATTGTGTCATAGAATTGCGACATGAGAAGTCCCCAAAAGTTGGACTTAACATGGCCGTTGTGCATCATTGCACATACCCGGTTGGCTAATAATAGCTGCAGTAGTGCACCTAATGAGCTGATGCACTCTGTATATGGGTGCAGACCAGTAAATAGGCCGAAAATTGCCTACGCCGGCCAAATCATGATTTACGAGCCCTCAAATTCTCTGCTGTTGGAGCATTTTGTGGGCCATGAACTTGAGGGTTTGCAAAAGAGATTGTTGGAAGCCGTGCACATGACTGACAGCTTGTACTGTAAAATACGGATGAAATTGGGCCCTAAAAGTGCTCTATTTTGTAATGGAGCGTAGGCATCATCTTTCAAGCTGGCGATGGGCTACGGGACTACTTTTAGGGGGGGGGGGGATCATCTTTGGATGAAAATTTCTCCCAAAAGTTATTGGTGAATCCCCATAAAACTGAACAGAAACCGAACAATGATGAAATAAGCTTTAATTTGATGTGTGTCTCAAACACATTGGGAGAGTCCTCAGTATTTTTCCTGAATTTTCGAAGTTAGCGTATTTATCATTATGGTCTGTGGAAGCCGATTTACTGGTGTGCAACCATATACGGCTCTATTGTGGGACCTCGCACAGCGCCCTCTGTTGAGAGCATCACACCAAGCTAGCTAGTAACACTAGATTTGGAGGTGTTTCTTATAACACAGTGTCCCAGGTATGCGACAGAAAGAGCTCATGCAAACTTTAAACAATACGGAACACTTCGGAGGAAACCTTGGTTTCATTACCAGAAAGAATTAAAATACATTTGCAATGAATCTCGTGTTGAATTTGTGTCCCGATACCAGTGAGAACATGAGCCGACCCGACCACACAGTGGGCTCGATTTTGGAATTTTTCCGCGAGACGTCGGAGGCGGAGAGAAAAAAGGTGGCGGAGGGAGGCCACGCCCTCCCAAGGGGAATCTTCCTGGCCCGGATAGAACTGTTGAGAATTCTCGGGGAGCGAGAGTCTCGGGAAGTCGAAAGGATTGGTGAGAAATCTTGGTTTCCAATCTTGGTACAGGGTCAACTCTCAAAGGCATTAGATTTACTTATAGAGAAAACCTACCAGAAAAAACAGAAATATTTTTAGCATTCTGGATTTCTATATTGATTTAGCTCTTTGTTGTATCAGTGGGTAAAGAGCCCGCAACTTCTCAAAAATACTGTTCACACATAAATGTAGTGTACATGATTGGTCATTGCTGCAATTTTCAGAAATGGGCAGATTTGGGGGTTAGTATTTTATAGGAAATATTGTTTCACCGACCTGTTCAAAGTTTTGCATTCTTGGATGGCGAAAAAAATGAGAGAAAAATGGCACTCCTTTTCAACTGTCGGGTGGCAGTTAACTGGATTTGTTATAGCGCCCTCTCATTAAATAAGCCCAATTTTTGTAAATGGGATCGTTTTCAATTGGTCACATAACTACCCGAGCCGACTGGTTACAACCCGTCGCTTCGGTACACTACGCGACACACTTGTACTATAATTGCAACCTTGCGCCCATTTTCGGATTGTTAATCCATTTTAGACGCAACCCGGACTAATTATATTCGGTCAATAGAGGGCAGTATTTTAAAAATCCTTTATTTTTTCCCAACGATTGTTATGTGGAACAATCGTTGGAAAAGGATATAAATTTCAACTTTTCTTGAAAACGACAGTACACCAGGTGCCACCATTTCACAGGATGATTGAGATTGCTATTAACTTATAGTCCAGTAAGGTATTTCGTAATAATTCAGTAAAGAACTAATTTGGAGGATTACCAATCGTGTACACTACCTTTAACCTAATGAGCTAAACAAATCTTAAAATTGAATGAGGCCGAGTACAGAGTGTTCACTTTTCCATCATGCAGTATATGCCGTTGTATGAACCATTATACGACCTGATGACGTGATACCCAGGCCAAGTCGTCCTGTCTTTGTATGTTGCTTGCAGGTACTACACTTTAATATTAATCAGGGAAAAACAAAACAAAAAATACAAAAATGGATGATCCTTGCTTATTTTTTCACCCCAACTGCTTTCGATAGGCTCAGGCATCGAGCTACTTCGGAGCTATTTTGACTTATTTGGTGACCGGCCCTGTTGCTATGACGACCTGTGCCAGTTCTTGCCGCTCGTTGCCCCAGAGGACCGCCATAGTTTTGTGCAAAGCCTCCTCGATAGTTTGGAACTGGAGTTGGAAGATGACGGAATCAAATATGCAAAATCAGTGAGTATGTCTTCTTTTGAGTATATCGGTATTGGACGGGAAGGGTCTGGTTTGAGAGTTTGCTTTTTGTGTCATTTGTGTTTGATGTCTGTTCAACCTCATTCGACACCAGTAACCTCTTGAATATGGACGACCACCTGGCCAGTTGTCGTCTATACGTGCATTCCTGCACGTACTCAATCCATTGTTTGCCTATTGTATGCCTATTGTATGCCTAACACTTGGCTGCACAGCCGGGCAGAAGGAGTTAAACTGAGTTCCTGTTGGACATCAATTTTCACGTTTTGCTACTTAGACCTAAGGAATTAACCCAAATTCTACATCAAAACTGTCTCTTCACAGATAAAGCAAATCTACAGGCATCTATGCAGCCTGAAGTTCGCACGGCGGTTAGGTCTTCAAGACGAGCTCTCACAGGAAGAGAAACTCTCCCTGACGGACGAACTAATCAAACGCAGTGAAGCAGCGGTGGCATACGGGAAAGAATTACTATACACCGATCTGCAGTACGGAGACGAATATCTTCTCATGGCCGTACATCTGCTGATTGACATTTGGGAAGAAACAGGTACTATAACCTTCTAAATCTCTCATCAGCCCATTTAGATAAAAGCATCTGCGACTGGCTCAAAGTAATGGTATTTAAAAAAAAAGGAAAAAACAGGTTTCTAATGTGGTCATAAATTTTGCAACCGAACATCAGAGAGCTATAAATCCTTAAAGAATGAGCTTAAAACTTGTCAGAAACAGTTATGAGAGAGATGAATTATCTTATATGGGTAATAATTTCGCTTAAGTTGTGCTTCACTGAACTCTTGTCTTGTTGAAACGTTCAGTAAACCTTTTCTTAAAGGGTGGCTGCAATGAAATTGTACCAACAATATAATTTTGTGTTGTATAGAACTTTTGAATATCATAAAAAAGGTGGGGTGCTTTTTTTTAAGATGAAAATGTTGGGAAAATCCCAAAATTGACTTCACAGTGGGAAAAATGGTTGTTTCTCCTCGCAGCTGAGAATGCCATAGAACGACTTTCAATGAAACGTCAGAAACGGTCCCCAAACAACGAAATGATTTTTTGTTTTGTTTTTAACAGGAGAAGACAATTATCTTTGGAGGATTCTTGGTCTCTTAGAGAGTGGATTAACTTCCAGTGGATCTTGCCATCACATGAAACTGCTGCTTATACGACTTTATTGTCTCGCCGGTACGTTTCGCTAGCCAATCATTTTTGTATTTGGAAGGATTGTGGGGGTCAAGAAAGTATATTTTTTGGCAGATAGGTATCAAATTTGTCATTGGCTATTGAATAATCAAGAAAACTGACTTAGCAAGGGAAACTGTCAAGGTAATAAGCCAGTTCGGTATTTCAACTGTGCATGTGCACAATGACATTTTATCCCGAATGACCCGCGTGACCTAACGCGGGCGTGTGAACTCAAAAGGGCATTCGTGTATTAACATGGCGTGACATAACGTCAGTAATTTTATCCCGATTAACCTTTGACCTTCGAGATACCGAACTGGCTTATTTAATACATTTTCTGACTGAAAAATTTCAGTCCGGTTCTCAGCGGATTTTTGCTCAGACAATATTTTATGCTTAGAACTTTACAACATTGGCCTGGGGGATGAAGTGTTTTTGTGTGCATAATACGAGAACTGGATGGGCTCTTGAACTCCAGCTGATGGATGTGTTCTATTGATTCCTGCAGGTGCCTTTGGTCCGATACCAGATCTTTATGATGGGCTTGATATTAAACACATACAACAAGACACATTAGGGTAAGTAGTCCGATACCAGATCTTTATGATGGTCAGGGCCCAATTTCATGGCTCTGCTAACCACAGCTTTCCGTGCCTACAATCACCATTTTGCGCCAGGAAAAATTCTGCGCTAACCCTGTAAGCACAGAATCCTTAGTTTAAACGGGATGTACACATGCTCAGGAGCAAAAATTCCTTGCTAACGCGTGAAATACGCTTGCCGTAAGCACAGAATTTTCTGCTACAGTAAGCAGGGATTTTTCGCTAACGGTAAGCAGAGCCATGAAATTGGGCTTTAGATATTAACCACATGAAGCATTGGGTTAGAGAATCGTACTGTGAATTTTGTGCACCATTAAGGACTTATTAAGCACCCTTCTCAATTTGTCCCTGAATGGAGAGATGTGATTGTGGCAAAATGTCTTGCTTAAGAACACCAGTATGATATGATCTTACTAATTGGTTGAAGTAACAATATGGTATGCAATTTTTCAATGTTTCTGGACACACATGCGTAAAGATGTTACATTGCAGCTCACAGAAATAGCATGCTATTCAGAAAGAAGAATTTTTTTTAGATTACAATTTATAGGAATTTCTAAATTAGGAATTGGCAGTGTTGGAACCAAGTCAAATTTGTCCAAGTCGAGTACCAAGTCTCAAGTCAATTGTTGAACATAGTAAATTAAAATTCCAATAACAAATGACTACGCATAGGCTGGCACACATGCACTGTACAAAATCAACCTGGTATACGGGCTTGACGAATCTCCACGCAGTCGGCCAACGCTGTGGCTGTGCATACGTGCTGGACTATACGTGCTCAGTATTTCTTTCAGCTGATATGTGTGTACACCCAAAAGTTTTAATGTCAGCAAGTCAAATTTATTTAAGTCAAGTCGAGTCACAAGTAATGTTCTGCAGGGATCGAAATATCCACTGGACCGCTGGACCGAGTCCAGTGATTTGAGTGTTGGTCTAGTGAACTCTTGACCGAACTAGTCCGGTGGTCCAGTGTTTCTTTTTTCATAAACTGCGTGAAATACAATCACTAAAGTTCTTCTTCTTTTTCTAAATCTGGTGAACTGAAAAAGCCCCATAATTTCTGGAATGGTCATTTTTAGGTTTGAGGCAGGGAGTTTCAATCAGAACAGCATTTCTAACCCCTCCCCCAACAAGGTGGGCAAAGGGGAAAAATTGAAACAGCACACTCATTCAAAACACTGTGTGTTCCTATTTTTACCATTGGTCTTGTGAAATACCTTCTGGTCTAGTAAAATTTGTGTGCTACTAGCCCAGCTGTCTAGTAGATTTTTACCTGAAATTCAACCCCTGTTCTGTCAAGTCAAGTCCCAAGTCATTTTTTTTTCCCAAAGTGAAGTAAAGTCTCAAGTCAAAAACATTGTGACTTGACTCTGACTCGAGTCCAAGTCAGCAAGTCAAGTCAACAAGAGTGAGACGTTGCAATACTGATGTGACAAGCAGACCCCTCTCTTGATTAACCCTAACAGCCCAAGCCTTTTTACTAGAATCCTTCCCTAACCACACAAACTCCAACACTATGTAGTAAACCAATGGCACATTCTTTGTACTTAGACAAAATCAGGGCATCAACTCCCATGCAAAGTGATGGTGCCAAGGCTCTACAGTACCCAATCACACAAAATTCAACATGGTGTGTTTGATTTTGGCAGGTTAGGGATGGCACGGCCCGCGTTTGTATTTCGCGCTGCCAAATGTTACTGACTTTGCAAACCAACAGAGGGCGCCCTTTTATTTGTTGTTTACATGCACCGACTCGGATTTCCAAAAAATACATACCGAAATTCATGAATGGATAACTCCTCACGGGGAACACCCTACATCCGGGAAATTTATGCAATGCATATGCATAAGTTCCGAACTCTACCCTTCAAATATAGTGAAAATCGGCCTTCAGATAATAGAATTATAAATTACGAAAATTACTTATTAAAAATAAAATATTGGGCATGCAAAAATTCCCCCTTTTTCACCAAAACTACCGAAATAGCTCAATACTCAACATTCCCTCTCTTGTACGTGACCTTTCAACCTTCGTCTATCGCGCCATTATGAAGAAAACAGCTGGCGTGGGTGGCCACTAAAAGATAATTTTCGTCGCAGAAATTGCATCTGCTGACTTTCTTTCGGCTAAGTGATGACGTCATCGATATTTACCCCTCCCCAAAATGTCTTGAATGGACCAGATCCAAGGATTTTTGGGGCCAAAATCTATTTTTTGTATGTGGAGGAACTCTTCGTCAACAACCCCGAAGTGATTCGGCTTATTACTCCGCGTCCCCTGGTCACACGACACCATTGTTTATGCCAAGGTCAAATATGCATGACTCAGCCCCTGGGTTTTCCCGAGATGTAGAACAGCTGTCGTGCAACAAATCTCTTCTTTCTCGACAAACGGCTTCTATACTCACTTCAATTCTACCTGTAAGACTTAGGTGAACTTCTAAACTCTGCATAAAACTTTTGCCAAGTCCATCTCTGGCTGGCCACTATTTTTAAAAGACAGATTTTTCCACTGAATCCTGGTGATTTCTGTGCGTCGTCGCACGTGCTGACGTTCAGTGGGTATTTAAAAATGGCTGACGTGGCAACATTGTGCGTGCGGGAAATCAGCGTTGATTCCGCGAGTGTTTTTGAAGTGAAAATTGAATCTATGCACAGATTTGTCGTGTTTGTGGTTAAAAGGACGGGAAGTAGATTTATTCCAGCGTTCATGAAGACACTGATGGGTGATAAAATGAGCATAATTTCGACATTGTAAGTAGGCTTGGTGGCGGCAAGAGCATGCACAATACATGTATAACGATTTAAGCCTGCATAGCGAATGTATGTACTCATGCACGATGAATTCTACACGTATTTTATAATAAACACTAAACGGAAAGATGTTACTTTACTACACTCTACCAAAATCGGTCAGGAAAAGCAAATTTTTGAAAATAATCATCCATCTGTGTTCAGAATTGTATTAAACACTTGGCAAAACCTTTTTTAACTTCGAGTTTGGAATTTTGTGTGCAATAAATGTATACTATAGGGAAATACATTTCGTATTTGTGCTACATTTAGATGTTCTTCAACTTCAAGTTGGGCAGTGTATGGTCACTCGAAGTGCTCACATACATGTCAATTTCTGCCTCATTTTTACAGATTTTGCTGACATAAATATTGAAATAGCAGGCTGAGCCACATTTTTCAAGATTTTGCTGTGGGGCTGTTAAAGTCAGTAAAATCTTTCCGTATAAATATCACTGGGGCAGATCCGACATTAAGGTGGGGGGGGGGGGGGGGGTAAGCTGTGTGGCAAGCTGTGTGGCTATGGAAGAGGGCATGCAGGGGGCAGACATGCTACTTTTTTCTGCATCAATTACCTATTTGATGGAACTCAAGGAAGCAGGTTAAATATTATGCAGACAAAAGTGGTGTGTATATTGTTAAGTCCCCCCTCCCCGAGTTTTCTCCCCTTTTCAGCTCTAACTAGATCCCTGGATTAATGGATCCCTTCGCCCACCCATAGATCCTGATTACCTAGACTTCCACAATATATGCATAGTACCTGAAATCCAAGTAAGAAGAAAACTTTCATTTTTGTTTTTCAAATAATTAATAAATGACCCCCAATTCTGATTTCTTAACCATTCCTGTTCACTGTTGACAAAATGAAGCAGACTGCACAGCTTGCCATCAAAGAGAAGTAGTGCTCTTTTCTGATTAAACAGCGGTGATCACCATCAAACAGTGCCGAAGAAAGGCTTCTGGTCCTAAGTCGTCTCGTTACCAGCAGCGTAGCCAGGGCTCTCTCTATGGTGGGGAGGGGGGGGGGGGGGGGGGGCGGATGTTACAGTAGCGGTTGCTCAGTTATTTTTCTTAATTAAATGCTATTATTTTCTGCATTTGCAAAATTTTGAGTGGGGGGCTGGGGGGGGGGGGTGGGGCGATGATTTATTTTTTGTATGGGGGAGGGTGTGTGCTTGATGTTTTTTCAAAAGTCATCATAGCCATATGCCGTCTGATTACTTCAAGAATTGGCACTCGACAAAAAAATGCGGCTAATGTTAGAAGTACAATATGCACTTCATAGAGTGGCGTAACTATATGGGCATGCATGGGGGACACGTGCCTCTTTAATACTCTCCCCCATTTGAACTCTTGAATAAAAGAACAATTACATCGTTGGCTTCAGTCCCCCTCTGAAATTATTTTACCCAGTTATTGTCACACCTCCCCCCCCCCCATGTTCAACCCAAGTTATGCCACTGTTTTCATCTTGCAGTGGTTTTGACGTGGACTCGGATACAATGTATTGATCTCTGGGTAGATGCTATATGGATCCTCTTATCACAACCATGTCTTTAAACACAGCAAATGACTCGAAGATCTGACCCACCCATGAGAAAAGATCCTTGTAAATCATCATGTATCCACTTGACCAGACTGCAATACCATTGACTTTCATTACTCGATTACCCAAGTAGCCTATCCCATAAGTTTTCAAGACCTTTTGGTGTAAAAGAAAAACATCCAATTAAAAAAAGAGCAATTATGCTGAAATGCTTTTTGTGATGAACCCTTCTTTTTCAAGAAAGATACAATTCTGTTTACCATTGCAATTTAAATTTGTATGTCAAAAAATTGAACTTGACTCTTAACAAGTTCAGTGTAAAATATCCCCCACCCCCACAATTTGTTTGGGTGAATGACAAATTGTTAGAGAAACAAACTATTTAACATTTACAAAGCCCACACAAATGGTGATGATCTCTGATTTTGTAATGACCTTGAATTAAAACAAAAATATTAATAATAATTTCCATGCAACCTGTTAGCATTTACTTAATTCAAGTTTACAATTTGCTGAAGAAAAGGTGTTTCCTAACTTCACGAGGCATTCTTAATCTAGCAAAATTTCCACTAAAAAGGTTAATATTCTCTGGAGTTTGAGGAACTATATACTTCGGTGGTACACGTGCGTGAGCAGTAAAAGCAACAAGTCGCGTCCCCTAATCGCCAACGTTGTAGTTAACCTGTTTTTTTTATACACAGGGCACCATGCTACTCACTGTCCCTAGGGAACCGACAGAGTGCGCTCTTTTAGTTTTGGCGAGCCTGCGGTCCGTGATGGTTAGGGTAGTTCGAATAATTTCAATATTTTTTCCAAGTGAACAAAGAAAACTGGCAGGAGCGGGATTCTAATTTTTAATATTGTTATTACAGGTACACAGTCTCAGGTTACGTGTCCAGTTTGGGTCATTTTGCTTCGGCCAATGCCTTGTTCAACACAACCCTTAAGTTCTTCACCTCAAACCACAAAGACGTAAGTAAACAATCCAAACGTCATTTACCATATTCAAATGTTCTGTAATTCCGAAAATAGGTCGGCATTTTTTGTCTTCAGCAAAGATTTTGCCTCAGTGCATTTCATTGAATATTTTCCAAGTGCTCCAAGGATGATCGGTAAATAATCGTAACCTTTGAACCCTTTGCCGTAGACCACCGAGTACATGATCACAGCCTACAAGTTTGGGACGTTTCACAAGATTCCGGAATTTTTGACGTTCAGACGACGAATCAGCAGCTCCATACACTGCATCCAGGTCACCGTGGAGAAGCTTCTCTTGGAATTACTCACAGACGCAGAAATGTAAGGAAAACAAATTGGCATTCATAATCAACTGACAGTTGACAACATTTCTCATATTTTTTGTTGAGAATATTTTACTAATCTTTTTTTTTCTTTATTCACAGAGGGGGTAACACGTTACAAGATTTCATTATGGACATGGATGTCCACCCAGAGAAAGGTGGGTCTATACTTGTTGCGCATTTTTTAAATATCCCCTCGTCGGGTTTGCAGTTAATTTCACTCTTAATTAACCTTTCTAGCACCATATTCTTGATATTAACTTGACCGTCGGATCCCACGCAGTTTGATTACTGGGGCTGTAGTCGAGTCCATCACAAGTCCATCACAAGTCCACCACAAGTCCACCACAAGCCCTCCAGTCCTAATCCCAATCACAAGCTATTCAAATGAGCTTTGACAAAGGCATTCCTTTGTCATTGTGAATTTAGTTACTTGTGACTGGACTTGCGAAAGGACTTGTGAAAGGACTTGCAGGGACTCGACTACAGCTCTGTTGATTACACATCCACACAGCCCGGGATATCCCAGGTGCGGGATCAGAAGTCGGACGTCCCGGGTGTGGGACGTAAGAGTAAATCCATTGAATGTGCAATTATTAAACCATATTAATTGTCCATCACTTCCTCATATTCTGTGTGAATTTTCTTTCTTAAACTCTAAAGAATTTTCCTGTTTTTCCTTCTACAGATGACACAAAATGGGAGGAAATCACCGACAACAGAGACCTAGATGTTATGGTGTCTTGGGCACCAAAACACAGGTAAATATTTATTTATTTATTTTTAATTATTTATTTATTTATTCATTTATTTATTCATTTTTTCTGGTGATAAAACTAAGGATTCATCAAAAGCCTGAAGAAACCTGTAGGAAGACGACAAAGAAATGTTCAGTTTTAGAAGAATAATATCCCGGGGAAAACCCAGAAATCAGGCAGGGACTGAAAACCCAATCCACATGTTGGCCCTGGTGGTGGGATTCGAACCCGGGTCACAGCCGCTGAGAGCGAGGAAAGTACAACTAGGCCAACCCGACTTCCACACTAAGCCAACCCGACACTCATTGAGTGTACCTTGACCTTAAGAGTACCGTGGTCTAATGGTTAGGGTGTCTGACTCATAGGTGGTGGTATGTGGGTTCGAACCCCGCCGGGGATTATAGTGCTTGTGTTCTTGGGCAAGACACTTTACTACAATTGCCTCTCTCCACCCAGGAGTATAAATGGGTACCTGTGAGGGTATTGAACAGATTGCGCTGATCTTAAAATGCCACGTAACTGATCTCAAGGCTTGATGTCCAGGGATAAAAGTGAAGCGCTACTGCTAAAACATTTCAATTTTAACAGCGCCACCCAAGTCACGCCAATTTATTTATTCCAAAGGCAACTCTCGGACGAGGACCGACGAGTTTCCCTAGCACTAGAGAAATCCTGGTTGAGAGTTCGGCAGCTAACGTTACGATCCCTCGCCGCTGCAGCCTACCTCACACCAAACTCACCCTCAACAGGCGGGAACACCCTTACTAATAATGGCGAAGGTCCCAGCCAGGAGAAGGTGCTGAGTATCGTCATTAAGGAAATGGACGGGTACCTGGATGAGGTCACGGAAGATCCCATTACTCATAGAAAGGTGAGACTCACCGGAAAGATGGGAACACTTTTTTATCAACATCTTGAATACAGGCGATGGCCATAGCCGCGGTTTGAAAAAGACCACCTGGCCGGTTCTCACCTAAACACGCATTCCTGCACATACTCAATCCATTGTTTGCCTATTGTTTGTTGCGTTTGGCTGCACAAGCCTGCATACTGTATTGGGCGACTTTAATACAAAAATAAAACACTTCCCGCATGTGGGATCTGAAGGTGTGCGACGTGAACCCAGAATGTCTTGAAAGGACTAATGCGACATTAAGCGCAATAATATAATGGAACTATTTTTTGTCACATTTTTTTATGCCAAGTTTCCAGTACAAGGACCACCGGGCACGCGGATGGCAAACTACCTCAAGGTGAATTGTGGCAAGATTTTCCTGTCGGCGCTGAGGGCGACTCGCAGCGTACACGAGCTGTCGACGCAGCAGGAAGGTACGATCCGTATCCAAGGGCTCATTGCGTGGAGCTGCTTATCATTCAAATTTGCTTAGCAGAGAAAAAAATGTTGCTTACCACAAACAGCATACCAGCTAAAACTGCATGTGATGTATATTACTTGTCACCGGTTCGCTACTTAGCTCAGCAGGAAAATTTACTGGGAAATATTTATTCCATGCTTGGGAGTGCGTTCCTAATTTTGAACTGGTGATGTTCCTGGTAAAACATAAAACGTACTTTCTTTTGATACGCTTCCTTAGTAGTCGGGCCACTGCCATCACATTGCTTATGAGTATCAGAGAGTAGCCTGGGTGTCGGACCAGTAATCTGTTGTCATGACCTTGCAGTGTAGAGCACCGGTATGGTATTCCAGAGGTCACAGGTTCAAATCCCGCTCCTGCCAGTTTTCTTTGTTCACTTTGAAAATTCATTCCCTTGTGGTTTGTTTGACAATATTATAAGCTAAAAAGTCGTTTCCTCATTTGCTTCCCATGTTGTTTGTCGAGTTGGGGCGTGATCCCTGGCTATATGGGTTTATGACTTCTGACTAGCGCCCACTGAACAAAGACACTGACAATTTGAGAGACCACCAACACAGGGCAAGATAGCTCAGTTGGTAGAGCACTGGTACGGTATTCCGGAGGTCGCAGGTTCAAATCCCGCTCCTGCCAGTTTTCTTTGTTCACTTTGAAAATTTGTTCAAAATTAAATATTCAGGTTCCCTTGACAAAGAACTAGCTAGATTGATTAAAGTAGGATTTTGGCTGTAGTCATACCCAGAGAATAAATTGAGATTTAAAATAGAAGCTTTATTTTTTCAGGGAGTGAAGAGTTGCAGAACACGATACAACAGAAATTTACTGATGTCACAGACAAATGTACAGGTAATGTGTTGCTTCTTTCAGATATTTTTTTTTCAAAACTAGAGGTTTTCAATCTCTTCGGGATTTCCAAATCATTTTTGATTTTTTTTTATTGGTTTGATATTCTTGTTAAAAGACAGACCCCTGTCTCTTGAAATTATTTTCAAATTGTTTTTGTTAGGTAAATATTTGGCGGTGAAAAGAAAATTGACTGACGGGGAAAAAATCAAAGTAATATGGATATTAAAGAGTGTTCATCATACTCGGAGATAATAGCTTGAATTTCCTAATTTTATTATTCCGCAGCTGAACTATATGTGATGCGATCAAGCAAAATCAGTTGGAACTTGGCAATCCCTTGTTTTGAGATATGGGCCAAAATATGTCCGTAGTGGAATTTTGTTTTTTACAAAAACGAGAGAAAAAATTCTTCTTTCACATGAAAATATGACATGTATTATAAATGTGCTAAAAATGACTCAATTACAGTACTGTAACTTTAAACTTGATTTTCTCAGTTTCTTACTTTTTAATGTGCCGGTGTTCAAATATTTGTAACTTTTTAACCAAAGGTCGTATTCACATGGGGCTTGAAGTACGCTACAAATGAATATGTAAAAAATCCCAAAATTGACCAGGGCCTACTTCAGACTGATCTTGCTTGATCGCATCACATATTGAGTTCGTGTGCTTCATTTCACAGAATCATTACGGAGAAGTAGGCGCTGCCTGATCACTGAAGATGGAGAAACGAAACTCTTTGACAGACACATTCTTCCAGAATTGGTTGCGCTTGTGGAGGTAATTGACTTTTAAACCCTTTACCAGGTTGTCCTCATACACTGCCATCAATTTTCAGAACTCCTCCCGAGGACATTTTTTTAATCTTTATTCCAAAGAATTTCTGTATCTCTCTTCTTTCCCCTTCAGACATTTTGTTTTGTCATCCTATTGGTTGGAGTTAAGTATCGGCTCCTCAAACCCATGAAGGCAGCGGCCAATAGGAAGAGCAGGAAAAAGAAGGGCGGAGCCACAGCGAAGGTAATGACACACCCACCATGAGGGCAGTATGCTAATTTGCTATCAGTGGGGCGTGGCAAAGAGAAAAAAACTGTCAATTACTGACAGTATGTTAATTTATGGTAATAGATTTTGTGGCAAAGAACACTTTCAGCCAATGACTGAGCACATGTTAATATATAGTGGGAGTGGCAAAGAACACTTTCAGCCAATGACTGAGCATATGCTAATTTATGGTAAAACTTCTTAGTGGGAGTGGCAAAGAACACTTTCAGCCAGTGACTGAGCCAATGACTGAGCATTATGTTAATTTTCTACACTTTACTGAATGGGTTGTGAGCGCTTGTGAAACCTTCATGATTAGACCAGTATAAAACTGCAACAAAAACCTGCAATTCATTTTTAATATACAGTTCATTTCTCTTTTAAACATAGAAACGTCAGAGGGTGCAGAATGTATTTCAAATTTGTTTGTATTTGAATTTCAGCCGCCAGTTTTTCAGCATTTCAAGGACTATGTTGAAAGTGTACAGCAGCTGGCTGAAGGATTGACCGCGGCAGTGCAGGACATCGACCCCACAGGGCTCTCCCTTGATCTTGGCAAACTTAAGCTGTCCGAAGCAAAGGTATGATTGCCGCCCAAAAAGGGCACCGATACAAGGCATCATATAGGCCTATAACCCATTCTGTCCGGCTGTAAGGGGTGCAGCCAAGCGTAATGCAAACAATAGTTAAACAATGGATTAAATACACGCAGGAATGCGCATATGGATGACAACCGCCCAGGTGGCTTTTTTCAAACTGCGGCTATGGCCGGTGTCCGTTTTCAATGAGTTGAGGGGTTTTACAGTTTTTGATTAAAAAATTTTGAAAATCTTTGGAAATCGAGCGAAACATTTCGAAGGTGCTCTTTGGAAGAATTTTTAAATTTCCAAATTAAAAAATCTACTATGTTTCTTTTGGGGGTTATTTTGGTTGGATTAAGGCAAAAAAGGTTTAGATTTTGCCACCTTTACTGAATTGGTCAACTTTCAAAAAATTCTTATATTAGCAAATTTTGGAAACGATTGAGACTTTGTTCAGGTGCGCCACATAGTTAGACCCCCGGCCCGATTTTGTGCCCAATTCCCGGACACCAGCTTTTTGACCTTAGGACTAAATTTCAAAATTTCACATGATTTGCGAGGCAAAATGGGAGTTCGTCCTATGACGTCAAATTGCACCAGCGGGCTAGAGGGGCCTTGATAAAAATAGCTCTCAAAAGTCACTGTTTTGGTATTTCAAATACGGAATCTACATAAAAATGAAAAACGATGCAGACTTCTCTCTCACCACTGAACTTCCTCTTTAAATTTATCCTGTTTTTTTGGCAATGCAGGTTGAGGAGCCAGCCTCGGCGAGAGCAGAGAAAACCGTCTGGATGAGAATTGAGAAGAGCTACCACGAGACCTCCAAAGAAATGCTGGAGGTGCTGAAGGGAAAGAGAGACTTCCTGGCGACCCTCAAACTTTGACAGCGGGCCCCTGCCGTGTCGACAGATCATGTGTGTTAATAACTGTGTTGCAAAGCTTCAATCAAAGACCGATTTGTTGAATGGCCTGGCAGGACATTAGGGATCATTTCATTGTCTGAAAGCGGTGTCAGTTGCGGTACCAGTATTAACGCCCAGCCGGCTGATGTAATGAGTTCATTCTAAAAAGGTCAGTTCACACAGGCAGTTTCGTCACAGCAATATTCATGAGGAGTGTGTGGTCCTCTGACAGCGAGTGCTTTACAAAGAACGGCATCCCTATTCCCCTGGCTCTCTGGACAATGGGGAATTGAAATGTTCCAAGCCAGAACTTCTAATATACATTCATCGCAGCAAGACCTCCACGCTACAGTTTTCACCTTATGATCATTCTAAAGAAAAACAGCGGTACTGCAATCAATACTGCACCTGGAGAATATGAAATGTTCCCGAAGCAGTATAGGCCCTTTTGTGACATCAAGTCCATAAATGGGGCCTGGAAGCAACTCAATGTTTCCCCCCCCCCCATGTGGTTCCGGCAGACCAATAGAGCAAGGGGTGAGATTTGTCAGAATTTTTTAAAGAATCTCTTTTGCAATCTGGAATTCCTGAGGTGTTGTCCTAAAGGTGTTTTTTTCCTGTAAAAGTGGATATAGACCAGTAAAAACGGATGCCTTTAGGCAAATACAAACTATATATTGATATAGGGTCCTCGTGGATTTTTCATTTTTGGCCAATCTCACCCCTGATAGAGGGAGTCCTTTTCGTGGGGCAGCAACATGCATATTCATGAGTCAGTTAACTTAATACATAATGATGTTTATATCTAGCACGATCTGGTCAAGCGGGTAATAAAGGCATATCGACTTTGCATTTTCTTTGGCGTCCTGCAAGGCTGCCAACATCCCTTAGTTAATTTGTTCATTTTTCCCCCCCTAAAAGCTGCAAAACAAGAGTACTCATTCTAGGTCCATGTTAGTTCATAGTGGAGAAAGTGTTGGACGTGTTTGTAATGCACGACTCAAATATGTGTTTCTTTCCATAAAAGACCTGCGTGTGAAGTTGAAGGAGGGACACTATTTAATAGTTATCCCACGGGTGCACTACATTTTCCATGTTCCACAAAACCAAAAAAATGAATTTATCTTCAAGCTAACTTGACGCACAATAAAGGTGGAATGCACAACACACGCGAGCGTATCAATAACAGTGCGGGATAATATCACACTATCAGTTGCCATGGATCGAGGACTCGTGTTTGGTTGGAGGCACCCAGTTGGCCTATGAAAAGCATTCGTCCTAAAATCGCTATGGTTGGAAAGATTGTTAAAAAGAAGAATATAAAAATGCACACGACCATCCATTGAAAATACGCCATTTGTCTGAAAATTTATCACTGATGCCACAGTGGCTCAAAAACGTTGGACAATAAGCCAGTTCGGTATATCAAGGGTTCAAAGGTTATACGGGCTAAAATTGCTGACGTAATGTCACGCGAACGCCCATTCTGATTGAATTTAACACATGCGCGTTGTGTGACCATCTTTTGTGTTCACAAGCGCGCCAATCGGGATAAAATGTCATTGTGCACATGTGCAGTTGAAATACCGAACTGGCTTATTGAGAGTAATTTGCTTTGGCTGCATACAGGCTGTACCAGTGAGTTGATCATGTGGTGGTGTTTTTTTTTACACATTACGGTAGAACGTTTACACTCCGACCTTGGAAATAGCTTACGTAACTAACCACAGAGATGAAATGTAAAGGGTTTCAGGACAATGAATGCCTACGATTGTATAGCAGGTCCTTGGCACATATCCTATTATGGATTTGAGCATTTGTACTTAAAATCTATTTTGAAAAATCAAATTAGACAGTAAGTTGTTTTTTTGCCTGAGCGGAGACAATCATGAACAAAAGAATATTTTAAATAGCGCACCACTAACGAGTATCACTCAGTAATTTTGCAGAGTGAATTTACTTCAGAACGACCAGTGTCTCTACTGTCGAGTATTTCAGCCGTCTCACAACTACTTGAATACAAGTTTTGCTTAACGTAATAAGTAAATATATCAGGGTTATGGTATCGCGAGATAAAGAACAATTACATTTTTCAGGACGTCGTGTAGCTGATATCTTTGTTGTTAGAGTTTAAATGAAAAAAAAAAAAAAACCTCAAAGATGGCTGCTACACACAAGGTCTATTCTGTTATATTTGTTTTACTTTCAAAAACTTGTGGCTTGCTGTTTGGACAAAGGTGTTATAAACTGCTATAAATTATTTCATTCTATTTAATTGCAGTACAGTTAATTTTCCTGATTTTGCCTGATCACTGTTCACCCCCGGGTCCCAGTTTGAATTTCACTTTGAGTAGCTGGACGAAAACCTGGGGGGACACTCGTGTAATCAGGTAGGGACTGAAAACCCAATCCACATAGTGCACCTGGATCACCAGAGTTGCTCTTGTAACTTGTGATGGACTTGCCTACAGCCTCCAGCCTCTTCACACATTGTATTGTAAATCATCTAAATAGGCAATAATTTTGAGCGTACAAACTAACGTCATTTGTGATGCGATCAAGCAAAATCAGTCGGAACTCGGCAATCCTTGTTTTGAGATATGGGCCAAAATATGTCCGTAGTGGAAAAATATGACTCAATTAAAGTACTTTCAACTTGATTTTCTCAGTTTCTTTCTAACTTTTTAACCAAAGGTCGTATTCACATAGGGGTTTTATGGAGCTTGAAATATGTAAAAATCCCAAAATTGACAAGGGCCTACGTTGGACTGATTTTCCTTGATCGCATCTCATTTAAGTTCCTGACATTAAAGTTACGTACTGCATTAGATCAAAAACTACATTTTTATAATCGCTATTTGCTGTCGTAATAGTGCTCTTATTTATTTAAAACTATGGTCTACTGGTTGAAATTGTCATACCTCTGTGTAATGATTTTGTTTGGGGTCTGAAATTTACTTATTTTTATATTTTATGATTTTCACATATACCGACAAATTAACAATAGAATCTTCTTATTGGATAACGTGCAGAGGACTTATCGGATGTTTGTCTACTTTTATGTTTTGCATATTTGTTCAAAGTGGGAAAGAGCATTTCCTCGGCTGGCTTTTTTGAAGAACGATTGAATACTTTTTCTACCAGAGGTTATGAAATAAACTATTGTGAAATTCAAAAATGTTTCTTTGCATTCTTTAATTTGTTTTGCCAGTTTTCAACAACAAAAATGTATTAATGGGACAAATATATGAAATTTCTGGAAAAAAAACCAAATAATATTCTTGTGAGTTCAGATAATGTGTGAAACTATTTTCCGAGAGTAGATAAAAACCAGCTAAGGATAACCAAAATGAAATGATAAAATTTAGTTTTGTCTAGAAAATTTATATCATTTCCAAGATAAAAAAACTAATCTTTTAAGCATTTGCCAAGAATAATTTAACTGCTCTAAGGCCTTTTGGAACTTTGCTATTAACAAGATGATCAACTTAAAATGACACAAGTTGGTTAAAATACGCAAAGGGCTACAACGGAAGTTGTGGTGTTGGCCACATTTTATGTTGCCATCCTTACGATTTTCCTTGGTTCAGATCTAAATAGAGGATAATTCTTCAACAGATTCCAGAGAAATTATCCCAATTTTTAGACCTATAGACCCAGGCGGGGTAACTTCCACCGTCGGTGAGACTAACTCACCTCACCTCCCCCCGCTGCCACAATTTCAGAGAGGAAAGGCAGAAGTTGGGAGGCTCAAGGACAGGATTTAATCCCAAAGTACCTGTTAAAGTATCATTCCAAGTCGCTAGGAAGACGCTTCTTGCAGTATTGTCCTTCGAGCCAAAGCTGCCCAGCATCGTGTCACCAACAACATCAATAAAGTTTCAGTTCTCCAGTTACTTCATCCACTAACGAGGCCGGTCCTATAGAAGAAAAGAACGAGAAAAACGACAGTGGTGATATTTTCATCTTTTTTTATTTAATCATTGCAAATATCATCACAACAATACAAGCTAAAAGTTTGAGAAGGCGTCTACTTGAATTTGGTCCATTCACAACTCGGTACGCCGCCAGCGGCAAGCCGGGAGAGGCCAATTTCCCAATTTCGGGGTCGACATCGCATCTATCGCGTGGTATTAGATGGTGGACAGTACAGCAATTTTTGACTAATCAGGGAATACCTTGTGCGGGAAAGAAGAGAGAGGAGTTGATAGATTTAGCGGAGAAGGGGTGTAAGAAGTATGATTCGATAGAACCGATGTCAACTCTTTCCCATGATGCACTGCGTAATTTGGCCTCTCCCCGGCTTGCCGTTGGCGGTGCACCAAGTTGTGAATCGACCGAATTGAAACATCAGGCCCTGCACTTTTAACGGTATACACATTTTTTTTATCTGGCTCTTTTAGCTTTTCTCTCAAAGAAAACAGACAATCCCACCATTATTTCAGAGAAAATCACAAAGAAGGCGGGGCAGCTGAAAAGTGGACTAGACTGCAACTCCAGTGGTCAGCGGTAGCCATCTTCGAATAAGAGTTAACCCTTGAATATGGATGACGGCATTAGCCATGGTTTGAAAAAAACACCTGGCCGGTTGACGTCTATACCCGCATTCTTCCACGTATTCATTGCATTGTTTGCCTATTGCGTGTGTTACGCTTGGCTGCACAAAAACCCGGGCGTAAGGGGTTAAAAAGGGGACTCCTTCCTTTTATTAAAAACCCTTGAGCCCGGGTATTATAATAAGGCGCAGGTATGCCAGGCCGGCTTGTGCAGCCAAGCGTAACACACAATAACCCAACAAAGGATTGAAAATGCAGAAAATGCGGCTATAGCCGTCAACCGGCCAGGTGACAATTTTCAAACCGCAGCTATAGACGTCAGCCGGGCTCAATGGGTTAAAAGGCATGACGCTAAATTTTGCTTTCTATGTTGCCCTTTTAAGTTTTTTAAACAGTTAAATTTATCAAGAATGTCTGACATTTTTTTAAAAATCCTGTGAAGAAGTTTGAGTGCAGAACCACATCTGGTTTTGGCCCTACCTGGTCCAACTCCTAGTACTGTCCTAGACCCTGGTGCTATCTGTGTCCTACCCGCGTCTTGTATAACGGCCGTCGTAAGACCTAAACTACGAGCTTTTAAGGCTAGCTCTACCCTGAAGGACAAAAAGAGATTAGAATGAAAGCCATTAGCCAGCCTTCTTGAGATATGCTGGACACAATTGACCTATCGCGGTCGAATCGCATCAACGTAGCTTGTGAATTATTATGCAATCACATCAATTATAATTCCACGTGGAACGCGCAAAATCTGAGACAAACAAAAATGACCACACAAAATTCCCATAGGGTTGTCTAAGGGGCGTGGTTCACTCGTAAACGGCAATAGGTCAATTGGAGAGGGCGCCATTTGAAATACAAAAGGGTTTGCCCGTTAACAAACTCAAAGAGCGCCCTCTGCTGTGTCTACCATATCTGAAAAAGGCTAACGAAGAGTAATGCGATTCAGATTATTAGAATTAATGAAAATACAAATATGAGAAAGGTAAAGATGACAAGCTGTCCGATGAACAGACAGAAAGGGAACCAAATGCGGGGAATTCATTTGGTCATCGGGGGTTGGGATGAGGGTTCAAATATATACACATCCCCAAAACTGGCCTGATAGAAATTCCTGTGGCGGTTTTGCAAACGGCACAGACAAACAGACAACGTGAACACACTGATGTCCCGGCAGGCAAAAACACAAGCAAACAGACAAGGGTGCAGACAGACAGATTTCAATTCAATTTAATATCACGTCTTTCCATACTTCTATAAATAGGAACCGGCATCTATGTGGGTGTGAAGAACGCATAAATTGTATAACTCAGACAATACGTAAAGAAACTGCAGACATGTTTAGTATAAGGGAAAGAAATAGAATATGTTTGGGTTTTTTAATACGAGTTCACCTCGAACAAGACTAAAAGCGACTCGAGGTACAGAGCTATAAAAAGAACAAGAATCAAAGATACAAGAGGTAGGAATTAAGATTCCTCTTGAAGCAGGAAAGATCGTAAGATGAAGGGTAATATGCACCAGGCAAAGAATTCCATAGAGATACAGAACGAGGGAAAAAGCTACATCTGGGTACAGCTAGAGTATATTGGTGGGAACAGGCAGAAAGCCGAGTTTCACGCTCAAACACCCTAAACCAGAAGAACCAAGCTGGACAGGCCGGTGGAACATTTACCACGAAAATATCTGTAGAACAGACTAAGAGCAGCAACAGATCTCTGGTGAGATCTAAGCCAAAGCTTATGATGTGGGTGAAGATAACAAGACTGACAGATGAATAGACAGACAGACAAATCCTGAAAAGACAGACAGATGAAAGAATGGACCAATCAATCTGCTTACAAAGCTTCTTCGTCTGGTACCTTGACTACTACTTTGGGCTGTCCATAGTGCTCCCATTCCTTCAACATGTCTTTTTGGTGCCTGGCTGCCTGCTTGTAACACGACACTGCTGCGTGGCTACACTGTTACATCAGAATCGGGAAAAAAAGGATTTAGGTGTCAATGCATCAGTGATCCCACAGGTAAAAATAAAGAAAACGTGTATGTCTCGATACAATCTCCCCACTTTTCAAATGTTCATCCCAGTCAAAAGAAAAGAAAATTGGCGTCAACTTTCCATTTTGTCTTGTTTTGCAACCGCTCCCACACCCTCCCTACCCAAAACCTGGAAAAGCCACTCATCTGCAAAGTGAATCATTTTTATCTAAAGTGAGTCACTGAAAAGAAAGTAAGCCAATGTCGTCTTAGTGAGTCACTCAAAAATGGCTCAACCCTTATCCAAAATGTATGTCAACCAAATGTAAGTCATCCAGTATCTGCATTTAGCAAGTGAGTAAACCAAAATGAGTCAGTTATTATCCAAGTGAGTCACTTACCAGTGACTCAGCCATAGTGAGTCTCAAAATTAATACTGGTCTCAAACATGAGTCAGCCAAAACTGAGTCACTCAGAAGTGAGTCAGCCAAAACTGAGTCACTCAGAAGTGAGTCAGCCAAAACTGAGTCACTCAGAAGTGAGTCACATTTTTATCTTAGAAGTGAGTCCATTCTCGGTTGCTCACCTGGGCAGCAACCTTGCCTTTTCCCATCTTCAAGTCTGTCCTGACTACCAGAACCAACTTGTATTCACCCGTGTCCCCCATGACGCTCACCTATCATGTTCAAAGAGAATGAGGGAAAAGTCAACATGCATCAGTCACAAAAACTGCAGATTGCCATAAGAATGATATAAACTCAACAGCACAAACTACACAGCCTAAAAAGTGAAAATAAACATGACAGTTTAAAATATTGTGTACAGCAATGATTAACTTTTACAAACACACACAAGTGTGTAAATACCGGCAACCGCGGACCTCCTATTGTCCCTCTTTTGTTTGTACTCTAACTTTTTCGGAGGGCCTCCATATGTTTTGTACACGATTTTCAATCGTAGATGCTTTGTCTACGCCCTAACTCTTTTGTCCCTAGTCCATGATTGCCGGTATTTACATACTCAGGAAGGGAGGAGAAGGGCGAGTTCAAACCTTTGATACGGAATCTGAGAAACTTGTAGAGCAAGGGAGAACACTGACAGATTGGGAGCAATGGGGGCAGGGCCATGCCCCCTACCCCCCACAAAATCACATCAGTGATAATCCACACTGCCAGAATCCCTCCCCCCCCCCCCAGCTCCCAACCCCGCCCCCCTTGATTATCAAAATAATAATTTCTCCTGGTAGCATTTTTCGTACAATTTGTCTGGATCTGAGTTGTTGATGCAGGGTTTCCCCAACTTACGTTATCACCCAATGCCGCTGTTTCAGCAGCCTGTTCATTCCGTAGCACGATCTGTCGGCCAAACTTTCCCTTCAGCAACCAGCCGAGTAGGACACCAGCGCCCATGCTCATGACAAGGTTAAAGGTTATCGGACTCATTAAATCTTCAAGCTTCACCATCTTGCCTTCCGCGTTTTTAAATCTGAAAATGTGGAAATGCAACGAATAGTTTGACAAATTTAGACATTTGAAAGGCCAACATGTCAAAAATTATTTAAACAAAAATTGTCCCCCCCCATGGCCAATCCCACCTACCCTCCCTGAAACAATTGGATCAATTATTGATAATCAATAATTGATCCAATTCCAATTGTTTCACTCAGGGAGGGCAGATCATTTTTGTTGTGATGACTTTGTGCTTTTAGTGGAAATAAAAATCAACCCTAAACTTTTGTACAGGAAAATAGGGAAAGATTATACTTTAATACCCCCCCCCCCCCCCCCCCCCCACAAAAATCGGTCAGGAATAGCACATTTTGGAAAATAACCATCCATCTGTGTTTCGAATTGTATAAACACTTGGCACAACCTTTAAATTTGAGAATTTATTTGGGAAATTTTCGTGCAATATAGGGGAAGAAAGTTTGTGTTTTCTGTGTTAGATCATGGAGGAAGGATATCCTTCCTCCATGGTTAGATGTTCTTGGCACAGTTTATGGTCACTCAAGAGGGGAGAGGGGAGAGATACAATGAAAACGTGAGGGCGCTGCAGGTGAACTGTGCTGGTGGAAGCCAAAAAAGTAACACACGGTTAACAAAAAAGTTAATTTTCGTTTCTAAACCCTTTGAAATCCACCAAAATCATACTTACGGGACGTCTGAAGTGTCTGTATGTTGATTATTAAATGCATACGGTTGTTGAACATTTACAACGTCCAAAAATCGGGCAAAATCATGCAAGGTTGTGCAACATGAATGCGTTTCATGCACACGATGTGTGTTGGATTGATAGTCTTTCGCTCGTGCTAAATTGCTGCCGTACCATGCATCGTATGCACGTACTTGATTATTGATTATTGGTTTATCAGCCTTCATTGTGAGACTACTAGTAGGTCTTGTCGTTTGCGTGTCAAAGGTCAAACGCTAAAAACATTTTGATTGTGTGAGCGGTAAAACTCCGGGCTGTTTTCTTGTCGGATTTTTAAAAGTTTTGAATAATATTTCAGTTTGCAAATAACAGACGAGTGGAAAATGGGTATAATTGACCAAGTCAAGATACTTCACGAGGAAGGGTTATTTTCAAATCTGGCGATTTTGGTGAGTGAATTCTGACAGTGACAAATGGCATGAAATGAAAATGGAAATGCATTGCATTGTTTGTGTAGTAGGCCTACCCATGGAGGAAGGAATTCCTTCCTCCATGGCCTACTCCAAATGGTTATTGAACAAATATCAGTGTAGTGATATATTTTGTTGTTTATTTATTTATTAATCGCTTATAATTTATATATTAAAAACCATTCTCTATATTAAAAAAGTAACAACTAACGTTATATGTTAAAACAAAATCAAATTATTTATTAAATGTTAAAGCAGAAAGGGTGGTGGGGAAGGGGTGATGGTGTGGGGGGGGGGGGGGGTAGGTATGGGATAGGAAGGGAAAGGGAGAGAAATACTGACAAGGAGGATATTTATTCTACAGGCAAGCTTAATGAAAACGGCCAGCGAGCAGAATTCCGAGCTGCTTACCGGCCAGGAGAAGTACCAGCTACAAGTTTACTACGCGGATGCACTCTTTGAGATGCAAGAATATAAAAATGCAGAGGTAAAAACATTGGTTTGTTGGTCAGCAGACTACAATAAACCCTTTCATGGTTATCGGTGCCATCTTGGTCATCGGACATCGTAATTCACAGTACGCACAGTTGATCAAACGTGATTGCAGTTTGAACACCGTGGTGCACATGCTTCATTTTGTTCATGTAGTTAGCAATTGAAACAATGCTTCCCCGTGAGAAATATAGCTCCGATAATGCCAAAAGGGTGTATTGAAATTTAAAATTTTGGGCGATTGTGTAGTGTAGCCTGTAGGGAACAAAAATCCACTTTTAGGTTATTGGAATCTCCAAAATAGTTAACGACATTACAAACCAACAGGTATGCTGTTGATAAAGGGCAGGGTTTTAGTTTCTGATAGAAATTTTGGGGTAAAGCGATGATGAAGACGACAAAACGCAACGCAAAAATAAAGGTGGCGATCACTGTGACGCACAGTAAATACGCAAAACCGTGCTGATTCACATGGCAACTTCCATAAAGTACGTAAGAAAATTGCATTTTCTACCGTATTAAAATGTTCAAAATTACAAAAAATATCAATAGAATTATTAAGAGAAGTCTGCTTCAGGTTGACAAAGTCTTTTTGGAATGAGAAAAAAATACCCTTGACTCTAATTTGATCAAAACTTAACTCTTTCACTACGGTATTATAATGGGGGCTGTGACGTAATTGTTTTACAGAATGTTTACAACAAGCCGCTCTGAGCGGCTTGCCGACAGGAACAGGCTTTTTTTGAGCCCCTGTGATGAGCGGCGCGCCGTAGCGGAAGAGTTAAGAGGGGCCCTACAGTACCCAATCGCCAAATTTTGTCTTATGTCGGTCATTGGTTGTTAACCTGAATACAGATGACGGCCATGGCTGCGGTTTGAAAAGAAGACCACCTGGCTGGCTGTCATCTATACGCACATTCCTGCGCATACTCAATCCATTGTTTGCCTATTGTTTGCATTACAGTTGACTGCACAAGCCCGTATTGGCATACTAGCACCCCATTAACCCTCCTCTCCAGGTGCCAAATTGGAGCCAACTGCCCTATCTATCAAAACCTATCGAGTGACAGGTTGAGACACACAAGCTGTGGGAGAGGAGAGGATTTGGTTTTTCGATAGGTTGTGATATTTATAACAGTAGGAGGGTTAAGACAGCTTCATGGCTTACGTTTCTTTCTACAGCTCAATGTATTTTAGGTTACAATTATTGCTACTACAGTGATATCAACTTTCTGAATGAATGTTATTGTGGACTCCATAAGCCCGGCGGTCTAGTAAATACTTGAATGAAATCCAATCCCTGATATGTCTTGATTGAAGGTCATATACAGGAAAGCCCTCCAAGTCAAGAAAGTTCTGAACAAGAGCAAAGTGAAAGGATCTCAGCCTCCGCTTCCGGCCACTCTAAACGACGGTCTGCCGTCCGAGCTGAACGTCCGCTACAGAATCTACGAATGCAACTACCATCAAAAGAACTACAGGGAGGCTGTAGCTGTGGTAAGATAGTTGCTTGAATATTCGGTTCAACAGCTGAACAAATGTCTTTATTCTTCAAGAACACAGACTTTACCAGATGGACATGTATTGTATTAGTACTGAGGACGCAAGGATAGAGAAGCAATGAAATCATTGTTGTCCTCTGCGGGAGGTCTTTTGTTGAACACGGTCGTCGGAGGTAGAAATTTGTACTTAGTCTATGGGAGAATGTTAAAGTAAAGGAACAATAGAGAAGATAAAGCCTTATCCTCAGTAGTATAATAAAACACGACTGTGTGTGTCTAGGGGTGTGACAGCCGAAAAAGAAGGGGTGTTTTTGTGAACGAGTACACGGCACATGATTTTTTTCTGTACCGGGTCTCGATAAATTACTAATACATCAAAAGTCATTATTTTTATGTATTCATCATTTTTAATGAACAATTTATTGCATTTTTCCCATTTTTATTTCTGTGAACTTTTAATTCGAGAAAAATACCTTCTTCGATCCACACAAGTTTCATATTGTCATCATTCTTAATATCCAAAGTGAAGTCCGTTCAGAATTTGCTGACTGAAACGTTAAGTCTAATCCGAGATTAACCCACTGTTATAACTATCATAACCTATCCAAAAACCTAAGCCCTTCCTCTCCAACAGCTTGTGTGTTTCAACCTGAAGCTCGATAGGATTTGATAGGTAGGGTAGTTGGCTCCATTTTGGCACCGAGAGAGGGTAGGTTAATCATAGGATTTTGTAATCATCGGTTTCTCTTAAATCAACACATCTTTTTATTTTTATGGGTATCGCCCAACACAAGGCCAAAAGGCCACTCAAGGTGTGGGCTACAAAGGACAAGAAAAGTAAAAAAAATCACAGAAATAGAAAGTATCGATTCACATTTCGTTTGAATTTGGTCTCTTCTCGTAGTTGGAGAGTATCCCAGCCAAGCAGAGAAAGCCCAAAGTCAACATGGCGTTGGCTAAGCTGTATCAACGAATCGGCAACGAGCGACCGGCAGTTACTAGCTTCAAAGAAGTCCTCAAGTAAGCTTTTAACCCAAAGAAGTATTTTCTTGTAAGCTAATCTCTTTTGGAATTTCATCACTTGAGAAATGAAACAATTGACCTATCACAGTAAATTGTGTGAATCCAGCTTATGAATATCGTGCAATCAGATTAGTTAGAATTTGACATGGAACGTCAAAACTGAGACAAAAAAAATTACCTAAAAAATTTAAAACAAAATTCCACTTGTTAAAGGGGTGTGGCTAACTTGCGAACATTGATAGGTCAATTGACTGATGACTCGTTGACACACAGCCACACCCCTCAGAGAACCGTGTGAAGTTTTGAGCTGTATTTTATTTGGTTTCAGATTTCGCAGGTGTCACGTAAGATTATTGTTGACTTGTCGTTGATGTCACAAGCTATGTTCACATGATTCTGTCGCGATAGGACAGCAGGCTGTGTTTTTGTGCAATGACGGATTTTTGTAATGACAGCATTTTGAGGGTTACCAAAAAGTAGTAATTTCACAGTTATCAAAGTAAATTTCCATATATAGTATTCTTACTTTTGATAGAAAATTACAAATTGTAAAAATAAGATGGTTGAAATAAAGCAACTTGCTTCAATAATGGTCAACTCAATAAGCCATGTTCGGTATTTCAACTGCGCATGTGCACGATGACATTTTATCCCGAATGACCCGCGTGACCTAAAGCGCGCGTGTAAATGCAAAAGGTGGTCGCACAATGCGCACATGTTAAATTCAATCAGAATGGGCGTTCGCGTAACATGGCGTGACATTACATCAGCAATTTTATCTCGAATAACCTTTGACCTTTGAGATACCAAACTGGCTTATTGTTGTACCCCAGATTGGTACCATGACAGCAGCCTCAGTGCCTCTGCAATGTCCTGCACGGGTCCTGTGATTTCTGTTGGTATAAATTTCTAACACTGATGATTTTATTTTGCCCTTCTTTTTCCAGGCAGTGCCCCCTAGCTCTTGAAGCTTTCTTGGGC
The DNA here is from genome assembly GCA_037893225.1 of Hippasteria phrygiana. Classification (NCBI taxonomy): domain Eukaryota; kingdom Metazoa; phylum Echinodermata; class Asteroidea; order Valvatida; family Goniasteridae; genus Hippasteria; species Hippasteria phrygiana. The sequence goes on along the minus strand of JAZGUH010000796.1, from coordinate 666,637 downwards.
CTTTTATCGCTCGGAGTCAAAGGAACAGAGGTGGCCGCGCTGACAATAAACAGCCTACATGTACCGAACACCAACAACTTGGAGTGGTGAGTTTGTGACAAAATTAAAATTTTATAGAAATTTTGCTTCAGGGTTTTCAGATTCGGAGAAAATGGCCTTTCATGAGTTCTGTGGATCTTGCAGTGAAAGATTGTGACTCTGAAATCCGAAAATCTGTGAATTTCACTTTGAAAATGAATTCAAATTGCCTAGTCAGTTTCGCTTGGTGTACCCCACAATGTCACTTCCCAACTTGTATTGTAAAGTTGGGGCGTAATCCATAGCTATACGGCATTATGGGTTTATGATTTCTCATCCCCCCCACCCCCCCCCACCCCCCCCACCCCCCCACCCCCCCCCCCCCCCCACCCCCCCACCCCCCCCCCCCCCCCCAACAAAGACACTGACAATTTGGGAGGCTTCCATTTTTTAACATAGGGCAACTTAGCTCAGTTGGTAGAGAACCGGTATGGTATTCCGGAGGTCGCAGGTTCGAATCCCACTCCTGCCAGTTTTCTTTGTATACTATGAACATTTTTGTCTTTGCACAGGTTAACATTTTGGTTGAAAGGACACTCCTACAATGCCAGCAAAGATTATGCCAAGGCTGTCAGTACATTTAAGAGTTTGGAGTCTGGGGTAAGTCTTATGACGAGAAAGAATTAAATACAGCGTAGGTTTGGGCGATTCCGTGCAGGAGTCGACTGTACTTGACTGCAACATTGGAATCCAAATTGTAATTTTATATAGTCGCAAATATCGCAGTTATAATTGCAATTCTACAGTCTGTAACATACTCCATACCGCTTGCCACACCATATGTACATCTTCAAGATTTGTCCTGTATTTTAAACAAAAATTCTTCAGAGTGTTCTACGAGAAAATAGCAATGTGCTCTGCTGTCTGGCGGAAAACCACTTCCTCGCCGGGGACCTAACAAACGCAGCATTGGTCTTCAAAAGGGTAAGTCTATATCCTGCAGTTTTAGGTATTAATTATGTGTTCGGTTTCAAACTGGGGCAACTGTCGTTTCAAGAACTGGGTGGGCGTGGCTGGTCTGAGCCCACTTGGCCACCCGTAGCTTTGTACCTCATTTTTTAATGCAACATCCCCACTTTTGTTTCAAACAGATGGAATCAATGATTAAGAGTTCTTTTATCCACAGTGCAGCAATGCACTCCATGCCTATAGCTTGATTGCGCAATGCCTCAACTCTTACCCGCATTCACGTCATACTGTGTTTACAGGTGCATAGCCTGGATATGCTCTGTCTGAGAGGGATGGACATCTACGCCTACTTACTAGCTCATGAAAAGCACCAGGAGGAACTCATGAGGTTGGGAAATGTTTCTTGTTCAGTGATGTAGTCGAGGCCATCACAAGGCCACACAAGACCCTGCAAGGCCAGCACAAGGCCAGCACAAGCCCTTCAGTTTTAATTCAAGTCTTAAGCTATTCAAATGAACTGTAATAAAAGCATTCCTTTGTCATGGTTTATGCCTGTTACTTGTGCCTGTTGCAAGCTGGCCTTGTGCCTGGCCTTGTGCCTGGCCTTGTGCCTGGCCTTGTGCCTGGCCTTGTGCCTGGCCTTGTGCCTGGCCTTGTGCCTGGCCTTGTGCCTGGCCTTGTGCCTGGCCTCGACTACAACACTGTTCTTGATATTTAATTAACCCCTTGTGTCCGGTCATGGTATGCCAAGAACGAGCTGTGCAGCCAAGCATAAATGCAAACAATAGGCACCACACTGAATAGAGTGGTGCTATTCATCGCCTCTCTTTCGTGTGATTGAAAGCTTGGTTTGGAAAAGCTCCATCTATTCATTACACTCCCATTCAAGAACAGTACAGTTGAAGAATGAATGGATTGCGCATATATAGGCTATGGCCGTCCTTCATATCCCAGAAATGAGTCCTCAAAGTCAGGCATATGTATTTGTTGGAACATAGGGGCTAGTGAATTAATATACACAGCCCAAAAATGTTCAGTAAAGTTCCCTCCTACGTTTGAAATTGTATTAGACAGATTCACCGAGTCCAGTAATTTAGGCATTATTTTAGCAGACTCCACGCACCAAACTAGACCAGTAGGCTAGTGATTGTTCTTTTAATAAATAATCTTACATTTTTTTAAAAGAGTCCAATATTTCCTGCTTAGAATAAAATGAAGACTGCTGTGTTCATTTTCATTCACTGTGGTTGCGTTCGATTAGCTTACGTATCACGTGATGTCTAATCGGACGGTCTCCTGTAAGTTTCACTTGTATGTGTAAGCCAATCGAATGCACCCTTTACAAATTTTCAGTTATAAAATATATTTAAAAACAAACCTACACAAAATATTCTAAGTGAATTTGTATAGGTCTAGTGGATATTTGTATGAAATTCAAGTCCTGTGTTGAATTAGGACATTTCTAATTGGTGTAAACTGAGCTTGCTATTGTTTAGATGTTGATCAGTAGCCAATCACGATACTTGTCTCTTGCCAGCCTCGCATCTAAGCTGATGTCGGTAACAGAGCAGAAAGCTGAGCCGTGGATTGCGATGGGGTACTACTATGCAAACAACACTCTCAAGACCAGTAGGGCAGTCTACTTTGCACAGAAGGTACCTTCGGTGGTTGATGTCTTCGAGTTTTAGACTGCTAGGGGAGGAGTTTGCTCGTACCCACCGCCCAAACAGGGCGCCGGGAACGTCTGATGCGCGTGGACCCCTGATTGGATAGATTTTGTGTGACCTGTGACCTGCTGGAGGTCACCATTCCGGTGTCGTCATTTTCACATAGTTCATGGTACCCTCTCTGTAACATACTCCACACAGCTTGCCACACCATATATAAATCTTCAAGATTTGGCCAATTTAAAAAAATATTCTTCAGAGCGTACTACAGATTTTTGTAAAGGAAATGCACAGCATTCTGGGTAGCATACTATGACCTATGCAAATTGCATGCAGCACTGAAAATAGCAACACCGGAATGGTGACATCAAACAGGCTACAGGTCGCACAAAATCTATCCAATCAGAGCCGAAGTGCATCAGACGTTCCCAGCACCCTGTTTGGGCGGTGGGTACGAGCGAAGGGGAGGGGGTGAGACAGCATTTATCCTAGGTTGTAGGGAATCTCCGCTGAGCTTTTCGTCATTTTGACACTGAGTGTATAAAAACCGGGCGTACCATTCCCACAATGCAACGTTTTCCAATACGGGTTGAAAACTGCAGTAAATGCTTCAGTGACGTTGTACATAGCAACTGTGCATCCAAAGAACATAGTGTGGCATGTATAATGTACCGTAACTACAAACCCTTTGGTTAATAATCGAAATAAACTTTTACACCGTAATTATCATAGGTATCCTCATTTGCATATGTAGTTTCATAAAAATCCGTCACTGTGGGACTGAGCTCTGAGAAGGGGGCGGAGGTGAGTTGGTCTCATAAACGGTGGAAGTGGGATAATTTCTTTGGTCTCTATTGAAGATTCATCCTCTATTTAGATCTGGACCCAGGAAAACCATAAGGGTGGTGGGGCTGGCAACCTGAAATGTGGCCAACACCACCACCTCTAGATCTGTTGTAGGCTTGAGTGGCTTTTAGCTTTGTATTGGGTGACGTCCATTAAAAAAACAACCTGACTATCGTGTTCTTGCTTTTGACAGGCCTATCAGATAGACCCTCGGAACGTCCAAGCTCTCCTGCTAAAGGGGAGTGTCCTGAAGGACATGAATAAAACCCAGGAGGCGTTGCTTCACTTCCGAGAGGCAGTGCGGATGGCGCCTTATAGGTTCGAAGCTCACCAAGGTTGGTAGCAGTCATGTATTGATCCGCAAAACGAGGTCTTGATATTTTAATTCCTAGCGGAATCTTTTAACCAGCCTTTAAGGAAAGGTTTTGCTCGCCTCAAAACTTCAGGCCCTTCTTATTGCCACCGAAAGTTTTCCAGTCGTTGCAGCTAGCAAGTATAGCCATGCAACTTTTCCTCGGATCAGCTGATTTCCTCGTTTTTCACTTCACACTTTATGCCATTGAAAATTGAAAAGCACTGTACAAAGTCTTGTGAAGATTGGAATTTCCTCGTGTTTTTTTTATTTTCAAGTTGCATGTCTGCAAGTAGTTTGCAGCAGGCTTTTACTCCAGTCAATGTTTTATTGATCTGTAGAATATTTCCAGGTTTGGAGAATTTCTGTTGATGTCGGACCTTTTGCTTGGTGATTTAGGGAGCATTTTACATTGTCCGGATGTGGTATTGAATGGATTGAGTACGCACAGGAATGCGCGTATAGACGTCAACCGGCCAGGTGGTCTTTTTGTAAACCACAGCTATGGCCGTCGTCCGTATTCAAGAGGTTTTAAATAGCCACTGTGATCTACCATTTGTGCCATCAGGTCTCGTAGAGTGTTACATCAAGGCCAGCAGAATCAGGGAGGCTCTCACAACGGCCTCCAACGCCTGTAAGGTGCTCAGTAACGGCGCTCGGTCCCTGACCCTCTTTGCATCAGTCCTGGCAAAAGACAGTCTCTCGGTAGAAAAGGTAAAGAATCGCCAACCTTCTTTTGTAGCTTTTGAGATTTCCATCCTTTACTACTTTCAATTAATGTTTTTGTGATGTTTTTATATGTTAGCCTCGGTGTTTCTCTGTCAGGGGTGAGATTAGTCAGGATTTTTCCTGATTTCAGGATTTTTTGTCGAGATTTCAGAATTTAAAAAAAATCTCTTTTGCAATCTTGAATTCCTGAGGTGTTGTCTTAAAGGCGTTTTTACCTGTAAAAGTGGATATAGACCAATAAAAACGATATTTTAAGGGGGTACCTTTAGGCAAATACAAGCCACATGTTGATCTGGGGTCCTCGTGGATTTTTTTGTGGATTTTTTGTGGATCTCGTGGATTTATCATTTTTTGCCAATCTCACCCCTGCTCTGTGTTGTAATGGAATCGGCTGACTTGAAGAAAAACAAAATTGAACACCATCTCTAAGCTGCACTTGGAAGTGACTCCTAACCCTGTTGGTCTGTTGCTCTGTTGCTCTGTTTGTTTGTCGGATCAGAAAGAATTTGACAAATGTGTTGTACAGATTTGTGACTTTTTTTAACAAACATTTTTCTAACCATGATGTTGTTGCACAGGCCAAGTCAATGTTAGAGAAAGCCTTAGCGCAGGAGCCTAGCTATTTGGAGGCCGTCTATCTGCTGGCAGAGATCCTCGGCGATGAGCAGCAGTACACGGCAGCAATCGAGCTGTGAGTTTCTGAATTTGATCATGAAGGTGGTTCATTACACCTAGAAGGTACAAAGGGGGGGCAGGGGCATCACCAAGTCTTGATTTGAGCGCAGAGTTACCAGACCTTCAAATCAAGTTCTCCATCTGAATTGTATTGTGTTTCCTGTATCTACTTTGGACAGCATTTCTAACTCTTGTTCATAAGTAAATCTCCTGAAGAAATACAAGTATTTTTTCAAGAAAACTGGCAAGAGCGGGATTCGAACCTGCGACCTCCCGGAATACCGTACCGGTGCTCTACCAACTGAGCTGTCTTGCCCTGTGTTGGTGGTCTCCCAAATTGTTAGTATCTTTGTTGGGGGGGTGCTGAGTCAGAAATTAGTATTTTTGGTAAGGCCAAATAATAATATGTTTAGTGTTTCCGCCTGATTTCTTTTTAGAAGCCATGTTTTTTTCTTTTTTCTTTCTACCAAAAAATCCTAGAAAATGCAGAAGGAAGAAAACAAATTCCTCCAAAGCGATCTCGGTGTGTTTTTAATAAATTGATGGACTTCATTACAAGGGTGTTCTATCTTTGCATCGTCATTGTTGAACATAAATCTACCAGACAGTCAGATGAGGATACTTATACTTTTTCTACCAAACCCTTTCTGGACTATTCTCATGTATATTTTTTATTTTTTTAATATTTTTTTAAGATTACGTCGTCAACTGCAGCATCAGAGTACATGTCAGCTGCATCAGATGTTAGGAGATTATCTGTCGGCAAACAACGAGCTACAGGAAGCGTTGGATCAGTACAGTATAGCTCTAGGGTAAGTGTAGACCGACACGCCCCCAGTACACGTTAGTTTATCTTAATTCAATCTGGTAAATTCAAACCAAAAATTCCTCTCAAAGTGAATTTGGCGGTGCAGCTCAAGAAACCTGTGTAGCCTGAGGAAACCTGTGGAAAGACAATAAAGATTTGTTCAATTTTAGCGGTGGGAGGAAGCTCAGGAAATGAGGGACTAAAAATAAAAACCCAATCAAAAGGTCACCCCCAGATCGGATTCAATCCCGGATCACACCCCCCCCTTTTCCTCCCCCCCCCCCCTCCCCCCTTCCCCCTCCCCTGCTGCCCGACTCTACTACCATTTTTCTTCTGTCGGAGTGGAGTTTTTTTTCTTCAAAACAGTGAAACATTTTTGTACCAAATCAGTCCAGATTACTCTTGGTGTATACATTGAAAAGAGCTTACTTATAAGTTACTTAAAGATGATGTTGATTGCTGAGAGAGGTCTGCGTCGTTTTTTAAATTTTTATGTAGATTGCGCATTGTAAAATCGAACAATAGTACTAGACACAAAAGGGGAGTTCGTCCTATGGCGTCAAATTGTTTGCTGCCCGCAGCGACGACTTTTAGACAAATGGCACCAGCGGGCTGTGCTGCGCTAGAGGGGACTTTTTAAAAATAGTTCTCAAAAGTCACTCTTTTTGGTATTTCATGGTAGAAATAATTTGTTTGGTTTTACAATACGCAATCTACATACAAATGAAACAATGACGCAGACTTCTCTCACCACAGAACTTCCTCTTTAAGCAAGCCAACGCCACGCACTGTTTCTTAAAATATTTTTGTTGGGGACGGGGGGGGGTTAAGCGCACATTTTTACCCAAAAGAAGTAAGTAAATAAGTTTGGTATGAGACGGTTAGCGTAAAGCCCCCAAAAATACAGGCCTGATCGGGTTGGGATGGGGTTCAACCTCCAAACCTTCTGGATCCACCGCTGCTCGATGTTTACGTTCCAGCATGGAGCCAACCAATAAGAAAGTCCTGGAGGGCATTCAGAAGGTAGAGAAGGTCACCGACAGCATCGACCACGGGCAGGAAGATGAAATGGATGGATTGGAGGAGAGTGGGGAGGAGGTCGACTTTGATGCCAGCGATACGGAGGTCTCCTGGGCTGATAATGAGGTCAGATTTAATCATAATCTATTGTAGATTGTCAGGGTTTGTCGGGGTGGAGTGGGGGGGGGGGGGGTTTGATGCGATTGATACAAAGGTCTCTTGGGCTAACGTTGGAGTAGATAATGGCCCACTTAGGGATTGTCGGGGGAGGGGGAGTGGGTGGGTGGGAGGGTGGGAGGGTGATGCCAGTGATGCCAGTGATAGGGAGGTCTCTTGGCTTCTTGTCAAAATCTATTGCAGAGCATCAGTGGCACATCCGGGTCTTTGGTGACGGGTGGGGGTTGGGCTGACCAATTAATTTTTTTACCAAAGTCATTTTTGCAAACAACTTTCCAAATGTTTTGTTCATGGTCTGCCCAGAAACAGATAAGCAGGGACAAGCAAAGGGGGAGGGGGGGGGGGGGGGGGTTGGCTAGAACCCTTAGACTAGGACTCGAGGACACTCACTTGCCATATTTTGGATGTATTACAGCAGCTGTCAATCCACACACTTGCGTGACAAACAAAAGACAACTTCTTTTGGGTGGGGGGGTGGGGGGACTTATCATCGGGCATGTACCTGGTGGGATTTGGACAGGGGTCGTGTGAAACGACAGCCTTATCTTCCAGGTGAGAGTTGAAAGATCCTTTACGGCCCAATAAACTCGCGAGAAAAGGTTGCAGAATTATAAATTTTATAATTATTATTTGCAGAACTATCGGAAGCAATCAAATTTTTTCCTTTGCCTTTCTAGTGGTTCAGCTGATGCAGATCAACAGGCCCTGGAGGAGAAGTCATGATCATCGGGGGCGCTAACAAACACTTAACTACATGTCTCATTACCAGAAAGTAAAACCTTCGGCTCAAAAACACTTTTTTAATGATGTGCTTCATAAATTTGATATCCATTAGAAGGAAAGGAAGTTGAACATTAAGATAACAAACTCTGTATGTTATGTAATGCAAATTCTTCGGGGAAGGGAAAAGTGGAGGAGATTAAATTTGTTAGTGCAGCGTAATGATTGAACGCTCATAAATACATCTTACATCTCAAATTAAATTGTTTATTTTAAAAAGTCATCCGTCTTTACAAGTAAACATGAACGCCAACTTAAAAGAGTTTTTAGACAACTGTATTTTCAAGGTTGCCACTTTTATCTTCCCAAATATTTCTAGTACCCACTGCAGATTTGATTGTGGCACCACAAAAAATGAAGTAGCCTGCTCGGGATATGCTGAACAAAATTGGAGGCCGCTATTTCAATTGGGTAAACTTTTTGTATTTACCCAACTCAAATAGTGCCCTCTGACTGTGTCCATATATCTCAACAAGGCTCAATATCCATTTGTTCCTGAAGTGGCCCCCTTTAAAAAAAAAGTAGTGCACCCAATATGCTGTTAATTTCCCCCTGTAACCCTCCTGCAAAATGCTTAATTTTTGGTCAGAAATTTTAACTTGTAACTGCTTGACTGTATTTATTCAATGCATGGCCCCTTCCACCACTGTATACTCCCCAGGGAGCCGAGAAGGTTTCAGGAATGATTAATGGGCCTGATGACCCGGGGTAATCATATTTGTAAAGTACTTTGATCTCGCTAAAAGCGCTATATAATTCCTGTAGTATTATTATTACTGTTAAATTGAACCATTTCTAATGAAATGTGAGATATGCATAAGACATGAATTGCATTGAAATTATTGTCAGATTCTAAATTCAGCAATGCTACAATGATTACAAGTTTGCTCAAGATTGCCATGGCAACAGCTTGAGTGGTATATCTTGATATACTTAGTATTCGACCTTGTCAACTCATACTGTTCACATTATAAATTACCTGTATGTCAAAATTATAATAGTATTAAATAAATTATGAAAACGAGTAAATAGTAACTGGTTTTATTTGTATTACTTAAAACAGTTGTGTATAATTGCTACCTCTTGAAGGAATTTCCAATTTAAACATTGAAAAGTGCAAGAAGTCAATTTTAGTAGAATTTCATTGGCATTTTACAAACTCATTCAACATAAGTTATCCTTCGCCATCCCTGGATCGGGGGGGGGGGGGGGGGGGGGGGTGGGCTATCCCCAATAAAATAGTACATCGGTTAAACACAAACTCGGGTAATGCTTGTTCATACTGGGGACATCTGCAATGTCGTGTTTGAGTCATGGGGGGGGGGGGGGGGGGGTCACCATAAGGACGCAGGCCACCCAGGCAAGGTTGGGATATTTTGAGAAATAATGCGAGTCTGCGAACAAATATAATGCTAGTTTGATTAGCTTCATAATGCTGCCTTATTTTTAAAATTAAAAACTGCTTAAAAAGTCCAAAACTTAATTGCTACAATGTTCGCTGCAATAAACTCGTCAAAAACCATCCCAAAATAAGTTTATTTATTTAATTGTTTTATTTATTATTTGGCATAGAGCCGGGATAGCCTACGAAAGTCTCTCGACTTATTTCCAGTGGGGTACCATGATAGAAGATGAGGAAGGAAGTTACAGTTTTAGACGCAGGAGGAAAACCCCAGAGAATAATTCTGGAGAAAACCCACGGAATTAGGCAGGGACTGAAAACCCAATCCACATGTTGGCCCCAGCCGGGATTCGAACCGGGGGTCACAGTGGTGGAAGGCGAGGAAAGTACCACTACACCATGGAGGAAGAACTTCCTCCATGACTACACCAACCTGATTCCCCATAACCCCTCCCCCACCTAACCCCTCCCCCAAATAGATCGGTTTATGGGTAAAACTTCCTTCCTCCATGGTAAAACCACCTAGCCCCTGCAGCCGCCAAACAAAAGGAGCTAGCCAACGGAAACCAACATTTCTTTCTCCGTTCCTCCGTCAGAAAATTAATTTCTTTTCTATATCTACCTCAAGTTAATAAATACCAATTAAAGACAGGGAAACGGCAAAAACAGTTTGGTGAACAATTTGGAATGGTTGAGCGGCGAAAACTCGCTCATTTTATTTCTATACACACTGGCCCCATACATTCCACATAAATCTCAGATTTCATATAAATCTGCGAATTAAAATTCGCTAACAAAAAGCTGTTCACTTATTGGATAAGTACAATCGAGTTTGCCAGAAATTAGAAAAGGTATTTGAAAAACACTTTCCTTCCTCCATGCTCAGACCGAGAAGAAAGGCATTGAATGCAATGCCAGCTTATATAAGCTAAGACCATTGGGGCGTAACGAAAACGTTACATAACGGCTCTATTGAGCCCACCTGTCGTTCGATAACGAAAAGAAATGGCATTTTTTGTGGGGGGGGGGGGGAGTCATTTTGATAACTTCCGCTTTTCCTCCCACCCCACCCTCCCAGCCCCGCCCTCCCAGCAACACCGTAAAATGTAAACAGCGCCACCTTTAGTCGACCCTTTGCACTGTCAATCTTCCTGACGTCTCCCAATGTTTTGTCAACGTTCGACCGTGTTGGAGTCTGACTAGCGGTGCACTACACATAAACGGACAAGACGGAGATCGGAGATCGAGTAGGTATTTTCCGCATGACTGATGCAATATTTCATCAGAAATGGACTAATCTTGCACCAATTGCAAGATTTAATGATGTAATATAATTTGTATGTTTTCACTGCATAATCCGAATCGGTTAATCTTTCCATAGAGCAAGGAAACGGACTGTTTCCTCGCTCTATGCACTGCAGTTGCAATCTTGCCTTGACTTGGCCGTCTTGGCCTTGGCGGGCTTTGGCATGTTTGGTTTTGCTTGTGCTGCTGGCTGCGCGGGGGAGGCGAGGGGGGGGGGGGGGGGGGGGGGGGTACAGGGGACACGGGGAGGGCTCAAATTAGTTAAAATCAGCTGGCATTCAAAACTAACGCCCATCTGGGCTGCCTAACCTATGATGTGGGAATTGGTATTTTACGGTCAATGACGGTCGACGGTTATCCGCTTAAATTGTCTGGAAGTTGTAGAATTACTTCAAGACGGGTTAAAACAAAGAATTTATGAAAACCTTTATCCTGTATTAATTCACCACAGATCGACAACAAATGAGCCACGTCGGGTTCTAAACGCAAACATTTCCGGTGCCTTACATCCGAGCATCACTGTATAGTGTTGGATCTACACGTACCCGCTGCATTCACCCAGCCGGTGACCCATGCCAAGTACCATGGAAAACCTAGAGGTAGCTGTCATCGCTGGGAGTGCTGCCATTACTGGCATGATCGCTTACTATTGGAGGAAAGAGGCCAAGTATTTGAAATGCATCAAGGTAAAAAGGCTGACACTGTGTAATTGGTGTTATTTTAGGCAGGATTACCCCTAACCCCATTGGCGTTCTACACACCAACAACAGCAAAATGTGAAGCCTACTGAATCTGACAGAATCCGACAGTTGGAAAATAATTAACCCTCCTTGATAACAACTATCTAAATGTGTGGCACAACCTGTTATTTCAAGATATATGTCAGCAGAATCTGTAAAATTGAGGCAGAAATTATTATGTATGTGAACATTTTGAGTGACCATACACTGTGCCAAGAACATCTAACACAGAAAACACAAACTTTCTTCCCCTATATTGCACAAACATTTCCCAAATAAATTATCAAATTTAAAGGTTGTGCCAAGTGTTTATACAATTCTGAACACAGATGGATGGTTATTTTCCAAAATTTGCTATCTCTGACCGATTTTTGTGGGGGTTTAAGTAAAATCTTTCCCCAAAAAAGTTCAGTGCACCCCAGGTTCCCCCCTTCCTGTAGATTGGACCTTTATACCACTGACTGATTGCTTCAAGAGTTTGTAGAACATGAGAATTTGATGTTGTAATAAGTTTATGACACGATTCAAGGAAAGAGTTCCATATCCGGCCATCACTTATTTTCCCTAAATATGACTTAAAAACTACCAAGAAGTGTAAATCTGATAAAGAAACACGAATTTAGGAAGGAAAAAAAGTCAACTTATTCTTTAAAAATACTTTTTCTGTCATGGCCCATAGACTTTGTGCACGAGGTCTAAGTGATGACCAGATATGGAACTCTTTCCCGATTCAATTTATTGCTAGTCCGCTTAATACTAAAAATGTAACAAATTTTGTATATGACACGGCATACTGGTGAAAGAAAACGATGGTGTCAACAAGTTCACTTTTCCCATTCATCTCCTCTTGTAGGACGCACCACATCTAGCTATCGACCCAGAATTGAAACACATTGTTAATGAGGCACCTGGCAACACTCTCCCATATGCCGTGATCGAGGGAAGCATTAAAGCTATCGGCAAGCCACTGAGGAGCGAGTACGCCACCGGCATCCGCGGAGTCCTACAGACACTGATCTGCCGGGAGCACAAGTCATACTGGAGCGGTAGCACTCGTTTGTGGTAAGTGTCTGAAACGAGATTATCCAATGTTGAATCTATGTTTAGGAAGAGAGGGGGGTGTAAGCTCTTGAATACAGACGATGGCATTAGCCACGGTTTGAAAAAGACCATCAGGCTGGTTGACATCTGTAGCCGCATTCCTGCACTTACTCAATCCATTCATTTTTTTTACTATATTGTTCTTGAATGGGAGTGTAAATAATAGTTGGAGCTTTTTCAAACTAAGCTTTCATTCATAGGACCACTCTATTCAGTGTGGTGCCTATTGTTTGCGTTTACACTTTGGCTGCACAACCCCGATCTTGGCATACAGCACCCCATCAATACCAGCCAGACGCAAGGAGTTAAGGGGTTCAAACCCATTCCCCTCCCCCCTTGGGCTCCCAAAAAATGGCGCCAGCAATGTCAGAAAGAGTCGCAGCCCAGCCCAGTTTTTTAGGGTGAACTTTTTAAAGAAATTTTCTTAACCCCCTCCCCCAAGCCAAACCTGGATCCACCCCTGCTATCAGTTTTAAACCTAAAGTTGTTTAGGATGCAATTTTCTGCAATGTGTGCATATCCATAAAAAAAAATGCTTAAAAAATCAATCGTGAATTTCTGTAAACAGAAATCGTATTGAATATTTTACAGGCATGACACCACACGCTTAATCAGGAACATCAGCTGGTCTGTCCCGTTCGTGATCAGAGGGGATTCAGCCAGCGTCAAGGTCGACGACCCCCTGTCTGCCACCAGCTTAGAAATCCCTATCGTCCACGATTCGTTTGAGCCGTCGTCGACATCCCTCGGGGAGCACATTGTTAGCTGGGCCAGCGGGGAGAAAACTAAGGGCTTTCAGACCATGGAACGAATGCTGTCCGAGGGAACAGTGCTGACCGGTATCGGTATGCTCTCCACTTCAACCGGTACCCTGATGCTCAGCACCCCAGGAAGTTCCGACACACCATACATCCTGAGCGACATGGGTTTTACGGGCATCGTACGGGACTTTCAGTCCAAACTAAACCAACTCAAGTATGTTTTGTACGTTAGCGGGTCCATCACGGCCTTCCTTGTAGCGCTTTGGCTTTGTAGGAAATACAGGCAGTACTCCGAGCAGAGGGACCACGAGATTCACATTGAGAGGGTTCTTGAGAATCGGGCCGGCAGCGGCGCGGAAGGGACGGACGTGGACCAGACGGTCAGCGACGAGGACACCTGCACGATATGTCTGACCAACAGGAAGGACGTGGTCCTACTCGAATGCGGTCATATCTGCACGTGCGCAAGATGTGCTCAATTGCTTCAGCCGCCCCAGTGCCCTATATGCAGGCAACGCATCAAGCGTGTTGTGCCTCTGTATCACTCATAAATTATACACTGCAAAACAAAAAAGAAATCATGACAAATTTTCTTTTTGCAAAAGATTTTTCCCTAGAAAAAAATTCTCAGGAGTGAAACAAGAGTTGTCTTGAAATGAGAATTTTTTTTTGAATTGAGAAATGTAAGGAAATCTTATTTTGCAGCATATTTGGGGTCCAAAAGTGTGATATTTTTCGTGTCCCTGTTACATAGTGACATGTATAGGATTTTGCAATTCCAGTAAATACCTTCTATCTCCAAGAGTGATTGTGTAAAGCAAAGTACCAGCTAAACAAGTCAAAAATAGTGTGAAGTCAATTTTAATGATACTTGATGGAAATTACACAGGTCAGGTGTAACAGGGACACTAAAAAAAAGTCACACTTTTGGCCCCCAAATTTATGGAATGACCCATGTATAAAATACCACAAGGTTATTCTGATACAGACATGCTAGCAGTTACGTTTTTTGCAATCAATTTTAGGAATCCTGTCAAAAGTTGTGAAAAAGAAAAAACTCAGGCTGTCCCGAATATTTGAATGTTTGATCGTGAACCGAATATTCGAATACCTCTTTGCCTGTTTGATTATTCAAAAATATTAATATGCACGTACAGGTACGTCTCTAATGCTATTTTAATAGAAAAGTTATGGCACTTAACAGTGTCAAATGTTAATCGGTCAGTCCATAATGTCGAGCGTGCTTTGCGTGCAACTTTTTTTTTTACCAGCGCGGCATGCAGCCGACACGTGAAAAAACACGATCGGTGAATATCGAATATTCGATCAAACCCATTTTTGAATAATCAAATACTAAATTGTTCGGAAATGAACAGCCCTAAAAAGATTCGTCAAACAATCCACAAGATACATGTAGTAATTCTATTTCCTTCAACACACCCACCTACCCCTCCAAGCAAAATCATAGTTGTTTGGAGAAAAATGAACTTGGGAGATACAAATGTAATATGCACATTTTTGTGTGTGTGACCGAGTTCACAGGGAGGTCGTGTAAAATTGTTTAACCCTCCTGTTCTCAGGGCCAAAATCGACCCAGCTGCTGTACAGATCAAAACCTATCAAATTTCAGATTGAAACACACACAAACTGTCAGAGTTGGTGTTTAGAGATTTTGATAGGCTGTGATAGTTATAAGTATAGGAGGGTTAATCGTATGTAATAGACAGCATAATGAAGTCATTTGATTTTGATGTGCCCGTTAATGAAAAAATGTGACCATTCAACTCTAAGATTTGTTTGTAAAAAAAAAAACCGTCATTAGCTTTGAACAAAACCAAACAGATTTCTTTTGAGGTTTAAAGAATTTTTAGTGTAATTTAAGCTTCACAGAAAAATCAGTGTGCGACTTTACAGTCACATTAACATAGAAATTATTCAAATGTTTATATGTGTATGTCTTTTATGTCGTGACTCGGTTTGCTTCACATTTAGATGTAGATTATTAAAAATGAAGATTCCGTTTAGTGCTGAACTCAAAAATTGTTGGAAACTCAGTTTCATTTTATGCAAATCAACTATCAAATGTAAATGTCAGTTTTAATAAACCATATGGATATACATGTATTAAATATTGTACTAACTTGTTTTTTCTTTTGCTCAGTCAGTTGAAATGTGTTATTTTGAAAGCGAGACACTTAAAAAGTCTGAATTTAAGGGCAGCAGGATTAAGTTGTAGCTTATGGAGTTACAGGAACTTTGTCAATTGCAATGTTTACAACCAGAAAGTTATCTTCACAGCAATGTGCTTGCATGACAATTGACTGATGAACAATGTTTTGAAATCAGTGTACATTGTACACAAATCACAATTTCCCTAAATGCACCCATTTGTTGATCTTCAGGTAAATTCGGAAAAACCCAAATATATGTACACGTACACAGTTCAGACACTTTATTACAAAATGTTGGCCTTTATTTCATATTTGTACAAGTAGCTTGCTTTAATATAGCACACACAAAAATATCTGGTGGGGGTTTCCTCGCAGTATTCTTTGGTTGTGGTTGAACTTTGGTATGTCTGTTGTTGGGTAATATCTTTTAAACTCTCACAACATGCGAGAAAGCAGAGTTGTAGTCAAGTCCCTGCAATTCCTTTTATAAAGCCGGTCACAAGTAACTGGATGAACAATGACAAAGGGATGCTATTGTCAAAGCTCATTTGAATAGCTTGTGATTGGGATTAGGACAGGAGGGCTTGTGAGGGACTTGTGATGGACTCGACTACATCTCGTGGAGAAAGTCCTGAAATTTAATCTCATTAATCTACTAGACTATAGCAGATGTCACTCCCTACAGATTCATGACTGAGGTAAATGTAGATATACTTTCGCTTAATATTTTAGCACAATTATAGCAAACATTTGCAGGTGTACTGAATCAGCCTTATTTCAATTACTTAAAATTTGTAGATAATGATCAAATACATTTGTTAGACAAAGCTAACATCAGCCATTCAATAAAGTTAGCAATTTAGCTGCCAATAGGAACTTGGGAAGACTATGTTCCAAATTTGAACTTAAGGTTGCTGCGTAACATGTCAATCACTCAGGTATTTTTACATCAGCGTAGTATCAAACTGCTTTTTTTTCAGCATGATTAGGCAAAGTTTGCATTTTTTTGTTTCATCGGTATAAGTTGTTTGTGCACATCATCAGAAGCTCTAGCCAGACTTGAAGAGCAGCACCGCTACTTGGCCTAGGTAGAAGTAGATGAAATGCTTGGTCTCGTGCGTGACGTAGCTGCCGAAGTTCCTTCCCACAATGCAGTGCCAGGTGGGGTTGTACTTCTTGTCAAACTCCTTCTTGATGTAAGCGGCGATGTCCTTCTCGACGTTGAACTTCTCTATGGCCTGGGTGGCACACACGATGGCGTCCTGTTGGACATCTTCAGCCATGTCCGCGTTCTTGACCACAGCTTTACGTTCAGACATTTTGAAGCTAGTGATAGTTCTGCAAAAATGAGAATTAAAGTATAAAAAAAGCAAAATGAAAACAATGAACATAAAACTGAAAAACTAAATCCATTATTAGTTTAGTTAACCGAAACTATTGCGACAAAACTAAATTAGGCCAATCCGAGTACAAGTTGAACTCAAATTGGCTATCGGTCGCTAATTTTGAGTTCGGTGACCACCGGGCATATAGACCTTATCGCAAATACTGCCTGGATGAGACGTCACAATGGTTACTACTAGGGATTGTGGGAAAGAAACGCGCACAAAATCACTCCCATTTCCTTCCCACAATCCCTTGTGACGTCTCAACCAGGCGGTATTTGTGATATGGTCTATTACCGGTGCACCTAAACGTGACACGCGCAACCATAAAACATTTAAAAGGGAGTTTCACATTCCGCAGCCATTTTGAATTCAGCACCACAGCCGAGGGAACAAACCGGAAGACAGTATGTTGTTCCCCTCTGAAATTTAGTGCAGCTTATAGAGGGCGCTCTACTGGTACTGCGCATGCGCAATTGGAGTGGACCATTTTTATCTGTACAATTTCATGGTTTGATCAAACTTTGTTTGATGGTGTTTAATCTATAGACGTCTTAGTTCAAGACCACTGGCTGCAAATGCCTTACCAAATACACGAGATGAAAACAGATTGTATTTTTGCTAGCCGGTCTGACTGTAAGCCTCTTCCGACTTGGAAATGTGTGCACACAGTCTAGTCTAACTAGTACTCAGTATAGTAGCTGGTAAACCATCCATGTGTAAACTATCCTGATTGCGCTGTGCACTCGAGCTGCATGGGCCGGGGGCAGCGCCGGCGCGCCGCGGGGATAAGCATCTCCTTTTTCTAATTCGCTGAATATAATGCACTACCACCGTACCTTGTAACGAACTACAATTGCCATGCGCAAAATTATTTGTTGAATAATGCATTTTTACCATGACGTCATGTTTGCGGTGTAGTCTGGTTCGTACCCTAGTGCAGATCATAGCTACCGTAACTGGAGATAACTAAACCGGCGGGCACCAGACTTAACTACCAACGCGCGATTAGCGTCCCGAAGTTCACGTGCTGTTTGTTGCCGATTCAGCGCTCCTTTTTTTAGCCAAATTTGATGAAAACTAACGTTAAAGCTTAATTATTTGGGATTGCAGTTTGATAATAACTTGTAGGAAACCAACATTCCTCAGAGTACCTAGTTACCCAGCTCTAAACGATGTCTTACGGACGAGGTTCGTCCCGATATGGCGGCGGTGGCGGTGGCAGCAGCAGCAGCTCATCTGACGGTCGAATTTACGTCGGCAATTTGCCCTCGAACGTCAGAGAAAAGGAAGTCGAAGATTTGTTCTTTAAATATGGTAGAATATTAAGTATCGACTTGAAGAGCAAGTCGCTTGGTCCACCGTTTGCTTTCATCGAATTTGAGGACAAAAGGTAAGAAAATATTAACCAAGCAAGTTGCGAGTGAACCGGTTTTTTTAGCCTAGGCCTACCGCCATCTTGGTTGGGGGGGGGGGGGGGGGGGGGGGGTCATGTGGGCGGAGTCGGGGGGGGGGGGGGGGGGGTAGCCCCACTAGTGTGGCTCGCTAATTTTGGAAAGAGTTCCATGTCCGGACATCACTTATACCTCGTGCACAAAGTCTATAGGCCATGACAGAAAAAGTCAAAGTATTTTCAAAGAATAAGTAAAACAAAAATCCCTCCTAAATTCTTGTTTCTTCATCAGATTTACACTTTTTGGTAGTTTTTAAGTCATATTAAGGGAAAATAAGTGATGTCCAGATATGGAACTCTTTCCGTTTTATGAATGGTACAATGAACAGTTGCCGGCATACGGCCGGCTTGTCGCGCTGCATGTGTCCGCACAGGGGTGACGTCATAGAAAAGGTCGATGGGTCACGATTTGAACTCCATGACAGCGAAAAGACTTGTCTTGCGGGTGTCTCTGTGAATTGAATGGTAAATTTCACTTTTTATCCGGATGGTAAGTGAACCTTAGTACCTCCATCTAATCATCCAACTCCACTTGTTCCGCAGGTGGCGTATCTAATATTTTAGTGGTCGTTTTAAGGCAACATAAAATAAATTAGTTGTTTCTCATCAGAACCCTTGTGGCGAAAAGGTCCGTCAGGGCAATTTATATTTTATATTTTATAGAATAAAAATTTCCATATACCCAAGAATTATGTACGTCAGGACCTTTTGTATTTTATAATTTGTTCACAGCATTGAGTTGCATCCATTCAGTTGGGATCGCAATGTTTTATTCAGAACAAAGAATGAACATTAGTAAAATAGCATGCATGACTATTTATCAGCAAAACCAGTAAACTAAACAAAATCAATATGCAACTGACTTGTTTTTGCGGTCACCATATCACAAACTGCTGTGCCGTGGTACTGGTAGGTACGATAAAGTATTCCATGCCGTACAACGGTGTGCCCGGCCAACTAGCAGCCCCCATGCACGGTGCGTAACACGCTGGCCACACGTAGAATTATCCACACAGCCATTCATCACAAACTCAGCCACTGGTCCACTTCTTGTCGCAATTTGTCGAAAGTTTTGATTTAAATGGATGACTGTCCTTGTTGATCAAACTGTTTGTTGGTTTCGGCGGGATTTTGTGGACAATTAATCTTGTCGATTTTCTGGACGAATCTTATCAAGTATGAGGTTCCAAAATCATTTTGCAATTGCATGTAAGCATGCGTGTCTAGCTACTGAACTTGATACACTGGCATTGTTCACTACACACAGGTGGAACCCAACTATGAATTTCGGTGTTGCATGATATATTGTCCCCCAAACAACGGACTTGCTCTGCACAATACGCACGCTCAAAAGGTGTCCCCCCCCCCCCCCCCCCCCTGGGTGTCCGGTACATTTATATTTTAACTTTTATAATTATAAAATATAACAAAATATCCACCCGGCACGAAAAATTCGCCCGGCCGCTGATGAGAAACAAGTAATTTATTTTAGGTTGCCTAAGGGTGAAATCTGATGTTTTTGTTGGGACTTCAGACATATTTTCGGAATTGCTCGACCACTGCAGACTTTATACTTGGACCCTACTATCGCCAGATCATGTCCAAATGTTGAAAAAGGCGATAGAGGGTCCAAGTAACTCGGACTAGTTCTCCAGAGGGCAGTGTGAAGTATAATCAGATAATTTTGTTTACTTGCAGGAAGGTGTGGCCCAGCTCAGCCAGCTGTAGACCGTAACCCACCTGTTTATCATGTTTACGCAGGATACATGATGCCAAACCCAGGGGAAGAATGTGTCGACATGTCATAATTATGCCCATGTAATGTCCTGTCAAATTATATTTTTCCATGGATCTGTAAAAGTTCTAAGGATGATGGTCAGTCACGTGAACATAGCTTTAATGTTGCCCCATGCCCATTTTCCGGCCCACTTCCTAATGCCATCAATATTCTCCTTATTATTTACATGCGAAAATGTCTACGATTTTAACCTCATCTTGAATTTAAATAGGGATGCAGATGACGCAATTTACTACAGAAATGGGTATGATTACGACTCCTGTAAGTTACGAGTGGAGCGCCCTCGTAGTGGAGGACCTCGTGATCGCGGAGGCTACGGAGGAGGGGGAGGGGGCGGCGGCGGTAGGAGAGGGGGCCCTCCACCCCGACGGTCTGACTACAGGTGCATTATATCAGGTTTGTTGGAACTTAATTAGGAAAGAGTTCCATATCCGGACATCACTTGTTTTCCCTTAACCCTAACAGTCCGGAATCCTCCAATTTTAATATGATTTTGCATATAGTCATACACACTGTTGTTTTGTCCATAACTGTGCCCTCTGACGTCACATGTTTACATCTAGATTGGAATGTGCCCTGCGGTATGTGCACATGTCATGTTTTGCATAAAATTTGGTTTAGGACCAAGGTTAAACTGCTTCTGCCTGCAAATAAAGACCCAATCCAAATTGCTACTCTGAACATCTCATAACATACCAAATAAAATTTGGAAAGATTTTACTTTAATACCCCCCACCAAAATCGGTCAAGAACAGCAAATTTTGGAAAATAACCATCCATCTGTGTTCGGAATTGTATAAACACCTTGGCACAACCTTTAAATTTGAGAATTTAGTTGGGAAATTTGCGTGCAATATAGGGGAAGAAAGTTTGTGTTTTCTGTGTAGTTCCTTGGCACAGCGTATGGTCACTCAAAGTGTTCACTTACATGTTAATTTCTGCCTCATTTTCACAGATTCTGCTGACATAATCTTGAAGTAACAGGTTGTGCCACATATTTAGATTAATTATTTTCCCAAGATTTTGCTGTTCCTGACCAATTTTGGTGGGGGTATTAAAGTAAAATCTTTCCAAATCCCATCTCTTTGTCAGTGATAGAAAAATTTGAAAATGTATATCAGGGCTTGAAATGAACGACGGCCAGTGCCGTCGTTGCCTTCTTACTGGCCGCGGTGCCCCACACAAAATCTCCGTCTTCACGGCCAGTTTTGCCTTGCCCCAAATTTACCTTGGCCGTCGTGCCCTTTTTGCAAAAACACAGCCACTACAAGTACAATCCTTCATATCATTTGTTTTTTCGATGTCATGCCAGCCCTTCATAAAATCTTGCTGCACAACACGTTGGCGATCGCGCGTAACATGCACACAAACTATTAATCTGGTCCAGTTTCGGAGTGTGCCGATACTTCAAGCATCAACACCCCCACCGCAAGAATATATGTGTGTATTCGTACGTACACACAAAGCAGCAGGAGTATGTACATGTACGGCAACGTTTACGTGCAGTCAACTGACTTTCCTTTTCTCAGTACTTGCACGTGTGCGCCTCACAATACGCATCGATGTTCGTGTACGAGGAAACGCGCTCTTGTAGATAGGCGGCGCTATGAAGCACGCCTTCGGCGTGCTACATACGTACAGTAACTTCATGAACTTTGGTCACAACACGCGGTGTTCCGATTGTCAAAAGTTTCGATGAATAATTAGGCCAAAAAAATCGATAGAGAAAGAAGATTTCTGCACGTTAATTCACAGAACTTGATCTATTTTGTCTGTGTATGCATTTTCCGTGTTCATGAATTTATTTCGAGGTTGTACCGCTTGTACACCGCAGCGTGTTTCCCCGACATTTCCTGCCGCAACACGAGGTTTATCGCCCGCCACACAAAGTGCATCACGCACGCTTACCACCGTATGATAAACCATGGAGAAATCTGTTTCTCCATGGATAAACGGACAGTGTTGGCCAGTTTCCCATCGTGGTTAGCGTTATGGTTATAAATTAGCGTTGTGCATAGTGATGTGTACGACCTAAATTCTCCATGATTTTTAAGAATTATCGACCGTAAATATTTTTGACATTAATTAAGGCAAGTTTTGATAATTGTTTTTGGCAATTTTTTGTTGTAGCTTTCGTAGCGTAAACGGAAATAGTTTAGGCTGAAATTCACAATTGAATACCCATGTGATCGGAAGCAGTATGTTTTTGGCCTCATAGTCTTACTCTTACTCTTAGATAAATACGTTTTGAACGGAAAAAAATCAACAGTGCCGCGCCCTCCGTGCCCATTCTGCAGATATAATTTGGCCTTGGTGCCCTACTTACTGGCCTTGGTGCCCTCCATAATTTTGCTTTATTCAAGGCCAAAGTGGCCTTGCCCTAAAAATTACCAAATTCAAGGCCTGGTATATGTTAGCAACTGTTTCTTAGCCATTCTGATGGTTTTCCATTCTTATGTATTTTTTTTTCAGGACTCCCCTCCACCGGCAGTTGGCAAGATTTGAAAGACCATATGCGGGAAGCAGGAGATGTCTGCTATGCAGACGTCTTCAGAGATTGCACTGGTGTCGTGGAGTATGTCAGCGAAGAGGATATGCGATACGCCTGTAAAACCCTGGATGACAGCAAATTTAATTCACACGAGGTAATCGCATTTACCGATTCTTGTCACAGTACATTACCTTTTGATTTTGGCGCTTTATAAATGTCTTTTTTGATTTGATTTGATTTGATTTTGTTTTGGTAACAAAAGTTATTTTAGGGCTGTTTATTTTCGAATAATTTAGTGTTCGATTATTCGAAACTGGGTTTGACCGAATATTTGAATATTCGATACTCGCCGATCAAGTTTTTTACGCAACAGCTTGCAACTGTTTGCCGCGCCGGTAAAAAGTTGCACGCAAAGAACGCCAGTGTTTTACTTTCGGAGATCGATATTGTGGACCGCCCGATTGACCTTTTAATTGTATGCACCTGTTGTATCCGGATCATGACGGGTACGTATTATGGTATAACATTCTAATAACAAGAAACCAAACTCCAGCCTGCATTTTTTGTAGTAATTATTTTATATGTGTCAAGGGTTTTACAGACAGGAACAATAAACCTCTGTCCACAAAAATGAGGCATTTGACACTGCTAAATGACGTAACTTTTCTATTAAAATAGCATCGGAGTCGTATCTGTACGTGCATATTTTTTTTCGAATATTTGAACTGGCAAAAAAGGTATTTGAATATTCTGTTGACGTTTCGGTACATTTGGGACAGCCCTATTTGTTTGTGGTTTGAAGTAAAAAATTAATACTTTTTCTTATGACAAATTGTAAGCTCTCCATGTGCGGAAATTGCAACCCATAAAATGTTTGTTGATTGGCTTTGTTTTATTTTGTCTTTCATTACGCGTGTAGGGTGATTCATGTTATATCCGTGTGAAAGCAGACTATAAAGGCGGGCGAAGTCGCTCCCGGAGTCGATCTCCAAAACGCTACAGTCCAAGACGGAGTCCGAGGCGTTCCTCTTACAGCCCCAAACGCTCACGCCGCTCTTACTCCAAGTCCAGATCCCGCAGCCGATCCAAGGGGCGTGACAGCCGCTCCCGTTCTCGCTAAGTTGTTGAAACGGGAAATCTGAGGTTGATTAGTTACATGTAGTTGCCATTTGCAAGGAGACCTGGATGCTGTTTTTTCAAAACGGACAAGAAAAACCAGGTTGGTTTTTACCCTCCAAAATCAGGAAATATTAAGGGAGCACTTCAAAACTCAGAACTTTTCTGTTCCCGTAGGCATACTCCTCTTGGGAACATCCTGATGATTTGGTGTTTTCTCAGCATGTTGCAAACTGGAAGAGGGCAATCCCTAGTAAGCCTGCATCAGTGATGTAGTCGAGACCATCACAAGACCAGGCACAAGACCAGTTTGTAACAGGCACAAGTAACAGGCATAAACCATGACAAAGGAATGCTTTTATTACAGTTCATTTGAATAGCTTAAGAATTTAGACTGAAGGTCTTGTGCTGGTCTTGTGTTGGTCTTGCAGAGTCTTGTGATGGTCTCGACTACATCACTGGCCTGCACATGCATAGACCGTAGGCTGTTCCTGATTTGAATAAATGATGTTCATATTCCCAAATAGAAAGTTCCAAGCTTTGAGATGCTCCCTGAAAAAGAACAATTATGCTCATTAGAAAGACTAAATATATAACTTTGTTTAGGTTTTTTTTTGTATTTATTTTTTTGTATTTTTTTTTTTCGGTGTTGTCCATTGAACAGTAGTGTACAGCCACGTTATTGACCTTTTCGCTTATTTTGTCAGACTTTTTTTGTCTGACTTTTTTGTCTGGAATTTCCCTTGAACTTAGTACCCCCTTCCATTAAAGTATCCGTTCAGAGTGTTCCATGGGGACTCGAAATACAATTAAATTGAATGTGCTTGATCACTCATCCACCTTTTTTTCTGTTTGAGAATCCTGCCAAGTCTGGCAATTTCATAATCGTTCATTTTTTTTGTTTTTTTAAATGGCCAATTGTTTGTACATTGATGAGATTTCACCAATAGAATGTGGATATTCTTTTTCAGCCCTTGCGTGTTTTAGGTTTTTTTTTATTCGGAATTAATAGTTTTCAGTAGTTTAGAACACCGGGATTGAATTTGTAGTAAAATGTAGGTGAATAAAGATAAGTAAGTAGGGCAGTACACTGTACCTGTACATTGTGTATACATGTAATTTTATATGAAACAATAGTTATTATCACACTAAAAAGGTAAGATCAAAGTTTAATTATTAAAAAAAATTAGTTAATTTTTCTTTGGTAAAAACGGATCAAAATGTAATCTTCATGTGTGAGAACATGTAGGTCCTGAAATTTGTGACAGATTTTTTTCTCAGTCCATGCAGGCAGTATTGTTGCATTTTTTTTTTTCTTTTTCTTTAGAAGACTTGTCCAAACACCAAGATACCCCAGCCCGCTAATAACATACTCAAGCCCACTACAAACAGACTGATTCCTTTCTCATTTTCTACTGTGATTATTGTCATAAGTAGAGTCCCCTCTTGCATAAGGGTCATTCCATAAATTTGGGGTCCAAAAGTGACTTTTTTTGGTGTCCCTGTTACACATGACTTGTGTAATTTCCATCAAGTATCATTAAAATTGACTTTACACTATTTTTTACTTGTTCGGCAGGTACTTTGCTTTACACAATCGCTCTTGGAGATAGAAGGCATTAAAGAATGTTTCCGAAAGTGCAAAATCTTATACGTGTCATTATGTAACAGGGACACTAAACATTTCACACTTTTGGACCCAAATTTATTGAATGACCCATAAGGGTCTGGCCGCTAAATAATTTATTATAATGGAGTCGCTTGGACTGGCCAAATTATATTGGCACATCAGGACTTTGCTTTTTAAGTGGACTACGAAAGAGAGAAATG
This sequence comes from Hippasteria phrygiana, assembly GCA_037893225.1. Taxonomy (NCBI): domain Eukaryota; kingdom Metazoa; phylum Echinodermata; class Asteroidea; order Valvatida; family Goniasteridae; genus Hippasteria; species Hippasteria phrygiana. The sequence goes on along the minus strand of JAZGUH010000796.1, from coordinate 641,043 downwards.
GACAAATGGACTCTGGAATTAAAGACTTGTTTGTTGGTATTTTCTTTATAAGTGCACTTTCTTAAAATGTAGATGTATTGAAAATTTACCGTACATATTTCGGCTCGTTTTTTTTTTTTCATTATGAAGTTTGGTAGGAATTCTATAGAGTGTGCAAGTCTCATATTTTTTACAATCTTTTTTTTGTGTGTGAATGTCCCAGCACCAAACGCCAACTAGTACACACACAGACTTCTTAGATTGTCTACACAATAGCAGTGTGCATAATTAACCCTAACCCCCCCCCCCCCCCCCCCCTCTGGCATTTGTACTAAGAAGCTTCCTCAATCTGTCAAAATCCAACACTGTTCAGTAAACCTATGGCACATTCTTTGGACTTTGACAAATTGGGGCATCATAGCTCCATGTAAAGTAATGGTGCCAAGGCCCTGCAGTACTGAACCCATCAAAACTTGATAAAACCTGCTGTTGGAGTTTGCAAGGCTTGGGGTAGTTAGGGTTAAATGAACAGAAGTTGAGCTCAATTTTGTCAGTGTTATTGACATCAGTTTGCAGTAGTTTCAAATGTTAATTGCAGTGCTTCTTTTTATACACAAAAAGCCACTAAAGTGTCCGAAAAATGACAGTTGTTAATCAAGTCATCACAAGTCATGTCTCGAGCCATGTAACAAGCTATTTAAACACACTATATAACAAAAGCATTCCTTTGTCATTGTTCATCCCATGTAGCATGTGATCTGCCTTTTGATCTGACTTGTGATCAGATTACAACTCTGGAAAATGAAGAAATTCCATGAGAAAACGAGACATCACGCATTTTGTGGTTTCTGTGTGATTGGCCGGAAAGTCCCAAATTCTCCCAGATCAACTCTCTTTAGAGTTCGGATGTCTGATGATATTGGCTGTGAAAGCCACCCTGGTACTTTTCCATTTAAGCTTAATATTAACTAATCTCTTTGTATTTTTTTCAATGTTCCCAGTGTCGTAAGGATGGACATTCGGAATTCCGGATTCCTTAGGATAACACTGGAATCGAGGAGTCGGGGGAAAGGATTTTTTTGAAACGATTTTTGTTGTCCTGCCCGGGATCAGGAAAACGGGGATCAGGAAGAGTGGGGGAGCGGCCACTTTTTGGCACAAAGGAGAGTCAGAGGGATTGGATCGTGGAATTTGAGAAACACTTGCGAAGTTCTGGACAAAACATGGATGGATTTGATGGTATGCTTTAAATGTAACTTTGCTTCCGCATGTTCGAGTTATTTTCAAATCGGGCATTTTCCTGATACATGTAGGTTTTTCACTAATTATAAGGCCTTTCCGAAACTTGGCTTGGGCTTCACCGCCAGCTGTTCTTCAGCTTTATGGTTAATCTGAAGCCTTGAATACATGAAATGAAAAAGGCTGTGGTTCTGGATTTAATAAGTTTGAGACTTTGAAACCTATATGTTGCAAAGGGGTCCCTATGTGGCCAAAGGGCCATTGAAAATATTTTTGTAAAGTGTATCCTCGACTGTAAGATCCACTTACTGAATATATATTGCCTGGGATGAAATATAAATTCTGTTAATTCCAGAGCTGTTTTTTTTTGCCTGAATTTGATAGTAATTCAGACATGCCTGTGTAATATTTTCCAAGTTGTAGTTTTTAATTGTGCTGTTCTCATGGTAAAATGTTTATTCAATTGCATGTTGTGTTGTCTGTTCATAGGTGTGCATGCTGTAGTAATGTTTAAAGTTTAAAGATGATTTTTATTACAAAACTGTTAACCAGGTTCATAATTAAAAAAGGTGGGATTACTTGATCATTTCAAATCCATGTTTTCCTTTCTTTTAACCAAAAGATCAGTCCCATATTTTTGTATTGGTTTAGTGTTATCTCAAAGGCATTTTCGGAGGCCTTTCCTTTATGAATGTCTGGTTTTGATTTCCATGACAGTTACACTTCAAATGTATGCTGTCCATACTGTTAAAATACTTTTTTGAGTACTTTCTTCTTACCTGCTTTATTTTGGGAATCTGCAACCCTCGAAGAAAGATGCACGCAAAGATATGCCCGAATTATTGTTGGGTTGCAAAAAGAAGACAATTGTTCGATAACTAAACGTGGGTGGTTTTTTTTTTCGTCTGATGTCTCATTAAAAAGTAAATAACTCTTTTATCGTTTAAAAAAAATTGCAATTTAAAGAAAAACATTTGGAGTGAAAGTTGAAAAGAGCATGGACAGTACGTGTATATCTTTCAAGAAATATTTGAAAGTTTTCAAGTCCAATCTTGGGCTTTCAAATTCAGCAACAATCCTTGAATTTTTTTATTTTAACCCGACTTTTTAAACCTTTCTTTCAACTTGAAGGTTCTGTCATTGTTAATTAGCGAAGGATTGAGAGCTTTTACCAATCACTTGGAGGGCAGGACACATTTCCTAGTCTGGAATTCCTTTGGGAAGATTCATAGGAGTACCAATGGAGCACAAGGATTTTGCAAGCCCTACAATGAGTTGTTCTCGATAACCATGGAACCATAACGGGTCCGGAATCTGCTACGGAATCGGAAGTGGATTCTCTTTCGAAATTCCAAGGAGTCCTTTGTGGAATCAAATTGAGGAGTCCCTCAGGAAATTTGTGATGTGTTTCTTGGAATTTCTTATGGAACCAGAAACTTCCTACCACAGAATCCTTAAGGAAAAAACTAAATTTATCAAGGGAGTCGCTTGGAATTAGGATGAACCTTGATTTGTAACTGGCTTCACACGGCAAAAAATCTGGAAAAACAAAATTTGGGCTTGTGATAGGATAGAATCAAGGATGCCATGGGATCACAAAGGGGAAGGGAAATCCAGCTGTTTTTGATTATTGCATTGATTTGGAGGAAAGGATAGCTTTTCAATGGAAAATTTGCATCATAGATGATGTTCACATGGAAGAATGCACAGATGTAGCAGCAGGAACCAAGAACAATCTGGAACCTTGTGGATTGCTTGGGCTTTTCCTGAAATTCCAGAGTTAATTACCACATATTCTGCAGGACTAAGCAGAGAGAGATATGATATTAATGGTTGGAGGAAGATCAAAGGGTGGGGGGGAAAAAGGCAGGTAGCCGACCAATGGTTGAATTTCTTAAAGGGAACATTCCCTGGCCATTTCCATGGATCGACCTGTAATAGCTGGTAGGTTTGAATCTTCAAAATCCTGTCACACTAGACGAATTTCACATTAGCCCTGTCTCCGCACTTCCGGGTTGAAAGCGACGATCTCGGTGCTCAACAGAGTGCTATTTATTTTATGTTTTTATGTCATGCATGAATTAATCATGGCAGCATAGTGCACATTCAACAAAGTTGTTTACTAAGCACTTAAAGCCTCGCTTTCAAACCCAGAAGTGCACAGATTGATGCTATTTTCATTAATTAGGGATCCGTCTATTGAAGACGGTATAAATGTACCATGTACATGTCATAGAAGGGGGTTCATGTTTCCTTCCCAAATTTATTGGACTTTCGCACAATTGCCTTAAACATACCCTTGCTGAATGATCGTAACACCCCCCCCCCCCCCCCCTTGCCGCAATCTGGGAAACGTTGATACATTGACATGTGCCTATAAGATATAACTCTGATACCCTTAATCAAACTTCCACAGACGTTTTGGTTGATGTAACTATTGTTCACATCTTTTCCATCAAGGTGAAAAGAACGGTACAATGAATAAATACATGTACATGTACACAGGTAAACATTTTAATCATTTTGATAATCCCATGACCCACAAAATTGTAGGTAGTGAAACTTAAAGACCTACATTAACTAAAGTTTAATTCTCTAAGAAAGATTAGTATCTTGATTATGAATTACAAGAAACCAAATTCGTGCTAAATATTGTCATTTTCTATCCATTAATTAACGGACGAGAGAAAGATGCTAATTAAATATTCAAATTTCGCGCTTACTCAAAGTTTCCTACCTGCTGCCGTCGGACGGACTACTCCTTTTCAGACAATAGGATTTTCAAAAGTGAGCCAATTTGCATTTTTTATTTCAAAATTAAAAAGAATACATTTTTTGTGTATTGCTCTCTACATTGACATATCTGTAGACAGACAATAATTTTACATTTTTTCAAAGCGGTCTACTAGGTCTTTAAAGCTCTCTGAAGATACCAATGCCCCTGGTTTGCATAAATATAACAATTCCATTTTCAGACTTGAGGGCGCTGTTGCTGTGGTGTCACTTCAGGCACTCTGACAAGAAAACTCGAAATTTGGCCAATTGTTGCACTTTGACATATCCTGGCAACCAAGCATAAATTAAAGAAACACCAAATGTTTACATCACTGATGTGCTGATAAATATGCAAATAAGCATTACGAGACTGCTAAAAATAGTCTTAAAAACACTCGCAAACTGGTCTTAAAATCCATTTAAAGTCTCTGAAGATTTTCGCCTATTTTCTACAATGCACAACTTTTTGACTGATACCATAAGCATGTACATGTACTACCTTGCCCCACCCCACTCTTGCCAACAAAAATCATCGGGGATGATGTAAGTTAGAAGAGAGGTCTTGCCCCTTCCGGAACTAACAAAAATCATCTTGCATCTGGTGTGCTGGTTGTAAATTACATGATGTGTGTACATTAATTCTTTCACGAGTACCTCCGCCAGTTCCAACAATAAAATCCAGCCAGGAAGTGTGAGACTCCATGCTCCTGATCCACGGCAAATCTGGCTCTTTATAGTTATATCATACATCACCACCTGGGGTTTATGTTAACCAATGAGAAACACCGAAATTTGATGGAGGCAATGTATATCCTCGACCCCCCCCCAAACGGGGCACTATGCTCCTCCCATGCATTTAGTCCATCTTGAAGTGTCACGACCCTCCTTGGTCCTCTGACTGATGTACATCATCATATCTAGCAACAGGCTTTGAGGGTAGTGGAATATTACCTGCAAGACAAATTATGAAAATTGTTAACTCATTTCAAATTAATATCTGATAATTAAAATAATGATACACAGTACATACATGTACTAAATTATTTTGGGACAAGGCTGATATATTTGTTCATGTGTTTGTGCATTATACATTTGTACATGTACATGTACAGTCGAACACCTTTATAACAAGGTCTTTGGGACTTTACAATTTACCTTGTATTATCAGGAAAACAGAAAAACAAAGACTCGGGACCTATTTTTTTCCTTGTTATAAGCAGGATGTTGTATTAACAGTGCTCTTATTATCAGGGTTTGACTGTACATGTATTGATAAATGTTTCAAAACATAAAATTTGGGATTCTAAATTATACAGATAAAAACCAACCTGGTGGGGCTACAAAGTACTCCTCACAGGTCTTGGCTGCATTTCGAAGAATTTCCTCGGAACAGTTTCCCTGTGTTACATCATCATCTCGCAGATACAGAGTCCTGTCAATGAATGAGACTAGCTTAGCTTTGATCCATGTTGATTGCCTAGATAACCAGGTATAAAAAAAACCTCTTTTTTTTTATATACGTAGATTAACAATTTGTTGCCGTCAAGCTTCGGCAATCTGTTTTCAAAACAAATTCATAAAATATGCCGCAAAGGAAAATAATAATTAAATCAATTTTTGGAGTGAATAAAGAAAAATCACATGAGCAGGGCTTTCTTTGTTCATTCCAAATATTTATAATTAAGTGCAAATACAGGATAAAAATACCTGTCCTCTAAAACAGAGTCCATGGGCTCCACTCCAGTAGTATCAACCTTCAGAATATTGTCCGCTAGCTTAATAGCTTCAGTTAGTCTCTCTATACCAGCCACATTATTGAAGTCCACGAGGGCTAGTCTCTCTAAGCGCTGAATTGTCTGCTCATCAATGACTGGTTCCTGTTAACAAGTTGATTCGTTGTTGTTAACAATTGAAAAAAGTTGGGGTGAGCCTTTAATAATTTGAGTAACATTTCCTGTAGAAAAGTACACAACTTGTACAGCTAGCACTGAGCCTACAATGATCCAGAGAAAACAAACAAAATGTCTCAATTTATGATTATACCTTTGGCATTTGATCAGGGTCTGTTTCTTTCCATGTTGGCTTGCGAGGTATCTGTAAATTAAACAAAAATAAGCTACATGTACATTTATTACCTAGAATCAGAAATTTATACATCTTCCTACCAGCTTAATCTTTGGGGAGGATTTTAATAAAATCATGAATACAATTTGAAAATGTTTCATTAAGCCAAGTAAATAAAAAACACCAGTTGATCGTCCCTGCCCGCATCCTTTCCCCCCCCCCCCCCCCCAAAAAAAGCTGGATTTTTCATGTACATGTATTTCGCTTTATCTTGGCACCATTCTTTTTATGATTACTTTCATTTAGCAATATGCGAGCTGTGTATAACGTCAACTCAAGTAGTCCAATGATCCCTGAGCCATGTGCGTGAAAATGGAAAGTTTACCAGCCGCTTTATATTCTCGTAGTTCACGCTTGCTACTATAAAATACAAAATGCAACTGAAAATTTGGCTACCATTTTGAATTTAAATGCTTGGTGGCCATCTGGGAAAAGAATAAAAAGGCCCTCATCCTCCTCTTTTGAAAAACCAGGACGATCAACTGGTATTTTCATTTTTACTTGGCCTTAACTTCATGGTTAATACAATTTATCCATGAAATAAACGTTAACAAATCCTCCAAAAAGATAACATTTCTGCGCGTCATTATATAACTTGCAGGTTTCCACATTTTACTTTCCTTTCAAAAAAAATAAAAAATAAATTCCTCAAAAAGACACGCTGTGCCTGACAGTTCAGAATCGTGTACCCTTATGTTAAATGCAAACAGCGCCCCCAACGATAGTCGTTCGCTAGCTAATAAATGCGGGTAGACTTACGTTTGGATTTAGTCCGTCATTTGAAGAACAAAGTCTTCGATTTAAAATGTTACGAAATGAAACATGCGAATAACGTGCTAGCCTGAACATTAGTAAAACTGTCTTTATCTTATTTATAATCAATGCAAACGTAGACCCAAACTTCCGCAAGATTACATGCATTTAAACTTGTTCATGGGGGCCGCCATCTTGGTTTGACCTAACTCAAGGTCAAGTAAATATAAATTTGATTATTTCTGATTGCTAAAATTGATTGTTTTTCAATTTGAAAAAACTAAATGAAGGAAATATTTATTAATATATATTACGGTTTCTTAAATTGTTTATATTTTGTAATAAATTTAGCATTCATTGATAGAATTGGGACATATTATATACTAAATGATAGTATTGCGAACGAGGCAAAGAATTACATGAAACTATCGGACAGATATTTTGCTCAGATGTTGAATGAAAAGCGCACTTTTCTAAAACATTCCCTTGGTTATTGAGTAAGGAAAAAAACTCTTTTACGAGTTTAAAATACAAGGACTTTTCTAATTTAATTTTACAGTAATTTTCATTGGTCTGAATCCCCAAATTTCTTCAAAGAAGGGTGATTGACCGTGACTGTAAAAACAGTGAGTGAGTCTTCAGCTTTTCTGTACTGTGCAAGAAAATCCACTAGTTCCGCCATTGACAATGGAGAGCATTGGATCAGAATGCAATCAGCTGAAGAAGGAATACGATGCCTGCTTCAACGAATGGTTTAGCGGCAAGTTCTTGAAGGGTGACAACAATGATGCGTGTGCAGAGATCTTCAAAAAATACCAGACTTGTGTAAAAGTGAGTTTGAATAAACTTGGTTGAAAATTGTCATAAATTCATTTCACATTTTTCCATATTTTTTGGCAAAAAAGATCAAGTAGGTCTTCAGATCAGAGTGCATACTGTGGTAACTGGTATGGTTGTCGGTCACTTCGCCCAAAAACCACATCGCCCTCAACCACTTCGCCCTCAACCACTTCGCCCAAACGCCACTTCGCCCAAACCCCACTTCGCCCAATTACCCCTTCGCCCAAACGCCACTTCGCCCAAAAACCACTTCGCCCAATTACTACTTCGCCCAAAAACCACTTCGCCCATAAACCACTTCGCCCAAAAACCACTTCGCCCAAAAAACACTTACCAGTGTATTTATCAGTTCTAACTGAATGTTACTGAGACTTTTTTTTTAAAAATGCTCCGCCACTGCCCTGGAAGAGTTTTAAGCCAAAAAAGGATAGGGCCTATCCGTGTACAAAATGACTTTTGCGGGTTTCTTTTTCGCCCTTCCCGCCCGTACGGTAAAGCAGGAATCACGACAATACTGGAATAAGTTAAAACCTAAGTTATTGTATATATGCAGATTGAATTTATTTGTGTGGGTACTTGTATGCGTGTAAATATTAATGCCATATATAGTCGTGTTTGTAATATAGGTTTTCCTGGCGGGCAATTTGCCGTTTTCGTTTATTTGGTCATTCAAATTATGGTGCATTCAAGACTGTATTTGCGTTCTTAAATTGAGTTTTGTGACATCCTTTTTGTGACCATGCTTTTCTTTTCTTATTAGTAATATGCCTTATATATGGGCAATTATTTTCATCAATCAGTGGCGGATCTACGGGGGGGGGGGGGGGGGTTTTGGGGGTTTAAACCCCCCCTTGGGCTGAGAAAAAAATTAAAAATAACCAGTGTCGGGTGTCGAAAATTCGGCACGCTGGGGTGTGTAGGGCAATCACCTCAGGTAAACCCCCCCCCCCCCCTTAGTGAAAACCTAGATCCGCCCCTGTCAAGTGGTCATTCAAATTATTACGATTTTTAAAATTGATATATTTTCCAAGAGGTTTTTATAAAAATTGCGTGAAATATATAATGTAATTTTTTACAAACATTTATAATGTAACATCTTAACTGATATGAGGGATTATGATGTATGTAACGAACTAATAAAATGAAAATAAGGCATACGGATCGGGCATGGGCGAAGTGGTTTTTGGGCGAAGTGGTTTTTGGGCGAAGTGGTAATTGGGCGAAGTAGTAATTGGGCGAAGTGGTTTTTGGGCGAAGTGGCGTTTGGGCGAAGGGGTAATTGGGCGAAGTGGGGTTTGGGCGAAGTGGCGTTTGGGCGAAGTGGTTGAGGGCGAAGTGGTTGAGGGCGATGTGGTTTTTGGGCGAAGTGACTGTAAAGCACTGGTATGATAAACAATGTGGAAGATAGAATAATCATCATTGTTAAACATGATAAAATGATTGGATACAGGGCGATTGTGTAGAGTGTAGGGCCCTGTTCTCTATACAATGCTATAAGTATAAGGGAACAAAAATCCACTTTTAGGTTATTGGAATTGCCAAACTAGTTAGCGACATTACAAACCAACAGGTATGCCATAGATAAAGGGCAGGGTTTCAGTTTTTGAGGAAAATGTTAGGGTAAAGCGGCGATGAGGACAACAAAACGCAACGCAAAAATAAAGATGACGATCACCGCAACGCACAGTAAACACGCAAAACCGCGTTCATTCGCATAGTAACTGCCGTAAAGCGCGTAAGAAAATTGCATTTTCTACCGAAATAACTGTTCAAAATAAAAAAAGAACGATGTCAATAGAATTAAGAGAAGTCTGCTTTAAGTTGAAAAAGTCATTTTGAAATGAGAAAAAATACCCTTGAATCTAATTTCATCAAAACTAAAGAGGGGCCCAACACTACACAATCGCCGGATACAGAATATGTGGAAAAAAAAGCTTTGTTGCACTACTGTACTCCATAGAGAAACATGTACAGTCTGTCATTCCCCATTTTACTTGTATTTTCCATTCAATTCAAGCTATGTGGCAAAATTCACTCAAATTTTAATCGGGATATTAATTAGAGAGTCCGGCATTTTAGTGGTTTTTTTTGCTATTTGTCACAAATTTGATATCAATGGAAAGGGAATTGCAAGACAAATAGAATGGTATGTAAATTAGCTCGATAGGTAATTCAATTTCAGAGTTATGGTACAATTTCTGGGTGCCGGCGTCTGTAAAAGTGGCGACCATGTACACCTAACTAACATTTGTCTACACGTGAATGCGTTTTGAGGCATTTTCTTTGGTTCAGATTTTATTGTGAAAAACGTTTTGATAATACATGTACATGTATTTCCAAAATTATAGTATACATGTATTATAACAATGGCAACTTATGAAGTAACTTTACCTCCAAGTTTGTGAATTAAGTAGATGAATAATAAGATAAAAAAAATACCTCACTTTTGTGTGTTTTGGACTGCTCAAAATACTAATTTTCATTGTTTGAAGACCCCTATTTTTGCATGGGTTCAGATATACGGTCCAAAAAGGTGGACTCCCTAGCAACCATCTTAATCTTGTCTTCATATGTGTAGTCTGTAGACCATTTGTGAAGTAACAGAATTTGGATCAAAAGGATCTCAGTGATAGCTGAAGTGCATAATAATTTATTTCTTTTCCTTTGTTTTTAGAATGCCATTAAGGATAAAGGCATCAACTTGGATGAGCTCGAGCGGCCCGTCTTAGATACCACGTCCGAGAAGCAGCCAGTTGGTTTAGGAACAGCCATCTAAATCTTGAGTGAGAGGAGCAAACAGGGAGGACAGAAAGCCCAACATATGTGACCGACCAATTTAGTACATGTATTGACAAACTTGTCTTCCATTGTGAGAATATGGACTGCTTTCATGCAAGCCATCTTCCATTTTCCCCAAGGTTCATCTGGGATGAGGGGAAAATTGATAAAAAATGACAATACATTGGAAGTCTTCGAGATTCACCAGCAAACTTAATGTAATACATGTATTGTCAACTGACGCTACCTCAAATCTGCCTGAATCCAGCACCTGGGCATGATTTCACACAGTGCTAAGATGGATATTAAAAAGAGTAAGAGTAGTATTTGCTTAAAGCAATGAGTGACGTAACAATACAAATCAGTGATGATTATGCAAGCCCATAGCAATTAAGATGAGATTAGTTTTGTGGAATTGACAGCTGCTGGTGTTGTTGGTCCTAAAATCTTGGCACAAATTCTCATTTTAACTTTGTAAATTGTCATGTAGACTGGCACTGTTCATACATTTGATTTGGATAGGAACGGCTTCATGCTGTAGGAAAAATAAGGTCAGAAATTCATGTGATTGTAATGAATTGTAAAACAAAAATGCTTCACTCACTTATGATTGTAAATTAATAAATATGTGAATTATATTTTTGTATGAAATGTATTTTTAAGAAGGCCATGTTCTAGTAAGTGTTATTTAGTTGTACATATGTACACAGAACATTTTCAGTACATAAAATAACCTTGTGACACATTTTTCAAGACACATCCCTCCCCTTCAAAATAAGTGATTTGGATTTTTCTTTAAACAAAAAAATAAAAAAAGACCAACCACGGAGCATAATTGCAAACATTTTTTTTTTTTTTACATTTCCTGTGCAACACGTAATTTAGAGAGCATCTACAGTTTCAAGTCATTGTTTAAAATGGAGTATTTTTTAAACCCCGACTTCAGGAAATTGGTACATGTAAAAATAATATAAGGGTATTGGTTCGAGCCCCCCCATGCCTGAACAAAAAGGTACTTTATTCTTAAAACCACTTTTGTATAAACATTAAAGTTGCTGAGAAACAAAAAAATTGAACTTTTTAATTTTGTCTTGTATACGAAATGTGTGGAATGTTAAACATGTGTACTGTCTTTTATCTCCCCCCCCCCCCCCAAACTTGCATCCAGGCCCAATGGTTGGTACGGAGGGCACTCTTATGATGACCTTGGGGTACAAGCAAGTGCAGTTTTGGGCCTTTATAATCTTCACGCTAAAACACGCAAACATCCGATTCAGTTCTTGGGAATCTGCGGGAAGCCTTTGGTTTCGTTGAAAGTTGCACAATTTGTTCATTTCCTGGTTTTCCTTCCAGCTGCGTCAAATTAATCCTGGCATTTACCATACTCCCATTCACAACAACAGAATATAATCTTTTCCACGTAAATTTTTTTTTTCCTTTTAGAGAAGACGCTCATCTCGTTACACCATGCAGTAATCTCAGAGACAAATTAATCAATTTTTGATTTAATAAACTTGTTTTGTCTAGTGTTTATTTTATTCATTGTCAAGAGTTTAACTGAGTTGAACTGAAATTTGATTTTGAAAACAACTGGTGACAGTCAACCGATTGATTTCGGCTTTATACATGTAGCCAAAATAAATTTCCAAAAATCGAGTCCCGATTCCAGAATTGGTTCCATGTCCTTGATTATGTCGAGTAAACTAAAACCAAACGGAGGTCCAATCCTGATCCAAAAGATGCTTGATCCACAGAGCCCAGTTCTTTGGTGGGTGTGAATAGGATATTTCAGAAATCCAATTCCTAAGTTAGAGGCATGATCCTGTCTATTTTCCAGGAGAATCTAGGACAGAAACACTATGAACATCTAACAAAAGAAAACACACGCAGTCCTTTGTTACAAACAAAGGACTGCGTAGGTTTTCTTTTGTTAGATGTTCATAGTGAAAACTGGGTTCACGGTGCTAAATTTCCTGGTTTTCCCACAGAAGCTCATATCACTCTTTTCATCAACAAATTCCTATCCTCGTCCAGAGAGAGATTTGAGATTCTGTTCTGTTAAGTGAGCTCCAAAATTCACATTCCAGCAACTCCGGAAATCGTAAAAAACCGCCTCAAATTCCAGAGATGAGAAAAACAATGTTCCTGAATTCCTAGTTTTCCGTGGGAAATCCTTTGATTTGTTCCCAGTAGGTTATCCCATGGAGGCTCCATGGTTATCCAGAATAAGACAAAAGAAATGCGTCGGGTGCTCCAAGTTGCACTAACCGAACCTTAAAAGAGAAGTTGTAAAATCAGGTTAATCAGGTAAATGTATTTCACAGAAAAATTAATGTCGTAAATATTTATTTACACACGCCAGAAACTGACGTGCCAAATATTTGTTTGAAATGCTTAACTTATTGGGTAAAATTGCGACGGGGGTAAAAAGAACGTGTAAAGCATGGATGGTTCTAACCTTTAATGGCAGGGAGGGGAGGGGTGGCAACTTGTTACCATGGCAGAAAGATAAGAGTGTGATTTGCAACATGTGGTAAGAATATTATAAACCTGGTTTTTAAGCATTTGCAGAATTACTTTACAATCTAGCAAAAGAAATAAAATCCTTGGAAACATCGGTTGATTTTCAAAGACAGCATGTTAATGCGATAAAATTGAATCAACAATTGTGTGACTATATTCGTATTTTCTCAATCTAAAAAGTCACAAATTTCCCATTAAAGTTACATCACAGCATGTTATTGGCATACAAGACAATACAACGAAACCACAAACATGGAATGCATGCATAAACACTGTGGCACTGCAATTTTAAAAACTTCTCATTAAGAAAATACATATTAAAATCGGGCAGGGCATGTTTGAATCACCATAAAAAAAACAATGCTAGATTAAACTTGTCTAGACAAACTTTTTTAGTTTCTCCTTCCAGTGATGGAAATGGTGCACAACTGATTGATTTATACTTTATCGTGTACATCACAACAGTTCTAAATTGTTTTCATCCCGAAATCAACCCCCGATAAAATGGCAAGGTACAGTCAACTCCACAAAGACTTGTCAAATGCTCGTCTTTGTAATAGTTGGGGGAGGGTAGAACTGTGGTACACAACTGCGTCTTCCAATATTATGCAAATTTTTGGACTTTTATGAAGCTTTTCACTGTTTTCAATAGATTTTTTAACATTTACGGAAATTTTGCAAATATTTCTGAAATTCAAATCCGGAATAATTAATTTGCCCTAAAAATGTACAGCTCCAAAAATGTCGGGTTTTAAAATCCTAAGATATGCTTCGCAGGTTTTTTTTTTCCTTTGAAAATGTTATTATTGTATTTCATTTACAACCCATCAAAGTACTTTCAAGATAAATTTAGCTAATCTCACCAATATAGTAGGGGACAAAAAGCAAAAAAAAAAAATTATTATTGTGAGCTATGTGCAGGGATGAGTCTGGGAAAAAATCTGATTTGGGGATGGTAAAGGCTATGCAGCCAATTCACTGAATAGTCTTGGACAATAAACATCTTTTTACTTGGCCTACAAGAGTGGACTATTCTGAAAATGGCTGAACTGAACGGAATTCAATCATGCCCAAGCAACAACAATTATTTAATCATACCATCAAATCCATCCAGGTTTCGTCCAAAACTTCCCCTCCTGTTCCCAATCCTTTGATCCATATCCCCGTCAGAAATGGTTTGTTCATATCCCCGTCAGAAATGGTTTGTTCCACACAAAAAAGAAAAAAATAGCTGCTCCAAAATCTAAGCCGTCTTTTTTTTCCCGATTCCGTCATGACAAACATTATTCTTTTTCTAAAATCCTTTTCCTGGACTCCTCGATTCCAGTGCTATCCTAAGGAATCCGAGATTCGGAAAGTCCATCCTTACGACACTGAGAACATTGAGAAAATACAAGAAGATGTTAGATCTAACAGGTGTATAAATGAGAGGAAACAGGTGTATAATTAAGAGGAACCTAAAACACTTAAATATACAATGTATAACAAAACATTAAGTGGCTTTGCAATATTACATATTAAGTGGTTTAATTGGGTTTTTTCACTAGTGAAGAGCACCTGATTACACAGCCTCATTGACTACAATTCTAGAAATCTGGGTCTAATTTATTAGAGTTAGCAGGAAGAAAACGCTGACAAATTCACCCAGAAGAGGGAGAAATATTGTACATGCTCACTTTAGCAACTCACTGCAAACATTTCCCCTTCCAAAAAAAGATCTGATCACTCCCAATGCTATTTGAAATATTTGACGGATTACTGATAACCCTCCTATTTAAAAGTCAAAATCAGTCAAAATTTCCTTCCACCTCCCCTGCTATACTTTTACACAGACATGATCAGATTACATGTGGTTTTGTACTATGGCAGGAGGGTCAAAAACAATCACCTTGACTGATTTTGACCCATACAACAACATGGCTCAGAATGTATGTTTGCATAGGAGGGTTAAATTAATGAAGTTGAACACACGGCAGAAATTTGTGGTTTTCCATAAAAACTAATATCGGCAGGAAGTCAACAAGTTTAGTTTGATCATGATGAAACGCCTTGCATGTTTCCCCATTATATATGACAAACATTTATCAACACCATTCAACACTCGGATAAAAGGCCCCTCAATATTAAAAAGAAACCTGTACATGTACTTAAAACTCAAAACAAATTTTGTAACAATGTATGGGGAGCAATTTAAGGAAATTTTTCCAACCTTTTTGCCTTTTACCTATTAAGGAAATTAGGCTGAGCTCAGGTCAATTGCAATCTTCTGAACAAATTCAGTGAGGTTTGGAAAAATATCACACCATTTTAAAAGCTGACGAGGCTCAACACACACCAATAAAAGTATTTTTTAAGTGAACACTTTAAAAAGCAGCATTTTCCTCGTGCAATTTGATGAACCACATTACTACATTTGCCTAAGTGAACCCCGACTGCACTTAAAACTAAGAAAAACTAACTAAGCTAACACCTACATGGTATTTGGAGACAAAAACTTGCCTACATGTAAATGTGATCATTTCATAAGAATATGCCTTTATTGTATTCAAGTTCCAAGTAAAAAGCAAAAAACCTCCACCTGGCAGATAAAAAAAAAAAAAAAAAAAAAGGCAAAAGGCAAAATAAAAAATAAACATGTTTAGCATCATGTTAAAAAAAAAAAGAGGCCGCCTGTTTTTCACTTCTCCTTTTAGAACTAGCCAGATTTCCCAAGATGGCTGCCCACAATTTTCCAAGATGGCTTTTTCTGAAATCGGAGTCCATCACGCTTTGTTTACATGTGCGCTTTCCTATGAGAGCCAGGTGGGGACGATTGTCTGGCGTCCCGACCTGGCTCCCATAGGAAAGCGCACATGTAAACGTCATTACGTCATTATACCTCTCAAGTCTATTAAAAACATGCAGCAGATCAAAAGGGGGCATTTTCTCTCTTCCGTTTGCATTTTATATCGTCTTGGGGAGCACAAAAAAAAAACCACCCCCCCTACAAAAAACACGCAGCCACTATAACTCAAGCATGCGGGGACGCTAGACATTTTTTTTTATTCTACCTAACCTGGCTGTGAAAACTGTACATAAGCTGCACCTATGATAACATTTGTCACTCAATTGGGTTTGTCTTACTACATGTAAGTTAAACCAACCTTTTTGATGGTTCCTAAGTCCTTTTGAAAAATGATGTTCGGGTCTCCTTGCCAATGCAACTACTACGCAACTTTGTCAACCTCAGATCTCTTGTGGGGACAACTTAACGAGAACGGGAACGGCTGTCACGCCCCTTGGATCGGCTGCGGGATCTGGACTTGGAGTAAGAGCGGCGCGAGCGTTTGGGGCTGTAAGAGGAACGCCTCGGACTCCGTTTTGGACTGTAACGTCTTGGAGATCGACTTCGGGAGCGACTTCGGCCACATTTATAGTCTGCTTTCACACGGATATAGGACGTATCACCCTACAAATACAATGTACAAGAGAATTGAAAGAAACAATTGAAAAAGAATTCTGTGAGCAAGAATGATATTTCCACTTTGTCAATGTTTTCATTTTTGTTGGGGGGGGGGGATTAATTTTAAAAAGCATATAATAAACTACCTCATGTGAGCGAAACCTGCTGTCATCCAGAGTCTTACAGGCATATCGCATGTCTTCTTCACTGACATACTCCACAACACCAGTGCAATCCCTATGTACATCTGCATAGCAGACATCCCCTGCTTCCCGCATGTGGTCTTTCAAATCTTGCCAACTGCCGGTGGATGGTAGCCCTTGTAAAAAAAAAAGCAACGAAGCAAATGAAAGCAAATTAATTCAATCGCATGGTACCCCTAACAGTTCAGAATCCTCCAATTTCAATACGATTTTTCACACCACCTTGTAACGGAACCAGTCAAATTTCCAATATCATATCTTTTTCTTTCATTCTTTTCTCAATTTATTTATTTTTTTTCTTTACCCAGTTTAAAACTGGTTTCCATTGGGGCCCTAAATACATTGTTAATTAGAAATGAATATTACACACAAATACCAAAAACATTTACACAAATTTATATACAGGTGTATGGTTAAGTCTTCTAATTTCCAGTTTAAGTCAATG
The DNA here is from genome assembly GCA_037893225.1 of Hippasteria phrygiana. NCBI lineage: Eukaryota > Metazoa > Echinodermata > Asteroidea > Valvatida > Goniasteridae > Hippasteria > Hippasteria phrygiana. Next base: position 623,942 of record JAZGUH010000796.1, on the reverse strand, counting down.
GACACAAAAACAAAGTCAAAGTTGATATACATTATGTATTCACAATTTGGAGTAATGACAATTGTATGCAGATTGCAAACATCTATACATCATTTCCAATCCAGATGTCGGGCCTCTTGCCTTTAAAACGGAGTGTCAATGTCCATTTTAAATGACAGATTTTCAAGTTAGTCGGGAGAGCCACCTTTTTGTAAATTTACAACACAATTTGTTCGATCCGCACTACACCTGGCTATCAAATCCTATTTAAATGAGTTTTAAAAATCTGCAATAAATGATAGGGAAAGATTTTACTTTAATACCCCCCACCAAAATCGGTCAAGAACAGCAAAATCCTGAAAAATAACCAATCCTCCTTCATAACAACTGTCTGAACATGTGGCACAACCTGTCATTTCAAGATTTATTTCAGCAAAATATGTAAAAAATTAGGAAGAAATCAACATGTACATGTATGTGAACACTGAGTGACTACAGAAAACACAAACTTTCTTCCCCCTATATTGCACTAAAATGTCCCAACAAATTCTCAAAATTAAAGGTTGTGCCAAGTGTTTATACAATTATTAACACAAATGGATGGTTATTTTCCAAGATTTGCTGTCCCTTACCGATTTTGGTGGGGGTATTAAAGTAAACATTTTCAAATGATTAATTTTTGCTCATCAGTAACAACTGTAAACAATTTGAACAAGTTTTTAAAGCAAAACATATCAAGCAACTGGAAAAAAATGATAAATGTTTAATGTTAGATTATACACGTACCCGAGACAATGCATCTGTATTCTGATCTTCTGGGAGGGGGCCCACCTCTCCTCCCTCCTCCTCCTCCTCCTCCCCCTCCTCCTCCTCCTCCTCCCCCTCCACTGTAGCCCCCACGAGACCCAGTACTGCGCGGACACTCAACTCGCAGGGTATAACGATCGTAATCATAGCCGTTCCTGAAGTAAATGGCATCTTCAGCATCTCTGTAATAGCAAACAAAGTTTTAATAATAAAATAGGTCAACCTCCACACTTTAGTCCCATTTTGTGACTGCTAATTTTTGTGAGAATGACATTTTCTATCTGAATACTAGGGTTAATTGTTTCTGGGACTGTTATGTTTCTTGCAATTTTTCAACTTAAATTCTTTAAAATCACGCTTTAGTGATTCCTCTGGCTAGAATGCAGAACACAGGAAAAAATGGTACATGTCATTTGTGAAATTGCGTTGATTTGATTCCCGTGCACAGTCCCACCCAGGATACACAGCATGTTTCTCTACAGAGTGCAGTGAAGGGTAACATCCGCCACTTTTTTATGCTTTCTGTATTCTATCTACTAGTACTAGATCTCCTTCCTCGAAGCACATATCATTTGGACTTGGTTTGCGTTTTGGGAACGAGATGAATTGGCAATTTGTTTGCAGGACTTTCGTATACATGTAAAACTTTCGACCACATTATAACTTTCGCCTACCGCCCGGGTGCTTTTGCACAATGATCAAAAGGCATTGTGGGAAGGAAAAGGGAGCAGTGTTTGTGCCCTTTTCTTTCCTTCGATCACAACACTAACTTTCGCCTACCACCCGGATGCTTTTGCACAATGATCAAAACGAAAGGCTTTGGCCATTGTGGGAAGGAAAAGAGAGCTGAGTTTGTGCCCTTTTCTTTCCCACAATGCCCTTTTGACTCGGGGCAGGTGGTATTTGCAGTATACCTTACCATACAACCATTTGAACCATTTACATGTTGTATGGGCCTAGGCTCTAGCCTACTAAAAACTATAGCCATGGGCCTGTAATAGTATGCGCATCATGCCTAGCAAAAATGAATGATGATGTTCTGCGGTTATTGTGGATGAAATTCGCTTCAGAAATCTCACCTTTTATCGTCAAATTCGACGAAAGCGAACGGTGGCCCGACTTTGGGCATCTTCAGGTCAATATTTAATATTCTACCGTACTTGAAGAACAGATCTTCAATATCTCTTTCCCTGATATCGGGTGGCAAATTCCCGACATAAATTCGACCGTCTGTCGGCGTGTCGCCTCCGCTGTTGCGAGACCCTCCACCACCACCACCACCGCGGCCGTAGTACGCCATTGTTCGGTGTGTTTATCGTCCACGAATCAGCCTAAAATTTACTCTTAACCAGCCGTGAAATAGGTGAATCTTTGCGTCAGTTCAAGATCAATGTATACCAAACAGACCAACAAGGATTTGAAGTACGAGAGGTTTTAAAAAGTGATTTCTAGCACTCTTTGGTAGATAAGGAAATAGAGTGGACACACGCGTCGACGCTAAGATCATCACAAAACACAAAACATGAAAAAAACCAAGCACGTTCACCAATGCAATATCGATCGATGATCGATGCATGCAGCACGCGCACGTACGTTAGTCTGATTCGCGCCGCGTCACGCTCTATCCGACGTGTCAAACAACTATCCGAAACCAGACTAATCAATTACATGACGTCGAAAACGTGGTAATTATTAATGCGCATGGCACCTGTTGTTTGTTACAAGGTACCGTATTAAGGTAGTACTGCAACAGCAAATAGGGAAGGAGATTTTCTTCAGTATAACCAATAGAATGAGAGTTATCAAACATATTTAGTTACGAGCTACCGACTGTAAGCTACCAAACAACCAATCAAAACTGTCAATATTTGTTACCCCGGAGCTCTCCAAGGAGAGGTACACAAAAGGTGAAACTGGGGGCAATTTCTGTCCTCGTCACAATTCAATCTTTCGACGCGAACGAAGCTTCCAGAACGTGCCACTTCCAAGTGCTACCTCGCAACTAGTACTTACTACTAGTACATTTGATTTGTATCTAACGACAAGCTGGTGAGTATTATACATTATGTGCGAATTATGTGTTTATAGGACTACTGATGACCATGGAGGAAGTACTTGACGACACAGTTACAACGCGTCACTTGTCACATTGGCGTAAATCCAAGGTCGAATTTGCATGGGGATATTAATTATTATTATTATTAAACTTTAAAGCATTGTTGTCATTTAGGTATAACTATAAGGACCGTTTCAGTAAAGACCGTATATGGCCTAGATAAATAAATTGATGTCGGCGGTCACGTGATCGTGCGCAATGACAAATCAGGATACATTAAGTGTGAGCATTTGTTTTAATTTATTTTATAGCCTACAAAGGTGTTTGTTTGAACTTGAACAAATATTGCTTCAACAAAAACTTAAGGTTTGAAATTTGGGTCCAGAATTTGAGTGACAAACAGTGATGCATTGATACGCGTTCGCAGGAATTGGGTCTGTGACAAAGGAAGTTACCGTTTACCATCACTGACCATGGGAGTTGCGCGCCCGAATGACCAGAGGAATTCTTAATCACCACGGAGTAGCAAGGGGCTTTATCCCGATAAGTAAGTTAAGGTTAGATCACAAAGCTAGCTGGATTTAAGTTCCTTATTTTCCAACACAATCATCCTCAACAGTTTACACAAATACGTTGCAAGCAGCCGCACCCATATCTTTCTTCACAGTGTTGGCGCGCGTAAAGAAGCTGTCGAAGTATAATGGCTTGAGAAACTTGTTCTTGAATCGAAGACCGTATTTTTCATTAAGAATGTGTGGGAACCAGGAGTAGCTAGCTCTGGAATGTTTCAAGTGGGGGAAAAATTACACACTGTAACTAACTATGTGAGTGTCTATTGGGACTGCATGAGGTCTGACACTTGAATGGGGTGGCTGTATAACTGCATGGTTTTACGGCCATTATGAAAAATACTTGTTAGAATATTGATTGGATTTCTTTCCGTGTCCAGAAATACCACAAGAGGCGTCATCATGTCTGAACGCAAAGCCGTGGTCAAGAATGCCGACATGGCCGAAGATGTCCAACAGGACGCCATCGAGTGTGCCACCCAGGCCATAGAGAAGTTCAACGTCGAGAAGGACATCGCCGCTTACATCAAGAAGGAGTTTGACAAGAAGTACAACCCCACCTGGCACTGCATTGTGGGAAGGAACTTCGGCAGCTACGTCACGCACGAGACCAAGCACTTCATCTACTTCTACCTCGGCCAAGTAGCGGTGCTGCTCTTCAAGTCTGGCTAGATCGAGATATTGAGAAGCACCTTAACGGCGCCAATAACAATGGATGAAACGACCAACAAACGGAGGCACCTTGAGCAATTAAGCAGCAGCTCAAATCTTCACCATGCTGAACATTTTTTTTGTCCGTGTGATACGTGTTTTTGCTGATATATGCATGTAGTTTGGTTTCAACTGGAAACTCTACCATCTTAGCTTTAAACGCTTGTTTATCTCCCAGACGGACAGAATAGCAAAGAGCATCTCATAACCTGATGAAAGAGTGTTGATGTACAGAACAGTTCCTCGTATTCTTTACATTTAACCTAAAACGCTGCTTATTTGGTTAATCACCTACAAATTCCAGAATCGGCATGTATCACTCATAGTTTTTATGCGGATGAGCTTTGAGTTTCTCTTGCATAAATTAAGGATGTTTTGGTGCTAACAAAATTGTCATAAAATTCCTGACTAAGTCCTTGTCCTACTTTGCTTTTCCCAAAGTATTAAGAACCACACGTACTTTGTATTCGGTGTTCTCGATAATATATGTATCTACGAGGCACAATTGCTTTTGCAAAATTAAGAAGATATCTAGAAAATCCCACCAAAGAATAATTTATTTAGTAATTGTTTCGTTTGTGTGAAGCAAGCATTCAAAAATGCTAACCTTTTCGTAATAAAAGAACGAATTACATGTAACCCATGTTTGTGCTGCTGAATACTTACTGAGCCGTGAAGGAAACTATAAACCGTGAAGATTAAGGAAGACCCTAGACGATTTGTTTTCGTACAAAACTGTAAATAAAAGCCGTGACAACTCCAAGCGCCCCCCCCCCCCCTTCCCCGTAAAAAAATACATATGTTAGAGAAAGTGTGTCAGAATTTTGACCCCTCGGAGAACACTGCAAGGTCTCCTGCATATTAATATACGTGGTGCCGGTGGTGTCTGGACAGCAGTCACCGAGACGGCCATGAACGTAAATCTAGGGCGGGGACGACCCCCCCCCCCCACCCCTTTTTTTCTGCCATTAAAAAATGTTGGTGTAGTTTGCACACAAAAACAGAATCTTTAATAATGATGAATTATCACTGATAGTTGTGCAATGCACAGGGTGGCACAGGGGTAGCCTTTTAATTTTGAAGGGCGTTCCCAAAAACCTAAAGCAAAATAAATTTGTAAACTAACCCCCCCCCCCCCCCCCCCCCCCCACCCCGCCGGCGAATTATTTTTCCCAAACGACATCCAAATAGATGCATTGTTGAGCGCCCTCAATAATACTTTAAAGTCCGAAATCTCATAGCCTTCAAATGTCATGAAATTTTGCTGTTTAGAAATGTTCCTTACCTTTGATAAGACTTGTTCATGCAAAAAAACACGTATAATGTATTGTAATTCGTGAGTAGTGATTACAAAACAAAAAATTGGCCGCTTACCCCTGACATCTGACCCGCGAAACATAGACTTATTTCCAGTAGTAAATACCACCGTCTAAATAATGCGCAAAATACGCTGTAAGAGTCTTTAGGCTGGCGCCGCAGCCAGTGGCCTTGTGAACCTATCAGATGATCGCCAGGTACAATTCTCTACCTCGCGACACATATCGCCAGTGCTGCGCGCCGTGCCACAGTACATCAAAATGGATCAACAGAACGTACTTCAACCAGATGCGACTGGAAATACGACTGGTGAACACAGTCCGCCATTTTGTGGAGTCAAAAATTTGGTTCTACAAAATGGCGGACCGTTATTTGTCACGAAATTAAACAAAAACCACGCAATTTGAAGGGATAGTTATGTAAATCTTTATATTCTACTTTTAAAAAAGCTTCCCAACCATATCCATTTAAGTTTTATAGCCCAAATCGCAAAATCCAAAGCAATGTGTCCCTTTAACCCTATTGATGACTTTATAGAGCCTTTAATATTGGGCAACAAATTTAATCATAGGGGCTGTTAGTTACCTCTCCAAGCAGAATCTGGCATATTTTATTCCTCTTTAAAGGTCTGTGACTTGTCATACTTCTTTCTTTTTTCGGAGGGATGTTTGTTGTGCTGTTTTGGAAAGAAGTGACGCAATTCTGTTATATGATTGATGTCTACACCTGTTGCGTTTCCGTCGAAAAATAATATTTGGATTCAAGTTAAATTCTGGCTGTTGCATTTGATTCACTTTTATTTTAGAACCAACGGTCATATAGATTTTCGTATTATTTTTTTTTCATGTGGAATGTTTGTTTAATCATGGAGGTATAAAAAGCAATGAGAAAGAACAACATCTGAGCCATCTGTGTAATGTATACGGATGTTAGGAAAGAACGAGCGCCACCAACGGCGGATCCAGATCATTTTTTTTTTTCGGGGGGTAAATAATGCAAACTCGCTGCAGCCAAACGTTTCGAAAAATTGCCAGGCGTGAAATTAATTTGTTAACCAAGACGGTGGGGGGGGGGGGGGGGGGGGGGGGGTAGTTGTCTGCCTGACATTGTGGCGACATTCGTATTATTTATACCATTCTAGATTCTGCATGGCATTGTCGATTATATGATTTTTTTAGATGGGTCAGGCAGGACAAATTAAAAAATTTGTGTTAAGAAAAAAAAAGTAACAAAGCTTAAAAAAACAGGAAGTGACCCACTCACCACCCCTCCAGCCCTTTGCTTGCGTGACAAGTGCACGTGACCATTTCCGAATAGCTTCTGACTGCCCGATGTATACACCAGTCCTGTTGGGCAGACACGCCCTTTTTGTTCCTCCCATACACTGCGGCAGTTGGTGAAAGGGATTTCATTAATTATTGGTATGTACAAAAGCAACAAAGTCATCTCTAGATTGTTTTCACGCGCTGGCAAAGAACAACAGCCGGGACATCTGTGCCGGAAGCGTCTTGCTATATAACCGGAGCGATCCCACCACCAGAATGAGCCGAGGTGATGCAGCGGAACAATCGTGTCTAAAGCTCATCTTAGTGTACCTCGAAAAGTTACAGCAGGTGAGTGTTAAAATAGACATGAGTTACGCGGCGCCATCTCAGTAAATTAATTCGAGATAAAAAAAGGGGAAATCATGGGATGTTAGAAGCACAGAATGTTTCTTCTGCACAGTAATGATTTGATTATACTATAGCAAAAACAGGTCGCCGGTCAAAATACTGCTTGATATGTATAAACTGTGACTGGCTCCCGGTCGTTTTTGGCTTAGCACGTAATTTTGCGAATCATTGCTATCTGTTCAGCAACTCCATGAAATTTGTCACAAGGCCAGGGAGATGGCTCCTATAGAGTACCGAAGTCTGACGTCGTTGGCATGACAAATGGCTCCAAACAAATGGAGATTTCGACTGTTCCTTTTGTTAATAGCCAGTTATGCAAACACATTGACACAAAATAACAAAAATACCGGTATTCTACTTCCAAACATTGCATTCACGTCATCACTTCGGTACTAAAACAACGCTCAAACTTTGTTCAACTTTGTGGATTACGATTTTGACCTCATCCAAAAGATTGCGCCTCTTAATGTGTGGCTGGTTCCTGCAATGAAATCAGACCTCTGTACGTAATGGGGGTGGGGGCCGCCCGCTCCTTTTTCTAAAGGATTTCAAGCTCCAATTCTGTCATGGGATAACCTTTTCCATGTCTGCAGACGATTCTCAAACGCAGCGAATATTTCGGCGTTAGTGACGTCACACATCTTCAGCAACGATGAAGACATCCGTGTTGATAGGCATACTGTGCCTTGTGTTGGTTGGGCTGATCAACTGCACATCGGGTAGGTATTTCCAGCAGTCTTGTTGACTTGACTTGCTGACTTGACTTGAATCGGACTCGAGTCGCAAATTTTTTGACTTGAGACTTGACTTGACTTGGAAAAAAATTACTTGGGACTTGACTTGACTTGAAAGAACATGACCTGTGACTCGACCTGACTTGAATACATTTTACTTGCTGACATGACATTAAAATAAACACAAACATACAGGTATCAGTTAATAAACAAGCCTATAGCGCATATAGCAAGCTGGGTGTCCAGTACGTATGCAGGGCCGGCCGCAGCGCTGGCCGAGCTGCATGGAGAATTGTCGAAATGGCACGCCAGGTTGATTTTGTACAGTGCATGCGTGCAGCCTATATGCATTGTCATTTTGTCATTTGAATTTCTATTTACTAACAATTGACTCAAGACTTGGTACTTGACTTAAACAGAATTGACTTGGGACTTGACTTGACTTGGGAAAATTTGACTTGTGACTTGACTTGACTTGGGAAAATTTGACTTGCGACTTGACTTGACTTGACTTGAGAAAAAATGACAGTTACAACACTGATTTGTATTTCCGTTTTTGTACACTACACACACCAAAAGTTACGAAAAAAATGCCCTGATTTACCCTGACATTTTTGGTGGGTTATACTAACTTGCTTTGCAGCCTTTCCTTTGATGACTCGAGTGATCGACATGATCAAATAATTATGGGGAAGGAAACTTCTCAAAATGGGATATGACAAGTGACGTTAAAGATGCTGTGTCCGTGCTTTTAGGGGCGGGGCTCCCCGATAAATAAATTCTCAAGATGAATTGTTATTTTGTTAGCATATGTTATAAGATAAGTCTTATTTCTGGCCTTAGTAATATCTTGTGGACAATTTGTTCGAGGTAGATTATAACATCAGAAGGCCGCGAATAAAAACAATTCCACAAACAAAATAGACCTTTTTTTTCCTTCTAGAAATTAACTTGAATGGGTGGTTTAACTTGTTCCTGAGATTTGTATACACACAAAAATGTGTGCAATTACCCTAGTGCAAATGACGTCAAATAGTGTTTTCCAAGTGGGGACATGCGAAAAGATTACCATGTCGTACGGTAGTACATTGCTTCTCTGACGAAGTTGTTTCCTTGTAGGCCTAAGTTTAAAAAATGTTACTTGGCGTTTGTCGCAAAAACAGGCAAAAATCGACATGATCCCAAAAGTGTACGTAGGCCTATAGGCCTACTGAAGCGCGCTGTATAATGTTCAGTCCCCCTGGCTTCACGTACGGTACGAATGCAACTATAGGTAAACACCGTCTGACGTCATTTACACTGAGAGCTGTTTTGCTTGCCATTCTCGAACATGCGTTTTTATACATCAGCCATCCTTCCGTACCTTAAACTTGCGGAGATCAGGGTCCCATTCCCAACCCGTCTTTCTGTTGTGCCGCTAAAGCAGACTATTCCAGTCAGAGCTAAAAGATAAACATTTCTCTCCCGTTACAGCGAAAATATTTAGTTGCAAGGGGAAATTCCGTTGTGACAGCACACGATGCATCCGTCGGAAGTTCGTTTGCGATGGCTATAAAGACTGTGATGATGGCGCAGACGAGGATGACTGCTCAGGTTTGTGCTTCAAGCAATAAACAAATGGGGGGGGGGGGGGTATCCATTGCTCTGCACTGAATTCCTTCGGGGTCAACTTTTTTGACTTATTTTCAATGCCAGGATCATAAACCATGTTTTTTTATAAATGTTTTCTTGTTATTCTTACAGATAGCAGTGGTGACAGCAGCAGCAGTGATGGTGACAGTGACAGCGGTGGAAGTAGTAATGATGACAGTGATAGTGATAGTGGCAGTGACAGCAGTGGAAGTAGTGACGATGACAGTGACAGCGACAGTGACAGTGACAGCGACAGTAGTGGCAGTGACAGCGACAGTAGTGGCAGTGACAGCGACAGTAGTGGCAGTGACAGTGACAGTAGTGGCAGTGACAGTGACAGTAGTGGCAGTGACAGCGACAGTAGTGGCAGTGACAGCGACAGTAGTGGCAGTGACAGTGACAGTAGTGGCAGTGACAGCGACAGTAGTGGCAGTGACAGTGACAGTAGTGGCAGTGACAGCGACAGTAGTGGCAGTGACAGCGACAGTAGTGGCAGTGACAGCGACAGTAGTGGCAGTGACAGCACAGAATCTACCACCACAACTACAACTGCAGAACCAACAACAACTCCGGAACCAACAACAACTCCGGAACCAACAACAACTCCTGACCCCGATGTGACCACTCAATCCACTGCCTTTCCCGATGTGACCACTCAATCCACTGCCCTTCCCGATGTGACCACTCAGTCCACTGCCTTTCCCGATGTGACCACTCAATCCACTGCCTTTCCCGATGTGACCACTCAGTCCACTGCCTTTCCCGATGTGACCACTCAATCCACTGCCTTTCCCGATGTGACCACTCAGTCCACTGCCTTTCCCGATGTGACCACTCAATCCACTGCCTTTCCCGATGTGACCACTCAGTCCACTGCCTTTCCCGATGTGACCACTCAGTCCACTGCCTTTCCCGATGTGACCACTCAATCCACTGCCTTTCCCGATGTGACCACTCAGTCCACTGCCTTTCCCGATGTGACCACTCAATCCACTGCCTTTCCCGATGTGACCACTCAGTCCACTGCCTTTCCCGATGTAACTACTCAATCCACTGCCTTTCCCGATGTGACCACTCAGTCCACTGCCTTTCCCGATGTGACTACTCAATCCACTGCCTTTCCCGATGTGACTACTCAGTCCACTGCCTTTCCCGATGTGACCACTCAGTCCACTGCCTTTCCCGATCAATAGAACAAAGTGTCAAAACCGATATTAAGATTCAGTGCATTTTCCTCATAATCCAGGCAGTATAATCCGTATGAATTAATCATTGTCTTAATTAATCTGTCATGTAGCATTGTCAGGCAGTGGCAAAAACCAATTTAGTTTGTAAGCGCCATAATTATATTATCATTTTTCATATAAGTACACCACAAACTTGTAATGCTGTACAGACAACATAAGACTTACAGGCGGGATAAAATAATATGAATTTATGTTTTAAATTAAATAACCATTAGCAGAATTGAATTCGGTGATATTCGCAGTATTGAATATATTGCTTATAATGATCAAACTGCCTCAACTCCATTCGCAACCCGAAGGAACTTTTTGATACGATCCTTCAGATCCTGTTTTATCTGTGAGGACATTTTTTTTATTCAGATTTATTTTCGGATGTTGTATTCATTAGGTAAATTTCTCAGGGTCCTCATCATCCTACAATCGAGATAAAATATCGTAGAACCTGAACACATTAGATATGACGTCAATAAGCCGTTTCCTAACAGAAAAACCTAGATATGCCCAGATAACACGACCCAACTGTATAGCCTTTTGTCTGAACTAAGCCTTTCAACGATTACACTGTAGCCTACCCCGAGAATGGTAAGGAAAATCCGAGAATGACCGATTAAAAAGATGTTTTTTTTGTTTATTTACTGTTGAAATTTGAAAGTAGATTAAAGGATTATATTTCTTTTGCTTATCCTAAGAATACTTTTCTTCATGGTTTTAATTTGTTTTATCCCAAAGTGTAAGCGATGTGAAAGCACGTTGCTAACGGTAATAATGATACAATTTCTTTCCGTAAATGCAAAATGCTAATATTTGGACCCAGGAAAGGTGCAAAATGCCATTAATAAGTGGCACCCTCACCCCAAGTCATCGGACTTCACCCACGTGGCCAGGTAGCACAGGTAGCATGAAATGTAAACCAAACCACCACGTGCGGACCGCCCTGGAGTGATCATAGTACAATGTATCGCGAGCAGGTTATACCATCTGGCACGCGGCATGCATGATTGGTTTACCTGAATGCACTTCAATAGCATCACTATACTGTGCGGTCCATGACGATACGTGAAAAAGGTCTACGACAGATGTTTTTTCCTTTAGGCCCTATGGGGAGTTCAATTTTGTGTAGAATTTTTTTTTTTGGGGGGCAGTTATTTTGTTTCGTTTCTATTTTCCCCGTTCTCTACAAAACCACTGATGAAATTTGAGATTTGCATTACAGAAGTACTTCATTCAAGTTAGTTTCTTTTAATGTTAAGATTGCATGGCTAGTAGTGTCTTGACATTTGCATGAAATCGTAGAAAAATGTAATATCCTTACTTAATACTTTAATACAACACGTATCTGCTACATTTTCCGTTTCTTTCTCGGTTGTTTTGAATAAATGGATATAAATCGGATTAATAATTATTATATTGATTATCAGTCAATAAAGTAGAGAGTTGCAAGCATGAAAAAAAATGACAGATGTTCAAGTCTCGTGTTTGATCTCCACCAAGTCATTAAATAGCTTTGAGAGGCCTCGCTTAAGAGGGAAAATAATGTTTTTATTTTCAAGAGGGAAACATTCAAATGTTTCCTATCTTGCCATTGGCGTGTCTGGCGGGGTGGGAGTGGTTTTCTAAAACATTTGTTTAGGAAATAAAACATTAACAGGCCGGGGTTACTTTTAACCAACGGCCTCAGATTCATATTACAGAAATCATAGTGAACGGTTGAATGCACCCAACGCAGCCGTAAATGTGGTTGTAATAATGTGGGAATTATTTTGAACAGTAGACCTTTGTTGTTTTTTTACCGACGTTATCAGAAAACCACGTTTGGACCGCCTTGAGTGATCACGTGCATCGTATGGGGCAGGTTAAACTATGTGCGTGTAATAGCTGGGGGGGGGCTTACTTTCAACAAGAGGGTGTGTTGCATATTTTGCCTTTCTATGCCATTGGTGTGTCGGGGGGGGGGGGGTGGGTACGCCAATGTTTTCTGCCCTTATCCCTTGCTATCTGCACTGGATAACAAACGATAAAGAGCACCATTATATGGGATAGGGATAAGGAGGCATCCCTCTGAAGAGGTGGGGTGATTCTTGTTGACGTCATAGCAACAGCGCCCTCAGGCCTCATATATGCCAGGAAAAGCTTTAACATTTTGAATATAGGGGGAAAAAATAATAACTTCTAATTTCAAGTCCAAAAAGGGAATTCCTTTAGGCCTATGCGTACACAGTTCAGAAGCGTTGATATTTACGCAAAATATCTTTGAGAAAAATTTCCATTTCGGTTGACGTACCCGGCCGGCCCATCCTCAAAGTACAAATCAAACTGACATCCCCGATATTATAATTATTCGTCAAAGATTTTTAGACAAACAGTGCATTTTCAATACCAATTGGGCGCCTGAAAGGCAATTAACTAATAATACATAAATACTGCACCGCCTGTTTTGACCGCAGCTAAATTCTATAGAAGACTCGTTTGCCTATTTTGGTGAGGGTGCGTTACACTTTATCTTTAGTCAAGCAGTAAAGAAAATATCTAGCTGGTTAAGCAAACCTTTCCGGATATTATTTATTTATTTTTGGGGAGTATCCTTCAGGTTATACACACCTGTTGCGGTTGTCTTGTTTTCAAGCATAACAAAATTTTGATTAAATTCTAACCAATGAATAAGATTAATTAGTGATTTGACGCTTGTTTTGAAATTCGGATGTTTAATTAGAATTTATATTTTCAGTTCGTATCAGCCGTCTGTGCTGTTGATGCACACACCTGCTGCGTGCCCGTGTTACGCTAACGATCTAACTTTGATTAAATCTAAACCTAATCACAAAATTAATTCGTCAAACACAAGGGATTGTTTGACAAAATTAATAAAATTAAAAAAAATCTTAAGCAGCAACATCAAAATAAGAACAACATCGCTTTTTTAATTTGTTTTTATTATTATTATTATTATTATTATTATTACAGTGAGTAAAAAGAACAAAGACACCTGGGGCTTCAGTAGAATGCCACATCTGATGTAGGACATGACAGGAGCAGTGGGTTATAAATCTATCTGCTTGCCTGTACCTAGTGAAATCACAACGGGTGAGTAATGTCATGATAAGAATTGGTTCCTTCTAGACCTATCGGGGGCGGGGGGATTTTTTATGCATGTAATTTCCGGTTAATTATCTGGCTTATGGCAGAATAGGAGATTTTTGAGAGGCTTGTTGATGGCAGCAAATATACCGGTCCCTTTCCACTGTTCTCAGCAGTCGTGCGCATGTTCAGAATACGCACGCATGCGCGGGTGCACAGAACTAGCAAAAGGGACCGGTATGTCTGCTGCCACCACATGCAACGTCTCAAAAGTCTCCCATTATATTGTGGTTTCCCGAAACTACACTCTGAAGAATTATTCTCCAATTTAATGCTCAAAACTGAACTAAAATTTATTTGGTATTTATCGCACTTGCTAAGAATTAAGATAAAAACAGAGAAATTATTATTTTTACTTTAAGAATCATCGCAAGTGTCACATGTATTCGATTTCAGTTACTTCTTGTGCATAAAATTGGGCATTGCTTGACACTGTGTTTGGTTGCAAGAATGGTCGTGCCAAAACTGTTTTTTTTCTCTTTGCAGACGATTTTCATTTAGTATTTCTTCAAGTTTTCATCGTGTATACGCGGGGGCCATGAAGGCGGCCGTGTTGCTAATGGCTTGCGCCGTGCTGGTCGGTACAGCCCATGGCACATTCAAGCAGTGGTGGGGTAAATGCATATTTACTAAACACAAATTAAAATACATCAACATTTTTATTTCAAGAAAATTTATTTACATCTTTTCCTATTTTTATTTCTGTGAGCCGAATAATGAGAAATCTGAAGATGGAGTCTGAATTATTTTTTTCCTCAGAGCAACCCGGATGTACAGTAAACGACTTGAGCTGCGATGGGGGATCCGTTTGCGTCAGGGCGAAAGACAGGTGTGACGGTTATGAAGATTGCAGAGATGGTGTCGATGAAGAAAATTGTGGTATGTGTACTACGCGATCAATATTGGTGCAGTCGTACTTCCCTCGCCTTCCACTCCAAATTCATTTTTGGTTAAGTTCTTCCCACACCTCAATCTGATATTTCCTTTTTTGTCGTCTCTTGACGGGTTAACGCTATTATGGGGTTAATTTCATCGAACTGCTAGTTCTTTTTCACACATACAGGCTCTCGGAAAGCACTGCGTATACAGTGCTTCATATATTACGTCGGAAGAGGGCAAACAAGGAGAAAAAATCTATGTTCTAATTTACATCATCATCCCCGACGCAAACATTCCATCTTCACATTGAACTGCTAGTTCTTAGCTTGAAAAGTGTTCATCTCTAAAACGGGATTTACAAATTTCCACATTATGTTTAACTGTTTGTCGCTGGTATTCAGCCGTTGTTTGCTGAGCCTGAAAATAACTTGGAGCCTTGCTGATAACGAAGCAAGACTCTTACAAGGCAAGACTCTTTTATGCAAAGCAAATTTTTGTGCTTAGAAGGATCTATTAAATTGGCCCACACAGTAAAAAATTCCGTAAAAACGATAACGGGTTTTCCCTCTGTTCTCACTTCATTCATTCACTTCATTGGGTTTTTTTCCAGTAAAATGTAACAGCGAGGTGCAGTTTCGCTGTAAGAGCAAGGCAAACTGCATTTTGCGCAGGAGGCTTTGTGATAGATACAAGGATTGTCCAGATGGATCGGACGAGATGAGCTGTTCGCGTTACGGTAAGATAAAGTGCGAAAATTTGCCATACAAATTACAGAGACAAACACGCAGGACAGGGGGCCGGGTGGGATGGGGCTGATATAATCCTACCAATTCTATGTTTTATACTACTATTATTCAAAGTGTTCTTACTTTTAGTCTGATTTGTGTTTTTGGAAACATGAGGTCTAGAGATAAAGGTGCTTTTCTTAAGGTGGTAAAGCAAGCTAGACGAATAATTGGTACTCGGCTGGAAAGCCCAGAAGCACTCTACAATGCCCAAGTGCGTAGTAAAGTTTACTCGATTTTGTCTGACCCATCGCATCCTTTGTACCCTAAGTTTATAATGAGTAGTAGGCGAGATCGTCTCTTGCAGCGAAGAATTAGAACCCAACGTTTCAACAACTCATTTGTTCCTACAGCAATTCGCCTGTATAACATGAGGTAGTCTTAATTCTTGGCAATTTTTTTACCGCCACTGCTATTTTTTTTTATAATTGCTGTTTTTAATTGTGATATAATGTTTTTAGTAGGGATTGTATATGTTGTAGTATTTTTTAATGTCAATGTTGAAATGTCAAGACCGCTCTAATTTCCCTAAGTGGGATAATAAAGTTTTTATCTATCTATCTATCTATCTATGTAGGCCTACCAAACATAAACCAACATGGTCGGCCATCCCGGTGGGTCGGGGGGGGGGACACATCCCCCAATATTTTGGGGAGGGGACGGCTATGGTAGTTTCCCCTAATAATTCCTAATTGTCATGTACATTCTATGGGCCCCGTCCCCTCCGTTCCTCCCCTCAACCTTGACGAGATATCGCCGCCGCTGTATACCAAACTCACAACATCGCACGCCCACCAAGTCAAATCGGAAATAGAATGCGCCTGCGCAGAACTGGAACAAGCAAACAAATTGTTTCATGTACAAATCGATATAGGGTACCGTATACCGGTAAAAAATCATTTTGATTCTTAATTTCCTTTTTTCTTAAACTCTGTGGGAAATGCCATCTTATCTTAAACAGAGATCTGGGCCTACATTTTTCTATTGTTCTATTTTTTTTTTTTTTTAAATTGCGTGAAAAATTGAAAATTGGCAATTTGATTACCAGTGATGCACAAATTCGAACCGTATTTATCCATGGTTTTATCTTGAAGTGGATGCGCAGTCTATGCGCAGTGTAATCACTTTTGTAACTTCCATTTGGCTTATCCCCACCAAAGCTCTGTGTAAACCTGATAGAGCATCGGCTGTTCGAATGAGAACCATAAACTCCTTAAGTACATTTAAATCGGAGCTACGTAAAGCCATCTATTCGTGGTATTTCTGTCATTTACGCTGATCTGCGGAGTTATAAACTTGGTTGCCAAAATACTTTGGAGCCGGATAGGAATTTCCCCTTGTTTTTCACCCTAAAAGGTTTTTTCGCGGGTTTTTCGCCCATCCCGTAAATCAGCAATAGGCTTCTGGAGAGTTGAAAAGTTAACCGAAAATATATTTATTTGTGTAAACATTATTGTATTTGTTTAAATATTTTGTATGAATGTGTAAATATTCAGTTTTAACTAATAATATGCAGGGCCCAAATGGAAACCAGTTTTAAACTGTTTGGGCACACCCTGGGTAAAGAAATGTAATAAATAAATTGAAGCCACCGCCCGCAATATTATCACTCCCAATACAATAGGTTTTCCAACCTTGTCCCCAGGGCCTACTTCCATCCTCGTTCTCCTTACATAGAGATCAGTGGTAAGTTGAGAGTGATAATATGACGGCTACTGGCTTTCAGTTGCTTGTACACCGCGCAATGGCCAATGAGCTATCCAGTTTACATAGTCTGGTGTTAAGCAAGGGCGGATCTGGGGAGCAACGGCGGGGTGCCAAAATGATAGCATTGACAACATTCAAAACTAAATCTCATTAATACAAAGACCCGTATTCCCCCTTGCATGTTAATATTAGTCTGCAGTTTTCTCAGCAATTCCAAGCTTCACAAAATTAGGAAATAAACAGACTGAGCTTTAAAAGTCAATTTCGAGAAAAACACATTGCAACTTTTGTCATTTCAGGCAAAGGATGCAAATGGAGATTCCGATGCGACAGCATAAGATGTTTGCGCTGGAAGTTTGTTTGTGACGGGAAAGAAGACTGCATCGACGGAACGGATGAAGATTACTGCTCAGGTTTGTAGCACAGACAGACTTGCCCCTCCCAATGTGCGTCGATCACAATATACCCTACACGTGGGGGCCGGGGGGCGGGGGCTCTTAAAGAGGAACTAAAACGGCACATTTTCTTTTTGACTTTTTGGACTTTTCCGACAGTTTAAATACTCTTTTAACTGATGGAGATTAGTTTGCAGACGAGAGAATTTTTTTTATTAAAAAAAAAGGGTTGTTATTCTGAACCATTTATCCTGTTTCGCGAAAGCTCATTATGAATGTTAAATGTATGTACGTGACCCCGTGACGTACACGTGTAGAGTCGGTTGATGCTACAGCCAAACACTATGCATGTACGTACGTGGAGTTGATGCTGCTGAAGAGTTTTTGTCGACCTAACTCCTCCGTTTTCCCGTCTATTTTGTCTAATTTTGATATTATTTCAGTATGAGCATGGATCTGAGATAATCATTATGCCTCAATCATGTGTAGTTGGGGGTTGCACGAGGAACAGCGACAAAAACCCTGACCCAACCTTACTGCGATTCCCAGTGCTGAATGGAGCTCAAAGTCAAAGGCGACAGTGGTGGGTCCGCTTTGTAGACAAGTGATTTTGGGCTGTCGAAATGGTCGAAAATTATGTGCAGAACATTTCGCCAAAGACTGTATAGATGATAGTGTTAGTATGAAAACTCAGCTGGGTTTGAAGGCACAATTCCGTTTGAAGGATGGAGCCATTCCAACTCTAAAAGCACCGAGCATTCCAATCGTGTCCCGGACTCACGCGCACCAGCGCGACGACGTTAACTGCGGTTGCCGTCTCGAGCAGCCAGAGAGCCCCGGTCGTCTCCCCCTGTCCGCGCTCGCTTGACTCAACATGCATTGTACACGCACGGTACCGCATGTATACCCTGCCGGATATGAGGCAGTTTTTTTCACTCCGTATATTTTGTAGGATCCTACACTTCCTACAGTCCTACACCATTGAAATGTGCACAATGTAAAAAGCAAAGACGGATACAGTGAACCAGTTTTGTGTAGGACTGTAGGAAGTTGTAGGAAGTTGTAGGTCCTGCAGATGATGCATGGTGAAAAAAGCTGCCCCATATCGTGCTGCATATGACCGCATGCGCTGCATGCGATTGAGTCTGGTACCTTATAACAGAAATTGTGTGTATAGTTCTGAGAAGGTGCGGGTCCTCATGAGGGCTGCATAATCAAAGTCGCCAGACTAGAGTATAGCATCAGCTCACACACAACTCACCGCGCAGGTCCCAATAAAAGCCGACTGCAAACAAAGGAAAGTATGACTCATAACTAGCTTTTCAGCAAGAACAAGCCTACAACCCCAATTCTTAATGTGTCTCACAAAGATGTCAACACTTTAAAATATGTTTATCGTAGTGTTACTCCTGAATCATGAGCAAAAAGCACAGCAAGTAATACTAGCCTTAGACAAAAAATACGTACAGACTCTACGTAAAACATTGTCGTATAATACAGTGACGTCATATGTTTCTACACGTGTACGTCAATACTCGCGCGATACGGCACGCAGTTGACCTCGGCCTTTTCTGAATCGAGTCAAAGTGGCTCAGAAAGAAAAGGCTCAAAAACATTTTTTTTGATTTTTCAGAATCATGAAACTTGTTACATTAGTTTTGGGGAGGCATAAACTATCAGATAAGTCAAAAATGTCAAAAACAAATTTGGCGTTTTAGTTCCTCTTTAACCTTACGATTATAATCGAAAATTCCATTGACCGTCGCAAGGTCAGCTGAGGACGTTCATCATTGTATACAAGTGAACTTCTGTTTTGGCATTTCTGAGTTCTGAAATTAGGCATTATAATGCCTATAGACGAATCCGAAAAATATCTTTATGGGCAGGATGAACGCGGCCATGATAGGGGGTCATCCACACCTGCACAGTTCGCTATATGCTTTGTATGAGCATTGATTGTATTTTCAAAGTGAACAAAGAAACTGGCAGGAGCGGAATTCGAACCTGCGACCTCCGGGTTACCGTACCGGCGCTCTACCAACTGAGCTATCTTGCCCTATGTTGGCGGTCTCCCAAATTGTCAGTATCTTTGTTCGAGCTGGCGCTAGTCAGAAGTCATAAACCGAGAATGCCGTATAGCCAGGGATCACACCCATTTTCACGATACAACCTAGGAAGCGACATTGTGTGGATCCCTCATTAAGGATACGACTTTTTAACTTATAATTCGTCAAACAATCCACAAGGGAAACTGACTAGGTAAATTTGAACAAAGTGAACAAAGAAACTGAGCATTGATTGTGTTAGTCTGAGAGCTTGGAGTTGACAAAAGGGTGTTCAGTCTGCGGAGGCACCCAAACAATGGCCGCTTTATGTCGAACCGGTCCAGGCCAATAACAAAGAAGGCCGGCCGGATTCGTCTATATTATAAACAGCTATAGGCTACATTTTTAATTCCCTGAACTGCGTAAGTTTACAGATACTAACTGATGCCTTAGGTTAGCAAAGATTAATTGGCGTCAATTAATCGAAACGCTTGTTGTGAGACTGTTACTACAGTAAACATCCTATAACAAAGAATTTTATTTGTTAAAAAATTGCCTGCAAATCTGTACATACCTCTACTAATTGGGTGTTTTTTATTCTTCCTACAGAGAGTATGAGTGGTAGTAGTAGCAGCAGCAGCAGCGAGAGTGACAGCGAAAGCAATGAAATGACTACCACTGAGGAAACTACAACCATGAAACCCACAACATCTCCTGAACCAACAACAACTCCGGAGCCCGATGTGACTACTCAATCCACTGCCTTTCCCGATGTGACCACTCAATCCACTACCTTTCCCGATGTGACCACCCAATCCACTGCCTTTCCCGATGTCACTACTCAGTCCACTGCCTTTCCCGATGTCACTACTCAGTCCACTGCCTTTCCCGGTGTCACTACTCAATCCACTGCCTTTCCCGATGTCACTACTCAGTCCACTGCCTTTCCCGATATCACTACTCAGTCAACTGCCTTTCCCGACGTCACTACTCAGTCCACTGCCTTTTCCGATGTCACTACTCAGTCCACTGCCTTTCCCGATGTGACCGATCAGCACCAACAAACCTCAAGAACAAAAAACAAAAGCAACTCTAGAAACAAACAGAAAAAGCAACTCCGGAAACAAAAACAAAAGCAAAAGCAACTCCAGAAACAAACAGAAAAGCAACTCCGGAAACAAAAGCAAAAACAAAAGAAACTCCAGAAACAAACAGAAAAGCAACTCCGGAAACAAAAGCAAAAACAAAAGAAACTCCAGAAACAAACAGAAAAGCAACTCCAGAAACAAAAACAAAAGCAACTCCAGAAACAAACAGAAAGGCAAATCAGTTATTCCTGAAACAAATCAGAACGAGAAACAAAAGCAACTCCGGAAACAAAAGTAACTGCGGACACAAAGGCAACAACTCAGGAACAAACAACAATTCCGGAACCGAAAACAATCCCAAGAAACTGAAGCAAATCCGCAAACAGCTAGAAACAACTACTCCCGAACCAATTTCGGAAACATAAGCAACAACCCCAAAACCAAGAACAGAAACAAAAACAACCCATGAACCAAAAACATCTTCTAAAATCATATTCACCCCAAAACTCACAACTACCTTAAAACCAACAACCACCACTGAGCCGCATTTACCGATGTGACTACTCATTCACTGCCTTTCCCGATAATGACTACTCAATCCACTACCTTTCCCGATGTGCCTACTCAATCCACGTACTGCCTTTCTCGATGTGAATACTCAATCTACTGCCTTTCCCAACATGACCACTCAATCCACTGCCTTTCCCGATGTGAATACTCAATTGCAATCCACTGCCATAACTAGGTTTTTTTGCTTGACAATGTTGATGAAAATGACGAAATAATAAAGTCTATTAAAAGATAATTGTATTTAATATTTCTTTTAATTCTTTCTTAGACTAGTAAAAAAACAAAAGTATCACATTGTAACTCGAGAGCCTGAAGAAAGACGAGGAAGAAAACGAAGGCATGTTTAGTTTTAGAGATGGAGGAATAGTATTTTTGGGCAAAACCCCCAGGAATCAGGAAAAACCCAATCAACACGTCAGCCCTTTTGGGATTCGAACCCAAGTCATAGCGATGGAAAGTGAGGAAAGTACCACCAGGCCAACCTGACTCCTCTAAATACATATATTGGGCCTAGGCCAATCTCTCACCACAATTTTGACTTCAAGACCAGTGTCCATTTTTTCTGCAAGTACTGAGAATTAATTAATTAATTAATTAATTAAAAAGAAAATCTTTGCATGAAATTTGAAATTCAATCGAACAATAGCATTAAAAGGTAACTTATATATTTAACTTTGCAGTGCACTTT
The DNA here is from genome assembly GCA_037893225.1 of Hippasteria phrygiana. Taxonomy (NCBI): domain Eukaryota; kingdom Metazoa; phylum Echinodermata; class Asteroidea; order Valvatida; family Goniasteridae; genus Hippasteria; species Hippasteria phrygiana. The sequence continues at coordinate 601,925 of JAZGUH010000796.1, read as the reverse complement.
AAACTGACTGTTAAACTTTTATTTCTTTTTCAGAGTCACGGTGTTTAAACTTACGTCATGGAGACAAACTGCATTAGTACTAATAAAAGTAGAGAGTTGAGAGCTCAGATCAATTCTTGTCACAGTTATTATGACCGATCTTTAATCAGCTAAATGCTGATGGGTGAAGTCTGTCACTCCTTGTTTATGCTTTGACTGAAGTCTTTTAGATTTTCCTTTCTTACAATTCTTAAAATACGTTTAACAAATCAGAAGAGCTTAAATATCAGAAAGCCCTATTATGTTGTGGGCGCAGCCTGTTTAATTACGCGTGTCCATCGGTCAAAGTTACCAAGCATTTTAACTTACAATATTTTGTGCCAATAAAGTGCATGGATCAATCAGTAACAACAACAGACTTAAATCCACATAAAAAAAAAACTTGCTTTGCGCATAATTTGCCATCAACCACAGCATATTAAACTTGGCACCGGCATGTAGTTTATCACATGTTATCCGCATTGACCAAATTTGCACTCGTGGGTGGTTTATACAATATTTTCACACAAACAGTGCATTTCATGAGCGTGGTTTATGAGGATATATAGGAGAACCGTGTATGGTTGATGGGCTTCACCCCGTATGAAGGGTTGAGCGTGGTTGATGGGGATATATGAGAACCAACCGCGTATGGTTGATGGGCTTCACCCAATATGAAGAGTTGAGCGTGGTTGAGGATACAGGAGAACAGCGTATGGTTGATGGGCTTCACCCCGTATATGAAGGGTTGAGCGTGGTTGAGGATATAGGAGAACCGTTTATGGTTGATGGGCTTTGCACCCCGTCGCGTATGAAGGGTTGAGCGTAGGCCCTACGTGGTTGATGAGGATATTATGAGAACCGTGTATGGTTGAGCATGGTTGATGTGTACTGGATATCCGTGTATTGAAAAGCTTCATATATGAAGGATACATAATGCATGTTATAGCTCATAAGCCATCCCCCCTTATGGGCGGAGTTTACAGGGGAAATGAAGCATGAGTGCGACTCGAAGCCAAGACTAGCAATGAACTGGTTTTGCCACGAACGTGTACGGTACGGCCGGTTGCTTGATAGGGAGAATTGAGCTTCATCATACGTCCGTCCTGCATCTGCTAAGCTTGGAGGAAACGCACTTGAGAATTTCAGAAAATTTTTAACTCACCATGATATCATCAGCAGTCGGGCTCCAGAGGGTACACCTGGACCTTCATTAATTTGTAGCTGTATCGTTAGGGTTGAGTGTGGAAGAGGTAATTATGATGTTTTCTTTTTCTGAACATACGAGCCTGCCCAATTTCCGGACAGTGGTGGGAGTGAACAGCCCGCATGATCGACGAGGAAGGGGAAGCGGGGGGGGGGGGGGGGGGGGGGGGGTGGTTATGATCTAATCTGATTTGCCACTGGTTGTCATTATTTGTATCTGTTCTTACTGTAGTTGTGATAATAATTCTTTGTCTGGAAAGGGGGAATCACCTTGTTGAAAATTTAATTAAACAAATAATATCACTAACGTTAGCCTATTTTATTTTTGACTCGGGAATTGATTTGTGCAATAATTGCCAGATTTATCAGCAATTTCGGTGTGCTTTCCAGTTGTAGGCCCAGTTTATAAACAAGGAAGTTTAGGCTCAGTGGAATGTAATAATATTTCTCTCCTGAACAGGAGATTCAACGAAAATGTCTTCAGCCTAAACAGGTGATCGCTCCCATCCCGTAGTCAAGAATGGCCTCTTTGTTTGACCAGTACGAGCAGGCTACTGCCAGAGCAGCCTCTACCATCCCTCAGGGTCCCAAAAATGCTGTGTCTGCACCTGTAAGTCATCATCTCGCACAGTCTTAACCAATTGTGTTGATGGGGTACTCACTGGTATGCCAAGAACGGGGCTGTGCAGCCAAGCGTACAAACAATAGGCACCACACTGAATACTAGAGTCGTCCTATTCATCGCACTTGTGTAATGATAGCTTTGTTTGAAAAAAGCTCCATCTATTCATTACAATCCCATTCAAGAACAATGTAGTTGAAACATGAATGGATTGAGTACGTGCAGGAATGCACCTTAGGCAAAATATAGCAGCCAACTTCTGATGTACAGCCAAACGCCACAAATACTGATTTGCAAGAGTCATTTCAACAGTATTTGTACAATATTTCTTCCCGAAACCTCATATATTTCAATACTCCGGGTGCGCCCACCGGAGCGTAAATTGTAGACCAACTGGCCGTGCACAGCGGCCAAGTTCAGGTTTAACACACGGTCCGCCTCCACAGACTTCTCGGACTTTGTGTGTGTGTATAAAACAAATGAGGGATTAGCGTGTTGAGACGTCACCCGGAGGTGAGTCGAGGCAAGCTTGACGTTTTAACCCGTCAGCCGTGCCCGTGTATAAAAACAGCCAGATCGTGTTAACACGTCCTCCGACGCGAACTGGTTAAGAGGCAATGCAATTTTTTCTGGCTAAAGATTATAGATGACTTCATGAACACACACTGACAACAAATCTTGTCAATCTGACTCAAGCTACGTAGTTATGGCAAGTAAAGGATGCAGCTGTTTAGAAAATAAATGGGCTGGTCATAGCCATTGATTTTCCACTAGGAGTATTCTCACATTATTCTGTTCTTGATTGTGCTTTCAGATCACCTCTGGATACGTAACAGCAAATATGGAAGAGGAAGTCCGGATTTTCAGCAAATTGAAAATCAATTTCACGTAAGTACATAAATAGAGGATTTTGGAAAAAAAGTAGCCCTTTGCCTGTTAAACTTTTCCACAGATATTCACTTCAAGGTTGACGTATGTTGCTAGTGTGGCAATGGGTCATATTTCTGACCATCTGAGGGCGCTGTCACAATGTGATCTGGGGTTAAAAACAGTTGAAAATTCATTTCTAGTAACTCCAATTATAGCCTAAATAGATACACATTGTAATTAAACGTTATCTTCACAAATTGACCAATAATATACTGATTGCGTATACCCTCAAAGTTAATTGGAGAGCGCCCTCAGTGGGTCCAAAATATGGACTATTCAAAGTATTGAACAGTACCAAATACAGCTTTAACCCTCCTGTTCTCAGGGCCAAAATCGACCCAGCTGCTGTACAGATCAAAACCTATCAAATTTCAGATTGAAACACACACAAACTGTCAGAGTTGGTGTTTAGAGATTTTGATAGGCTGTGATAGTTATAAGTATAGGAGGGTTTTAATGGATGTTGCATCTGATAGTACATACATATTGCCTGTTAAGAATTATCTTAACGTTTCTATGATACAACAACTGACACCTGCTGAACATGTTTGTATTGCTTCTTCAGGCCTTCCCAACCCATAACCCACTTGGTTGTCAACAACAACATGTTGATGATGGCCATGTCGGATAACGTCATCCTGCGGATTGATCTGGAGCACCCTGACCAACCAGACGGTAAGATACAGCGATGCTGGCCAATCCGTCCAGATTTTTAACTTCTATCTGGTAGGCAAAAGCCTCGGTCTCGTAGGGGTCAGGCCTTACTACTAACACCTTGCCTCTGGCTGTTATTGATGGGGTGCTGCTAAGCCGAGAACGGGGCTATGCAGCCAAGCGTAAATGTAAACAATAGACACCACACTGAATAGAGTGGTCCTATTCATTGCACTTGAAGCTCCCCTTTCCTGTGAATGAAAGCTTTGTTTGAAAAAAGCTCCATCTATTCATTACACTCCCATTCAAGAACAATGTAGTTGTAACATGAATGGATTGAGTATGCGCAGGAATGTGCATATAGACATCAACCGGCCAGGTGGTCTTTTTCAAACCGCAGCTATGGCCGCCATCTGTATCCAAGAGGTTAAGGGGCAATGCAAGTTTTTCTCTAAACAGGGCTCAATTTGCAGAGCAAAATTTGCTAGACCATTGGGCTAGCAGCTCAAGTATTTTATTAAGGCTAAAAGAAATTTCTGTGCTTGTCACACAATAAACAGAAAAAAAACCTGAGTTATAAGTTGCCAAAATGTGGCCACTATGGACAGGTGGCCCCCATCGTGCAGGTTGAGTATGCATAATGTATGTTTAGTTGGGACCATCACAATCTGGCCACAGTATACAGGTGGGGTCTTTATCACAGTGGCCACATTAGCAGTTTTGACTATAATGCATGTTTGATTGGGACCATCACTGGTTGGCCATATTATGCAGGTGGGGCCTTTATCAAGGTTGCTACAGTAGAGATGTCTTTCAGTAGTTTCGTGCATATCTTTGACTATGTGCACTTTGTTTGATGCATAGAGGTGCGGCTCGGAGAGGATCGGATCCACAAGCTGTTCCTGGATCCCACTGGACGCCACCTCATTATCAGCACTGAACAACAGGACGTCTTCTACCTATTCAAGACTGGCCGTAAGGCCAAACCTCTCCAGAAACTCAAGGTAGGGTAAATCATTGACTGACTACTTGTTTAATCATCCATCTATCGGACCGACCGACCGACCGATTGCCCTGAACTGAATAAACATTTTGTGGTATTTTATGTGTTTCTATATTTTTGTGGATTTCCGCAGTGCTCAATCAGCCAGTTCGGTATCTCATAGGTCAAAGGTTATTCGGGATAAAATAGCTGACGTAATGTCACGCCATGTTATGCCACGTGTGTGTTGTGTGCGACCACGTTTTGCGTTCACTCGCGCGTTAGGTCACGCGGGTCATTCGGGATAAAATGCCATTGTGTACATGCGCAGTTGAAATACCGCACTGGCTTATAGACTCTCTTTTAATTCATGGTACAGGGCCACATCATTGACTCGATTGGCTGGAACAAGCTGAACACCAGTGAGAGTACAACTGCCGAGATACTGGTTGGAACCAGCAGAGGTCAGTGACCTTTAACCTTTAACCTGCTTTAGGTTCACGTTAGTTCATTGTATATGCAAATCCTAAATTGACAAAAGTCTCACTGATCTGCACACTTCCTGGTTTGAAAGCGATGCTCTCAATGCTAAAGTAAACAACTTGCGTCGCGTTCATTTCTGTACAATTTATGCACAGAAAAATCCTTTGAATTTCGCAAAGCCGCTGTTTCAAGTCGTCCAAAAAACATAATCTTATGTACGTAACTTTAGTTTGGAATCATTATTCTGTGATAGTTCAACATCATGTCGATTAAGAATGAATTTGGAAGATTTTTGTCATGATGAACCGGTACCACTGAAGCATGCACTGCACTGTCATATATGCTGTGGTTCATACATACTTGAATGAATTTGTTTGAATAGCCTCACTTTCAACCTTCCAGTGCGCAGATGTGGCTAATGTGAAATTGGTCAATTTTTGGCCGCATGGTCATGCGTGTTGAAAGTATCGGTTGCTTATGCCTAAATACCTTGTCTCACATGAATTTCAAATGTTTATTAGGAATAGCAAGAAATGCAAATTATCATATTTTTTTTTTCATTTGTCAGGTTTGATATTTGAGACGGAAATTCAGTCGGGAGACGACAGTAGATTTTTCCAACAAAGTCTGGAGCAATACTGGAAGCAGGTCAGTTAAAACTTGCTCCAAAAACACTACTCGAGGACAAATGCTCGTCTTTCTCGATAACGATACCCGTGCTATTATCAAACAGTTTGCAAGTAGGCCTATATTATAGAAACCCTGAAGCTGCATTTATTCATATTTAACCCTAAATACCCCAAGTCTTACAAACTCCAACAGCAGGTTTTGATTATTTCTGATGGGTTCAGGACTGTAGCGCCTTGGCACCATTACTTTACATTTAGCTATGATGCCCCAATTTGTCCAAATATGTGCCACAGGTATACTGCATAGTGTTGGATTTTGACAGGGTGAGGAAGCCTCCTAGTAAAAATGCCTAGGGGGTTAGGGTTAATAATAGTTAGTCTCACCAACTGTGGAAGTTACTCCGCCTGGGTCTATAGGTCTGAAAGTCATTGGGATAATTTCTTCAGTATCTATTGAAGATTTATCCTCTATTTATCTGGACCCAGGAAAAATGTAAGGGTGGTGGGGCTGGCAACCTAAAATGTGGCCATCCCCACCACCTCTGTTGTAGCCCGTTACCTAGAGTGGCTTTTAGCCTTGTATTGGGTGACTACCATTAACAAAAAATCTGAAAATCGGAACAAATATTCCTTTTCAGGTTTTCAATTTGGGCAAAGAGGGCGCTGTGCCCGTGACGGGTTTGGAGGTTGAGCTGGTTCAGCCATCTCCGCAGAACGAGCGACGATTTTTCATCATGGCAACAACTCCAGGGTAAGTGAAGCCATGTCTGAGACATTTTTGCCAACGGTTACAGCTATTCACCACAGCCCGCCAATGGCAAACAACCAAAGCCATAGCCACAAAATTCCCATTCATATTAGCCTTATTAACCCTAACCATCCCAGATCTGCCAAAATCCAACACCATGTTGTGTTGTATTTTGATGGGTTCAGGACTGTAGCACCTTGGCACCATTACTTTAAATGGAGCTATGATGCCCCAGTTTGTCTAAGTCCAAAGAATGTGGCCTAGGTATAACTGCACAGTGTTGGATTTTCAAAGTAAACAAAGAAAACTACCAGGAGCGGGATTTGAACCTGTGACCTCCGGAATACCGTACCGGCACTCTACCAACTGAGCTATCTTGCCCTATGTTGGTGGTCTCCCAAATTGTCAGTATCTTTGTTCGGGGGGCGCTAGTCAGAAGTTATAAACCCAGAATGCCGTATAGCCAGGGATCACACCCAATTTACGATACAACCTGGGAAGCAACATTGTGGGGATCACTCAATGAGGATACGACTTTTTAACAGTTTCAGGGTTAGTGAGTAAATCATTTTTGTACTCATCCTAATAAAAAAAATAATTGTGTGTTAGGTTTTTCCTGTTACTGGATCATTGTGTCCGTTCTCTTTCCTTGTTTGGTTCGAACCTACCTTCTGAAAAGCCCAGCCAACGGACATGAACACAACGCAGTTGAACATTTAATAATCCAAAGCACCGTACCTATTAATACTTCGAAATAAAATGATTAATCTGTTTGATCTATTCAGGCGGCTCTATCAATTTGTAGGTGTCATACCAAGCTCTGCTGAGACGCCCGTTTTCCAGAACGTCTTTCATAAGTATGAAGCTAGTCCTGGTACGTATTTTTTTGCTGCAGAAGTTGAGTAATTGCTGGAATCTTAAAATATTTTCTCAAAACTATTTGTTTTTAAACAATCTATCCTTTTTGTTTAATTTTCAAATTGAACAAAGAAGACTGGCAGGAGTGTGATTTGAACCTGCGACCTCCGGAATACCGTACCGGTGCTCTACCAACTGAGCTATTTTGTGCTATGTTGGTGGTTTCCGAAATTGTCAGTGTCTTTGTTTTTTGTTTTCTTTGTTTGTTTTTTTTTTGTTGTTTTTTGGGGGGGGGGTTTTATTTATAGAAACTTCTCTTTATTTCAATTAGTTTTTGCTCTCTCCGATCTTTGCAGCCAGTTTTCTGGAATTGCCCGGTAACTTTGGTTACAGTGAGCTTCAGTTCAGCTATGGCAGAAAGAAGACGATGCCGTCAAATTTTGCCTGGATGACCGGTGAGTCAGAGGGCGTGAATCTCAATCAACTACTCTAATTGAACACGTAATTGGTCACTGAACAGTTGAAGTGTGGCTGTGTTATTGGGGATAGGAAAGTTGTAGAGCACTTTAATTGGAAAAAGAGTAACATTTCAGTTAATGTGGTGTCAAATATTTGGTCTTTTTAACCCATCCCCTCTTGAACGTAAATGACATTTTGTTTTTAAATTACGCTGATAGTTCAATTACTCCATTGATCGGTCTAAACATTTTTGATCTTCCACAAGTTCCCTCTTCAGACAAATAGCTAGGTAAGAGCCTCTTTATTAGATTATTTTAGGCTTGCCGTGCTTGATCACTTCCATTCCCTGGGCCTGCTCAAGGGCCATGATTATCTTTCGATAGGAGTCACCCAATACAAGGCCACTCTAGTTAAAAGAGTTACAATCAGAGGTGGTGGGGTTGGCCACATTTTGAGTTGCCAACCCTACCACCCTTACGGTTTTCCTGGTCCCAGATCTAAATAGAGGATAAATCTTCAGATGCCAAATATATTATCCCAATTTTCAGACCTATAGGCGGGGTAACTTCCACCATGGTGAGACCGACTCACCTCCCCCCCCCCCTTTAAATGATTGACAGTGCCAGGGTTATTTTGACCCTTAAAGACCCTCAGACCTGGATGTGATTATACAAAGATAACATGGTTTGAGGGCGGACAGTAAATATTAGTTCCCCGAGGTATTAGAAGTTGACAAACTAGTTCCCAGGAAGCCAAGGGAACTAATTTGTCTACTTCCATTACCGAGGGGAGCTAATATTGACTATCTATCCGAAACAAACAATGTTATATTTGTCTTACTATACCTCATACATATTCAGTTGCCATTACGATTCCAGGAGCAATCCGGCATCTTTCGTGTGTATGTAGCTAGGGCGATGTTCGCCCGTGCGTACTACACCTGTTCGACATTTCCACGATTGCTTCGTAAAGCGCATGCGTAGTAGACTGTCGCACGGGTAACCCATGTGTTAGTCTACTACGCATGCGTATTTACCCTGTGCGTGAATACTCGTGTGCGCGCTTGGTAAATGGTAAAAATAGCAGCTGGCACGTGATGGTGAATGGACCAATGAGAATTCGGCTCTTGATCATGAATATGTATGAGGTATATTAAGAACTTGATGTCATCGATGTTAACACTTTTTTTTTAATGGAGAAGAATTGTTTTAACCTCTTGAGTACGGGTTTTTACGGGAGACTTCGGGGTGTCGCGGTGGTTCTGGCAGCCAAGCGAACTGCTACAATGTGTTTGTGCAGTCAAGCGTAACATAAACAATAATCCAACAATGGATTGAAACTGCACAAACAGCGGCAAATGGCGTCATCCGGCCTGGTGGCACTTTTAAAAAAATGTTTACCATATGGCGTCTTCCGTACGCAAAGGGTTAAGAAACCTTTCTAGATTTGAAGAATCTATCTTTCATGTCCAGGTCCGGGTATATACTTCGGCGTTTTTGACTTTAACAGTCAATCCTCGGACAATCTCACCAAGGATAGCCGCCTCTTGCCGTACCCCGATGGCGCAAAGGGGGAAAACTCATCAGCAAGACCCATCATGATGGCATTGACTGAGTTCCATGTTCTACTCCTCTTTCAAGACAGGCGAGTCAACTACTTGTACAAAAAGTACAATCCATGTATTAAACAGGCAATTTGTGAATCACTCTGAAATTGTAGTGGTTTTTTGTTCTTCATTCATTAGCACTATGAACCCCTTGGAAGTTATTTTGTATTAAAATGGACCGAGAGATTAGAATGATGTGATTTCAAAAATGGGTGAAATCAGATTTTATTCTATTCAAAATCACATCTGAAGCCTGTAAACTATTTTCCCACCTTGACAAAGAGTACATTGTGCCTTCTGGGTTTAACAGCTTCAACCTCACTGTGATTCTGGGCTCTGGATGAGATTTTTGACCTTCATTGTTAAAATCAAATCCACATCATTCTATCTCTATTTTTTGAATGGAAAATGCCATCCCAGGGTTTTACATTGTAAATATTAGCCGAGTCATTCCTCCCTTTATCTTGCAGATTGAAAGTGATGTGTGTTCTGAATGAACAGCTCATAGATGAAGATGTCTATCATACTGTGAGTACAGTTCAGACCATTATTTTGGTCCAGAAATTTGTAAGGGGATCTGCTACTGATTTCACGAAACCTTATGCGATTGCGTAACTCTACTTACACCACAATTTATTGCGCAAGTTGCGCAACATCTGTGACATTTTTAAAACCTATTTCACGAAAGTTACGCAGTAGGTAAGTCGCTGACTTGCGCCACAAATTATGGCGTAACTTACGCACTCGTTTTAGGTGGCTTAAGTTGTCCGCACAGACACCGAAATGATGACTTAGCTAGCTGAGCATGAGCATAGTAGAGCCATTTGTTGCTCAAATTATTTATTAAATTCACTAGATTATTTCAGAGAGTAATGAAATGATCATTCGCTGCAGGTTTACCTGTGAGGTATTTCCCAAAAGTTGCCATCAATTTTTTTTTCGAAGCGAAGTTTCAAAAGTGAAATTTTTAAAAATGGCACCCCACAGTTTAGTTTCATGACTGTTCCATGTATTTTTATCGTAAAACCTTTGCAATAAGGAACCTTCTCAAGGGATGTCACCAGTCCATATTGGACTGCCTAGTGTAGTAATGATAATCATAGTGTTTATGCAAGTAACCAGTCAAGCGTGCCGCCTGGTCGCCCATGCATACTATACCTGCACTGCGGTCACTCCAAGGTGGACCACACCTGGTGGTGTTGTTTACATCTAGTGCTTGCCACGTGGATGAAAACGGTTTGTAATGCTTGATTATACTAACTCTTTAACCCAAATCCTCTTTTCCAAATGGAGGAATTTGGAGGATTGAGGGTCTTTGGAAGTTGAAGCATCAGAGGATTTTGCAGGATTGAGAGCGTTAGAGGATTTTTGCCTCTGTAGGTAAATGGAGGATCCGGGTCATCTGGCCTGGATGATTTCGGAGAATTCGGGTTTATTACTGGGATACTAGTCAGAAACACACTGGAGGATTTTGCAGGATTTAGGTTATATGTACCTTTAACACTTTGAAATTGGAGGGTGTTGGAGGCTATCGGAGGCTATCGGAGGCTATCGGAGGCTATCGGAGGCTATCGGAGGCTATCGGAGGCTATCGGAGGCTATCGGAGGCTACATGTAGGAAAAATGATGTAAGGAGTTGGGGTTAATAACAGAAAAAGAATACAATGTTTCATATGGTGCCTTATTTTTTTTCTTTTCTTTTTTGCAGCGTTACGGTAAAATCCTGGGCATTTGCAGAGACAGGATGAGGGGAACCATTTGGACGTTCACAGACCAGAGTGTCTTTAAGTACAAAGTGGTCAAAGAGCCCAGGTGAGTTGTGAATGAGATAGGCTGCTTGCTGGCTGGCTGCCTTGACTGGCTGCCTTGACTGGCCTTGCAGATGCAAGGGTGTTATCAGGGCAGTTTTTTTTACTTCTCATTCCCTCTTTCCTTTATGTATTATTATTGATATTTCTATTTATTTCAGTCTACAGGTAAAATATTACAATTCAACCTATTGAATATGGAGGACGGCCATAGCAGTGGTTTGAAAAAAAGACCGCCTGGCTGGTTGTCGTCTATATGCGCATTCCTGTGCATATTCAATCCACTGTGTGTCTATTGTGTACGTTACGCTTGGCTGCACAAGTCCGTATCGGCTTACCAGCACCCCATCAATAACAGCCGGACATAATGGGTTCAGATTTCACTGAAACATGTTAATATCAGAGAAAGAAATGCGGCGAAGTCAGAAGACTAACCATAAGGTTAAAGGTAGTGTACATGATTGGTCATTGTTGCAATTTTCAGAAATGGGCGGATTTGGGAGTTAGTATTTTATTGGAAATATCGTTCCACTGACCTGTTCAAAGTTTTGCGTTGGCGGATGGCAAAAAAAACGAGAGAAAAACGGCACTCGTTTTTCAACCGTCGGGCGGATGATAGCCTTTAGTCAAGGCGCGCGTGGCTATCTGGGCGCGTGACGCGCCCCAGATATGCCATGGCGCCTTCATGTCTGGGGCGCACTACTCGTCCGTGTAGCCACACGTGCCTTGACTAATATCTACAGGGCAGTTTTCCAGCTGGAAATCGTTGTAAAACGATATATATTTCCACTTTTCTTTCCATCAATCACACCTGGTGCCATCATTTCACAGGATGATTGAGACTATTATTAACTTACAGTCTAGTAATGTATTTCGTAATAATTCAGTAAAAAAAATTGGAGGATTACCAATCGTGTACACTACATTTAAGTCTGTCTGCAGTTATAAATAAATAAATAAATAGATATTCAGAGAGACAGTACAGTAAACAGCAATGATATTAGAACATGGAGACTTTTCCTTACCCCAACAACTGCCCCTTCCGCACCTTTATTTAAGTGTAAAACTTTTAAAAGTTACTTTAAAGGAAGAAAGTGAGGGGAAACAATTTCATTGGGTAATGAGTTCCACAAAGCAGGTATATGATGAAAAAAAAACATTCTTGACATTTGTCCGCAGTTAAATTATGAACCGCCTTTTAAAAAATATTTCAGGGATGTGTGGCGTATGTACCTTGACCAGGGGGACTTTGATCGAGCCAAGGACTACTGTCAAGACAATCCGGCCAACTTGGACGAAGTGCTGACCAGACAGGCCAAACATTTTTTTGAAAACGAAAAGTGAGTTTTTTTGGGGGGCACCGTTTTATATTTTGTCAGTACTGAGGCCGAGTCATACTTGAAGTCATAAGTGAAGTGTGAACCAGACTTAAGGGCTGGTAATGTTGAATTCTTGCTTTCGTTCCCGGCATTTCTTTTGCTCAGTCCCACAGGCACCGAATCATTTTGCCAAACATTTTTAGGTTCTATAAATTCACAACATGCAGTACATCAAATGGTTTAGTTGTGTGATAAATATTTGTTGCAAGGTCAACAGGCTTTGATACTTTTCATAATGTTTCCTTTTTTCTGAAACGGCAATTTTTGCCGAGCCAAAGTTGAATACCCCCCCCCTCCTTCACCCATCCCTCCCCCATCGTCCTAAAAAGTTGTTCTGTTAAGATGTTTCCGTCATGAATACTATTAAAATTTCATGGCTTTTTGTATTCTACGTAAACCAGGTATGACAAGAGCGCCCTCTATTACGCCATGACAGAGCGATCCTTTGAAGAAGTAGCGTTGAAGTTCATCGGTGCCCAGCAGACGACGGCGCTGCGCATGTTCCTCAGCAAAAAGCTGAGCGCACTGAAGCCTCAGGTCAGTCGGTTAATATTTAAAGGTGGTTTCCACGAGTGCCGACAGTGCAAATATAGAAACATTTTACCATGACAAGTGAAAACAGGACGGAGATCATCTGTAAAGTTGGGCCAAGCCCAACTGTACCAGCTGTCTGGGTTGAGTGTTAAGAGTAGGCCCATAGACCGTTTGTCCTTCATCTAAACCGACCTATATTGAAATGCATCCTGTTTTGCATACATTTTGTTAAGAAGTGACATCGAAGGTCACATAATTCAAAGGCGATCTGACCTGCGACGTCACTCCTTAACCAGATTTTATTCAAAATATGATTCGTGCACATATCGCGCGGCACATTTCAATATAGATTGTAAACATGTGGTGTCAGAGTGCACATCGTCTATGCTGCCGTGCCATGTGTGAACAATGTCTCACCATCTTTTGGGCCAATTTTCTTCTTTTGATTAGCAAGAGAGACCATACATGAAGTAGCTTACTATACTTGAAATATTGCAAATAGAAGTACGAGTTCAGATCATAAATAAATTCCTAAAATCACCATTTTGTTTGAAATTTGTCACAAAGTTTAACGTTGAATACAACAAGAAGTGGACTAAAATCACTGTGTCTATTTTTAAAAAAAATTGATTAAAATAAAATTATTTTGAAGTTTAATTGTGAACTTGACAATTTTCTCTGAATCTCATAATCTCAACCATCATTAGTCTTGGATGTCAATTTTGGTCATATTCTAAATGTGCATGATGCTGGTTGTTTAGATGTAGTTTTGGCTCACCTCGTCGGCTCAACACTCCATTTTGTTTGATTTCCCTTCATTAGGAGAAGACGCAGATGACCATGTTGGTGATGTGGTTGATTGAGTTGTACCTGAATCAACTCGGCGAGTTCCGAGCCAGGGAGGAGGCCAGAAACACCCACGACACCGTCCACACCGAATTCCAAAAGTTCCTAGCGCAGTCCAAGGTCATGGTAATTATCTCGCTGATTTCAAATCATCTTTGTCTGTTTTTTCTCAATCTGTGAGCTGTTTGTGGTTAAAGTGGGGGCTCTGTATATATATTAACCTCTTGAATACGGACGACGGCCATAGCTGCAGTTTGAAAAAGACCACCTGGTTGGTTGTCGTCTATATGCGCATTCCTGCACGTACTCAATCCATTCGTTTCAACTATATTGTTCTTGAATGGGAGTGTAATGAATAGATGGAGCTTTTTCAAACAAAGCTTTCATTCACACAAAATGGGGGGGGTCCAATTACGATGAATAGGACCACTATTCAATGTTGTGCCTATTGTTTGTGTTTACGCTTGGCTGCACAGCCCCGTTCTAGGCATACCAACACTCCATCAATAACAGCCTGATGTATGGGGTTAACTCCTTGCGTACGGATGACGGAATATGGCGCAAAAAACAGTGCCACTAGGCCAGATGACGCCATTGGCCGCTGTTTGTGCAGTTTCAATCCATTGTTGGATTAAACAGTGCCACCAGGCCGGATGACGCCATTGGCCGCTGTTTGTGCAGTTTCAATCCATTGTTAGATTATTGTGTATATGTTACGCTTGACTGCACAAACACATTGTGGCCATTTTGCTTGGCTGCCAGAGCCGCCGCGGCACCCCTACATCTCCCGTAAAATACCGTACTCAAGGGGTTAACCAGTAGCAATGTGCATGATCGGTTCGCTGGACGTTGAGGTCAGATTTATTACATTTATTTTGGTTGTCAATTTTTATACTCTTAATTAACATGATTGGACATTGTTTAACCCTAACCTTCCCAAATCCTCCAAAATCCTCTTTGCAAAATGGAGGAATTTGGAGGATTGAGGGCACTTGGAAGTTGATGCATCGGAGGATTTTGCAGGATTGAGGTTACTAGGGGTTTTTGCCCCTGCAGGAATATGGCGGATCCAGGTTATCAGGCTCAATGTGATACATGAGGATTTTGGAGGATTGAGGTTACTAGGGGTATGCAAAAAAAACCTGGAGGATTTTGGAGGATTCGTGCTATGATCCCCATAAGAGGATTTTGGAGGATTCAGGTTATATGGAGTGTTAACACTTTGAAATCAGAGGATGTTGGAGGATTCAGGTTACATGGGGGGGAAATGATGTAGGGAGTTAGGGTTAATGAACTGCGCTCTCATCACTTACCACAATCACATGCTTTCTGATGTTTTCAGGAATGTTTGAGCGGTAATGTGGATACTGTGTACGACCTCATCGCAAGCCACGGGGACGTAGAGGACATGGTGTTCTTCGCTATGCTCATGAAAGGTTAGCCTCTTATTCTGTCAGTAATATTAGGAATCTCGGCCAAATCTTAAAAGAAAAAATATAATATAGGAACCAAAACTTGTTTAGAAATTGTTTATTTAATAAATAAAATAATTGTTTTGTAGCTCAAAATCTGACCTTGGAGTATTTACCAGAAATGTTCTTTTAGGCTGTTTGATATTTGATTGCTGTTAGAAGCAGTGGCTTATATCAGTTGTGTGTCCGAGGGAGGGGCAAGGGGAAATTGTCAAAATTTCTGAAAGCAGACTCCAAATTGTTTTCTCTTTAAAAAATATTTGAAGAATGGAAAAGTGAATGGTACGGGTTGTAAGTGACGGCGCTTTCTATTTCTTAAAATTTAATATTGGCAAAATGATGACAGGGGCCCTCTTCCCACAAGCTGTATACGGGAATTCGTCGAAAAACAATCGAAGCCATTTTTGCGGTGTTACCATGCTCGCGTGCAGGTTGCTCGTGTTCTTTATTTTAAGTCGCGTGCGCATTTTGGCAAGTTATAAATACCTTGTTGGTCGAAGCTGCATCGAGCGCGTGCGTATAACATGCACGCGAGCGTGGTGCCACCGCAGTGAATGCTCCTAATTTTGGTCGCCGGATTAGTCTATACCCCTCTGTATAAAACTGAACCAACAATTTGTATGGCCTTTTGCCGTCATTCTTAGATTATAAGCGTGTCATCAGTCACCATATCCAGCACGACGATTACAACTCGGCCCTGGAGGTTCTACGCAAACCCAAGGACACGGAGCTTTTCTACAGATTCTCCCCGGTCCTGATGCAGCACATCCCCAACGCGCTCGTCACAGCCTGGATCGAGCAGGGCAAGACGCTGGACCCTAAGAAGTTGATTCCGGCCCTGGTGCAGTACGACCACATGGCCCAGCCGAGCCAGGTATATACTCTAGCTTTGACCATTCATAAAACAATTGCTCAGAGGCCTAAGGTTATTCGGGATAAAATTGCTGACGTAATGTCACGCCATGTTACGCGAATGCCCATTCTGATTTAATTTAACACGTGCGCGTTGTGCGACCACCTTTGCGGTCACACGCACGCATTAGGTCACGCTAGTCATTCGGGATAAAATGTCATTGTGCACATGCGCAGTTGAAATACCGAACTGGCTTATTGTGATTGGTTAATAGGCCAAAGGGTGGTTCTTAAGGGATTGGTGTGTTCCAGGCCGTGTGCCTTGGTGATGTCAAATATGGTTTAAAGACATTTCACCCTTTTTTGTGCGTTAAACAAGTCACAGGTAATTTGGAGATACTTGGCAATGGTTCTTGACTATATGAAATGGTACATTGTGAGTCATTATCAACGATGGTATTTCTTCCATGCCACTTTCTCTGCAATTTTGAGTGTTATCTTTAATAGTTGTTTTCATCCACAGGTGAATGAGGCCATCCGCTACTTGGAGTATTGCGTCTTGCAGCGGTTGAACAGGGAGCAGGCAATCCATAACTACCTGCTGTCTCTCTACGCCAAGTATCAACCAGACAAACTCATGGGCTACCTGGAGCAACAAGGAGATGTAAGTTTTCAGTCGTACATTCATCCTTTCCTTTCACTTTCATCTTACAAAAAAGAAAAACAACTTCAAAGCACACGCAAGTGCACCCATCCCACCCATCCTACACATGGGTAGATATGGGGTACCTCTATTGTGGACTTTACTTCCGTTCTTTTATTCTGCCTTTGTCCCCATTGAAATCTCAAAAGTCATAGCATTAACTCTGTGGGGTAGGTCCCCATTGTTGCCTTTTCTTATGCCTACCCCACAACCACCCGTATGTACGTCCACACAAACGTTTATCGACCTTTAAACGTGGATGTCCTATTGTCCCTCTTTTGTTTGTACTTTTAACTTTTTTTCAGAAGACCTCCATATGTTTTGTACACAATCCCAATTGCGGACGTCTGCTGGGAATCGCGGACGATATTGTTCTCTTTTGTTCTCCAACATTTTTCGTCCACGGTTTGAATACCCCAACGCCCCTGTGTATATGCATCTGTTCATCGAAACACAATGTGCGAATGCACGTCAGACGATTCAACTTCCGACACAGTATGATTTTATTTTACATAAACTAGCATTTAAGCAATAAAGCTTGTAGCTCAAACCAGAGGAATGCGATTTCCGACTGATCCCTTGTAAGAATGGCACAAATTGTGCCAGTGACAAGAATTCATCAGTCTAGGATGTAGTGTAAGAAGTAATCGTTGGTATGTTCTCTTTGTTTAGATTGAGGAGAATGTGTATTACGATCTTAAGTACGCCCTGCGTCTATGCGCTGAGCACAACCACAAGAGGGCGTGCGTCCACATCTACACGACGATGGGCTTGTATGAAGAGGCCGTGGATTTAGCATTACAGGTATGTCAATTGTTCGTAATTTTCAACATTTGCCGGAGCGGGATTTGAACCTGTAATCTCTGGAATACCATACTGGTGCAGTACCAACTGAGCTATCTTGCCCTATGTTGGTGGTCTCCCAAATTGTCAGTGTCTTTGTTTCGGGGGAGGGGGGGGGGACCTAACTTTTCTAAAATATTATGTAGTTTTAGTTACCTTCATATATCAGGCATGCAACTTTTCCTCGGATCAGCTGATTTCACACTTATGCCATTTAAAATTTAAAAACACTGTACAAAGTCTTGTAAAGATTGGAATTTCCTCTTCTTTTTTTTTATTCGAAGTTGCATGCCTGATATATATTAAGGGTGGTAGGGTTGGCAACTCAAGATGTGGCTATCCCTACCACCTGTGATCGTAACCCTTTACCTAGAGTGGCTTTTAGCCTTGTATTAGACAGCTTCCATGAAAAACGTACTCTTGGGTAGAGAAGAACAATTGCAGCTGGGTGTCTTGCTCAGGGACATAAGCACTATGATTCTCGGGCCAAGCTTGAACCCACATTCAGAAGATAATGCCACCGCACATCAGTCCAACTCCATATCAGAATCTTCCAGCCTCTCGGAGACAACTTTGATTTTTTATTTATTTTACATCTTCCACAGGTTGACGTAGATCTTGCCAAGCAGAGTGCGGAGAAGCCTGAAGATGACGACGAACTCAAGAAGAAGCTGTGGCTACGCATCGCCAGGCACGTTGTCGAGGAACAGAGTGACATCCAGAAGGCGATGTTGGTTCTCCAAGAGTGCCCGCAACTCAAGATAGAAGACATCCTGCCTTTCTTCCCCGACTTTGTAACCATCGATCATTTCAAGGTACGGTACAGACTCTCGCAGTTGTAAAAGCAATCTCATAGGGCTGTCCCGAATATACCGAATATTCAAATATTCGATCGTCAACCGAATATTCGAATATCTTTTTGCCGGTTCGAATATTCGAAAAAATATATATGCGCATACAGATACGACACTGATGCTATTTTAGTAGAAATGTTATGGAGCTTAGCAGTGTCAAATGCCGCATTTTTATTAAAGGTAACTTTTTTGTGGCTAGAGGTTTTTGTTCCCGTCTGTAAAACCCTTGACACTTGTAAAAAAATATTCCTGCAAAAATGCAGGCTGGAGTTTGGTTTCTTATTAGAACGTTACGTACCCGTAATGATCTTGACACGACGGGCGCATGCACAAAATGTCGATTGAGCAGTCCATAATATTGATCGCCGCACGTAAAACACCGGCGTAATGGCGTGGCATGCAGTTGCAGCTGACGTGTGAAAAACTTAATCGGCGAGTATCGAATATTCCGTCAAATCAAGTTTCATCTAATCGAATACTGAATTATTCGAAAATGAACAGCCTTACAATCTCGTATGGGGCAAAACAGCATACAAGGGTATGAGCATAGAATGTGCTCATTGGAACTTTAAAGTCCGAGATAATTTGATCAGTGACTTTATACAAGGGCCAGATTTCATGGCGCTGCTAAGCACTTGAGTTTTTCAACAAAATTAGCTGGCCTAACGTTTCAGACTTATGCAAGTTCTTTCTCAAGGGCACAGAAAGAACTTGTTTAAAAACTTGACTTTAAAAAATAGACTTTAAAAAATAACTTGCTTAAGTTTGAAACGTTAGGCCAGCTAATTTTGTTGATTTATGTATTTCAGGTCAATCCAGCCAGTTTGCACGTGAGTTTCTGCTAACAGCTTCTGTCCATTTGACATAGTATCGTAAGCATTAAGCACGGCAAAAGAGCTCATGAACTCTAAAAGAAAAAGAAAATTGTCAATATTTGTATATTGACCTAGGCAATATAACCTCATGACTTGAGCAAAATGTGGTGTCAAGGCAGTCAATATTTGTATATTGACCCAGGCAATATAACCTCATGACTTGGCCATAATGTGCTGTCATGGCACTCAATATTTGTATATTGACCCAGGCAATATAAGCTTATGACTTAGCCATAATGTGCTGTCATGGCAGTCAATATTTGTATATTGACCCACGCAATATAACGTCATGTCTTATTGTTACAGGATGCAATATGTAACTCCCTGGCGGATTACAATCAGCACATTGAATCCCTCAAGAATGAGATGAAGGATGCGACAGAGAGCGCCAAGGCCATCAGGGGTGACATTCAGGAAGTTAGAAACAAGTCAGTCGTAAAATGTCATCTTTTTATCTTGCACATATAGATTTATTGATGTAAATATTTGTGTGTGTGTGTAAATATTAATGAATTTGTATAAATATTCCTGTATTTGTCAGTAATATTAATGTTCATAATTCGTCTCACAGCTGATTGCTCGTGAATTTTACTTTACCCAACTTTAATTAAAAATGTATGCAGGGCCCCAATGGAAACCAGTTTTAACCCTTTGGGCACACCCTGGATAAAGAAATGTAATAAATAAATCATGCGCTCAGATTGGCTACACCAGAAAATCTGTGCGAAATTTAAGCATATGTCGCGGGCAGCAAGAAATTGTCTGTAAGAAAATGCGTACATCCCACCACTTAGGATGTTGTGCACATAGGGTTAGTGCAGAATTTCTTGGCTCGAGAACGGCGATTGTAAGTGCAAAATGTTGTGGTTAGCAGAGCCAAGAAATTTTGGGTATCTTTCCCAGAGATAAAAATCCAAAAGGTGAAGACCTTTGTCTTTTTGTTGTTATCCAACAGATACGGCATCGTCGGGGGCAACCAGAAGTGCGCTTCCTGCAATTACCCGCTGTTGACGCGATCTTTCTACCTGTTTCCATGCCAACACATGTTCCATGCAGATTGTTTAAATAAGGAGGTAAATCGCTAGCCGTTTGCATCATACAGCCCATGCACAGTCTCTCTCAGTAAAAGGGCCGCTTTGAGACCGTAAAGGTTTACAGCAATATGTGATATTTGAATTAAGTCGTTTATCCATTCAGCATTTCCTAATCAAATCGGTATTTTTTTGTCATTTCTATCAAAAGCTTTTTGAGCACTCTAAAATTACTGAAATACACGCTCATAAGGAGACATAAATACATGTATATGGATTATTATCAGAATACACAAAATGGCCACTTTGACCAATTGAATGCGGACGACGGCCATAGCCGTGTTTTGAAAAGGCCGGTTGCCATCTACATGCGCATTCCTGCGCGTACTTTATCCATTGTTTGCCTATTGTGTGCATTGTGCTTGGCTGCAGGAGACCGTAGGGGTTTAAAGAAAAACACAGTATGCACAATGAACACAAAAGTTTAGAAATGTTCTTGCTAATCATGAAATCTGGGACTATAGGTTAATATCCGAAACCCACCCTCCTCAAAATTTCCCCATTGCTGACTTTAATTCTTGAAATCGACAGGTTCTGCCCCATCTGACAAAGGCCAAGCAAGCGCGCATGTCGGATTTGCAGAGGCGCTTGTTGCAGGTGCAGACTCATGGACCTCCCACGGCAGCAGCGCCCTCTAGTGACACCATAACCAAGCGGGACGAGGTGGATCAGCTTAAGAACGAGCTCGATGACATCACCGCCGCCGAGTGTGTGTACTGCGGTGAGATCATGATCAAGTAAGTTGTAGATTGAATAAGATCAGAATGATAAAAAAAAGAGTTAAATCCTTATGAATTAAAAAGCCGTAACGGCACTGCTCTACCAAACCTCTGGATACAGCAGACGACCCTTTGAACTCCCGAGCCCAATTACGGGACACTGCTGAGGGCAGAGTTTTCTGTTTACCCCTTGAATACGTACGACAACCACAGCTGCAGTTTGAAAAAGACCACCTGGCCGGTTGACATCCATAGGTGCATTCCTGCACGTACTCAATCCATTCATGTTTCAACTATATTGTTCTTGAATAGAGTGTAATGAATATATGGAACTTTTTCAAGCAAAGCTTTTATTCACACGAAATGGGGGGCTCCAAATGTGAAGAATAGGACCAATCTATTCAGTGTGGTGCCTATTGTTTGCATTTACGCTTGGCTGCACAGCCCGTTCTTGGCATACCGGCACCCCATCAATGACAGCTGGACACAAGGGGTTGAGTGATATCAAAAAATAGAATGCATAATATTTTTTCTTTCATGTCTTCTCTGCAGATCTGTTGATAGACCCTTCATTGAGCCCGACGAATATGACGCAACGATGAAGAGCTGGGAGTAAATGCGCTAAGCAATTTCTAGTAAGCATTTATCCAAAATGAATTTTTTTATTTAGCTATTCTTGTAAACTTACTCTGACAATGAAAATTTCTTCTTTATGACACTTTTGTAATTGTTTAAATCTGCTACACATTATGTCACACTTGATTCGGTATTTGGTTATTTTCACGAGGACTTCCTTTATTTGTATTGCTCTCCCGGTTATTGAAAAAAATAATATCAAATTAGTAATCTTCTCAAAAATGTGACCCGCTCTACAAAAATGAGTCTGATGTGTTGAAAATACATTTGTAAGCTTTACAGTTGGTCTGAAAGAGCACGAAACAAGCTTTCATTTAATATATGGCACAACTCTGTAGTGTAATGCATTTTTTTTTTTTACGACTTTTTTCAGTGTGCGATTTCTTATAGTTCTATTAAAGTCTGCGACATTAAACCACCCCATACGTGAAAGTGCAATGCGCGACATCCGACTCATTTTTGCAGGGCGGGTCACAAATGGTTATAATGTGACAGAAGAAGTAAAGTACTGTTTCACAGAGCATTGAAATCTGTGCACTTCTAAAAAAAAAACAGGCAGTCCATTATTGGGGGAAAGATTCCAACCATAAATGCAGCCAACCAACCTCCATTCTGAGTTTGGGCATTTTTAGGACAAACAAACAGACCTGAAGTGACGCTTGGAGTCTGATTAAAATTGGTTTATTAAATTTATATATTTTTGTGTAGCTGAACAAAAATACTACAGTGTAGAGACAAAGATGTGCATTTTTTCCCTGAAATTTGTGATGTGTGATATCCTGCATTTGGGTACAGAATCTAAAATATGCAGATTCCGTACTGCTTGTCATTGTACGCTGGAAAAGTACAAAAAATTAAAAGTGATGTAAATTTATTATGTAATGCATAATTGTCACAGTGATTATCATAAGCACCCTAAGAGCAAAAAGTACTCTTTTTACCTACTTAATTGGCCTATCGCCGTTCATCAACATTAGCCAATCGTAGTATATGTTGAATATCACGTGACATTCTATTAGAGTATTGGACAAACGAAAACTACGTTGAAACGTAACATGCGAACACATGTTAATGTGGTTCAAGGCATGTGGATCGTAAATTCATGCACGTAAACACTATGAGAAAGGTTGTCTTAGACAAATCCAAGACAATTCCGGTCAGTGAAACATGCAGCAGGTGCTTTATGAGTGCTTGTGTATGCACTGTGCCATTATACGCTATTTTGCGCATGCTCCACGTGGGTAGAGTTGTCCAAGAACAGAGATAGGTCAGTTGTGTGTCATGGTCTGTAGTGCTGTTTGCAACGCCAAGAATTCCGCACAAAAAATGCATTCAATTTTCTGGATACCAGTCTTAATTGGTCTCATAAATGTATACACCAAAGAGATCTGTGCTAAATTAATTTGAAACCTCGAGATAAAGAATGTTGCTAGAAAATGTAATCTGCCAATTAGTCAATATCTCCCAACATTTTGTACCCCAACTCAAACATGTATTTGGGTCATTCCATAAATTTTTGGTCCAAAAGTGTGACATTTTTGGTGTCCCTGTTAAGTGACATGTGTAAGATTTTGCGATTCCGGACTCATTCTTTAATGCCTTCTATCTCCAAGAGTGATTGTGTCAAAGCAAAGTACCCGCCAAACAAGTAAAAAATAGTGTGAAATCAATATTAATGATATTTGATGGAAATTTCATAGGTCAGGTGTATTAACAGGGACACCCCCAAAAAATGTCACACTTTTGGACCCCAAATTTACAGAATGACAAGAAATCAGAAAGCAGTTGCAGAGCTGACATACTGATGAATAAGCCAAAACCCCGTACAAGTAAAGTATGTTGAAGGTTTGAATGGAAATGAATGAAGGTTTGTCAATTTGCTGGTACATCAGTTGTGAGATTCTACAAACAGGTCAAACACCGACACCTCCCCTTACACCTACCCCACCCTGTAGCTAATCCCCAATAGCGAAGCCTTATGTCAGTTACTTTTTCTTTTTTTTTGAAATTGTCGTCAGTTTTTGGGAGACGCTGGGGATGATCTTGCGTTTGAATGAGAAGGCGTGGTCCTCTCAACACTTTCTGCTCTCTGAAAATTTAAAGAAATATATATGAACCTTGTTGATATAGAGCAAAGGAAATTGGTCAGGAAGTTTTAACCCTAGCCCACCTCAATCCTCCAAAATCCTCCTTACAGTTTTGGAGGATTTTTGAGGATTGAGGATGAATGGTGTTTCAAGAAAAAGAGGATTTTGGAGGATTGAGGATGAATGGTGTTTCAAGCGAGGAGGATTTTGGAGGATTGAGGATGAATGGTGTTTCAAGAAAAAGAGTATTTTGGAGGATTGAGGATGAATGGTGTTTCAAGCGAGGAGGATTTTAGAGGATTGAGGGTGAATGGTGTTTGAGAAACAGGTGGATTGAGGATGAATGGTGATTGAAGCACAGGAGGATTTTGGAGGATTTTTTTTTTTTGTGGATTTCGTGGATTTATTATTTTTGGCCAATCTCACCTCTGCATTTGACTGAACATTATTTCTTCAGTTAAAATTGAAATTGGCTGTGAGTGAAAGTGATATTTTACTCAAAGGAAGTGGAAGTGGAAATTATTATTTCGTCAAATAATCTGAGATACAGTAAGACAGCTTGGTTGGTGTTTCACAAATATACAATCTCGCTATTTTTAGTTTTCTTTGTTCAATCCCAAAATAGAAGATTATTTTTTTGACAGAATGATCAGATGCATACCTGGTGCCCGTCTACTGCGATCAAACGGAAACGTCTGTGGAAAAGAAATTATCAGTAAAAGTGTATGCCTTCAAAAACGTTATCAAATTAAAATGCCGAATTATTTCCAGATAAACTATCCGAATTTCCATCCCGGACCTTTTCAGTGAATAACTGTTCTGTGACCCAAAATTTTGAGAAATTATCGTGTACATTATATGAAATAAAATATGAACATTTTATGTAAATCGACAGTTTGTTTACCTTGCTTTTCTTTTGTTCTTCCTGTCTTTGTTGTCGCTGTTGGTGCTCATAGAATTCCGTTCATTTCGTTTTGGTGTGTAGTTAAGTGGGTATTTGGCGATATTGGCCATGTATTGTGTATTCAACTAGAACAAAGGGGGGAAATCACTCTGTTACTTAAAGGTACACATTGCTTTGGATTTTGCGATTTGGGCTATAAAACTGAAATGGATATGGTTGGGAAGCTTTTTTTAAAGTAGAATATAAAGATTCACATAACTATCCCTTCAAATTGTGTGGTTTTTGTTTAATTTCGTGACAAATAGCAGTCCGCCATTTTGTAGAACCAAATTTTTGACTCCACAAAATGGCGGACTGTGTTCACCAGTCGTATTTCCAGTCGCATCTGGTTGAAGTACGTTCTGTTGATCCATTTTGATGTACTGTGGCACGGCGCGCAGCACTGGCGATATATGTCGAGAGGTAGAGAATTGTACCTGGCGATCATCTGATAGGTTCACAAGGCCACTGGCTGTGGCGCCAGCCTAAAGACTCTTACAGCGTATTTTGCGCATTATTTAGACGGTGGTATTTAGTACTGGAAATACGTCTATGTATCGCGGGTCAGATGTCAGGGGTAAGCGGCCAATTTTTTTGTTTCGTAATCACTAATCACTAATTACAACACATTATACGTGTCTTTTTGCATGAACAACTCTTATAAAAGATAAGGAACATTTCCAAACAGTAAAATTTCATGACATTTGAAGGCAATGTGTCCCTTTAAGACTGCAAAATATAAACGAAATGGAAGCGAAGGACAAGGAAAAGAAATAATTCTTTAAATCAATGGCCGTATTCTAGCACAAAGACGTATCGTCTGCTGAGAAATTATATATTCACACTTTGACAAAAACAACACCTGTGGCGAAGTATGTACATACATATGCAAATTATACCGAAGTTTGGGTCAAACCATTTTGAACGTGGGTGGAGATTGCATGACTGAGTTCGTGAGGTAATGAATGATACCATCTTTGTTAATTAAATTGAAGATTTTGACGTGAGCTTTTGGTTCATAATTCGGCATTCGTGACAATTATTTTGAAAACAGGTCTTGTTAAAATACAAAACGTTGTGGAATTATTCGTATGAGAGAGATACCCCCCCCCCCCCCCCCCCTTCGTAACGAAGCTGTTATGATCCGACAGTCGGCCGAAAAATCGTTTTGAGAAAAGTGACGTGTGTGATTTTCTTCAGCGAAAGAACAAAAAGACGGCGTGAGATTCTCGGTAAGTTGCCACATTTTGGGAAGCTTCTTCTAAGATTATTGGTCATTTCTGATAAAGTTTGCCACGAGCTTTCTTGCCTTTAGTGTTGTTGGACTTCGTAAAATTATGCTTTGAAGGGACTTGGATTCGAACGTTGTCATGTGGAGATTTTTAAAAGACGTTCCTCCCTGGACACAGGTTTTGCAAAGAGTAGGGGCGTAAGTTATCTACCTGCATGTGTTACTATTTCTACTTTAACGTTGTTCTGTTTCTGCTATACCGTTCTGCTTGTCAGCAGTGGCGTAACTATGAGAGTGTACCCCCCCCCCCCCCCCCCCCCATCTTTTAGAAAGAGCAGTTGCGTCGCAAAATGTTTAATTGTTCATATGTTTATTTCCTGCATACAATAAAACCGACAAATATTGAGATTTTTTGACATCCTGAAAAATTGAGCCGTGCCACACGGAGCAATTCATAGGCAATCAGTTCTGGAGCCTATTTCACTAAACTCGACTTTGTGAAACAGGCCCCTGGGCGCATCCACAAATTTTCACATCGAAAAGTGTCTTCTGTGCCCAAGCATTCCTTTTAAGTCTGAAGTGCTGGTAGTTTCCTCAAAGTCGAAGTTGCTGGTCAATGGCGTATTCGGGTTTTGGGTCCGGGGGAGGGGGAGAAATTGAAAGTTTTGTTGGAAAAGGTGCACCACAATTTTTTGGCGCCGGTATTTTTAAATATTTTTTGAAAAGGTGACCTACATTTTTTTTTCGCCCGGGGTGGGAGTTCAAAGTGTCTAAATTTGTGAAGCGGTCGCACTTTCGATAAAAAAAAAGCAAAATGTTGCCGGCTAGTGTGACAAGGCCTTTATTTTTAGCACACTGGGTAGGATTTGAAACAGCGACCACAATGTACTCACCGCCCATTCGTGTTCCCATTGTTGGGAACTGTAGTTAGCTTCCTTGGACAGAATCCGCCTGAGTATGGCCTGATTCTCGTGGGTGACTCGGAGAATTTCCCGCTGGCGTTTGGTTTTGTTCAGGCTGAGTTCAAATCATTATACACTTTTAAGACCACTGCTAATTTAAAAAAAAGTCAATTTACTGACACATTTGATTTCCTATGAGACTTTAGGGTTGGGGTTGGGATGAGTATGCCATATTGTCAAAAATTATGCATCATAAAAGAGCAATTGTGTTGCAGTGCATGATGGGGAAAGAGTCAGATATTCATGAATCATGGGAGTCGGATAATTGATGACACCGGAACTGTTACGACAGTTCTGGTCCGAGACTGACCTCTTTTGTTCGTACTCATTCTCACAGTCCACTCTTCCTCTGGTTCGCATGATGTAGCACATCTTCTCAAGGAGGATACGGTTGTCTCTCTCGATCGTTGCAAGGCGTTCCTCCTCAACCTGTAACTTCTTCAGTTTAAGATGGAGGTGCATGTAGGTCTGGGGAGGTTTGTTGTCGATGACTGCCTTGGCTGGAAAAGTTGGGGAGCGAATCATCTTACCCAAGAATAATTTGTGATATTTCGCTATTTAATTAACCCACATGTCTAAACCTTTACTAACGTTAGCACTTGAAATTAACGTATAGACAAATTTAGGCCTAGCCTACCTACCATTTCGAACTTTTTGTCTGTGCCGATCAAACCTTCTGTCATCCCATCTCTTCTTTAGGAGCTTGTTGTTGGCTGGGGTAATCGGTTGATACGCACGGTGCATTTTGCTGTAAAAAAAATCACGCTCCCCAAAAATGTTGCATACAGTACATTATTATTATTACATGTATTATTAGGCCTATTATTATTATTATTCGAATGAGAAATGCGAAGAAACAATCCCGCGGCAGTTAATTATGCATGCGTCAGAGCACGCGTAACGCGCAGCGTGAGAAAAACGCGAGCGTTTACCGTCAGCACTCAACGCGTGTGAAGATGTGACGAACCTTTACAAAACATTTACGAGCAAAGCACACGTGTGATTCAAAAATCGTAGATGTCTTGGCACGAAGACGTTCATCTGTGGTCTCTTTTCAGTACTACCTCGGGAGTGAAAAAAGGTTAGTTTCTTTATTATTGTAGCTGCCGTCTTTATAATTTTCTCAGGGTTGTATTATGCAAATTATTATAGGCCTAACGTTATAGGCCCAAACCTAATGTTCTTTTTTAAGGCGTAAGGTACCCCGTCTGCAGTTAAGTTGTCAAACGTTTGGTAATCGTTACCTTTGGGACACCTCTATTTTTTTACGAGTTCCATTCAAAACTTTTGCAGATGACTTTACAGTACCAAAGTGACTTTTGCAGGCTAAAGCAGTCCTTTTTTCTTCAGATTAACTCATGTTTGTTGTAATTTTGAAATGCACTTTCAAAGAAAATGTGACTTTCCTACCTTTGTTTGCAGTCAGAGACGTTGCCGTTTTACCCAATAATTTCCCTCATAAATCAAAACCCTGCCCTCTTTCCACAAAAAATTAAGCTTGCTCATATTCAACATGATATCTTAGCGAACTATTTAGATGATTTCCTGCCTGTATCATCGCAAAATATTGAGGTAAGTTCCGAAACATAAACTGTCTCCTTTGTTCTCTTATATGGAACGGGGTCCTAAAGGTAACGATTACCAAACTTTGGGTTGTTCCCGGCATTGCCTT
The DNA here is from genome assembly GCA_037893225.1 of Hippasteria phrygiana. Lineage (NCBI taxonomy): Eukaryota > Metazoa > Echinodermata > Asteroidea > Valvatida > Goniasteridae > Hippasteria > Hippasteria phrygiana. Next base: position 573,223 of record JAZGUH010000796.1, on the reverse strand, counting down.
TTAATTGTGTGCTTATTTATTTGTATGTAGGCCTATTTGTTGTAATTAATTATTTCAAATAGATCAAATTAAACAAAAGTGGTTTGCGTCAATGGTACCCCAAACTTGCTGGGCTTGTTAAATTTTCGATTGCAAAATGTCAAATAGGCCTAGGCCTATGGCACGAACGCAACCGGCTTATAAAATTTAATAATTTAGGACACAAAGTCAAAGACAAACTCGGCCTTGTAGTATACTTACTCGTGACACTGAGTTATGGTCGACACCAATACATCTGGATTCTTATTTTTACCAAGATTGAAATGAATATCATTGATGATGGACCGTCAGGGAGCGATGTTTCCGCGGATACCCCGCCCTCTGCCTTCCAAAGATTCGGCCGCCGCGCGACTCTGACAGCAACCTTTGCTGGAAAGTCGTTTAAGAAGGTAAAAGTTAAAATTCTATATTTGAAGGTGGCTTTCTATAAGTTCGTATTCGGTTCATGTTATGCATTCAGAGATGTATCGACCCTAGCCCAGATTGGAGTCCTCCGTTGTGTATACAACGCGACGGAATTCCAACCTGGGCTATATCGACCCAATAATACTGTAGGCCCCTAAGTAGGTTGGTGAGCGGTTCTTTCCTCGCCTTCCACCTCTGGTGACCCTGGTTCGATTCCCACCGGGTGCACTATGTGGATTGGGTTTTCAGTCCCTACCTGATTGCGTGGGTTTCCCCATGAATAATTGTTGTGGGGTTTTCTGAAATTTCCTTCGGCATCTTCTCTTAATTCAAACTGGGCCCTGAGGGAGAACAGTGCATTTACACTGATCAGGCTACCCAGGATAAATAAGACATAAATAAATAAATAAAAAAATATGTAAGAGACACAATCGACAAACTTTTATGGAAAGACAGCTAGAAAGCTCACGGTTTGTACCGGCTGCTGTAAAAAATATTGTAAGTTGCTAATCAAGTATAAAGTGGTTCCTGATAAAAGCGGAGTGAATAAAATGATGGGCGATAGTGATGTTGGCTCTGTAAAACATGAGGATGATTTTGATGACAATGATTGTACTAACGAATGAAATGGAATGACGATGATAATCATCCTAATGGGTAACCAGTAAATGGAGAAATTAAAAATTCTTTCTTTTCAGATGGGCATGAAAGTGAAGCTGGCTAGTCGTTTCATTAAGAAAAAGCCAGACAAACCCGAGTAAGTATATCACACGTGTCACGTTTTCAGTCGACCCCATTTAAATATTTGAACTTGTTTTGTGCCCCCTGGCCCTCAGCTAAAATTCAGTAAAAAAAACAAAAACCTTGTTCCAACAAACGCAATCCACGTTTCTGTGGCAGTTATCCGTAGCGCATTTTAATAAACATGTCAACATCCTTAATTAGTGATGATTGTTTTAACTTAATTTATCCATGCTTCAGTTCAGTGCAATGACTATTTAAATTGAAATAACTAAAAAGTTTTCTTTTTAATAATTAAAGTGCTTTAGGCCTATGCTAAAAACTTTGTGGTTTTTCATGATTATGTTTTTCTTTCAATATCACAGTGTGCCAGATATTCGCAGGTTGTTCACCTTTGATCCATCTGCGGTGAGTAAAGTGATCAAAACACGATCATTTTATTTCGTTATTGGGTTTCTCCATTATTTTTGTTATAAATAATTGAACAAGATTAATTATTTGAAACACGTCTGAATCATTTCGCATGCAATTGTTTACATACGATTTTGAATTAACACTGAAGAGAGAGCTGAATTCGCCTATGCTCATTACTTTATCAGCTCAAGCGCGGTGCATCCGTCTCTGATCTCTTCGAGAAAGAGGAACACGAGGAAGACTTCAATGAGATTGTGGATCAGGATGACGAGAGAGTAGAAGAAGTTGTCTCACAGGTAAGCCCACCCAGCGTTCAGAATTTGTTTCCATATGGGTGGTCGAAATGCCACTTAAAGAAACTGCCATCTTTAAGAGTCGTCTTTCATCAATTACTTTCTGTTGGAACTTTTCTTCGTGGCTTCGCATGCATGTCATATTTGGGGCCAATGTGACTTCCTCTGATGGTTTGACGCCTATTTCATTCAATTATCTTGTGATTTCCTTCAGGGTTTAGTGGGCTTCATGGTGGAGAGTTTCGCCTTTCGTTTCTTCATCCTGGCTGTGATTGTGATTAATGTCATCCTCATCGTGCTACAAACAAATGAAGATCTTGTAGGTATTTCAATCGTATTCAGATGCCTAATTAGTCTACCTCCGCCTCACCTCGCACTCGCGAAGCCTGCCCCCATGCATCCATCCACCTGTCCGTATAACAGTAATGACACCAACATGTGAACTGGTGTTGAGAAACCTTTTTTGCAGCATTTTTTTCTAATGCTCGTCAATTTGGAGTAATGGTTATTTAATCTTTTAATTCCTGCATAATTCAAAACTGATTTCCCTTTTTGGATATCCATACGATTACGCTAATAGAAACATTAACAAAGCATGATTTAACTTCAAAAAACACGAAAAAAAAATTCTTTCAAATGATGATGCCCATAACAGGTCAAGCTAACAATTAGTAGGCCTATTCACAACAAGCTGTCCCAAAAAGGTTTTTCGGTGATGCACGACCAGAGAAATGCATTTAAGATGTCAATGGGAATTACCTCTAGTTTATGTTTAAAACATAATAACGGTCATTTACGGTACATACATTGGTCGCATTTCCCCTTTGTTGGGGAGGTATTTTCTTCGGGACACCTAGTTGTCATCTCAATAATGTTTTTGTTTGTTTGAAAATTGTTTGTTTGCAACATACAACAGTCGTTGGAGTACGCCTGGCTCTTCTCCATCTTTGACTACATCGTGTTGACGATCTTTGTGTGGGAGCTGCTCCTCAAATGGTACAACGGCTTTTTCATCTACTGGAGAGTGGGCTGGAACATCCTGGACTTTTTCATTATCCTCACGCTGTTCCTTGGCCCCAGTGAGTTGCTGTTGCCCTGGCAATATAAAGATATTTGTACTTCTGATAATATTATTCCGTAGCTTGGGATGCCATTTTCCCTTCGTGGAAAGTTGTCACTAAGTTCATCAGTTGTAAAATTGAAAGTTGACTCTATTTAGCCCAAAATAGGCCTCTTAATACACTCAATATGAAAAATAATAAGCGGAAAAGGGCACATGCTTTCCGTTTGGGAGCAAGCAAAAACAATAATAACACCCACAGTGAAATTTTAGTTGCACGAAAATGAAAGTGCTGTGCATGCATGAGAAAGACACAGTAATTCTACGGACATCATTTAACCATAGGGCAAGCTTGCTCTATGATTTAACGATCAGGTGAAATAATTCATCTTGAAAACCTAAACTTAGGACAATAATGAGTGCAGTGGTTTTGCACTCAAATGTAATCTTCTCCTCCGGTATACACGACATCTCACTTTATCAAAGTTCTATGAACTTGTCGGTCAATCCTTCAAAGTGATTCGGACCACCGAAGTGATGATTGTGGAACGGAGGAGGAATTTTTCCTGTCTGCTGCAGAGAGAACGCTAAGCTATAACAGCAGACAATTTTACTCCGATCCATGTGCTCAGTATACGGCAGCGAGACACGGCGCGCCCCTGGTTATGATGCACGCATCGGTGACGCAATGTTACCATAGCAACAGCAAACACTGGCTATAATTACGCGATCATCAACGTGCGAACAAATCAATGAATAGCGTCACTCTGGTTCGAGGTCATTCATGGAAGGAGGGATTAATTATCTGGTGGGTTGCGGGCAGAAGCAAAGAAATAATTGTTAAAAGATCATTTGCAAGCGGAACTGTTGTCGAGATCCCATGTGGTCTAGTGGTTAGGATCCGTGGTTTTCACCCACGTGGCCCGGGTTCGATTCCCGGCATGGGAAGCCGATCTTTTTACTAAAATTGTTTTAAGGTTATTTGATGTAAAATTTATTTATTCATATTACGTTTTTTTCTTACTTATTTATTTTCTTCCTACCTCGTTTAGCACTATCGTTTCTAGGAAGCAGTCGGATCTTAAGAATTCTTCGTGTTGTCCGTGCTTTTAGAAGCTTAAAGAGGTAGGCCTATTTACAATGTTCAATTGGCTGATTGGTGTGTTTTCTTCCTCCATGGTTGAATGGTAAACGATCGATGTTTGATCAGATTGAGTAAGGAAAATCATTTATTTGTTCAGCAAAACTCAATATGTATTCCATTCAGATCAAAATAAAATCACATAGTGGTTTTTAATTTCTATTTTAAAAAAGATGTTTTTACAAGTTCGTGCAAGTGACTTACATAAGATTTTAATTGATGCATTGTGATCTTATCTTTGCAGTATAAGCGCCCTCACCGGCCTGGCTGTTGTTGTGCAAACGATTCTGCAGTCTATTCCAGGTAAACAAATCAACAATATTTCTCTGTAATCTGTTGAAGAATTAACCTCTATTTAGACTGGGCCCTAATACAGGGTTGGCAATCCAAAATGTCGTCAACCAACCATCTCTGATCGTAACCCTTTTATACCAAGAGTGGCCTTTAGCCTTTTATTGGGTGACTTGAATAACTAATCCCGACTTTCATTACGAGAAAGAATTTTAAAAATATAATAATAAGTCCGACATAGTGTTTCTGCGCTTCCTCTTGCAACTTAGTGTTTCTGGAGGATGTATATACCAATCAGCCATTACTGTCTTCAACTTTTCAAATCAAATGTCCTATTTGCTTCATCATAATATAGACATGACGAATGTTGCTCTCCTGTTGGTCATCATCATGGTGGTACTAAGCGTGGCCGGATGTGCGCTCTTCAGCCGAGACTTCCCTACTTACTTTGGAAACCTGGGTGAAGGTCAGTGGCGTTGGGGTGCGGAAAAGTCGACTTTTCTCACCCGTAAATGTTTTTTAATGATCAGTATTACCATGGAGGTACCTCCATGGTATTACTCAGGGGAAAATTGAACGGAAGTACGGTTTGAAATAAGTGTATTAAACTTGAATCGACATTTGTTATATTTCAGAAAGTGAATTAGTATACGATGGTTCCAATTCATGAAGCTTTATTTTCCTGTTATTTTTGCTTAAACTATATTTTACCATAAAGCAAGGAAACAGTTTTCTTGCAGTATGGTTTTACTAAACATGGATATTTTTTTCCTTTTGCAGCGATGTTTACAATGTTTGTTTGCGTCACGCAAGATGGCTGGATGGGAATGTTTAATAAATTCCAGGTAATTACAAACTGAAAAATTTAAGGTTGAAAAGTGCCGTAAAATGTAACAAGGACTGATTTAATTTTATCCTTGTCTGCTTTACCCGTCAACATCATGAGAATACAATTTAAAATTGATTAATATATTTGTTTCCCAAAGTAATATGGCATCTGATGACAAACCATGACAATTGCGAAAGATAAAATGACAAGCTTGAACACCTGTTAGAGAAAATACTAACATTTCGTAATCAGAGATCGATAAACAAAGATATGTTGGCCTATTATGTCGCCGATACAAAATACATTGTCAGAGAAATTAGTTATCACATCCCATGTGGTCTAGTGGTTAGGATCCGTGGTTTTCACCCACGTGGCCCGGGTTCGATTCCCGGCATGGGAAGTCGAAATTTTGTTCATACTTTTAATTATTCGACGAATGGATACACCTTATTCGTTCCCTCCAACTGAACTTGGTGGAAAGTAAAACGGTATAAGTGGCTTTGGGTATCGCCCAACACAAGGCCAGAAGCCAACTCAAGGTGTGGGCTACAATAGAACCAGAAAAGACATCGCAGGGATAGAAGGTATCTCAATCGCATTTCGTTTGAATTGTGAAAGATTATATAGGTAGAGGGGACATTTGAAGCAAGATATAGGACAGACAAAAAACACCTTCTTTTGTGTTGTCATTGTGTTCCCGGAATCTCAGGAATTCCTTTCAGCGATATCCAGGGGGGGGGGGGGGGGGGGGTGGTTAGGTATAAACAATGGTCAGGAGAGTGTATAATGGTCATAGGGACAACAGGGGGGGGGGGGGGGGGTTACCGGTACCAAGAGGGGAAGCATGTTACAGATAAGGAGTTCCAAAGAGACGGCTACGTTTTAAGGTAGGAAGTATTAACTGTATAGAAATATTCAGGTTCAAACTGAATAACTGAATTATTAAGAAAGGAGGTTCTATTTTTGGCCGGTTTCAGGAGTCTCCTAACCACTACTTTGCTGCCGCTTGCTACTTCATCGTGTGTATCATCGTCGGTGCCTTCGTCTTCGCAAATCTTGTGGTTGCTGTGGTTGTCACAAACCTGGTAGGATTAAAAAAAAAGTCCAAAAACTTGATTTTTTATTTTAGATTCTATAGATTCAAAATTGCCATCATGCCGTTTTTTTTACCAACCCATGTTTTTAACCCATTTAATTCTCAAATTCGTTGAATTTTTGCGCCATCTTTTACAGGACAAAGCCATCCGAGAAATCCAAGCCGAAAACAAGAACAGAGAGGATACTTTGGCCACCAAGAAACCAGACGAAGATGACGGTAAAAATATCCTAAAGGCAAAATGGCCCAAAGAGTAAAAATCCCCTGAAAAAAAAGGACGAGCGGCCTTGTTTACTGTGACATTGAGATCCTCGTTTTCAAACGCGGAAGTGCGCAGATCGGCGCTAAACTCGTCGTGGGATTCCTCTACAGGATAAAGGAAAGTTAAGGATGATATATATATATATATGGACTAAGAGTAACAAGCTAGCTTTGAATGTCGTTCATCTTTAACTCTTGTCTTTCATTGGTCGTTTTCTTTGGGTATTCCAACCCCCCCCCCCCCCCCCGACCCCCGTAGATTTTTTTTACTGGCTTTGTTTTTCTTTACTCTCCCAATTTTTTCCTTGGGGGTTGAATAACCCCCGTAATTATACCACTGTGCTGACATCTTTCTCTGTTCCTCCTCTATTCAGAGCACCGTTACTTGGAACAGGATGTACCAATCGTTAGCATGGAGGGTGTCATCAAACACGGCAACCTCACTCAACAAAAACCGCTCTTCTTTGGGGTAAACTGCAGGCATTTTAAACACAAATTCCTTTCTTGGCAGCCCCCGCTAAAGAGGTTTTGTACTGTCTAAAGAGTTAAAGTCAATAAATAATTGATACATTTCGTTTTGAGTAAAAACTGAACTTCACAAGGCAAAGATGGCGCAGTCAATTTATACACAATGGAAAATTTCGCAGGCTTTAACGACAGAATTTCATTTTTGTTCAGGATTTTTCTCACATTACTCCGGAAAAGTTCGAAAATTACATCGTGGTTTTGACGGCGTTGGAAGAAAACCTGAACGAGTACAAGCAAATACGGGACGACCTTGACAAGGTAAACCGAAAAATTCCATGCAGTTGGCTTTGGAATTTCCAAATTCGATTTTAGTCCGTATCATGTCAAATTTCCTTTTTCAATGGCGGTGTGTTATTTCAGATATTTGAGTTGGTTTATTCCATCAACGAAGACACAGATGGAGACGCCACGCCCAAAGATGACTCCCGCATGGCAACTTCCCTCGATCCTAGCTTTAAAGTGAAAGACTTCGGAGTAAGTTCATCTCAGTTGGGACAATGAGTAAAATGCTATCGCATAACTTTGACTTTAAGATTTTTGCTCCAAATTAGTATTTCTCTTTTGTTTAATGTAGTCAAATTTTATACAGATCCTATGACCTTCAAAAGCTTTGATACCATTTTTTTCTGCTCACCGGTATCCCACCCATCCCTTTGTAAAATCCATTCATCCCTTCATCCTATCATTTATTCATGTCCTCAATTAAACTACGGTACCCCTTGGCAAGCTTGAAGACTTTTTACCACTCTTCCAAAATCTTTCTCGTCTTCACTATTTTCCTCCCTGATGTATCCCCAGCGCAAGGGAGACATCCTCTCCAATTTGATGGAGCTTGACAAACACAAGTCGGTCATGGACAAGCCAGACAGCTATCGTCGGTACATCAAGGAGACAGCAAAGATCCTTGACCAGATGAGCCAAGCTCAGCAACAACAGGTGCCGGGCAGAGCGGCCGATCCCTCCGATGTTCCTGGACCCTCTAGTAGACGAGATGACAAGAATTAGCAGGTGTACCGCCCGAACATACTCGCCGAAAGGAGATAAATAATAACAGGTGTTAGAAGAGATTATTTGACGTTTCTAGTAGCCTATATCATACATTTACCATGCATGATTTAGTAACTTAATTTTTGGTGGTTTTGGTCTCGATTTATATGTTTATAGGTCTATTTTTACTTTGTGTGTTTTATGCCCAGGCCTGAACTTCACGTATTTGCCTTCGTTGCCCCTGGTCTATGTCTTTGGTGCCCTTTAAATAGTCAATCGACCTACGAACAAATGACGGCCGTGCTTTGTTCAAATGTGTGCTTCAAGTAGGATCACGGCGGGGGAAAACGTCCCCACCTTTTGACGTCAACGTGAGGTCATTTCTTCGTACAACTTCGTGCAAGACAGATTGCCTTACGAATGATGCCAATTACGATACTTTTTCTTCCCATATAGGCCCAAATCTAGTCTCTGTAGGTAAATTAGTAAAATGTCATGCATTATTGAGTATTTGTTACACTGACATTGTTGTTTTGTGAGAATACAATCGTAATATTAGTACATTGTCAACATTGAAATAAAGTAGGCCCAACATGTATATTTAAATAAAAAATAAAGTGCACGTTTCGTTTGATTACTTGTCTCACGATTTAAAGGAAACGTGATTTAGGATATATATTGCATTATTCCTGCTTAAAACAATAAAGTATTATCTTGACAATGATATTTTGTGTCCAGAGACAATTATTTCCCAGATTAAATATGAGAAAACAATTTTTGAAAATGTTTGTCCAAGCTACTCCGCCCCCTGAGTGGGACCCTCATTAACATAAGTGTGTGACGTACATCGAGGCACATTACCCATTCATCACGGGTATGCATTGTGTGTACATTGTACGGCGAAAATTCTTCGTCCAAAATCTAAGCAAAATATAGTGTTTTTCGGCCATGCCGACAAGGTGTGTGGCCGGCTGCTGGGTGCAGCAAAACAACGACGGATGGAGTAAGCCTTCATTTATTTCCAACTGATGCGAAATGTCGGAGAATTTGGACGGCGAAAGTGAAGGTGACAAGAGCGTAGTGGTCCGGCCCCAGCAGCTTCTCAGCGTTATGTAGCGACCACTTTGAGCCGCCGTCGTGTTTCGATACTGGTATTTTCAAATCCTTTGGGATGACCATTAAAAATATGCTCAAGTCCACTGCCATCCCAACAAAGTTCCCAGATGTGAGTAAGATATAGGCAAATGCAGTTAAACGGCCCATTCCCCGAGGAGCCTTCGCTAAAAGGGAGAAAATCAGGGTAAGTTCGATGTTAGTTGTTGCAACTTACGAAATTGCACGTGTAGACCTAGTGTGTGTATACGGGCCGGGTACGGTCCAGACTATCGAGTCGATCCATGAATTTCGGTGCTTCGGTCTACGTCACGAACAGCGCGCTCAATTTGAGTCTCAACAAATTTCAAAAAGGGGGGGTCAATTTTTGAGCGGCAAATAATCACACTAAAACTTCACTTGAACCAGTTTGGCTTTTAATTCACATTTAATACATATAAATGAATTTATTTATGAAATAAAATGTGATCCGGTCAATTTGAGAAGCATGTTTTCTTTAAACACTAAAACAGCTCTAGCTAATGTGTAATCCCACGAGTGATTTTTTGTATGAGACAGAAGCGGTTAATTACAAATTTCGTTAAAGAAAATGACAATCGGGGAGAGAACAATGGTTCATCCATATTTTTTTCCTTTATTATTAAAAAGAGGCAGGACATTTTTTAAAGGGGCACACGTCAGTGAAATCACTTGTTTATAGAGAGTGGAGCGGTCGATCTTTTCAGTGGCCCATTCCATCATGCAACTAATTCTGACCATGGTGGGGGAAAGTGAGGCATAGAGAGGTGTACACTGCAACTGATAATTGGCATTCCAACATTTCCTACACCCAGCACGATGTAAGACCAATAGGTAACCCCCCCCCCCCCCCCCCACCCCTTGTCCCTATACCCTATACATGTACGCACTCTAGACTATTGTTACCTAACACATGCCCCCCTCCCCCCTCTAGGATATCTGAAAATAATTCCTGAGATTCCGGCAACACAAGGGGGGGGGGGGGGGGGGTGGGGTCCCTCTTTGCTTTTCAAAATCTTGCTTCAAATGACATTTCTGGCAACATAAAAACGGCATGTTTTGCTTAGCTTGAACTTGTCTTTATTATATCCTTGCACAAAATTAAAACCAAATGATATTTCGCATTATTTTCAACATTTGCGGTGCTTTCTAACCTACAAATAATACTTTACACACTTTTAATTATCGAGACTACCCTTAGATTATATATTTACAATGCCAGCAAACTTCCAAACCACATAAAAAAAACTATTTTACAAAACGGAGCATCTTTTACAAATACATAATTACAGCAAGATTGAATTTGCATTACATTAAGTCAGCACTTGACATATGATTTCTTGGAACTTTAATTCTAAATTGTTTAATTCAAATGTGACTCTTTTCTTTCTTGACATAACATTTCGTCAAATGATATTGTAAAAATAGCTTCCCACGGGAAAAGGTGCAAATTAATTCTGAAATACTGAATTGATAAGGATTGATTATACACATGTATATATAAAAGACATCTGAAAACTGATTCTATTTGCAGAAAAAAAACATGATTAAGAATGTGACATTTTATCAAGATAAAGTGGAATGTTACAGGAAGCTTCTATTTCCACATCCCATGATGAAAGAAAAACTTTTAAACACCAATTTCAAGATCAATTTATTTATAAATTTGCATGCCAGATCCAATTTCTGTCACAGTCATGTACCTAATGATATATCATTCAGCAACATCAAAGGAAAAGTTCAAAATGAAATCCTCGTATGATTAAAAGATAGATGTCTTGTTTGTGATTACATTAAGGACACCGGATGTAGGAATTAAACTGTTTTCAGTCGAAACAGGATAAATATATAGATGTAAAAGTCTGTAAATTTCTTCTATTAGAGAAACAAATCAAATTAATAATAAAACTACAAGCACAAAAATGTGAACATAACATGCTCTATAAACCCAAGTATCAGTAGTGACTTTGGCCACAATTACATAATTAATTAATAAATTTTCAAAGTGAACAAAGAAACTGGCAGGAGCGGGATTCGAACCTGCGACCTCCGGGTTACCGTACCGGCGCTCTACCAACTGAGCTATCTTGCCCTATGTTGGCGGTCCCCCAAATTGTCAGTATCTTTGTTCGGGTGGGCGCTTTAATTAATTAATTAATTAATTAATTAATTAATTAATTAATATCTAATTACTTTACACCTGAATTTAGACTACAAAGCACAAGAAAAATATGTATTGCCTGTAAGTACAATGTGTTTCCCAAACACCACCCCCCACGCCAACAACAAAAGTACAGTGACAATCTTTGACTAGTATTTGTGGGCACTGCATGTACATATGGGTAATTCCATAAATTTGGGGTCCAAAAGTGTGACATTTTTGGTGTCCCTGTTACATAGTGACATGTGTAAGATTTTGCAATTCCGGACTCATTCTTTAACGCCTTCTATCTCCAAGAGTGATTGTGTAAAGCAAACTACCTGCCAAACACGTAACAAAATAGTGTGAAGTCAATTTTAATTACACAGGTCAGGTGACACTTTTAGACCCGAAATTTATGGAATGACCCAAGTACAACAATGTAATCAATTTTTTTGCCGAGTTTAGTTTGAAAGGAAATCCTCAAATGCCTTTTTTTATTTACTCCAGATTCACCATTTGATCATCTTAATTGTACAGGAGTTCGGTGTGTGAAACTACAAGCTGCATGTAAAAATGAACAGGTTTATGAAGGTTTCCAAAAGTTTTTTTAAATATCTTAAATTATAGTTACCGTCGACATGTACATTACCATTGCGGGTAGAGAATATTGATGTCTAGAACTATAAATGTCACTGGAACATTGTTTTGAACAACTTGTGTAAAAGTCAAGTAAAATTTGGGTCCTGACAAAGACTTTCTTCACAATCTGTTCTTTCACAGTCTGTGGCTGAATAGTATCTTGGGATTGATTTGTAACGATAAAAGCTTGAAACTTCCCAAATAAATATCTTAAGGTATGTAAACATGTACAAGCCAAAATACATCCTTGTAATCAAATTTCGCAAGCGATCTTGGAGTAATTTGTTTTAAATTACACAATTGCATTTCTGTTATGCAAACAACTGGAATGACCTGTAGTGTTCTCGCCCAATTTATTACAAAGCATGTGCAGCACAGTGAGTTGGCCATAATAGTGAGAAATACCAGAGTTGTAGTTCAGATCTTCCAAAAACTCACTCATTTTGAATTCGAGTTAATAAGTGTTCACGACCCTTGTCGCTAAAAGCATAATTTTACCGCATAATCTTGATCGCCAATTCACAGTTCCAATTATAGGTTGACGTGTTTTGCACTTGATCATCTCAATATTTTAGGGAAAAAAAACAGCTTTTCGGAAAGGTCCGGGCAAGAACACTGGTACGTCCCCTCAGTGCCCAGCTGGGTCTGATAATGATGACTATGTATGCAATTCCAACGTTACCCCATTTCACTGGTAGAACTCACTTCCATATTATTCCCTCTGTAAAACAAACAAAAAGACAGATTTTATTTTTATCAAATTTCTTTCAAACTGTAAGACAACTGCGGTGATATCAAAAGCTAATGTGTGAATGATGCTCAATGCTACATTGTGATTATAGGATGAAATTCTAGTGAGTTTCTGTGAGTTTGGGCATGACAGATGACCAGTATCTAAGGAAAAATGCTCAATGTGCGCAGAAAAAGGATACCGCTACCAAAGGAAGGAAATATTTGTTTATTATGCATCTATAATTTTCTGATCAACTTAAAACCTGACTGCCTGAGAAATCTCTTGTCTAGTAACCATAGTTTTGTGTTTGTTCTCGCTTCATTTCTCGAGGATACAAATTTGTTCCAAAGTGGAGCTCTTGAACTATATAAACTGGACATCAACATAAATATGCAGTTAGTGATCCTTGGTGATATCAAAAACCCGAATTGAAATTCACTATTGACACTCATTGCTACTACACTAACTTACAAATCTGTTTCTTAGTTGTATTTAAGTAAAGTATGCCAGATCTTAAATGCAATATTCATACTGGTAACATGCACTGATAATTGTATTTGTGTAAAAATATACAAAGGTTGAAAAGAATGACTTTTAAATGTTAACATAAAACAGTTTGGGTTTTATAACATCAAATATGCGTTATGGTACAAACTCAAAATGCGAGGAAAATGATGTTAATGGAAAATGATGTTAATGGGGAAATATGTTAATGGAGAAATGTGTTAACGGGGAAATGTGTTTATGGGGAAATGTGTTTATGGGGAAATGTGTTTATGGGGAAATGTGTTTATGGGGAAATGTGTTTATGGGGAAATGTGTTTATGGGGAAATGTGTTGATGGGAAATGTGTTTATGGGAAATGTGTTTATGGGAAATGTGTTTATGGGAAATGTGTTTATGGGAAATGTGTTTATGGGAAATGTGTTTATGGGAAATGTGTTTATGGGAAAGTATTGAAATAATTTAATACACAATACTCAATGCATGCATGCAGCGCGTGCTTGCAGAAACATTTAACAAAGCATACAATTTATTTTACTATTATTATTATTTTTTTTACTTGGAACAGATTCGTAATAGATTCGTTTGTTTGTGTGTGATAATTATCTTTTTCTAAAAGAATAATTTTATGCTCAAATTTTCTTTGGATTCCGAGACAGCAAGAAAAGCTGGATTTAGTTTTAAGTTGCATCCTTGCAAATCTTCAAAACAATTGATAATTTTTCCAGTTTCCTTCTTCCAGAAATCCAACACAAAAGTGTAAATTGGAGCCAACAAAATATGCCTTCAGGGTACTGGGACCTGTTCGACCAACTCTTGGCAGGCTAAAGTTTCAAAAACTTTTCTAATCCGTAAAATTTTAATTTTTCAAATCCAGAAGTGTTCATGAAAACCAATGAGGAATGGCATGCTACACAAACCTACACTACTTACATATCGCACCAACAGTAGGGATATTATTTTCATTACTGACCTCAACAGCAAATGGACCCGGCCTGTGACACAGGGATAGCGGAAGGGTGGACAGACACAGTAATACATACAGAGAGAGAGGAGACAGAGTGCAGGATAGGATGAGAAAAATAATACACGTCAGACTCCACTTAACAAGAAGTTTGATCAAACCACGATCACGGGTAACAAAATAAAAAATAAAAAAATAAATAGAAAAAGATTCCCATTTATAACTACCAACCAGTGAAGTGAGTTCTGCGACTGTGTGCAGTGCCCCCTGACAACCAGTTATCCGACAGTTTGTTCAAATATTTTATCCGTTGTCATTATACGTGTTCCGGGATTGCAGTAAAAAATGGTCTCATTCTTTGTATTTCTGCTGTGAAAAGTAAGTACGGTTTGGATGAAAATAATTGCTGAAGGTCCAAAGTAAAATAAATGAAATATGACGGAACTGATTAGTGTAAATAATTCAGTACCTAAATTGTTCAGAGTGACTCATGCACTTTAGGGTTTGAAGTCGAACCTACAGCTACTCTGGACTTTTTTTTATAGTATACAAGCCATCAGAGAAAGTAAAACCCTGGTTCGATTCCCACGGGTAACAAAACAAACAAAAACAACAATTCCCATTTTCAACTACCAACCAGTGAAGTGAGTTCTGCGAGAGTGAGTTCTTTTCTATGAAGCGAGAAGTGAGTTCTTTTCTATGTGGATTGGGTTTTCAGTCATGACCCGATTGCTTGGGTTTCCCCATACACACTTTGGCTGACATACTTTTGCTGAATGATTGATACTAATTGATATGCATGAAATGAATGCTGGCTTTTTTTAATGCATAACAAATTATGAGTGCAATTTTCCCGCTACAAATTTCACCCTTTACCATTTTCACCCTTTTGCCCTTCACCAAATATAAACAGTAAGACTTTGTTTGACAATGTGCATTTGTTGATAAAAAAAAGAAAAACAATTGTCATAATTAAGGCGTTTGCAACCAGAAAACGTTATATTTTCATTTTATGCTTCATGGGAAAAGGTTAGTGCTGCCTACCGACCCAGAGTTACAGAACAGAAAAATGAGTGGAAATTATTTTCTTGCTAAGGTTAGCCGATTCGTTTGTGAAGTTCTTTTCTCACCTCAAATTTTGACATTGCTTAGAATCAGTCTATATATCTTCAAACTCTGGTACTCTTGTCATGGCAACAGGACTGTCAATGCACATAATAGTACTGACAAATTTAAGGGGACAAAAACAAATTCAGTTATGAGTTGTGTTTACTGCTTGAAACTTTTTCAATCAAATCGGAAAGTATTTGCATGTTGCTGTTTTTGGTTAATTAACCCTAACCCTCCAGGGTATTTTGGCTAGAAACCCTGCCAGACCCATCAGATTGCATACTTTGTCACATTGAATTTGTGTGCAGAGTGCAACAAGGTCAAGCTGTCACCACATATGCACTGTGCTGCGTCTGGCAGGGTTAGAGTTAATGTTTTCTGAACAAAATGTTACTCTGTGGTTAACACAAAAGGGATGAAGCTGACTGTCGACTTACTCAAAGCAATGCAGTGGCCCTAAGCCACACCCCTTCTTAGAGCCACACCCATGCCAATTTTTGTTTAGAAACATCAAAAATTAATTTGCGACAGATTCCTCTTCCTAAAGCTTTATGTTCTGTAGTGTGGCTATTTCTCCCCATAGGGCATTCAACTCTTCTCTGTTTACATTTTCAGACATGACACAAATAATCACACACAACTTTGGACAGCCTCTTAACTCATTACACCAAATGTCATCAACACCACTGACACAGCAACAGTCAAACCAAGATACATCCAAAGGAATATTTCTATCTACGAGAGTGGCATTCTTTGGAGGGCGTTCTGAATGAGTAACAGTGCATACACATGCTGCTCTAAACCCAGACCACTTCAATGCGTGCACACTAATTTCAACAACTTTATCATGAGATTGATGTTGCAGGGAGAAAAATTAAAATCAACATTAACCCTAACTACCCCAAGCCTTGCAAACTCCAACAGCAGGTTTTGTCTAATTTTGATGTGTTCAGTTCTGCAGGGCTTTGACACCATTACTTTACATGGAGCTATGATGCCCCAATTTGTTTAAAGGCTGGTTTATAGTTGGTCGCGCAATGGTCGCTGCAACTAAAAATTGACGCGCAATCCTCTCACGCAGGGTTTATAGTTGACGCGGAAGCACCAGCAACTAGTCACTGAAAGACGCTGGCGACGTCGCTACAGAGTTCAATCAATTAAACTTTGACATGGTCGCTGACCTCACTTTTTTCAATAGGCCAATAGAATTGCCTGATTGGTAAGAAACGATGAATATGCAAATATGGCAAACGGCATAAAAAATCCTATATTTTATTTATGCGTTTTAATATTTATTGTTATTAAAACAGCTGGGACAGACATTAATCGCACATCAAAAAAAAAGCTGCTAACTCAGCAAAAATAATGTTAGGTTCAGCAGTGGCAGACGCGTTGCGCGTATGCTGCGCGTGTGTTTACAAACGTCGCGTGATGACTATAAACTGCACAAAAAAGGACTAGCGTCCAGCGACCATCAGCGTCGGACGATTTCCATCGCATGACCGATTATAAACCAGCCTTTAGTCCAAAGAATGTGCCATAGGTTTTTTGCACAGTGTTGGATTTTGACAGGTTGAGGAAGCCTCCTAGTAAAAATGCCTAGGACGTTAGGGTTAAGGAACTATTCCAAAAGAAATTAAACTACTAAGACACTAAGACACAAAGACCAACTAACCTGTGGCCGTGCTTGATGTGTATAAGCAAAAAGAAAGCCCCGAAAAGAATGCATAGGGAACCGGTGACGATGTAGGCGATACCGAGGAAATTATTCTTTCCTCCGAGCCAAGATGTGGTCGTTAAGACGATGCTTTTGGTACCACTAAACATGTGTACTGGGTAGGCTGATGGTTGAACATGAGTTAAGGATTTAAGACAAAAGAATAAGAACTCCTTCCGAGGGTAATTCTATGGGGAGTAACAGGGGCCTTGGGGTGGGGGCAGAGTTGACTTACCTTGGTAGAATCGTGTGAACATAGTTTATGAAACAACGTCCAATCACATCAACAATGAATAAGCCAGTTCGGTATTCCAACTGCGCATGTGCACAACATGATTTGACAATTTTTCTCTCGGGAAAAACGTGGCAGATAAATGCATTCTGTGCAATTTTTCGTGCAATCGAAAAGACTTTTTCGAACAAAAGGTTGGACACACAAGACACAAGTGCTTCTAAAGAAATTTTTCAAAGTGAACAAAGAAAACTAGCAGAAGCAGGGTTCGAACCTGGTACCTGCGACCTGGGACCGGCACTCTACCAACTGAGCTATCTTGCCCTATGTTGGCGGTCTCCCAAATTTTCAGTATCTTTGTTTAACCCTCCCTCTCTCAGGGCCAAAATAGAGCCAACTACCCTATATATCAAAACCTATCAAGTAGCAGGTTGAAACGCACACAAGCTGTGAGAGTTGGTGGGTAGATTTTTTGATAGGCTGTGATAGTTATAGCTATAGGAGGGTTAAGAGCCAGGTACTTCGCATGGTATATTGGTAATATTTCTCTCTGGTTTTACCCTCTGTCATGCCAAGCCTCAAATCACATTTGTCAACAGGTACCGTACCGATCTATTTACAAATTTGGTAAAGGATACAGTAGTTGATTATCAGGCTGTAGTTTCCTTTTGGCAATCCTTCCTCGAAGACCGTGTTTTTCTCGTTGACAATTTTACGATGGAGTTTGCGGAATGTCGGCAGGGCGGCGGTACGCATCCAGACAATGAAGTCCTCATTCTGGTAGCCATTTGGGACTTCCTTGATGGGTCTCTGCCAATTGGGAGGGTTGGTTGTCCCATTGAAGGCTACAAAACGACACGTAAAGACAATGAATACTTCTGCATTCAAACCGTAAAAGATTAACCCTAACGTGCTAGGCATTCACTTGGGGTACAGTACACTGTACTACAAAATACTACTCAATTCTCATCGGCCAGTGTAGTAAAAGTACTGCATACTACAGTTTACTCAAGTAGTATTTTGTAGTATTCGGCGACGTTAGGGTTAATGATTCACTTTATCATTTCCCTGAGATTTAAGCAGAAAGACTGATGAACAAAGCCTGACTTTGACAGTGACATATTTTTTTGATGATGAATGCTTCTGGGGAAATAAAAAAAACATAATAAACAATACAATAGTGTAGCACGTGAGTAAAATTTCACAAATATGAAGCCAAATGCATGCAAATTGTAAAAATCGCTGAAGAAACATCAAGCAATCCATCAAGACTGGTTTATTAACCCTAACGTGCTAGGCATTCACTTGGGGTACAGTACACTGTACTACAAAATACTACTCAATTCTCATCGGCCAGTGTAGTAAAAGTACTGCATACTACAGTTTACTCAAGTAGTATTTTGTAGTATTCGGCGACGTTAGGGTTAATGATTCACTTTATCATTTCCCTGAGATTTAAGCAGAAAGACTGATGAACAAAGCCTGACTTTGACAGTGACATATTTTTTTGATGATGAATGCTTCTGGGGAAATAAAAAAAACATAATAAACAATACAATAGTGTAGCACGTGAGTAAAATTTCACAAATATGAAGCCAAATGCATGCAAATTGTAAAAATCGCTGAAGAAACATCAAGCAATCCATCAAGACTGGTTTATTAACCCTAACGTCACCGAATACTACAAAATACTACTTGAGTAAACTGTAGTATGCAGTACTTTTACTACACTGGCTTAGAGAATTGAGTAGTATTTTGTAGTACAGTGTACTGTACCCCAAGTGAATGCCTAGGACGTTAGGGTTAAAAAAATGTCAAAAGCAACCTACAGGCTGAATTAAAAACAATATGAATTTGAAAGATTACAAATTGTAAAAATGAAAATATAACAACAGTCTTGACCTGATGCTTGGAGAAAAATTGGATACTCTTTGTGCAGAAAAGCAGTTCATAAATAGACAGCTTTGACTGCAGACGACCTTTATAAAGTTGTGTAGTGTCATCAAGGGACAATGTGACAAATAACAATGTGATGAAGTGACAGTGTCTATCAAAGGGCAAAATAAATCCAATAATGGGTTTCATTGGCACTGTCGGCCAAGCGGTCGAGCAAAATGTTACAGGTAACATCACACAATAAAAAAAAACAAATCTTACAAGTTGGGTTTCCAAACTTGGTGTTCCTGTCGCTATTCCAAGCTATGCCACTTCCGTCCAACTGAACCGGCGTTCCCATATTATTTGTTTCCAGGAACGTAAGATTAAAGGTATCTGTACAAAATAAGAAATAACTGGAATGAAATTGGCCAAAAATGAAGATTCCACGAAATAAAAAATGCAATCAATTTTCTCGGAACATATTTAACCATTTGTTCTGCTATATATATATTTTATGTATATTATATTGAATAATACTAATATCTTACCATTAAAGATGCTGTTTGCAATTGCACCGCATGGAGCGATAGGGACTTCCATTGTTCCGTTTGGATCCTGTTTCACACCTCTTTTGTCATACGGTTTGCAGACCGAGTTGACCCCTGTCTGTGAAGCGTCTTCCCCGAGTAGTTGCAGATCGTCACGAGAGTTGACATACCGGCGGTGATTCTGGTAGTAATTGGTAAGCATGTACAGCATGTAGACTTGCCCCTAAGATAAAAAAAAGGCACCACATTACTCACCCAATTTTGCTTAGTATAAAGAGAACTGCTTAGTGAAAGAGTGTCTCAAAAGTCAGAAAGCCTGGGAAGTTCCAAGAAGAAGATTGCCTGTTCTAATTACCAGGGGCCAATTTCACAGAGCTGCTAAGCACAAACATTTGCTTAGCACTAAAAAGTCTTGCTTAGTTAAAACAGGTTACCAGCCAAAAGATTATCGGATTTTCACACTAAGCAAACAACAGCTGAATGCCAGCCACAAGCGATACACTTTACATCAAAATTGGGTTGGCAATCCTGTATTTACCAAGGAAGACTTTTCATGCTAAGCAGATTTTTGTGCTTAGCATTGCCGTGAAATTGGCTCCTGGACACCTGGGCCCAATTTCATTGCTCTGCTAACCACAGCTTTCCGCGCTTAAGATCACCATTTTGCACTAACAGCGCTAGCGGAAAAATTCTCCGCTAACCCTGTAAGCACAGAATCCTTAGTTACGGGATGTACGCATGCTCAGGAGCCAAAATTCCCCGCTAACGCGTGAAATACGCTTGCCGTAAGCACAGAATTTTCTGCTACAGTAAGCGGGGATTTTTCGCTAACGGTAAGCAGAGCCATGAAATTGGGCCCTGCTGTTCAGACTTAAAGCAGCTTAGAAACACTGCGCAATCCCGTATGGGATCAGTGGCCTGTGCGTGCACACGCTTTTTTGTGTGTTTTTTGTATGTGTATCGCCCAACACAAGGCCAAAAGGCCGCTCAAGGTGTGGGCTACAAATGACAAGAAAAGACGGAAATCACAAGGATAGAAGTTATATATTCACATTTCCTTTGAATTGTGAAAGATGATATGTGGAAGGGAAGCAGGTTTCAGGTAAGGAGTTCCAAAGAGAGGTAGTGCGAGGGAACAAAAACCTGAAGAGTATCTCACAGTACTAGCCTTTGGAGCAACAGTAAAAGGACGTGATGAGACATGTCACATTGTTCCTGTTCCTGGAGGAAACAGGAAATACGACCTTTGTCATGTAGCGAGAAATTGGTCATGTGAGGTGGAGGTTACAAGGAAACAAATCTCAACATTTTCTGCATGCGCAAAATACTTAAACAGGTGTTGGGTACCCCCCCCCCCTCCTCCTCCCTGGCTTTTCTTTGCTTCGATCCCCCACTACACCACTGGAACTTTTGAGGACATTATCCTTAACCCTGCTACATCCAACAATTTTAACCCTCCCTCTCCAGGTGCCAAATTGGAGCCAAAAACAACTACCCTACTTATAAAAACATACTGAGTGACAGGCTAAGAGACACAAGCTGTGGGAGAGGAGAGGATTTGGTTTTTCGATAGGATGTGATAGTTATAATAGTAGGAGGGTTAACCCTAACCCTGCTAACTGCAACAGAATGCACCAATGGTAAAAGTTGTTGCATTTAGCAGTCAAGGCATGTCCCCTGGTCTGATGAATTATTTTGTATTTAGTATTATACATGTATAAGCCTCCAGCAACAAGGCTAGTACAAACGAGTTCACTGCACAGTGCAACGTTGCATTTGGCAGGGTTCTTATTTCAGCTGCGTTGCATTCTGTTGCATTTGGCAGGGTGCTCAGAGAATACCTCGTGGGGGTTAGGGTTAATATGATTTTGCATGCACCCTAGGGGGTTCAGGGTTAATGCACCATTGAGTCTGTAAATGACATTCTACCTTCATTTCAGTCTCCAGTTCAAACGGCACTGTGCATGGGCAGCTGATACCCATGTTGGGCTGCCTTTCAAACAGAGCTTTGCAGGTTTCTTCCTCGCCAGTGGTGTCGTTTTCGTAGGTGCATAGGGTATAATCAATTACCTTCTCTTGCACCTGTAAAAAAAAGAAAGAAAAATATCACAAGCTAGTAACTAATTCTTAAATGGGCAAATAAAACTGACCCGAGTGGGATTTGAACCTGCAACCTCCATATTACTATACCGGTGACCTACCAACTGAGCCACTTGGTGGTATGTTGTGTCAGTCTTCCAATGTTGTTTAATATCTTCAACCATGATTCAACCATGACTAGTTTGTTTGCGAGAAAATTCCAACTGGAAATGCATAATTGTATAAATGCATATGCTGACCAAATCTTTCAAAAGACATGCTTAATCTTGTAAGCTTACGATGAAACAAAAACATACTACTAGGGAAGTCAGTGAGAGTTGAAATGTTGGGGAGCTGGTACACATTGTTTTTTTTCTCAGAAGTACTCGTTACCAGCTGAGTTTACAAACTCCTAATACCTCAGAATACTGGTTCATTTAACCTTTAAATAAACTGGTAATCCAATGTGATTACTTCGGACTTCATAAGCAGCTGAATGGTTCAAAATATGCACTTTGGTACAATTTTTTGTATTTTCTTTTTTAATTGCCAGCTTGTACAATAATGGAAAGCGGGAGAGGTTGTGAAGGATGTAATTCTGCCTACATTGTTTGAAGTGACAAGGAAGAGGGCACCGAGTGGTACAAAAATGATGCCGATGATGAAGAAAGCCGGGAGCACAGTACCAGCAGTCAGGATGGGCTGCCATGCCGGTAACCGTTGCTGCTTAAACGCTGTGTCTGTGGACGAAGAAGACCGAACATCAACCATGGATTAAGTTCAGGTACGTTAACATTGTTGACAATCGTTTATTGTTGTTTGTGACTTACCGGTAATCTCTCCTATCCGGCTGTTATTGATGGGGTGCCGGTATGCCAATACAGACTTGTGCAGCCAAGCGTAATGCAAACAATAGGCAAACAATGGATTGAGTATGCACAGGAATGCGTATACAGCCATCAACCGGCCAGGTGCTTTTTTAAACCGCGGGATATGGCCGTCATCCATTTCAGTGAAGGAATGCAGTTTTCTTATTTGCTTTTGCCAAACTAATAAAAATAACAAAACTCATCTTGACAACATTTGGAAATCATCCCCAGC
Source organism: Hippasteria phrygiana (assembly GCA_037893225.1). Taxonomy (NCBI): domain Eukaryota; kingdom Metazoa; phylum Echinodermata; class Asteroidea; order Valvatida; family Goniasteridae; genus Hippasteria; species Hippasteria phrygiana. The sequence continues at coordinate 550,359 of JAZGUH010000796.1, read as the reverse complement.
TAATTTAGGTGAGTTGTCACAAACAGGATAAGAGTGGATTTCCTAAACTACAAAATCACTAATATTTGTAACATGTCACTTTTTACTTGTGTGAGGCTGAGTCAAGTTGGGCTGTTCGGGCATCCCATGAATTGAAAAGAAACCCCCTCCCTTGCCCAGTCCTGCCCATCCCCACCCAGCCGCCTCAGTTAACAAATTAAAAAATGCAGCTACAGCGCTGTGCTGCTGTTACTCATGTTCGATTTTTGTTTGGACCACAATGGAAATATCCTTGACAAAACACCATTAAAATGTTTAACAACTGTTGTTTTTGTTTGTTTGGCGAATCTCACATGTCATGAGCCTAGATGTTTGTTTGTTTGTTTGTTTGTTTTTTTTGGGGGGGGGGGTGGAAATAATTTGTTGTAGGACTTAATTTTACATGATTAACGTTAATGGTGTTTTAATAAACCTTTTCGACACTCTCAATGCATCATGGGATTGGATGACAAAACAGTACGGCATTAGAAAAGCATGCACATATACTATTGAATTAATGTGATTGGTCACATTGGTTGTCATGGTTGTAAAATATCCTATGTGACATTTTAGCTGTTCTAATTCCAGAGCAGTTACATTCATATTTTCCTACTTCAGCCCGGTTCATACTTCATGCGAATGCGTATGCGAAGCGAATTCGTTAAGGTAATGGAGAACGTCACAATGAAACTTCAGTTGTTGACGTCATGAAATTCGCTTCGCATTCGCATTCGCATGTGAACCGGTGTCATGCCAAAAAGTGTCCGGTGCCAAATACTGTCCACTCATTAGCATACTGCTCTCTGATTGGTCAAGTTGGTATTACGTCATCGCGATACTGGAAGCTTGCTAAATAGTGTCCGGGCGTACGTAGCGTGCATGTGCATCCATCGCGTCCTTTGCCGTCAAGCTATCAACACTGCGTGACGATAAGTTCTGATTCGCATCATATCTTTTAATATCATCTTTTTGGGTTTAATACTACTTACATGTAGTATTTATAATAAATACAAACAGGGGATTTTATTTATAATAAATAAAAAAAAGGGATTTTAGGAGAACATTGGGGGAAATTATGATGGGGAACATAAGTAACAAGCAGACACTGTCTGAGACAGTATGATAAAATTGAACGGGTGTCAAGAACAAAAAGTGGATAAAAACTCATCCAACGATTCAAAATAGTCGCTGGTACATGAATACGTGAGGTATAGTAAAACAAGTATTTGGCAAGGAACGGACAGTATTTGGCAGCAATTTAGCGGACAGTATTTGGCAAGGAACGGACAGTATTTTACTATTTGGTAGCGTGCTTTGTGTGTGTGTTCATATTGTCACAGTGCTGTGCATAATGCAACGTTGCAACGCATGCATGAGCGGACACTTTTTAGCAGCGGACACTATTTGGCATGTAATACTAGCTTGAAAATTCCAGCTCTAGGCTCAAGATTCGCTGTCAGTATTTCAGCAAACAGCCGTTGGATATCGAGCCCCGAGGCGCGCGTAGTGCCGCTGGCCGATAATCGATCGGAAAACATCGTTCATGTTCAAAAATCCGCTCCATTACTTTGTACACAGCTGGTTTGTGCATGCACCGATTTGCACGAAAAATTCATTTTTTTCCCGGTTTAACTTGATCATATTCTCATTTTGAGGGGATCAAAAGCTGCATGAATGACTGCTCTACAGTTCAAGGTGAGTGTTTAGTTGATATATTCAGGGAAACGGAAGATATCGGCAAGATCTTAAACGACCCTGACCTACCCTATAGGATTCCTTCCAGCTCTAATGGCGAATCTTGAGCCTAGAGCTGGAATTTTCAAGCTAATGTAATACATGCCAAATAGTGTCCGTGTTTTTTGCGCGTGCTCAGCGGCCAGTATTTGACCAATCAGAGAGCAGTATGCTAATGAGCGGACAGTATTTGGCACCGGACACTTTTTGGCATGACACCGGGCCTTATGGTTATGCCATGGTATTAACCAGAGATGTAGTCAACAAGGTCGAGTCCATCAAAAGTCCCTGCAAGTCCCTGCAAGTCCATCACAAGCCCTCCAGTCCTAATTCCAATCACAAGCTATTCAAATGAGCTTTACCAAAGGCATTCCTTTGACTATTGTTCATCCAGGAATACTTGTGTGTGACTGGCTTTATGAAAGGACTGACTCAGTGACTGGGCTTGCGAAAGTACTTGCAGGGACTCGACTCCAACTCTGGTAGGCTATTTAACTGGTACCCCGAGTCTGAGAGGGATTCCCCAATTATTTTCCCACTTTTAATGCCATTAAAAAACAAATTTTTATGGTTATTAATTTCCTTAATATGTTCTGTGCAAACTTGGCTAAGTAAAAGAACATGGAGAAATGATTTTGAAATCAATTAAAAAATTAGGGCCGAGGCCTAATATTTTTTTCAAATAAATATAAACAAGCAAACAATTGACGGTCGAACATTCTTCTGTACTTACTTGCCGGTTTGTTACTCTTTTTCTTTTCTTCACTATTCGCGTTGCAATCGTTCACGTTTGCTGTGGAGTTGGAATTTTCGCGAGCAGATCCAGTTTGCCTTTCCCGAATCTCCGCCATTTTGTTCGGATAAAGTTCGCTGGTCACAAACATCTCATCACAATCATGCACGCAGCTCATATTTCTTATCGATTCGTTTATTTACATTATGGGTGTGTATTTTGTAGCACGGCTTTATGAATCATCACACCTTTTTTCTCGTTTACAGCACTGCTGACCAACAACATAGGATTATTATTACCATTTGATTTTAAACATTAGTATTGATGTCTAGCAATTCATATTCCCAAAAAAATGCATTTCTAAACCGTGAAAAAGTGACTTCAAGCGTGCGTACGGCCCCGCCCTATACTAGGACAGACTGAAACAAGTTTATGTTCATTGTCGCTGGTACTTTTTGTTTGTCGTGCCTTTCAGTACATGTACGTTGACGGTATATAAATTTACAATTCCAAATTCAGTCAGTTATCCCATGTGGTCTAGTGGTTAGGATCCGTGGTTTTCACCCACGTGGCCCGGGTTCGATTCCCGGCATGGGAAACTGATTTTTTTTCTTCTTTTCTTTTCTTTTCATATTTCATGCACTGACAAATATTGGCGCTGAGCTGAACATAAACGTTTATTTAATTACATCTTTTGTTTTATTTGTATTACATGTATAGAGGGGGCTGTATTTTTATTCTCCGTGCGTATGTGCGGACATCATTGTTTAAACTTCAATAGACCTATGATGTACGTGCAATCTTCTCTCTATCTGGCTGCCCTTTTTTCCTGAAGACCTCTATTGCGGCTACTGAGAAAGACAGCAGATTTCTTCGCAGTTATGAGTGTGCAATTTTGGCAACCTTGAACAGGAAGGAAACAGGAAATTTAGTCTTTATTTTTAACACCGTTGAGGGACGTACGTACGATCGAGGTGACATCTTGATAGAGGGTGGGGAAAAGTATAACTGAGAAGTCTGTCAAGGTCGGAAAGTTTAGAATGTATTCAGAATGTGTTCGGAATGTAATCAGACCGACAACAGTTTACGATTTGGTTTAAGTGCTTGGTCCACGCGTGTAAAATATCCAATCACCGGAGAACACCATGCTTCCTCCATGGTTTAATTTAACTCCTCTATCACTGAGTCCGGTGGCGTAGCGATTGGGAAGGGGTCGGCATCATACCCCATGGGGAATGACTTAAAAGTCAGGAAGAAATTGATCGAGGGGAGGGGAGGGGCGAGTGAAGAAAGCCGGAGGCCCGTTACGAATTTCCCTTATCAGTCACAAAAAGTTCAATATTTTTTCCCCTGCATGTTAAACCCGGACTCCTCCTTGGAAAAATTCTCATATCACCGCACCACAGTTCCTTTGTCCCGGTGCTTCAGAGCCCTTAATTCTCTAGTCTTCTTTGTCCTTTCAAATGCTTGTGTTTCAAGACTTTTTGGTTTCTGCTTTTGTGATATTTAGCCTTTGAAAACAATTCTGCTAGTATCAAAACGTCACACCCTCCTAACTTATCAATTATCAATTACGTACGATGGCCATATAGCCGCTGTTTGAAATAGACCACCTGTCGGTTGTCGTCTATACGCGCATTCTGCGGGTACCCAATGCATTGTTTGCCCATTGTTCTGTGTTACGATTGGCTGCACAAGCCGCATACCAGCACTCAATCAATAACAGCCGGACACAAGGGGTTAAATGATTTATAATTATCGACGGAAGTCTTGCCAATATCAGTAATCGTATGAATTAAGCCCATGCATGCTAAGCTATAATTAGAGCGACTTTCGTCATGTTCATGTTCCGAAATGATAACAGAAACGGGTATAGTGTATTACTTTCTTTATACTTTTTTAAAAACATTTCCTTGTTTTATCTATAAATACTATCACATTATATGTGCCTGTGCCCAGGAGGATACTTGCTCTTTAAGAACGTGGTTTTTCTTGTTTCCTTTTGAGTCTCTCAAACCATGGAGAAATTTCTCCATGCTCTGTTTTCCTTGCTCTGTGCTCAACTTAAAACCCTTTGCGTACAGAAGACGCCATGTGGCGCAAACAAAAAGTGCCACCAGGCCGGATGACGCCATTGGCCGCTGTCTGTGCAGTTTCAATCCATTGTTGGATTATTGTTTATCATGCTTGACTGCACAAACACATTGTAGCGGTTTAATTTGGCTGCCAGAGCCGCCGCAACACCCCGACGTCTCCCGTAAAATACCGTGCTCAAGGGGTTAAATTAACTAAACTAAACTCTAAACTAAACTAACAGCACATCATAGTCATCATACGGCCGGTGTCATATGAATATCCGACTCCCACGAAATTTGGGCTTCTCTTCCCTATTATTGGTTAAACCCTCTCACGTGACCGGTCACTGCCCCATTTATCTCCACTTAGGCATGCGCCGTAGAACCACTGAGTCGGCTTTATCAGGGAGACGGATATTCATACTACACCGGCCGATGCACCTCTCACGTCACGAACATGTACATTTGTACATGTACATTGTACCTTCCTCCATGATTGTACGTACAGTATAGTATATGTACATGTACACGTGCATGTACAATGTACATGTATTGACAGGGCCGGGTGCAAGGAAGGTTGGATGATTTAATATCTGCATAATGACAAGCGTCACGCTCATGCGCAAACAGCATTTCAAAGCGCCAGTTATCCGATCGAAGTCTGTACGAGTGTCGCCGTGAGTAGCACGCCAACCCGTTCGTACTGGTCAGCCTTACCAGCAAGTTTACGTTATCTTTGCGCAGAGGCGATATCGTAACCAATGAGGTTTATCCGAGGTGCGATTATTGCTAGTTGAAAACTTATCCCAATACCCCGCAATGACGATGTGAAATATCGTCGTTCATATGCAATTTTTGATGGTCTCTACGGAGACCCAATAATAAATCCAAAGAAAGGGCAGAACTGTCATTGTACTTGATATACAAAATTATATTTCTACAATGATAATTATCTGACACAAGTACGGTAACCCGGAGGTCGCAGGTTTGAATCCCGCTCCTGTCAGTTTCTTTGTTCACGATGATTGCCCTATAGATTAACACTGTAAGAATTGGAGCGTTTCGCTCCTATTGCAAAAATCTAAAATTATTAACTGTGTTACCGGTACTGATCTTCAATCAATAATTTTTTTCTGGAATGTCTTTTGAAAAGCTCATAACTTATCTAATGCCAACAATTTGGCAATTCAAAAGCAACGAAACAACACATCTTTAACGACAAAAACTACCAGTACTTTTTTTTTCTAGTTTGGGTGTACCCCCCAAAAAAGACTCGTGCTTGGTTGTTTTCGCTCCTACATGTAGTCCCGCTCGGCGGGAACTGAGTTATTTTTCGGACCGCCAATATTTTGTAAACTAAGTTTTCTGTAACCATAGAGTACCGAAGTGATGACGTCAATCAATGCAATGTTTGGAACCAGAATACATTCTAAACACTAAACAGCATGTGTTTGGAACCATTGCCGTGGCAACTGACGTCAGACTTCGGTACTCTATCCCCTGTGGTTTGTTTGACGAATTATTCTATAACTAAATGGGAGCGATTTTTTTTTTCGTTCTTATTCAAAAGTGAATCCATTTTTTTGGCTAGAAAAACAGCAATTCAAACCAAATTATTTTCGGTGTGAAACGTAAAAAGAGTAAGGACAGTATATCTTTAATGTGATCAACGGATTTTAAACTTTGAAATATTTGTTGAGAGACGGTCGCGGGTTCAAATCCTGCTACTGCCCAGCTTTCTCGGTTCACTTCCAAAATGGAAATTTAGCAGATTGGTAATCAATTTTTTTTTTCAACAACTCCGACAAACATTCTACCGGGAAGATGTTAAAAACAAATCAAAACAAATTCATTTATATCATTTATTAGAATATTATAAATTTATTGTAAAGTACACAAAATCTCTGACATTAACAACAGTTTTAATTGTTTAGAATAATTTTTGTCAGTTTGTTACATATTGCAATAATACAAATAAAGGAATATTGGAATAATACAAATGAAGGAAATTAATGCTAAACACAGTGCCCAAAACTGCACAAACTAAAACTAAATTGAGTTTTACCCCCCATTAAATTTCAGCAAAAGTAACTACATTAACATACGAAAGAAAGAATGCCATCGTATTCAACAAGGCAAGTATAGTAGAGTACCTTGATTACTCAAGATAGTTATCAAAGTTACGTCTGGAGCTAAATACACATCCCGGGATTTAAAAAAACCAATCAAAGAAAAGCAATTCACTTCCTTGCTTTCATTACATGCATGTCTAATAAAAAGCCGTCACCAAGAAGATTCTAACAAGTTTCAGAATCCCTTGTGGATTGTTTGACGAAGTTTCAGAAACCAACAGTGGTTACACCGTTCTCTCAGTTCTTAAATTTGTTTGAAAAGAAACAAAATGTCAAAACGTTCTCCAGATGGGTTTAATTGGCTTCTTTTTCTGTGCAATTTGGTTTTTATACTTGAAAAAATTCACCAACACATTTTTCCCAACTCATTCTATATTAGAAAAAAATATAAAATGATTATAAAGTATAGTGTGCGTGATTCATCAGCATGTGAGATATATTTATTTACGTAACTGCAATGCAACCTCAAGGTTATGTGACATTCTAAACAGGCTGCTTCAATCAAAACATTAACTGTTCAATCAAGGGAGTGACAGGCATTACCGTCTATATGTCCCATCAATGACATACGAGGTAAGAGTCCGCCTAACTTCAGCTACATGTACCTTCCGTTTATTTCACTCACATCCGTTTTCGGCAAAGGAATAAACTCTTGTGGTGTTAACTTTAGTAGAGTGTCCGTGATTTAAATTAATGGGGAATGACATCTAGAGCATATTTCTTAATACATGTATAAAGCATTTTCACGAGATGCCGAATGTGTGAGTAAAAAAGCTTTAATTTGATATAGGACCAATGTGTATTCCTAGCCCCGATACAACTTTTGGAGTTGTCAGAGTCTTGACCCCTTGTTTTGAGAAAATAAAGCTCAAAGTTTGTGAGCTGTGCACACTTTAACCCAAGTTCAAAAACGAAATCATCCCCAAATAATATTTCGAGTCTGGATTCAGTTTAAAAACTTTGGGATATGATAGAATAGAGTTTTTCAAATGTACAGTTGTTAAAATCCCCAAATTGACTTTTCAGTGGAAATTTGTTGTTTCTGCTTGTAACTCACAAAGCCATAGTGGCACTTTCCCCTCGTTTTGTGCTGTCGGGTCATGGCCCCGGATGTAAATTCTACACGGGGAACAATTCTGCACATTCATTTTAATATTGACAAATTTTCTTTATATATATATCTCCAACTGAAATGATGTATTCCATCAGTTTGGGTAGCTTTTACATTGAAACTGAATTGTAAAAATGATGTAAAGAGCCTTTATACAAAGTTTACACGGATACAGGTAATTTCAACTGTAACAAAAGTCAGTCGTAACATTTTTTAGAATGTACCAGTACTCTGAACGAACCTCACTTTTCAACCCATGACAAGCAAGGAAGAGTGATTACATAATATCCTTGTGTACTAGCCAGTACTAGCAGAATAACATAATACATGTATCACATAATGACAGCCAAATAACATATCACATAATCACAGCCGAATAACATAATATCACATAATCACAGCCAAATAACATAATATCACATAATCACAGCTACCGGTAAATAACATAATATCACATAATCACAGCCGAATAACATAATAATGCATTTACTTTTTTTATATTGTTAATGCAAATCGCCTATCACAAGCCCTTGGGCACTCGAGGTGTGGGCTACTTAGGAATATGTGGAAGAACCAGCTCCTCACACTAAAACAAGATAATATAATCTCTTCACAGCATGAATAGGGTTGGGATGGGTAACTAGTCCACTGCAAGGCATTAATAATGCCTGTACCCATATTAAGCGTACAAGTGCCAAAGCCCAGGACTGGGCTCGAACCCACAACCTGCAGAATTACCCACAGACCTTGAATTCAATGTGCCAAACTGCTACAATTAAAAGAAACATTTGGGAGACCGCCAACATAGGGCAACATAGCTCAGTTGGTAGAGTGCTGGTACAGTATTCTGGAGGTCGCAGGTTCGAATCCCGCTCCTTCCAGTTTTCTTTGTTATTTAAAAATTTAAAAGAAACATGCAACAAAAATTGACAAATAAATTAATGCTGTACAAATTTCACAAAGGTTGTCCAGGATGTGTAGTTACAAATAACAAATATCTAAAATTAAATAAAATACAAAGACTCAATGCACATGTACAACTTGTACCGCACGTACATCTTATTGACCTTTGGTATACCCGGTATTTTTGATAAGATTAAAAATTCATTTGTGGTCCATTGAAATCTATTAATTGTGACAATTTGGGAGACCGCAAACATAGTGCAAGATAGCTCAGTTGGTAGAGTGCCGCTACGGTAACCCGGAGGTCGCAGGTTCGAATCCCGCTCCTGCCAGTTTCTTTGTTCACTTTGAAAAAGTTGTGAAACTAATCAGAACCACAAATGCCCTACTTTTAACAGACTGACAAAACATTCAAACTAAAGCCATTTATTGCTTGCATGCATAATACAGCTCTTTCTTTACCACTTTTGTATTTTGTTGCATAAACTTCCTGTATGTTCTAGTAAAACAAAGTGTTCAAATTTCAGTTTACAGATCTAGTTATTTAGATCTATTTACACCCTTTTGACATCTCAGTCGCCATCCTCAAAGTTCAGGCAGTGACTTACTTGAATCAATTCCACAACTGAAAAACTCTGGGCAGCAACACTTTGGTAAATAACCTCAAACTTGTTAACACAAACATGCATTGAGGTTCACCGAGCAAGGATCCAATCTAAGCCTTCTGTATTCCATACTCTCTACAGGCGTCACAAATCTAAAACCTGTTACAAAGTTAATTAAAATCAATTGATATTTCCTTCCATATCCTACAATGGAGGATATGATCACTTTACGACACCAAGGGGGAAAAAGTCAACTCGGAAACATCCTGACCAAAATGTGTTCATTGTATGTATTCAATTATGCATCAACATGAATACACAATCAAGTCACAGTAAAGAAAAAGGGAAAGTTCTAAATGTTATGTGCAACAATGTACACATCGATTTCTAAAAATATACAGGCCTAGAAATTTTCTAGTTTTTTGATACTCTTTTTTTTTTTATACTTGTGTATACACCCATTTTCATTTTTTTTTTACTAAATTATTACAAAATACCTTACTAGACTAAGTAAATAGCAGTCTCAAGCATTCTGTGAAATCCTGGCACGCTGTCGTTTTCAAGAAAAGTGGAAATTTATATCGTTTTCCAATGATTGTCGGCTGACAATCATTGGAAATAGTCTAGTTCCCTGACCTGATAATTCCCTGATGTCTATAAGTTGCTCCGTTTTGTCTAAAGTATGGTCAGGGAACCAGACTACAAAACATAATGTTTTCTCTCTACGCAGACTATGGTTTTCCCAGCATCTATGCACACAAAACATTAAACAGGTCAGTGATTCAGTATTTGCTAGCACCCTATAAAATACTAACCCCCAAATCCATTTATTTCTGGAAATTACAGCAAAAGCAAATAATGTGTACACTACATTTAAATTGTTATCATGAAAGTCTGGTGCTTTCTGTGTATTGTTTGGAGGTATTCAGTAGAACATGGACTCCATCCAGATTTACTGTTTTCTTCCAGGTGATGAGAAATGACAATCTCTACATTTGATGAGTCTTAGGTTGTTGTTCGTCTACTTTTTCTTCTTTGAATAATTTCATTCCAAACGGCCTTTAGCATTTCAAGGCCATACATAAAAGAAAATCTTAGTATGAAAAAAAGCTGATGTTTGACAAAAACAAAATCACAATTTTTGAAATACATGTACCGTGCACATGCATACAGACATGCACGTTTGGCATCTTTAACCTTCGAAGAATTTGCATAGAAAATGACTTTGCCAAGCCACTGACATGTCAAGCTTGGCGACGCCCCAAGAAATAATGTATTTAACTTAAGTTGCATTCTAACGATAATTTACATTATATATAAACCCTTTGTGCTTCTCCTTTCATCTGTACTAGTGTTTTCAGCTTTTGAGAAAAATTCTGCTAGGATCAAAACTTCAGGCCCTTAAAAACCATACAATATGACTTTTGAAATGGCAGATTCGTCATTCAAATCAACATAGGAACAGATGCCTAATAATCCCTGTGGATACTCTGTCAATCCAGGCTGCCCACACCTACTGACTGTACAGCTTTTCATTCCCTCTTCATTTGGTAGGCACAGTCATGCCACAACTGGTGTGTGCACTTGTGCCTAATTTCTTTGGATAAATTTAGCTTCAGGTCTTTCCAAAGGGGCCAAATTTCATGGCGCTGCACACAAATTTTCTGCTAACAGATCCTTTGTCCTTTTGGCAGAGACCTTAACCCTAACCGCCTAGACCCTTTTTGCTAGGAACCATCCTAAATCCTCCAAAATCCTCAAATTACCCTGCCCCAAAAAATGCATTCATCCTCAATCCTCCAAAATCCTCATGTGCTTTAAACACCGTTCATCCTCAATCCTCCAAAATCCTCTTTTCTTAAAAATACCATTCATCCTCAATCCTTCAAAATCCTCCAAAACTGCAAGGAGGATTTTGGAGGATTGAGGTGGGTTAGGGTTAAGCACGTAGCAGTAAGCACAGTGAAGGGCTCGCTAAGTGAAATTACTTAAAATTGTGCTGCACCAAAAGAAGTCTCCACACATCCACAAGTGTTAGTACAACTTGGCTGTGAAGTACCACTGAGATACCACTGAGGCTAGAGTTAAGATATCTTTTCTGCTAAACATTAACCCCCACGAGGTATTCTCTAAGCACCCTGCCAAATGCAACAGAATGCAACACAACTGAAATAAGAACCCTGCCAAATGCAATGTTGCACTGTGCAGTGAACTCATCTGTACAGACCTTGTTGCTGGAGGCTTATACATGTATAATACTAAATACAAAAGAATGCATCAGACCAGGAGACATGCCTTGACTGCTAAATGCAACAACTTTTTACCATTGGTGCATTCTGTTGCATTTAGTAGGGTTAGGGTTAAAGATAAACTTTTTTCCATCAATATGTTCTTCTTTCATGTTTTATCAAACAAACAAACTACTTTTTGTTATTTTGGGAGTCAAAAACCCTCCAAAAAAGGCTTATATTTTTTGTTGCTTTCACATGTTTAATGGCCACCAAGATACGCCAAATTATAATTGGGCCGCAAATAATTCATATTTGTATCGTAATTGTTCAATAACTAAATGTAGTGGTTTTTTTAGATGTCTTATTAAAAGGTGGATACATTTTGCATCACTAGAAATATGACAAATAAAAAATAAACTATTTCTCAGGCCTCAGGGTGAATCTTGAAAGGAGCAGACAGTGTACCGCCGCTATGACATTGGCGCCAGTGCGGTCAGATTCATGTCACCCTGTCTCTACTGATCAAGCTCTTCTTTTTCACTGCTAATGCCAAGAAAATGTAAAATAACAGTGAGTGGACAGAGGAGTTGACTGCAGTACAAGCAAAACTAATTCTTTACGACTTTCTTCAAAGTCCTTCATCTATGAGGAGGAAGATGACGAAGACATTTTCCTCTGTCTGTGCTCATTAATTTTCTTGACTATCAGCATCCCAAACTCAGCGTGCATTTCAGAAAAGGATCTGACATCACGATCATGAAACACAGACTGTCCTGTTTTTGCACCTGAGACACCTTGGGCAGAGGCAAAGGTCTTATTGAAGAACTTGGCCCTGGTTGTTCCGCTTTTGGGCATGAGCCGGGGAGATGTCGAGGCCGAGATGTTCTCATAGAAGACGGACCTGGTGCTGCGCCCGGGGGCAGTGGCTGAGCTGGTCGGTGCTGGGGCAGATCCTCTAAGCTGGGCAGAATTCACGTCTGTCTGGAGGACACTTGGGTCCTCTCCATTGTCAATTTCATTACCAGTGTGATTCTCAACATAGAAATGCGCCTGGGTGCTGCTTCCTTGGTCAGTACTTTTGTTGTTGTTGGCCGGAACAAGCGGATCCCAGATCGCATAGGAGGGATTACTAAACTGTGCAGCGGGAACCGAGTTACGCTGGAAGGCATTCTGACGGGGAGCTCCGTGGTGGGACAGTGACTCCGTCTTACCCTTGTTGTAGATCCCCATCTTGTTGGGGATCTCACTTAAGTCATCCAAGCTGTGATCATCGGGGTGGCCGGTCGTAACATAGGAAAAGCGTCCCTGTCGCATCTGCCCATCTCCATGTGAGTCATGGGTCAGTTCATCCAGCTGTCGCTGAAGTGCATCCACCATTGCCTTCATGTAATCGTAGCTGGAGCATGCAAGTGCCCTCATCCACGATTCCATCTCCTCCTGGTCGTAGGCTGCAAGAATGTAAGTCCGAGCCCCTTCGCCTGGGAAAGATATCTGGAATGTGAACTGACTGTCCTCAGTGTCTGCCAATTCTACACGGCACCCCTCCAAGATGATGACCCCTATAGGATCCCTGTCTCCCTTTTTCTCCAAGTAGAAGAGAAGATTTCCTTTCAGGATGAACCATCTCCTCTGATATCCACGATTGATCTCACCCCGCTTCAGTAAGATACCCTCCTTGTCGATAGGAGAGTTGCAGATGGCAAAGTACGCCACATTACGCTCGTTGAACTTCATCTTGAATTTGAAAGTTGCAAAAAACTTGGAGCTTAACTAGTCTCAGTTCGGCATGCTCAGAATCCAACTAAATAGTAAAATACTGCCTTGTGGAGTTTGTGTTCATGATTGTATTAATATAATAACTGAATCATTGTTCATCCGGCCCGCGGCATTTGTGGTAACCTCCGTTTGTCAATCGAGGATGACTCGTTATGCAATGCCTTGTAGATTTCTTGCGCCCACTGTGTCTACTACAGCTCACTAGCCAGCCATCCCCCTTCCCCAAAATAAAACTGACTTTGGCAAAAAGTGCAACGACGCTTCCGCACTTCGTTACACCCCTAAATCAGTTCGAGCGCAAGGAGCCCAGCTAGCCGGCCAATGATTCACCGCTGGGACTTGGCATGTCCTAGAAAATAACTCACCCCTGACAGTTGACGGAGAAAATCACCAGTCACGGGCATGACTTTCAACTAGACTGTCAAGTTCAACTAAGAGAAAATAATGACTCTATAATGGTAGATTTTGGACATCCAGACTAGCCATGCTACAGCCATATCTTCCTATCTTTGGCAATTTGACGTACGATCTAAAAGCTTTTAACTGGTGTCAGGAAGCAGAGTCGTTAACGGATTAGGTGGTGGATTCCACGGGTACCAGTATTAAACTGTTCTTGTTGTAACTAGTATATTATTAGAAAGGATGGACTTGCGGTAGTTAATGGGCGGTACAAAGGTTGGATAATACGTGTAAAAAAGGTTAACTAATGCATATATGCACTGGAAACTTAACCCCGCCCACCACCACCACCACCACGTGACCAATAAAAAGAGCCTGTTTGTTTCATATACACGCCGGATATGATATCGCGATCACTCGTGATTAGGGGCCAATTTCATAAAGCTGTTAAGCACAACAATTTGCTTAGCATGAAAATGTCTTGCTTAGTAAAAACAGGTTACCCGCCAAAAGTCCATGTAATTTTCATGCTAAGCAAACAGCAGCTGAATGCCAGTCAAAAGCAATATTCCACACATGGAAATCTGGTTGGTAATCCAGTTTTTATCAAGGAAGCATGTTCATGCTAAGCAAATTGTTGTGCTTAACAGCTTTATGAAATTGGCCCCTGGGCCCAATTTCATGGCTCTGCTTACCGTTAGCGAAAAATCCCCGCTTACTGTAGCAGAAAATTCTGTGCTTACGCAAGCGTATTTCACGCGTTAGCGGGGAATTTTGGCTCCTGCAGCTGGGGCCAATTTCATAAAGCTGTTAAGCACAAAAATTTGCTTAGCATGCAAATGCTTCTTCGATAAAAACTGGATTACCAACCAGATTTCCATGTGTGGAATATTGCTTTTGACTGGCATTCAGCTTTTGTTTGCTTAGCATGAAAATTACATGAACTTTTGGCTGGTAACCTGTTTTTATTAAGCAAGACATTTTCATGCTAAACAAATTTTTGTGCTTAACAGCTCTATGAAATTGGCCCCAGCTGAGCATGCGTACATCCCGTAACTAAGGATTCTGTGCTTACAGGGTGAGTGCACAATTTTTCTGCTAGCGCTGTTAGCGCAAAATGGTGATTGTAAGCGCGGAAAGCTGTGGTTAGCAGAGCCATGAAATTGGGCCCTGTACGTTGGTTCACACAACAGTACAGATGGAGCGAACCAGCTGCTGGGTCGCTGATCGCGATCCGGATTCGGGTGAAACAAACAGGCCCAAGTAGGCCTATAAGACAAATGCTTCGTCAAACAACCCACAAGGGAAAGTGATGCTGTTTAATATTTATAAATGTATAATTAAAGGTAGGCTTGGGTACGTTCTTAGTTCTTTTTTTTACTTCCACGCTAGTCGTGACCGCGATGTTAGGCTCTTCAGTGTTACTATTGACCTTGATGATTTTATATGGAGGAAGGAAAGTAATGGTATGATCGTAGACCAATGCATCTAGTTCTACTCCTTGACGTAAAGAAAGCCGCGATGTCCGATAAAAGTCCGACATGTGTGACTGGTGTGGCCCGCGTGGCAGTGATTGAAACTTAATGGACTAGTCGATTTTATTAGGACAACTGTATGGGATGAACTGGCCAGGATAAATTTTACATTTGCCTGTTGTTGATTAAAGCAATGTTGGGTAGGCCCCTAATAAACCTATGTACTCGGGAAATACTGGAGAACATAAGGAACCAATGACGGCCATTCTTATTACTAAATTGTAATTTCCTTTTATTACAAACATTAAAAAACTTCAAAACTTTAGGAAAAAACAGAGACCAGCTCTGTGACTAATTCATTTTTTTTTACATCATTCACCAAAATAATGCCAGCATAATAAATATTGTGAATATAAAGCTGAAATAAAACCATACAGTTGATCTGAGAAAACAATTCAAATTTAGAAAGCACACGATTGTACTCCATAAACTTCTTAGAAATGAGCTTAATGTGCAAACTTATAGATACGGCTTAAATGCCTCAAAGGAAAATGTCTTCATTATTAATTGCAGGCGTATTGCAGGCGCTGTATGCGAAGAAATCTTGCACATTTATTGGTACTCGACTCGTTGTCATCACACACCATGTGAGAAACCAATAGACTTGATAGCACCAAAGGATTTACCAAGAGCAAAAATTAATTTAACAGCAAATCTGCTTTTGCATTGTTTCTTATCAAAAGAAGCGATCAAAATTTGCACAATTACCAAAACATATATACAAAACCTCATCCATGAAGAAATAAATAATTAAATGATTAAGATTTCACTGCTTTAAACAATAAAAATGTAAGTCCAAGTAGAGCCCTAGCCACTGCGTGCAGCAAACACATTCTCGATCCATTGTTCGTACCGGGCCACATTGGTATAGACACCGGGGAAGTTACGCCGTGCGCACCCGTTACCCCAGCTTGTAATGCCCGTCAGATACCACCGCTCCACCTCGGTGTTCGTAAGTTCGTCTCGGCTGCGTCTGCTACAGACTAATGGACCGCCAGAATCACCCTAAGAATTAATGGGGGAAAAGTAAAGATTTTAAAGATTAAATCCAGTCCATCTAAACAGTTGCATAACTACGGGGGGGGGGGGGGGGGGTATGCCCCAGCTTCCATGTTTTTCATTTCTTATATTTAAATGTAAATACCGGTCTGTCTTTCGTAGATGAACGCAACAGTTTGGATCGAACGGCAGTGATAGAGAAATTACAAAACTTGTCAATTTGCAGAATTGTAACCAATTTGCTTAAGTTGAAGGTCCGGGAAAGTAGGGTATAGACGATTAACAGAAAAAAAATATAAAAAATCTCAAGAACAAAAATTGGCAAAATAATGTATGTGTCTTGACTTCAGCTTACCTGACAAGAATCGATCCCTCCCGTGAAGAAACCAGCACACAGCATGTTCTGGGTGATGCCACCGTTGTAGGATGTACGCCCATTGCATTCGCTTCTATCCACAATGGGAACTTCAGCTTCTTTGAGCACGGAAGAGACAAAACCGCCCTCTGTTGAAACGAAAGAGAGAACAGGAAATTTTATTAATGAAAATTCACGCTAAACTTTTTGTTAACATCCTGATTCTCTTTAGCATAAAAGAAGAGTGCATATATTTGTGACATTGACTGATTTGTTTTCCTTTTTAATTATTCCTTTAGGTTAATCTTGGACAGGTGATGAACGAAATTGTTTCTTTTATATTTGGGGGCCGAGAAGGATGGATCTAGGACTGAATGATTGAGGTCACAAAAACTGAGTAAGGTATCACATTTCAGTAATAATGACTTATTTTGGTATGGTATCTGTTGCAGCACTCGCTGCTAAGTTATGGCGCTTTGTGATACGAAATGTCTCAAAACACTTCGCAATATTAATACCCCATCCATCAGGCCATGGGATCAGCTCCAGTGCAGCAGTTCACTCAATCTGTTCTCTATACCCTCATTGATACTCCTTGGGTGGAGACTGGAGAGAGGCAATTGCAGTAAAGTATCTTGCTCAAGAACACAAGTATCATGATCTTACCACTTGTTGAGCCGAAACCAGCAATGAAGCACACCAAAGAGTCGTCGGCATCAGCGGTGTCCAGACACGCCGAGTTGATGACCTGGCTGATACCGTCCTGTGGCTGGCTAGGAGGGTTGGACAAGACTAGGATGGCAATGTCGTTGTCCACTGTGTCACTGTCGTAGCCAGCATGGACGATGATCTCAGACACTCCACTTTCATGCTCGTCACCGCTGTCGTCATTTTCTCTGTATTTGCCGAGAATGACCCGCCAGCTGGCTGGGTTCATGCGGCTGTTGAAAAGGTCAACATTATTTTTCTTTATGGTAATTTTCTGAAAATTGATACTTTGCCCGGAAAGTTCTGATTCCATGAGTATTTGGAGTACTCGGAACGTAAGAAATGAAGACATTTACTTATGAGTGTCTCCGGTAACCTTCCAGTATTCATTTACCTCTTGGGCATAGAAGCAGGTAAGTTTTGAGACTATTTTGCACGATATCCAAAACTAAAACATATGCTGCCCTCATGTGGCACATTCTTGTATAAATGTTTGAAAACTATGAAAATGTTGCGGCATGTATTATGTAATGTTTAGAACTACTGAAACTAGCCAAGTGACAATTATAAAATTGACAAAATACTCACTTTTCTCCGTCGAAGCAGTGGGCAGCGCTGACGATGAATTTGTCCTGCACGAGAGTTCCACCGCAGCTGAAACTACCTGCGAAGATGAGCTGGGCGTACCAAGGCCAGGCACCGCGTGTCGCGTCGTTGCCCCCGACGATTCGTTGCGCTTGACCCTGTGGGTGGCGAGAACCGCACCCGCTGGCTGCAAAGACAGACGGAATAAAAAAGAAAGTCAGCTTTTGAGAATTTGTTTAGTCTTAAAAAAAACGTTTAGGCGGTACTTACACTTAATGTCGAATATGAAACCCCCAAAGTGGACAACCCAGTTTTCTCATTTTCTGCTAGCAGAATTGTAGTTTTGACAAGACGCTACACCGGTCCCGTTTTTTTTTTTTACTCAATTTTCTGCTATCAGAAATTTAGATTTTACTTTGTTCAAAAGTGGACAACTAATTTCCAAATTCCCACTAGCAGAATTTTATGATGCCCCAAAAGTGGACAACCCTATTTTCCCATTTTCTGTAAGCAGAGTTTCTTATTTTTTGAAGTCTTGCAAACCGTTTTCAAAAATGTCAGTTTTCTCCAATAGCAGAAATTTAGGTTTTACTTTGACGACTTTCTTGACGCCCCAAAACTAAAAATCAAAAATTTCTTTCACAGAATTGTGTTTTTGTCAATTGGTCTACCTGCTTCCGGCATACAAGTGGCGAGTTCGCACATCTGATACTCCGTAGATTCCCCTTCGCACTGGCTGGCGTCCGGCGGGCACAGACACGGTCTGGTTCGGTGCCGCTGTCCCGCTCCACACCCCGAGTTACACTCGGACCACTCGCTCCAGTCACCCCACCCACAAGCTGACGGGGCGGTCGTCACTGGAGGTTGGGTCTCGGGCTGACTCGTGGAATCGGCGAAGCCTGTGTTTAAAGATGAACATCGTCAACATTCATTGAGGTATAGGCTGTGATGCATGCGTGCCATATTCGGGGCCAAATTGAAGGCTATTATTGCACTAGTCGATTTTCAGCAAAGATTTTAAAATTTAAACTGAAGGCAGGCAAGTTGTGCTCTTATATCTTCACTTTCTATATAGACAAAAATGAAAATTGACCCCCAAATTAATACATTTCTTTTTGGATTTTTAGAGCGTTATATACATTGCGATCAGATTGTCATCCATGGTAATGATTCGATGCATTAATATGAAAATAAACAACTCAAGTATTCAAAAAGGGAAAAAATTGGGCCCCTTTAATTTTGTTAGGACTTTGAAAGGATAAAATGATGAATCTTACATCCTTGTTCGTCACTGTAGTCCCAGCAGTCATTGTCGGAATCACATTGCCAGTAATACGGAATACAACGGCCGTTGTCACAAGTAAACTCATCGCTTGCACACCCACCTTGGAAAAGAAAAAATCAAAGTAATTATGAAACAGTCGTCAAAGTAGTTTTATATAAAGCTTTAAGCTCATGACGTATCGTTTAGAATATGAATTTCTGTGTTGCAGTCAGGCTTGCTAAAAATGCCCATGGACCATGAATATGCTTGTACAGAGCACAAAATATTCTGCATACCTTTTATATTTAATTGCCCCCACATTATTGTTACATAGATTTTAGTTCCTTTTTTCGGGGGGGGGGGGGGAGGTTAGAAACTAAAAATTAACTTCCATAATTAAACTTACAGTGAACTTCATCACTGGCGTCTCCGCAATCGTTCCATAGATCACATTCCCAGTAGCCTGGAATGCACGTACCGTCGGAACACTCAAACTCGTGGGATGCACACCCGTCTGTAAGTGAGAAAAAATATCTAACCTTAAAAAAACACAGCTAGGTTGGCTAGGGTAATCTCTTGTCAAGAAATGTGGCTCTGAAAGAACCGGTGGCGAGAATGTGTACCTATTACGTTTCGGACAATTCCTCTCTCGATTCCCCCTCCTTATTGTACCCTCCGAATTGTGGGTTATCAAATCAAAATTTGGCTTAAAAAAATGTATAATTTCAAAGTGGACCAAAAAACTGGCAGGAGCGGGATTTGAAACTGGGAACTCCAGAATGCCGTACCGGCGCTCTACCAAAACAAAATGTACAACATAAAAAACGAGGATTGTTATTATCGGGAAATATGCTGCGGTTCAAACAGGAAGGGACGTGACGGGACACCCGTTTGTGTTCTTTCCTCTAATTGCACGGAGCTGCTATCAAAAGCAGAGGAATATGCTGAGTGTAGAAACATTGCTTAGCATTAACAGCTATAGGTCACCAGCCAAAAGGTAATGGATGTAAGTTGTTTGTGACTGGTTCACGGCTGTCCTTTGCTATATAGCAGGAAAATCAACTCAGAAAAAAAATAGGTTAAGCAGGTGTGAGCAATGGTACTTACTGCAGTAATGTGCGAAGTAGTAACACAACCAGTAATTGCGATTGTTGCTATCTCGCATTCTCTGAAGACTTGTCTTGAGATCAGATACCTCGTTATCTACAAACAGAATGACATGATAAGTGCGATTGGATTCAGATGATCAAATTTCATGGCGCTTTTAAAATCTAAAATTTCAGTGAGTTTGGCAAATAATGAGGATATTGATTGCTGAGAGAAGTCTGCGTCATTTTGTAAAATGCGCATTGTAAAATAAAACTGCCAATTATTTCTACAAAATGATGCAGACTATACAAAATGACGCAGACCTCTCTCGGCAATCAACATCCTCTTTAAGTCCAGAGCAGTTTATCATTTCAAATCTGAGACCACCATTACCTCCACGCGGTGTCTTTCTCTTCAGTTCGTTGATCATGTACTCTGCCAGTTCCTTGTCTTGGAGAGCAGCATCGTTCCCTCCGCTGAGAGCATTCGCTGCTTCCTCCTTGAGCGAGTTCCTCCGGTCATGTAACGTCTAGGATAAAGATCGATATAACATGAATCTGCTAATGCACAAATCTGTATTGAATGAAGGGAAAACGCCGTTAGTATCACGTTATATTTGAAATGACGAGTATGCTCATACATGCACGAGCTATAAGCGCTTACCTTCGAGTTACTGGGGGCTGCGTCTGGGACGATCCTTGCCAGGGAAGTTGGCGGACTAACGCCGAGAAAGAAGACAGCGACACTCACCACGGACGCCAAGAATCGCATGATGACAAGTGATGGGTAAAAGCACAAGTTGGATTTTAGGAACAAAGTTCGGCACGGCGGAGTCTTGCTGAAAATAGCTGTATGGCCAGTTGCGTCAGAGCTGCTTCATCTGAAGTTTGACTGGGGAAGCTGATCTTGTGGCGGTCTTATATAGACCCAAAATGTTTGGTTCTTAGCAGCGTTGTCCAAACAAGATAGACCGCTGTGATTCATGTTGCCATAGGAGCGGCGGTCATGACGTCAAACTTTGGTATAGATCTATAGAAAGAGAAGCTCAGTGAATAAAAGGCGACAGAGGCGGTAACGTATTGTACTCCGCGACCTTCGGTTATCCGCATGGGCTGTAAAGATATGCTTCAGTGATCATTTGGTGATTTCGTTCGATCCTGGGGGTGCTTACAGTTTCCCCATTTGCCTTATTTTGGCATTTCAATTACAGTGTGCACCGTGGAAACGGGATCAACAAATTTTGTTTCATGTGTGGTGTTTGATAACAATGCGTATATTTGTATCAAAGACATAATTCCCCCCCACGTTTTTGTCTAGTTTCCAAGAAAGTTCTATACTCACCCCTCCCTATGCAGGTTTGGCAACGCCAAATAAGTAGATTGCATTTTGTTCGAAGTTCTGTTCGAACATATTTACCTGCGGTATATTAATACTGATTTATGCTAATTATATTAGCTGCATTACATGCTTCTGAAAAGTGCCAACAAACCGGAACAAGACAACTCTTGCTTTCAAGCCATTGCTTAACAAGACCAAGCACGGTTTGTATGTCTTTAAGCATACATGTTAAATTTGTTTCAAATACATGTAATGTTGTCTTTGGGGAGCCGTCTTATACTTTGCCATAATCCTTTTGTTTGGGTCTGTTGTCCTGAAATGAACAATTCGAATAATCACCCATAGTAACCAATTCACTGTTTAAAAAAAAGTGTTAGAACGTTAGGCAAAAAAAAAAAATAAAAAAATACAATGCCCAACCAATAGGCAACCTTTGGGCAATGGGTAAAATTACCAACTGTTGTATAACCACTGTGCGCAGACTAATTGTTGATTAAACTTTTTTACCTAACATTTTTACACTGAATGCTCAGCAATAAATGGTGACAAGTAAGTTGATAGCAATCCAGACAATAACAGGGCTATCCAGTCTTAGACTACCTGCACGTACGTCACTAGCACTCCAGCACATAGCCGGCGGAACAGGGGGAGGGGGGGGGGGGGTTGTTCCCCCCCCCCACTTTTTCAACTTGGGGGAAATCCCCCCCCCCCCCACTGTTGGCAGTTCCGCACAAGAAAAACATAGAAAAGTGCAGCAGCCGGCGCTGCCCCCCCCCCCCCCCCCACTTTCAAAAGTGCTCCGCCGCACCTGCTCCAGAATAAAGCTGTCGAGTGATCGAGATGCAGACGCTGACGACTACACACGTACGTAGCCATGGAGTAAAGAATATAGCTGATTGTGTTGTGACTATAGCAACAGGTTCCATTCATCAATGTACGTCACAATCCGAGGACCAGTATAGTTGTCCCATGGTGTTGAAACTCAAAATTTAATCGGGACCCCGAGTCTGTGAGAAAGATTGAAGTATAGGATGGATACGTAATTTATAAGGCAAACTGTTATCATTATTCCAAGTCATCCCACGTCACATTGACAAGCAGTCTGTATCATTATATCCTTTACTTTAATTAGGGATCATTGTAAGATTGAATGTGGAAAGAAATATCAGGAGATGCGTGAATGAATACGATGTATTATCGATCTCTATTACCGGTATATGCGACAATCAATGGGCAGAATTCTAGTTCCGTGACATCACTCTCCGGCGACCCACCAATCTGAGGAAATTTCATTTGAAGCAAGATATCGGACAGAGGGAACCCCCCTTTTGTGTTGGTCATTGTGTTCCCGGAATTTTAGGACTTCCTTTCAGATGGGGGGGGGGGGGGGGGGTGTTGGGAGGTGTTAGGTAACAATAGTCTGGAGTGTGTATAGGGTATAAGGACAAGGGGGTACCTCTTTGTCCCATATCTTGCTGGGTATAGGAAATTTTGTGACTGTTACTTTTTCAAGTCTTCTTTTTATATAATTCTCTAGACAATTTAATGTAAGGAATAATAACAGGTGTATTTATTAGATCCAACGAAAAAGCACTTAATAAATCTGACCTCTAAATTTTGGTCATCCGTTTTATATTGTGCTACGCGCGAAAATTGCAGTGCATTAAGACTGTCAGAAGTAGAACTATGCCGCTCAACTCTAAAGTTGAAACTTATTACATCTGTTACTTATTTTGGGTGGATGGAATGTCTCACCAGAAAGCTCATAACTTATCTAATGCTAACAAATTAGCAATTCAAATTAAAAATGTATTTGTCGGGGTGCCACGCCCCAAAAAGCACGGACATAGCATCTTTCAAACCTGCAAGAAATACTCCATTTTCTCCCAATATCATGCACGACGGGTAACCAAAACCCGATACTTTATGCACTTCAGAGTTCAGACAAATGACCAAGTGTCCTTCATGTTTATTACGTCACTTGCGGTATGAAATCTGAAAACGTTTGAGGGTGTAGACTTCGGTATTTTTCAGCGTATTTCTTCTACCATCGCCCTCTGATCAAACTAATAATTTTTGTTTTACTTGTAGGGGTCAATATATGGTCACTTCTTTAAGCAGATGCATTGTACATTCCAGTGATTAAAAAATATCGATGTCACATTCGAAGGAGACAGGATGGGAGTCGGCGTTCGGTGATCCGAAAATTCCACAATAACAAACTCTAATTCAATCATTGTCGATGTCATTTTATTTTCATTTATTTGTCCTCTTAATAAAGGCTACTATCGTAATTAGTTTTCGTGGAAATTTAAGCTATGGTTCAATTACTTCATTAAAAAAATATACGAATACACCTGCCTAATTCAAGTGATCAATGCAATAACACTGTAGTCATTAAAGGGAAACTTTTAAAAAGGAGAAAATAATTTTTAAACAATAAATAAATAAATAAATAAATAAATAACAAAATAAATAAATATAAAAAAATAAAATAGAAGACGAGGTGTCATATTACTGTTAATTTAATGCACATTTAACAACATGGGCGTCCGGAGTGTCAATGGTGGTGGGGTGGGAAAATGTCCCCCACCCACCCTCTAGAAAAAATCCATGGCCGTAGTGTGTTTAATCAAGATGGGATATTTGGTTATTCATTGCTTTTGTTTGTTGGTCCATCTGTCTGTCGTGTTGTCTTTCGCGGTGTATAATTTATACATTGCTGCAGTGCATTTGTTTGCCATTGAAATTTAAAATCAAATTTATTTCGTTTGCGTTGATATAATTCTGGTTCACGCGTTGGGCTGTCCTCGCTCCGGTGCATGACCATGGATTAAATAATAACAAACAATCATAAAAGGAAACAAAAGGGCACAGAAACAGCAGCAAAACAATAAATAGTGTTGGCAAGGTCTTCAAACCGGAGGGGGAAACTTTAAAATAATGGCTCCAATGTGGCGTTAATCATACAAAATTAATGAAACTAAAATTCCGATGGCCTACCTTTACAGACTGAAATATGCAGGCCTATAAAAGCAGACGAGAACGGTGTGTTGGGAATTTATCCCTGGTAAAAAGTTGTCAGAATCGGGTTCTTTCGCTACGGGCTGATTTTTTATTGTGAGAGACTTTGCATATAGGAAACATCTTCTTGATTGTGGTTTTAGACCGAGGGCAATAATGAACGCTCTGACGGTAGCTTGTTTGGTCGTGGTGTTTGTCTGCATTCACGTGAGCGCGGACCAAACAGTGATACCCAAGAAAGGAGCATCTGGTCAAAGGGGCAAAGGGGTAATTTTTAACATTCCATAATTTCCCAACTTTGTGAGTTGCAGGTTTTGATCTCCTTAGTTCTTTGTGGATAAACACCAAACTTAAACGAAATTCATCTGCTAAGGCGGCAAATCGGACAGTGACACTGCGGTCAGAACCCCGCCTTCCCCCATGTCAAAACAAATCGCAAAATCTGAAACAAAATCAGATAGGCCTAGACCGTTATTTTCAATTTTAGAAGTTGTAAACCAAAATTCTGAAACAAATATATCAATTTTATTTAGAATGAAACTCTCCCCTTTATTCAATCTATCTTCTCAACCTGTTCTGTGTATCTCATCTTATCCAAAAGTCAGATTGTTTTTATTATCATTTCTTAGAAGAACGTTGGATCCGACCACCAAGCCCCGATCAAGCCGATGAACCGATACCGTCAGAACGACCCAAAACACGGCGTGGACGATGCGAGGCTGCGCGGTGCGGGACAAGCAAAGCCTGACAAAAAGCAGATGGGTATGTTTCTATTTCATGTCTGTCTGTCCGTCTGGCTTCCCGTTTGTCAGTCCGTCGGGCTGCGTGTCTGTCTGGTTGTCGGGTGAGATGTGAACCAGTCTGGTTGAAGGTCTGTGGAGTAGTTGTATGTCTTTCCACTCATCATGTTGCACAATTTTAACTCATGAATGTTGTTGGTAAAGACACGTTTTTGTAGTCTAATCAAAGCATTTTTCTCTTGTAAAATTGCAGAATACCACTGCGATTACAGAACTGATCCCATGAACTGCCTCCGTGAGTATTTAGTTTATCAGTGCTCTTGCATATAATATTTTTGTTTCGATACGAAAAGGAAATTATTGGCATACTATGATTGAACGCATCGTTAGTGTCGATTCCATTAGTTCTGAACACATCATCGTTTCGATCCCATGGTATCGACTCCTTTTGAGAATCACGATTTGGGCGCCGATAATTACAGGAGATTTTGTTTAACAAGTTGCTCTTTAAATTAATCTCATATTTTTCGGTACCCTCTGAGGCGTATCCAGGCTTGGGTTCTGGAGGGGGGCAAAATTGAAAATGTTGCTCCAAAGGTGATCACAACTGTTTTTTTTTAAGGTGATCTAAAGTTATTTTTCGCCAGGAAATAAATTAAGACGGGATCGTGAACATATTTCTATTGAACACATTCAATGTCAACTGTCGCATTTCATCAGTTAAAAAATTAACTCGTCATATCCACCAACAAAAATTATAGAGGGAGATGAATATGTTGATTCCGAGTATTCGTTTGATTTATCGACGGTTGTCATGTTCTTGGATCGACCCCTTGTAGGTTGTGTTGTTCCTTGCTTTGCTGGCGAGGGTGTGCCTAAAGATTACATACTTGATGGCTTCATCGACTGTGGCGACGCATCGGATGAATACGAGTGGAGTAAGTCGAAGAAAACACATATTGCTAGCCGAATAAAGCAAATGTGCAACTAATTATTGGATAGAAACCAATTTCAAACGTTATTTTGGGGCATAAGGACACTTTTCTGAATTCATCATGGCAAACATTTCAAAAAGCTGTGCTGTTGTGGTCCACATTGTGTGATGTACATCTGTGGCGCACCCAGGATTTGCTCTGAAGGACCCGGGGGGGGGGGCACCATCTCCCCCACCGCCCATCACCTCCCCCACCCCATTTTATGCCACTAAACCACGCCCAGCGGTACCATTCATCAAACATATACACCTTGTATAAATTGTATGTAATTGTTTCCCTTCCTCCCTTTCTCTCCCCAAACAATTCGCAGGAACGTGCAATTCAAATACGGACTTCTACTGCTGGGGTGAGTATACAATATGGTGAGGGTTTGATTTCCAGATAATTTTGACACCTGTTCTGGGTTTTTCTTCAGACAAGTTTCAATTCTGTTCTGGAAACATGTTGCCTTTCACTTTTATGCCTATTTCTGCTTAATACCAAATGGCAGGCGCGGTTCGAGGCCAAACTACTGGAGGAGGGTTTAAATAAAATTTCGGGCGTTAACCAATTTTTGAGAATCTAAATAAAAAAGTATTAATTTTCGGAAATATTCGAATTAATTTTGAAATGTCTTAAATGTATGAATTCTTTGTTTTTCTTAATTTGAAAGTCGATATTTTCTGAAACGAATTATTCGAAGAGAACACCATGCCGAATAAGCTTATAGAAAGATTGCATTCCATGTGCCGTGATTACAGGTTGTCAGAGTCCACAGTGGACCGGTGAAGGAGTAGATTATTATTGCACCTGCGATAATGTATGGGACTGCGAGGATGGATCCGATGAACAATGTACACGTGAGTAGTCCAACGACGGTGGCGACGGTGGCGACGACGACGACGACAACCACGACAACAACCACAACAACGACAACGACCCAATCACATACCAATGCACCAATTATATTTTATCTTTCCAAAATGTTGGGAAATTATATGGGAATGCTAATAAACGAATTTCTACTGACTCCTGATGATATCTTATTTTACCAATTTTACCATTAATTTTGCTTTTAGATGAATGCGATCCTAGCATGGGAGACGAAGGCTGTTTCTGTAAGTAAACTTTACATGCAGCGCTCATGGGTCAACTTTATGAAACTACTAAGCAGATTTGCTTAGCACAAACAAGTCTTGCTCATTAGCAACAGGTTGCCAGCTAAAACTGTATGCGATTTTCATTCTAAGCAAACAACAGGTGAATACCGGTCACAAGCAGTATACATCATAGGAACATTTGGTTGGCAATCCCGTTTATACCGAGGAATACTTCTCATGCTGAGAAGTTTGTTGTGATTAGCAGCGCCACGAAATGACCCCAGATTATGCCATGATAAATCAAACGGGCGATACTGGGTGAATGGAAGTGCCAATAATGGCTGAGGAGGGGCGTGGTCGCTGTGAATGGACCGATTGCATGGCATTTCAAAGTAAACAAGCATTGCAGCCAGTGTATTACGGATGCTTCCCAGATAATTTAGAATACAAGATAAATAAGCATTGTTGTACATTTTGCTCCTCTTTTTGGCGACATTTGTTCTTTTGATTTTTGCTTTCTTCTGTACCTCCAATTGCTGTTTGTATTGTATTTTCCCCCCAGTTTTTGAGAATATTGAATTACCATTATGTTTATTCATTTCCCCACTAAATTCCATCGTTGTTGTGACACACAACAGACCAATCTAATACGCCCCGCCGATTGAGGCATTGACTATTCACAGCCGTGCGTGCCGCACACGCTCCGCACGTCAATCATATTTTTTTTTTCTTCGAAACGCTGGCTTCGTCTTGGCTTCGGCTTCGTCTCCGACTTCTGAATAACTTAGAAGCTTACAAAATGTAAGTATTCTAATTTTTGCTTTCATAATCAACCGAATGAATGTTCCTGAAGCAGAATATTTCCATTTGGTTTGCTTCTCAGTTATTCAGAAGTCGGAGACGAAACCGAAGCCGAGACGAAGCCAGCGTTTCGAAAAACCCCATAGATGTCAGACTACGGTCGCGGCTGTGATTGGTCAATACGACAAGGGGGCGGGGCTTACTATTTCAATGAAACTCTTCTAATTCTGCATCCATAGTTTGTTATGACGGGAGTGGAGCAGTGTTTTTGGATAATACGTGTGATAACATCCCCCACTGCGCAGATGGTTCTGATGAGTATTGCTTCGGTAGGTATCAATTATCGCTGCTTCAAATTACCATGAAAATACAAGTACCTGTAAAATAAAATAATAAAAAGTATATTAACGTTCGCACTAGGTTAAGTGGTTACAGTGTTCTGTGACACGGGCCCGCAGATCGTACTCGGTTATGGAGTCAGGTTGCTTGTGTCCATGGGCAAGCTACTTTACTACAATTGCTTCTTTCCATCCAGATACAAACGTTGTTTGTCACGTTACTGTTGATAACGTATCATACATTGATGGGACAGTACTATACTGTCTTAAAGAAGATTACGTCATTCTAGATGTTACGTTAATTCGTAAAACAAATATCAAGCACCTTGATCAAGCACCTTGATCTCGCGGAAAAGGTGCCCTGACAATTTTTCTAAAATAGCCGATTCCTTGTGTGACTCTGAAGACAGTGAAGATGAAGTTCATGAAAGATGCGAAGGCGAATGCAAGTACCATGTGAGCTACGAACTCGTCTGTGATGGTATCGAGGATGCTTGGAACGGAATGGATGAAGCGCACTGTGAGTACCGGTCTTTAATTACGGCCTGATGCATTCCTTTAATGTTGATTTTACAAAATGTGACCAGCCCTTCCCCGGCCCCGTGCATGTATAATAATTTGGAATTAATTCACAGCCACGGATTTCTATTCTATTCTATCACCCCTTTAAGTGATGTCCACAGGATGAAATTTCGGTAAATTTCGGGGGAAATCCTTTGCATTTTCGCGAATAAAGATACACAAATTAATTTATTGTTACCTACAAATAATCATACAGTCATCCCATACAAATATTTTATTGAATAAATTATAATATCTCGTTGTACTCTGCGGGGAGGGGGGACTTGATCCATCGACAATCCTCCTTTAATTGTACTTTATTCTAATTAAAATTAGCACAATTCAAAAGCATTTCTAACCCCCACTCCATTCCACTTTTCATAATTATTTACGGGCGAAAAAGCAGAGGCCTTTTTTTCAGAAAACCTCGGCACGCTACTGAAAATTGATACAAATTTGCCGCGGGGTTTAACTGCAGGTTTCACATGTCATGACAACCGGTACATGATTTTCGGAGGATACCAGTGTGACGGTGAAGAGGACTGCTGGGACGGCAGTGACGAAGCTTCGTGCGGCAGTCAAGGTAAGGCACAGTGTATATGTATAGCCGTATAATGCAACTAAACGGCTCATAAAATTAATGAAAAATGCCCAGACGTAAATAAGAACTACTAGTCCTGCTCTTGTTAGACACACACTGAGAACTGGAGAATGTATCTTCGTCTTGTTTCGTTTTCAATCAACCGCATGATTCAGTTTGGTGAGCAGCCACGTCATTCACCCCTAAAAGTTTCCTGAAAAATGGCCTTTTTAATATTTTTTTTGATGGAAGTCGATTGCCCAATGCAAGGTTGAAAGACACTCTAGGTAAAGGGCTACAACAGAGGTGGTACCGTGGTGGGGTTGGCCACATTTTAGGTTGCCAGCTCTACCGCCCTTACGATTTTCCCGGGTCCCGGTTTAGAGGATAAATCTTCACTAGATACCAAATATATTATCCCAATTTTCAGACCTGTAGGCCTGTGTCATTGCAAGGTTTTTCTTTCAACCATCGTCCCATTCCCTTGATCCACCGCGTAGAACAACCCCTGAACCCATCCCAGCCGGACACCGGTTCCTCTCCGGAAGAGTCGCCCTGCGTGTGGGGCGATTGGACGCCGTGGACCGCGTGCAACCCCTGTGGGGCCGGTACGCGTACACGGACCAAGCGTTGCGAGTGCCAAACTGCTGGATGTACAGCAGCCACAAACGAAGAGCAAGAGGAGAAATGTCGCGGAACTAGCTGTCCAACTGAAGCCAGTAAGTTAATGACAAAAATGGCAGAGTTGTAATCAAGTCAATCACAAGTCAATCACAAGGCATCACATGTCATCACAAGTCATCACAAGTCACTTCACAAGTCACTTTACAATTCTGGTCTCAAACCATACCGTACTATAACAAAAGCATTCCTTTGTCGTTGTTCATCCCATGTAGCTTGTGATCTGATTTGTGATCTGCCTTTGGATCTGACTTGTGATTGACTTGTCATTGACTTGATTACAACTCTGCAAAATGGGGTCATTTCATGGGCTGCTAAGCACAGTTCGCTTCTTTGGCACTAATAGTTTTTCTGAGTAGCAGTTTACAAAAAATTAATGTGATTTTCATAGTAAGCAATATTCATCACATGGAAATTTGGTTGGTTCTCCTGTTTTAAGACTTTCATGCTAAGCATATTTTCTGTGTTTGGCAGCTTCATGAAATTCGCTTACGGTCTGGTGCCACATCAACAAGAATACAATCATCACTTCTCAGAAAGAAAAAAATAGATAAGGCATCATCCTCTCTTTCAGTATAGGCCTATAGGCCTATGAATTTTCAGGAGCCTTCCCTGAAATTTTCCTAAGAAATCACAAATCCTCAAACTTCACAAAACGTCTGCAGAATGTTGTTCGTAATTTCAATCTGAAATGATTTGTTACCTTTCAAATGTGAATTTTGCTTTTGGATTTTGGATTTCTGAAGTGTCCCCACAAACCTCATTGTTTGTGTGTGTGCGGGGGCGTGACAAACACTGTTTTGGGGTGTGTTGCCGCCGATGACATTACAGCCAGAAAAAAACTATTTTGAGGTGAGGGAACACCCCATCATTTTTGCACTTTCTAAAATACAAAAATCTTCATTTCTTATACATTCAGCATTTTTTCAGAACTACTGCGGCAACCCCCCCCCCCCCCCGTTGACTTTTTTTGCTAGAAAACCAGAAAAGCAAAACCCTGTAAAGATCTTATTTTGCGTGTACGGGTAAGAACAAAACAAAGAGGTTAAATGGCTCCACCAACGTTGAGAAAGTGTGTCGTCCCCCCCCCCCCCCCGTAAAAATTTGGGAAACATTTTGGGAGTCAATTTTTTTTGGGGGGGGGGGGGGGGAATGTACGAACACATTTCAGAACACACCCCCCCCTCCCCCCTCCGCAAGAAATCATGGATCCGCCCCTGTTTACCCATCCAAGGGAAACAAAGACATTAGCCTCAAAGATGGCCGCTGCGCATAAGCTCTATTTTAATTTCCATAAATAGAGATGTTTGGCCCGCCGTGTCTGTAAACCATTGATTGAATTTGTTTGTGAACCTATAAACCTATACAAGGCGCAGGGTGCGGCACCCGTAGTTCGACGGCGGGGCAGGGACGGATCGTGGGCGGGGAGGATGCGGAAGAAAAAGCGTGGCCTTGGCAGGTTCAGCTGCTCTTCAATGGTAACTTCAAATGCGGTGGCACTCTGTACCAAAACAAATACGTCATCAGTGCAGCTCATTGTTTTGAAGGGTAAGGAATTTTTTCTCCAAATAATTATTCTGGAAGGGAGAAGTTACTGCTGACGTACATTAGCTACCGGTTCACTGAGTGTAACTGGGTATCGGTTAGACTCAACCCATACCGGTACATAATAATTTCAGTGGAAATTCCGGATAATATTACTTATAATAATATATTACCCCCCTCCCCCCCCAAAAAAAATAAAATAAATAAATAAATAAAAAAAAAATTGATTTTGTACTGTCAATTGACCGGGTCCCCTTTGTATTTTTTTTAAAAGAAACATGCCTAAGAGCTCAATTAATAATTAAATACATTGTATCTTGGCTGAAAATCACTTACATACTTAGCCTTCAGTTTCTTACTGAATAAGACATGCATACAAGGATATTTAATAGTAACTTTCTAATAGAACGTGACTGACAATGACAGGCAAAAATGAACGTATAATATAAGGTTTACTTTAGAAGCAAAAAGAAAACAAAAGCAACCTAGATCAATAAAATGGACGACAACTCGATTTTGAACCTAGCTGCTCTACAATACTGGTCAAGATAAAAAACCATCTTCTTTAAACTCTTACCGCAGAGACAAGAATGTCGCTAGTAAATGGGCCGTTCACCTGGGTAAGCTTGGCACCTATGACCGCTACGGAGCAGACATACATAAGAGCGACGTGTTGGAGATCCTGCGGCCCCCAAACCAGCCCTACAACTCGGCGTCCCTGGACAATGACATCGTGGTCCTGTTGTTAGCCAACCCCCCTAACTTACCAAGTACGACCCAGACCATCAACAACATCTGCGTGGACTACGGTAATGCCAAGACCTTCGACTCGTTCTCCAATTGTTACATCTCCGGCTTCGGGTTGACTGAAGGTGGGTTTTCTTACCAGAATTTGTTCATTCGAATTGATAAATTGATGAAAAGGAGGAGTTCTTACGAGCAGAAGTTTTTACGTGACCCTGTCTGGGTGTATGTCGAAAATTGGAAGAATTTCTATGGCTTCTGTTGAACATTAAAATAATTATTTTTATCCTCCATTTTATCTGGGACTCGGGAAATCAGTTCGGCAACTCTCGCATGCGAGTGTACTTGACTGATGATTCCAGTGATAAAATGTAAAAAGTCACTTCCGTGATTGCTCCGATTTCAAAGAAAACCCAGCAGTGAGCTAAACCACGTGGGTTATGCCAATTGCCATAAGAATGTTCCAACATAATGATTTCCCTTGACTGTTTTCCAGATAACGGCAATGTTGCCTCCGCTCTCCAAGTAGCCCCTGTCCCCCTCATCAGCGGGCAAGAATGTAACTCCTATTACTTCGGTAGTATCACCTCCAACATGCTGTGTGCCGGTTTCCCAAAGCTGGGCGGAGTCGACTCCTGCCAGGTAAAGTGGGCGGGGCGGGATGGGTAGTCTTTCAGGATAATAAATGTCATGTTGGGATTTGCGGACATAATGGAGGACGTCATACTATGAGGGGTAACATGAACAGTATGACTTTTGTGAGGGTTTTATGTTGTGAGTTATTTAGGAAAAATCGCAATGTTTCTTAGCAATGACCCCCTTGGAAACACACCTTATCATTATGTATGCACGATGGTTGAGGGCGCCATACAATCGGCCACAACTGCCCTGGACTCGAGGTGGCTACACGTGCGACTTCCAGAGCCGCATGTATAACTAAAGGCGTGGTTCTACAAAATATAAATTTCGGGGGTGGGGTGGGGGTGGGGGTGGGGGAGGGGGGGGGGGGGGTTATTGATGAGGCTGAAAACATTTGGGGCGGTAGGTAGTTGTTGAGGACAGGAATTAACAAAATTGTTGCGCAATTTTCGCAAAC
Organism: Hippasteria phrygiana; assembly: GCA_037893225.1. NCBI lineage: Eukaryota > Metazoa > Echinodermata > Asteroidea > Valvatida > Goniasteridae > Hippasteria > Hippasteria phrygiana. The sequence continues at coordinate 516,585 of JAZGUH010000796.1, read as the reverse complement.
CTTCGACTTTTTTGTTTCGTAAAAAAATCCAATTAAACAAGGAATAAAACATGATGAACAAAAAACTTTGGAGGAAGGCCAGACGATTTTTTTGGGGGTGGGGTGGTAAAATCCCCTCCTGTCCCTCCGTAGAACCGCACCTCATGTCTCTATAGAGAGGTGTGGCCTTTGAACGGGGTGCACACACTGTCCGAGTCACCGCAAGAGGGCTAACCATGCATGCACAGCGCAGATGAAGCCAACTCCATTGTTTTCAGAATTGTCCCCGAGTTTATAAAATTGATAGTTATTGAAGGTGTTTCTTCTTTTTGTAACGATGCCGACAGGGTGACTCTGGCGGACCGCTGGTGTGCACGGCGCCCGACAGCTCCGGCCAGACCCGCTGGTATCTGGTGGGTGTCACTAGCTGGGGTATCGGCTGTGCCCAAGTTGGAATTCCCGGAGTCTACGCCGATGTGTCCAAGTTCGTAAACTGGCTGCAAAATCCCGAAGCCTAAATTCGGTAAAGGCGAGTCACTGTTACACTGTTGTACACTGTTGAGACTGGTTTGAGTTTCCGAAAATAGTTACGTAGATAGTAAATTGGGTGTGATCCCTGGCTATACGGCATTCTGGGTTTATGACTTCTGACTAGCGCCCACCCGAACAAAGATACTGACAATTTGGGAGACCGCCAACATACGGCAAGATAGCTCAGTTGGTAGAGCGCCGGTACGGTGACCCGGAGGTCGCAGGTTCGAATTCCGCTCCTGCCAGTGTATTTGTTTGTTCACTTTGAAAATAAACTTTAAAGAGTCGTTTTTGGTTGAAGTGACTGGCTGATAACTTATTTCTAAATGTCCAATACTGTTCTGTGTTCAAAGGATAGACTAGTGAAGTGTTTGAATACACATCTTGTAAAACTTGTCATCTATGATATTTATTTATTTTTAGAAGTTGGAAGTGTGCTTCATCAATTTAAATTTACATTAATTCAGAAAGAAAAAAATAATTTGTATTAATCCTAACAGTCCCAAATTCAATTTTATGATAGTATGATAGATTGGGCTTTGGTGTTTTTGAAGTTTTTGGCCTAGTTTTTATTCACTAATTTGTTGAATTGATTTATTATTTTTTGTTTGTTTACATAGCTCTTTGTTGGTTGCATTTTATTAACTTATTTGCTTTTTTCATCCATTTATTCATTAACTCTCATTTGTTCATGTAGGCATTTATTTATCCAACAATGTTGATTACTTGTATAAATTCTTTTTACAATTATTTATTCAGAAATACTGCACGTTCACTGTTTCTTCTCGCTTTTCAACAATTTGCAACTATTTGTTGATGTATTTTTTTCATTATTTGAAATTTATTGGATTTGCAACTTTTTGTTCGTCCCATGTATTTTTTTAATTGCTGGATTTTGATATAATTATTTTTTGCAGTATTTTTGGCAGTATTATTTCTGCCTATTTATTTACTGCTGCAAGTATCGGTTTGTTTTATTTATTTATTTATTAGTTTCATAACCATTCATATGAACAAATATTTATTTGCTCACATTCACATTCGTTAATTTGCAGTTTGTCTTTTAACTGTTCGGCTAGAGATTAAAGCACTATACCAACGCAAAGCAGAATGTTGTGATTGTACTCACGGTTGGTCAAACAGCGTGGGGGGGGGGGGGGGAAACTTCCCCCAGCCGACGTCCGTTCCCCATATTTCCCCACCCCCATTTAAGAGCTTTAAATGAATTCGAACAAAACATAAGAGTACCGAATTCTGACGTCAGTTGGCGCTACAAACACATGAAGATTTGGACTGTTTCTTTGTTAACAGATAACAGCCAGTCATGCAAACACATTGACACAAAATACAAGTATTCTGGTTCCAAACATTGCATTGACGTCATCACTTCGGTACTTAGTTTTACTTTTAGTCCCCCTTACAAAAATGTGTACCCCGGGTGCGCCAAGAAGTTTCGCAGCAGTTCGGCCTACATTATTATATTCTACAGCAATTTCAGGACAAACGCATGTGTACAGCCCAATTGGGCTACATACAAAGCTTCGTGTCTCTTAAGACTGCCTACTAACCTTGCTGTATGTGTGCTCCAAAGGTTGAGATGGATCCAGAAATGAATACGCCCGTCGGTCAGGGGTAGTGATATCAAGTATTTTTTTTGGAGGGGCAGGAGTGGGTTAATAGGGATTTTTTGACATTACAAAACATTTGATAGCGCCCACTCGAACAAAGATACTGACAATTTGGGAGACCGCCAACATAGTGCAAGATAGCTCAGTTGGTAGAGCGCCGGTACGGTAACCCGGAGGTCGCAGGTTCGAATCCCGCTCGTGCCAGTTTCTTTGTTCACATTGAAAATGTATTCAAAATGTTATTTAATAGAAAACCTGAAAGTTTTTTTGGGACCCTAACGGTTACCCCGATTCATTTATACATTTTATTTAATCACAGTTCAACGCAATGGCACATCCATGATTATAAACTGAATATAAAACGAGACAAGCAATATATGTATACCCAGAAAGATATGGGACCAAGGGGCAGGGGTCCCCCCCCCCCCCTCCTTGTCCCTATACACACTCCATACTATTGTTACCTAACACATCCCCCTTAAAAATTCCTGAGATTCCGGGAACACAACGACCAACACAAAAGAGGGGGGGGGGGAGGGGGTCCCTCTGTCCCATTTCTTGCTTCAAATGTATATAATTATGTGCTTCATGTACAATGTAATTCACAAAATCTTAATACACACAAATACATTTGCCTAGATTAAATCGTATTTGTGAATAGACGTGAACAATATAAAGTACACAAATACTAGCCAAGGCTATGACTGAAAGCTGCAAAGATCTTGATAAAATTTGTCTAAACTAGCAATCTTTCAATGAAAGCAATCTTTCAATTCAAACACATGTCTGGTATATTCCTAAGCCAAACGCCGCTGTATTTAGCTATTTTATATGCACATTCAGTGAATACATAATTATGGCAGTTCAACCCCACCCTTTCTGGAGTTTCCATCTACTACACGTACTGACCATGATCTAAACCCTGAAAAATATTTAATTTCTAACAAATACACAAAATATTTTGCGATTCTAAAACTAGAATTATTTCCGACTGTATAAAAATAGAAAAAAAATGTTCCGAGTAATACATATAATAGATTAACAGTTACAATTTGTATTCCCAACACAAGCCTAATTAAAGCTTAAAAAGGTAATACATGTGCTGCATTTATAATTTGTTTTTGAATATATCTGCAACAAAAATGAAGAAAAATCAGCACAAAACACTGGCAATGGTTACGACTGATAGCTCAGGCACAAATCTCAGTAAAACAATTCCCCAGTATCACTCTCAAGATCCCAAATACCTCTTATAAGAATCCCCAATATCATTTTAATATTCCTATACCATTCTCCCCAATATTTTTCCAATATAAACAAAACAAAATAACTATAGGTGCATTTGTATAACCCGTAACCGCATCCCAAGTACAGCTATACAACCATATACCCCCAATATCATTTCCAATATCCCTCTATCATCTTTACCAAGAGTCTTAATCTTTCCCAAGATTTTCAAATGTTTTGAAAAGTGTAACAGGTACATTTACATAACCACAACCCATTACAGCGATGCACCTTTGAGACTTAAAGTTGTGACACCCTTTAAGGAATAGATTTCCATCGTTCCGTATCGACAAGCCTCCCCCAAACTCCATTGAAAGGATGAATGTACTCGGTCGGTTGGCCCTGCTGGTCCACCAGTGGTCGGTTCTCATTGGTCCATTTGAAAAGACTGCCCTCTAAGTTGAAGAATTGCCAAGCTGCGGAAACAGAGTAAACAACAATGGTTGTATGTGCGATTTGCTTACGTGATTATTGTTTGATTATTCTCACTTTTCCTGATTTTTCTTATCTTGCTTACTTGAAACCGTGCCTACTTTAATACACACTTACTTGCCAGTTTGCTCATGTTCCCTTGATTGTTTGATAACTCTTTTTACTTGCATGTCTGATATCGAGTTACACTTTTGCACCGCTTTTTGTAAGTGGGCTCCAAATGATACCCCTATCCAAGTATAACACAGGTGTACCCAAATGAGAGGTTCGGGGAGCACATGGTTCTCTTTAATTAATACAAGTTTGTTTTCCCCACGTTCAGCAGCCTGTCCTGATAATTCATATTCCAAACCCTCTCCACCTCCTCACTGACAAAAATAAGTAAGGTCACAAACACGGACAATGACAAAAGAATGCATTTTGTCACATTTCATTTCAATAGTTTGTGACTCAACTTTGCACGAACTGCAATTTAATGTGACTTGTGATTGACTTGTGATTGACTTGACTGACTTGTGACTGACTTGTGATTGACTTGTGATTGACTTGACTAACTTGTGAATGACCTGTGATAACTTGTGATAACCCGTGACTGACCTGTGATTGACTTGTGATAACTTGTGATAACCTTTGACTAACTTGTGATTAACTCGTGACTGACTCGTGACTGACTCGTGATTGACGTGACTTTCTTGTGATAACTTGTGATAACCTGTGACTAACTTGTGATTGACTTGACTTGTGACTGACCTGTGATTGCCTTGTGATAACTTGTGATAACCTGTGATTGACTAGTGACCGACTTAGAATTTAACAAGTGATTGACTTGTGATGACTTGAATACAACTCTGAATAAGACCCTTTAGGAGGCACTAACTCATCAAGGAGCATTCTTATAGGGTACAAGCTCACATTGGAAAGCCGGGTCTGGTGTGGTCGCTTTCTGAATTTTGTCGGTCAATACAGATGACCGATAGCCCACAGAGCAGTACAGGACAACGTTAGCAGCAACCAAACCTGGAGATTCACCTGTTGAAAATAAAACGAGCAAATTAACATGAAGATATTGAACCTTCAAACACGAAGCTGCAACGTATACCAGTAACATGTGTTACTTTTTGCCAGTTGACTGTCACTTTTAACCCAACTTCTGCACTTTCAATGATTTGATAGAATAAAATTTCAAGAGAAGTGGCACTCGGTGCTGGCATTATTCTCTCTGCAATAGACATGAAGGAGCTTTGCCAACTTGAAGAAAGCTTAGCTGCCGTTAGGAAATCTAGATTATCAAAAACTGTCGAATGCAACCTGCTGTGAAATGTGTAATTCTTACACTTTGCTTCCTGCACCATGAGTTTCTTTACGCTCTCCATGTCGTCAGTCTCAAAGTTGACATTGATGCTCTTGGCAATATGGCTGACGGAATACTCCAACTCTGGTCTAGCATCCTGCGGAAGAAAATACCACAAAATGGAAAAAAAACACCAAACAGACAAACTGACAAACAGACAAACAGACAAACAGCCCAACAGACAAACAGCCCAACAGACAAACAGACAAACAGACAAACAGACAAACAAACAATGGTATCATCACACTCAACATCACAGCTGTCCCATTCACTACTAAGATGATGTGCTAAGATGATGTACCTGGAGAGATTTTTAAAATCAGCTAGGAACAGCACAGTGCTGGAAATAAACCATCCATCCATGTTCAGAACAGTATAAACACATGGCACAGCCCTTTAAATTTGAGACTTTTTGTGGTGCAATTTCGGGGAAGAAAGTTTCTATCTTCTGAGTTGGATGTTATTGGCAGATTATGGCCACCCAGTGTTCACACACATGCTAATTTTTGACAAAATATTTATGGATCTTGCTGACATAAATCTTGAAATAACAGGTTTTGCCACATGTTTAGACACTTGCTTTCGAGGAAGGTTGGTTATTTTTATTTAATTTATTTTCCAAGATTTTGCTGTTCCTTAAAGTAAAACCTTTTTTTAGGCACCTTCTACCAATGCGGTAGAATCAAGTGAACATAGTTTGCATATTAACAATGTCCCATCACATCAGCTACATTTCAAAGCAGAACGAACAAAATATTTTGACAAACAAACAAATTACTGCACAAGGTGTCTTAGAGTTGGCCCAGGGGGCGTGGCGACTCATCAATCATATATAACGGTAAAGCCTAAGAGACACATACACGTGCAAACAGTCAGAAACGATTTCCATCAAACTTGAAATCATATGATTGTAAAACTTGCATGTCATTTCCTATCATTCCCCAGCATATGGGGAGGGGGGGGGGGGGGGGCCTTGGAGCCTATTAAGCTCAAAATCTGGAGCATGTTAGAAAAAAAAAAAAAATTTTAGGGGGCGGGTTACAGTAATAGTCCAAGACCAGGCAAGTGGACGGTAAACCCATGTTCATTTATTTATTTATTTTTAAATAATTTTTTTAATTTAACAGGTAAAAAATAAATCTTTTTTTGGGGGGGATTTAACCGGTAAAAAGGAATCACCCTTTGATTCCACCCTTTGATTCCATGGGGACATTTTTAATGTCAAAACTTACAATGATAATCAACTTCTTGTCCTTTCCGTCTGTGTCAGTTGCACGATCTGTGGTTGGTGCGGTGGTCACTCCACCGTCCATCCACTGCTGAAGGATTGCTGTGGTCACACTCTTGACAGAAGGGAATTTCATTCGGATGCCTTGAATAATGGCTCGGAAACTTAATGAGGTAGTCTGGGAATGGAAGTCAATACTACGGTTAGACATTGGTGGGCACTGATGTTTGAGATGCTATATTGTGCTGTCAACAGGATACAATTTTCCATGCAATCTTTTTTGTCACTGATTCTAGTTGGCTAGGCAGCGGCGGCGCAACACTTTTGAAAGTGGTGGGGGGGGGGGGGGGGGCAAAGCAGCACTGGTGCTATGTTTTTCTTTATGCGGAACTGCCAAAAGTGGGAGGGGGGGGGCAGTGGCCCCCCTGTTCCGCCGCCAGTGAGGCTAGGCCTATTAATATTAATATCATCATTTTAGTGATGCTGTACCCTTTTTTTTTTTTTTTTACTTTTTTTTAGGGATTTTATTGTTAAAAGAAATTTATACTAGGCCTAACTCCAATTTTAATTATTTTCAGTATGTTCAACAATATTTTGGTAATTGTTTTGACTTTCTTCATGTTTTTCAGTAAATTCAGATGAAGCCATGCTTGACTAGTTGAAATATGATTTAATCCTAACCCTCCAGGGTATTTTGGCTAGAAACCCTGGCAGACGCATCAGATTGCATACTTTGTCACATTGACTTGTGTGCAGAGTGCAGCAAGGTCAAGCTGTCACCACAGATGCACTGTGCTGCGTCTGGCAGGGTTAGAGTTAAGGCTAATACAATGTCACATTGTCACAAATGTCCTATCGCAGTAGACATCTGTATCCATATGTCTTATTCCTCCATGGTTTAAGCAATGCAACCCAGGGGAAAATTAGAGTAAAGACACGGGTAAAGTGTGGTTTGGGCAAAGTGTGGTTTGGAGAAATGGCGTTTGGGGAAGTGTCGTTTGGGGAAGTGGTTGAGGGCGAAGTGAAAATGGGCGAAGTCAAAGCGTAGTCTGATGAGTACTAGTTAGGGGGCGTGGTTAACTAGTGGCGATACAGCCTATTAACCCCTATTAACCCCTTGCGTACGGATGACACATGTGGGCGCAAAAAAAAACAGTATCACCAGGCCGGATGACGCCACTGGCTGCTGTTTGTGCAGTTTCAATCCATTGTTGGATTATTGTTTATGATACGGTTGACTGCACAAACACATTGTAGCGGTTTGATTTGGCTGCCAGAACCGCCGCGACACCCCCCGTAAAATACCGTGCCCAAGGGGTTAAAGGGCCTGTTTGGGAAAGATTTTACTTTAATACCCCCCACCAAAATCGGTAAGGAACAACAAATCTTGGAAAATAATCAACCATTTGTGTTTATAATTGTAGAAACACTTGGAACAACCTTTAATTTTGAGAATTTTGTTGGGACATTTTAGTGCAATACTAGGGAAAGAAAGTTTGTGTTTTCTGTGTTAGAAGTTCTTGGCACAGTGCAGAGTGTATGGTAACTCAAAGTGTTCACATACATGTTGATTTCTTCCTAATTCTTTTTACAGATTTTGCTGACATAAATCTTGAAGTAACAGTATCAAGGAGGGTTGGATATTTTCTAAGATTTTGCTGTTCTTGACCGATTTTGGTGGGGGTAGAGTAAAATCTTTCCTGTTTGTTTTACACGAATCCGGACCGTGATCAGTGATCCGGCCGCTGGTTCGCTCCATCTGTGGGCGTGTTTGTTTCACGCAGATCCGGAGCGCGATCAGTGATCCGGAGCGTTGAAAGCTCCTCCGGATCACGTTTTAAGGGATCCTGCTCGCGAGGTGGGTTCGCAAGATCCAAGATGGCGACGTGCGAGACGGGCAGAGAAAAAGTGACTGTATTTTTTGGTAGATTTGAAGCATCTAAGTTAACAAGCTTTTGTGACATAGTCATAAATTCTTTTGCAGTGTAATTTTGTTATTAAAGCTATGTACGATTTATTTACTTTTCTAGAAATACTTGATAGTTTATCATAAAAATAACCTTACAAAATCTGAAGCAGACGACATGTCGTGTAGTACAAATTCTCCCAGCATGCAACATATAGCGAGAGGGATTCGCGATCCTGTTTGTTTTCGTCCGGCTTTGGATCACCTCCCGATCTGTGTGAAACAAACAGGCCCTCGAGGGCCCTCCTTAGGCGGAATCTGGTGGTGAAAACATACAGATCACTGATCGCGATCCGAATTCGTGTGAAACAAACAGGACCTGTGTGCCTTCCTTCGTAAAAACTCGGTAATAACTCAGCTGAGGATAATTCGCTGCAGCATGCACATACATAACAACATAGGGCCTCTCATTATTTAGCCTACATTAAAAACAAATGTTGATGTTGTTAGCCCGCCCTCTGTTGAAAGGCACAACCGCCAATAATTAAGCAAGGACGGTCAATAGAGGGCGGGCCAATAACAAAGCCAAAAATTATCGCTGCTGGTGCATTTTGCATGTTTTGTGAAAATGGAGTTCCGTCTTAACTCGTGTTTTATGCCAGTAATGGCCCTCTTGTTTGTCCTGATTTTGATGAGCCTGTTTACACAAAGGACAGATGCCTCTGTTTCTGAAACATTGGAGAATTTTAAGAACTCCGATGCCGTGCAACAAGCACAAAAGGTAGGCCTAATGATTTGATTATACTTATTTATAGGCCTATGGGCAGGCCATGTAGGCCGGTGTCATGCCAAAAAGTGTCCGGTGCCAAATACTGTCCGCTCATTAGCATACTGCTCTCTGATTGGTCAAATACTGGCCGCTGAGCACGCGCAAAAGACATGGACACTATTTGGCATGTATTACATGCCAAATAGTGTCCGCTGCTAAAAAGTGTCCGCTCATGCGTTGCAACGTTGCATTATGCACAGCACAATTTAAACACCCACACACACACAAAGCATGGAAGAAAGCACGCTACTAAATACTGTCCGTTCCTTGTCAAATACTTTTTTTTTTTTTTTTTTTTTTTTTTTTTTTTTTTTTTAACTATAACAAGTTAGGCCTACAGTACGTATTCATGTACCAGCGACTTATTTTGAATTGTTGAATGACTTTTTTTTCTTGACAGGCCGTTCAATTTTATCATACTGTCTGCTAATTGTTACTTATGTTCCCCTTCATATTTCCCCCAATGTTCTCCTCTCCAAAATCCACTTTTTAATGAGAACTTATCATCACGCAGTGTTGATAGATTGACAGCAAGGACGCGATGGATGCACGTACGGACACTATTTAGCAAGCTTCCGGTATCGCGATGACGTAATACCCACTTGACTAATCAGAGAGCAGTATGCTAATGAGCGGACAGTATTTGGCACCGGACACTTTTTGGCATGACACCGGGCTGTAACTTAGTGTAAGCATGGATGGAGGTAGGTTCCTACCTCCATGGTGTAAGTATTATTAAAATATTAATATTCATCATGTGTTCTCCATTCTCATAATCAATATTTATTAGGTTACCACTTTTTAGTGTACAATTACCTTCGATCTAGCCCTAGAATGACGCTATGATATAGCGTCATAGCGCCCAAGTATGCAAAACAGTCCTATGCTAGAAACCGAAGATCAAAAATCACACTTTACCTGCATAAATATTCTTGGCATCATTTTATTCAAACAGTTCAACAGCCCATCTCCCTGTTCGGATAGAAATATTCCTCCAAGAATGTCAAGAACAGGAGATATTTGCGGCGCAAAATCGTCTCCACGCGACGCTGACTTCACAAACACGAGGAGTAATACCCACATTTAGAACATTCATCAACAGAGGGCGCAATTTACAGTCGCCGCGTGCACAAGTACCACGCGACAGACATGGGTTATTTATGTCTGTGGGCGTGCACGGCCGAAATTGCGCCCTCTGTTGATAAACGTTCTAAATGTGGGTATTACTCCTCGTGTTTGTGAAGTCAGCGTCGCTTGGAGACGATTTTGCGCCGCAAATATCTCCTGTTCTTGACATTCTTGGAGGAATATTTCTATCCGAACAGGGAGATGGGCTGTTGAACTGTTTGAATAAAATGATGCCAAGAATATTTATGCAGGTAAAGTGTGATTTGTGATCTTCGGTTTCTAGCATAGGACTGTTTTGCATACTTGGGCGCTAGGACGCTATATCATAGCGTCCTTCTAGGGCTACCTTCGATCCTACTATCGCCAGATCATGTCCAAATGTTAAAAAGACGATAAGGGGTCCAAGTTCCTTCCTCCATGCTCGGACTACGTTTGCACAAAAATCGGTCGATCGCGCAAGCATCAGTCGATTAAGCAGCGCAGACTTCAATGTGCGATCTACCATGGAGGAATAAGGATCTACCAAAAAGTTGGCGGATCGTGTGAGAACAGGTTTGCACGATCCTGTCCCGATTTTGTAGCAAATTTCTGGACACCACCTTGTCTTGCTTGTTTGTTGACTTTAACTTTTTAAGCTTTAAGTTCTGGACCAGATCTCAACATACTAAAATTTATGTAACGATGTTAATATGATTTACTAACTTGTTATGTTCGTAGTAGTACCAACTAGTATCAATATCGTACCAATTCATCAGTGGGGATTAACTTTGTTATTGATAGTGAAAAATCCTCTAAATTATTCCCCACATAATTTCAAAATAATTGTTATTGTGTACAGGAATGGTCCCGTGCAAGAGCCAAAACACAAAGCTTTATCAACAAAGCATCAAGTGGGCAACTTGCTGATGACATCACCACGTACATCGATAATACCTTGATGAAGATGTTCAGCATCAGAGGTACGACACATACTGTTCAAATTCATCCATGTAGCATTTGACCGAGACCTAATTGGTCCGTCATAAAATGTGAAGTAGATTTAAATAGGTGACTGAAAGTGACTTGTATTCACGGTTTCAGCTAAAAGGGTGTCTGGGTGTCTCTTGTGCATTCTGTTTTGATTTTTGGACAATTTGGACAACCCTGCTTTATTTGGAGGAAAATAATTAAATGTTGTTATACTTTCATCTTATTCGTGCTGTCATTTTAGTGAGTGAACTGCAAAAGACATTGAAGAAAGCCCAGCAGACCTGGCTTGGCCCCGCCCTCACGGCTCTCTGGGTTCTCCTCGGTTACGTCACCGTCAAGCTGACCTCGGTGACGTCATGCCTGGTTGCCATGTCAACTACGCTCCTGATACACTCAGTCTATGGTCCAGTAGTGGTCTTCACCCAAGTCATTGTTTTCATAGGTGAGTTGCCGCCCGCAGGTGAAATTTGTAACCAAAAAATGTAGAGAAGTGATTGAAGGTCCTCCGATTAAAAAAAAAAAAAGAAGACTTACATTAACTCCATGCACTTGTTCATCCAATTTACTATTAATTTCTACCCTGGTTTTGCCATTCTGAAGGTGTTTTATGCCTCTTTCAGCAATCTCTAGAATTTGAGGCTGTGGTAAATTTCCTTATTCATGAGCAAAGTAGTGATGTCATTGTGTGCACATTCCACAGCATCAAAGCTGATTTATGCATAGCAGCAGTTATTTAAAACAAAATTCCTGGATTACTTTTCCGAATTTGTTTCCTCAATTTATTTTAGTGCTTGGTAGCCCGTCAGTAAAATGCAATGTACAAATAGCTATGCAATACATAACATTTCTTTTGAGTACAGCAAATGCCCAAACTGTGTAGTGAGCGCCCCTAAGCAATGTCACAGAAACAATGCCCTCCTAAGTCGAGAAATACCACAAACATTTTGAATAGTAAAATAGAACATCTTATTGTTATTACATGTCCAAAAAGGGAATGCCATTATTATTACACAGTTCAGCATTAATATTTGAACAAAATATCTTTTGATATGATTTTGATTTCATTGATTTGTTTTTGATTACAGGTCTGTGCATGTATATTGTGTCGTTGATTGCCAACAATCTGGTCTTGTCTGCTATCTCCATTATCACCTTCTACGTTTCCTATTCCATCTTCGGTTTGTGCCGACGAGGGTACTCACAGAGCGTGCTCTATGACCTCGAGGATCGGGTTGCCGACCTCAGTCAGAAGACGGCAAGCATGGAGAGCAAGATGGAGGACATTGAGGGGAAACTGGACCTGCTATTAGAAAGCAGGAAGTGATCACGTGCTTGATCTTCTAGAGTGCTGCACATTGTTTTTGAAAAAGCAAAATTCATTTTTTTGCATCAATTTTGGTGTTTAGGAAATGTCTTCAGTTTGTGCTGGTGTCTGTATAGGCAAAATAATTTTTAGCATAGTGACGTTTACAAAAAAAAAGGAAGGCGGCCCTTTTTCTTTTACTCCCATTTTTAGATCTTTCCAGACAATATCTTCCAAGACCTCTGCACTAGAAAGCAGGAGGTCGTGGGTTCGAGTCCCACCCCAGTGATTTTTTCCAAATAATCTCTCGGGACAACACTGAGTGTACAGTGTTTGTAAAATACGTCGGTGAAGGGCAAAACCCAATATTGAATTTATATCACCCGACGCAAATTCCATCTTATGAATAATATCTTCCAAGATGGCTGCCCTCATTTTTTTTCAAAATGGCTTTCACTGACATTCGAGTTTCCCCATATTGATTTAAGATATGCAATAGATTGACTGAAGTACTTGACCTTTTTGCTTTGCATTAAAAAATAATTTTCCTGGGGGGGGGGGGGGCGGCAGGGGAGTGGGAAAAAAGAGGGGACCACGCAAATAGAAGCAGGATAGAGCTTTTAAGCATGTTTATTTCTATTTTGCCTGACGTGATCCTGCATGTATATGTAAACGTCCGAGTTCGGACAAGGATGGTGCATTTTTTGGAATACGTGTACATGTAATTGACCTATCGCCATTTACGAGTTAACCACGCCCCTTAGACAACCCTATGGGAATTTTGTGTGGTAAATTTTGTTTGTCTCAGATTTTGCGCGTTCCACATGGAATTATAATTGATGTGATTGAACAATAATTCAAAAGCTGCGTTGACGTGATTCGACCGCGATAGGTCAATTAGCAAGAGGTCGTTCTCATGCTTCGTTTCAATTTGTCAATGTTTTCATCGCATATTTAATTAAGGAAGTGAACGTTTTTGGCTTTTTCCTTGGTGTTGAAGTTGTAATCTGATATAACACAGTTATACATGTATTCATTTGAACTTGAACAACTGACATTGAAACCCTTTACAAGAAAATATGAAACAAAGTACACATTGGAAGATTTTAAAAGGTTCCCGTTGGTTTTTATCACTCTATATTGTGTAGTTTTGATTGTTATAAAAAAAAAAGGAAAAACGTTCAGAGAATGCCCTAGTTATGCCCCTTTTAAAATCTGTTTATTATGAATTACACATTCAACAGTCTTTTTAGATTTTTGTTAGATTTTGTATGCAATGTTTAAGTTTTTTGTAAAAAAAAAAACAGGACACAAATTAAATTAAAAATGCCTACATATCTTGCCACCATATGCATAATTCGTCACCAACACCACGAACTGACGCTCTCTAGCGCGTGAGTGCCTGCACGCAAGCATATTTTACAGAACCGAGTAATTTTCGTTTTCACGAACTGACACCATTCTTAATTTCACGAGTTAAGAGGTTTTTAGTTCAATGTTTCTGTAACCCCACAAGTATACAGATGGATTCGTGTCAAAGCTTTTAAAGCGTTTTTCTTGGAATGGTATTTCCACTACATGCTTGCGTGTCAGTTCGTGAAACCGAAATTTACTCAGTACGCGGTTTCACGAACTGACACCCAGGTGCGCGTGAGTGTCAGTTCGTGAAAATGGTGACGAGTTTTTGAGCCCCTCAGTTTTAGGTTTGCGCCAACAGGAAAGTGTAAAGGTAAAATCGGTTTGTAGTCCTTTTGCAGATTAGATGAAATTGTTGTTTAATTGTTCAGTTGGGTAAAAGCCTAAATAATGTGTGTGTTAAATGTCAATGTTTGTATATTTAGGGTGGTGAAATGTGTCATGTAATGAATTCATTTCTGAGTAAATGTTATGTAACTAGCTGTTTAATTTATTAAACTTTTGCTGTTGTACAAAATCAACTTAATAAGTTGATGTTTATCAACCAATCTTCCATAGTGATACTTTAAGTGTGCCTACCTTTTTATTAATATTTGCAGAGATTGATGTGGTAGTGGACTGTACGAATAGATTTGTACAATTGTTACTCAGTTCAGATGTACCGTAATGTCTACACACAAATCTTGTATTTCAAGTTCATTTTATTCAAAGACTTGGACGGGAATGATATGATTACAAGAGTGGGCAATAAAATCGAAGTATTCACAAGCGCAGTCTCTCTTACGGTTTCCATTGCCGCTTGCGTTGAAGAACTGAGATCGTTAAACAGTCGTCATGGAAATACTGCAAATATGAAATCCCTAAAAATCTAATTTAATTACAAATGTACATTTCAAGGCACAAGACGAGAATTTAGTCAGCATGAAGACTAAATTATACAAATTCTTTTCAATTTTCTTCTGTGATCGGACACACATTACAAACGTGTATCTAAAGCCACATGCAGATTTTGTTTTTCCATTTTTAGCCAGATTTTGTTTGTATTAAATTAAAACATGCAAAGGTCTTATCGAGACGCCCCAGTTTAACGGAACAAGAATTTTGTGAATGTCTATCAATTCTACATTGGAAAGAAGTTCTTTTAAACTTTTATCAAGATTGTTAAAACTTATATTTGATACATCAAATCTTGCAATAACGTGATGAAACACCAGCCATGGTTATAGCCAGTGATGACTGGCTGATTACCCACACTAAATTTCACTTGACCAGTTCACGCCGGGATTATTTTTCATGAGCCTGGGTGCCAGACGGGTTCAGGCCATCATCTGCAGGTAGCACACCCAGATATTTCCGGCCTCTCACTGCGAGCCGGTCGCTGACAGATATTTCCGCTGGGTCCCGTTCTGGTTAATATTACTTAACAGCTTACCAACTCTAATTCACTCTCTCAATCTCTGCATGTGAAAGCTATACAATGTATATCGTAAATGTTCGGGCTAAAAATGTTACAATTCATTACTGCTATTGAAAAACTGCAACGTCGGCTACTTACAACTTGAAAGAAAAAAACAAAACACTACGGTACGGCTTAGCTTTACCTCCATGGTTTGTATAAGTTTAAATGTCTCATGATGGCAAGCCGTGCAATACGGCTATGCATTTTTTTGCCCATAGAAATCTGCTTATAATGGCTTAGTATCCGATAGATCAGAGTTGTAGTCGAGTCCCTGCAAGTCCTTTCACAAGTCCTTTTGCAAGCCCAGTCGGAGGTCCTTTCACAAGTAACTGGCCGAACAATGACAAAGGAATGCCTTTGTCAAAGCTCATTTGAATAGCTTGTGATTGGGGTTAGGACTGGAGGGTTTGTGATAGACTTGACTACATCCCCTGCGATAGATACACAAATTTTCCATTAAGCCTAAATATAATTCCGTAGCAAAAGAAACTTGCACATATGACCTTATGATAGATACATTTGTGAGATCTTTTTTCTTTTTTTTAGTTTACATCTCGATGGCTCCACCGTCATAATTTTCAGCAGAGGGTGGTGGGGTGACGATGCTCGGTTTATGGGACTCTTGCATCTTGCTGGTGTGCTCCAGGAGGGACAGGCAGACGAATGCCCAGTTGTAAAGATTCTGCGCGGGGAGGGAACCGTGCTTAGCAACAGCACCGTGAGGTACATCTGTGGTGTGAGTAGAATGAAAAAAATAAAATAATTGTTAACCTCTTGGATGATGACCATAGCTGTGGTTTGAAAACCCACCTGGCTGGTTGTCATCTATATGCGCATTCCTGCATATACTCGATCCATGTTTCAACTATGGGTGTGTTCGAGTAGCTCACCCGGATCGACTCGGGTGAAGGCAGACGGGTCAGCCACGAGAGCTGGGCTAATAGAACGGTCAAACGCCCTCTCCTGTTGATGTCACCTTGCACTCGAGTCGGCCATGGAGGAATAAGAGTCGGCGATTGGGTAGTTACGGACACCTCTTTATATTTGATCCATTTCGAGTCAAGGTTGTTCTTATTCCAAAATTAATTTATCAACCTAAAGTATACTCCTCTTAATTCTAATGACATCATCATTTTTTTGTAATTCTGAACAGTTTCCTGCGGGAGAAAATGACGTGTTTTGCGGTTGGTGTCTTGCGAATCAGTGCGGTCTTCACCATCTTTGTTTTCGTGTTGCATTTTGTCATCTTCGTTGTCGTTTTACCCAAAAAACTCTGCCCTCTATCTATGACATACCTGTTGGTTTTTAATGTTGCAATCTAATTTGCTAAGTCCAATAACTTAAAAGTGGATTTTGTTCTCTTATAGGAACAGTCCTTAACTACACAATCGCCCTTGAGGTCAGCCATTTTTAATTCCTCGCTCCAGTAGAATAGAGTACCGATGTGATGACGTCAATCAATGCAATGTTTTGAACCATAATACAGTCCAAACTGCATGTGTGTAGAACCATTGCCCCGGCAACTGACGTCAGACTTCGGTACTCTATTTGTGGGTAGTCAGACTTAACTACGCATGCGTGTGACGTAATTCCACCAGTGACTCTGCTCGGCGAGCAGGGTCTGTGGTGGCTGACCCGAGTGAGCCCCGGGTATGACGTCAGACTTAATCGAACAGCACGGGGCTAACCAGAGTCGACCCGGGTGAGCTACTCGAACGCACCCTATATTTTTGAAAGGGAGTGTTATGAATAGATGGAGTTTTTTTTAACAAAGCTTTCATTCACACGAAAGGTGGGCTCCAAGTGCAATTAATAGGACCACTCTATTCAGTGTGGTGCCTATTGTTTGCATTTACACTTGGCTGCACAGCCTGTTCTTGGCATACCAGAACCCCATCAATAACAGCCGGACACCAGGGCTCAATTTCACAGAGCTGCTTAGCAAAACCAGCCGGGAACCCGTCACAAACTACATCGCATGAAATTTGGGCTGGCAGCCTTTTTTTGGTAAGCACAGTTATTCTGTGCCTAGTTAAATTTTGTGCTGAGAAGCTCCATGTACTTGACACCAGAGATGTAGTCGAGTCCATCGCAAGTCCCAGCAAGTCCATCACAAGCCCTTCAGTCCTAATCCCAATCACAAGCTATTCAAATGAGCTTTGACAAAGGCATTCCTTTGTCATTGTTCATCCAGTTACTTGTGACCGGCTTTATGAAAGGACTTCTGACTGGGCTTGCGAAAGTACTTGTGGAAGGACTTGCAGGGACTCGACTCCAACTCTGCTTGGTACCAGAGCTGGCCAGTGCTACTAAAAAATGTTGCAACGTAAACTCAACTTTGTTTTGGAAGCTGAGCTGAATATTAGCAACTTTCAAGCCTCAGAAATTAGCGCTAGGTCTCGTTTACACCCAGTAAGGCTTCTTTTACAATGTAGTTCCACCAGTCTTTTTTTTTGTTCGTTTTAAACACAGATGACCTAGCTATATTGAGAGAATTCAACTAGCTACCGGCTAGCTGTGGAGTTAGCTGCTCATCTAAACATACATAAGGTAAGGCCCGAAGTCCATTTAGGGCCGGTCTGCATACCGGCTCCCGGTATCAGACCGGTTTAAACCGCGGCCGGTATTATACCCCAAGTCCACTTGCTCGTCCGCATTTCAAAGCCACCTTAATGAATAGATTTGCGGTTGAGCTTGGCTAGCCTGCTGCCTGATGGCCCTGCAGAGTGTTTACAATGGGGAGTTTATTGACTGATGACAGACTGAGTATATGCGTATGTGTAGGTGATAATACAGAAGTGTGAATACTGTGTGGTCAGATTTGTCAAGTGGCAAACTCTTTGAAACTGAGCAAACATTTATGGTTTTTGTTAACCCATGGAAGATTTTTATCGGATTAAAGTCACCCCATTGTCTGCATTGAGAAGGAGTTCACCAGCCCAGGAACTGGACACAATGGACACGCAAACCAGGCAAGCCTTCCAGTAGAGGCTCGGACAGTATCCAACCCGGTTTGGGAGGATTAAAATGAACCGGTTTGCATACCGGGAGCCGGTATACATACCGGCCCTATTTGGACTTGGGGCTTAAAACCCACAGCACATTTTATTTGTATAGATTTGTCTGGATGTTTATTGAAGCGTAGCCCTGCTCAAAAGGGGTGAATATTTTTGAGACATTGATTGGACATAATTACCTTTGAGTCGGGATGAAATCTTGCTGACGGCACCGACGGCGTCCGAGGCCGTGGGATCAAACTCCTCAATCTTTCTGATCAGCTCTTGATTGACAAACTGCAGAAGTGAGAGGAAATAACGATCGTAGTTAATTCATTGAAAACCACTGCTTCTACTGTTGTACACAATGCATGGGAGAGGACTGCTCTCAGTTTTGAAATTTTCTGGAGAGTTTTAAGGCAACCCGACTGTTCCAATTTACATCTTCACATTGATTACGCAGTACCCGCTGCTGCATTGATTCGAATCGGCCAGCCGACCTTGGCAAGCTCGGAGGTCGTGGGTTAAGATATCTGCACTAGTAAGCAGGAAGTCGTGGGTTCGAAGCCCGCCCGAGTAAGCCTGTGAATTTTTACACACAGGCTCTCCGAAAGCACTGAGCATACAGTGCTTCATATATTACGTCGGGTATGGGCAAAAGAGAACAATCTCTGTTCTAATTTAAACCAGACTTTTGTTTGATTTTTCATTTGTCTGAGGCTCTCTACTCTCAGACGTCAACCAACCTGCTTGCAGGTGTTCCAGGATTCCAGCTCCCCTTCCTCGGACTTGTCCTGGTAAAACAGGGTCAACACCGACACCAGGATGTCGTGGATGACCTTCGGGGGATCCTTGTAACTCTTCAGCTCGGCAAACGCCCGCGTGTTGAGCTTGCCGACGGTCTCACGTAGGTCTGTCAGCATGATGCGGTCGAACATGATGTCGATACGGGACTCCTCACTCCCCTTCTCGGCCTCTGTAGTTACGTAAACGAGAAAAAGGAAATATGGAGCTTAAACAAGGTAATTGCCCCGATTCTGACAGTATTATTTGTGCTCACAAAACTAAGAAATACAGGTTTACA
The DNA here is from genome assembly GCA_037893225.1 of Hippasteria phrygiana. NCBI lineage: Eukaryota > Metazoa > Echinodermata > Asteroidea > Valvatida > Goniasteridae > Hippasteria > Hippasteria phrygiana. The sequence continues at coordinate 497,059 of JAZGUH010000796.1, read as the reverse complement.
TATGCTGGACTCAAAACCTTGACCTTCTGTTTAATAATGTCATTTGCCTTTGAGAAAGAACTTGCTTAACCCCTTGAGTACGGTTATCGTAGTGAGGCGCCGGGGCGGCCTGTGCAGTCAAGCGTAACATACACAATAATAAAAAAAGGGATTGAAACTGCACAAATAGCGGCAAATGGCGTCATCTGGCCTGGTGCCACTGTTTTTTTGTTGCGCCATTTAGCGTCATCTGTACGCAAGTGGTTAAGTTTGAAACGTTAGGCCAGCTAATTTTATCTGTAAACTAATCAGGACATCATTTGAAAACTGGAGTCAAGGGGGGGGGGGTCAAAGTCCCCTTTCCTGTAAATGTTTTTGCTTTTACTTTTTTCCATTTATGCCAACAGTCTCAAACAAGTAATATTTTTTCAAGTTTGTGAATTTTTGTTTTTGTTTTTTGGGGGAAGGGGTGTTTGTTAAACATCTGTCATGAACCCCCCCCCCCCCCCCCCCCCCCGTAAAAACGCCTGACTCCACCCCTGCTCAGGGCCACTTAATTCTTACCAAGTACAATGGTTCTGTCTCCACCCTCAGACTCCTTAGACACCTCCTTGTGAGCGGCTTGAAGAAGCTTCAGCATCCGCTGCACCTCCTTGTTCTCATGGCCAGGGAGCTGCTTCAACTCTCCGATGCTTAGGTCAATCAGGGCCACGGCACGTCCGTCTGGATCCCTCAGAGGGAAGGCGGTGTGGCGCTGACCGTAGGCATCGGCCGACACAGTGTCCGAGTTATCAACACACTTGAAAAGGTAGTCCCTTTGATAGGAAAGAGAGTTTCGCTATTAAGAATCTTAACCTCTTCAACCCTAACCCTGCTAAATGCAACATAATGCACCAATGGTAAAAAGTTGTTGCATTTAGCAGTCAAGGCATGTCTCCTGGTCTGATGCATTCTTTTGTATTTAGTATTATACATGTATAAGCCTCCAGCAACAAGGCTGGTACAGATGAGTTCACTGCACAGTGCAACATTGCATTTGGCAGGGTTCTTATTTCAGCTGTCTTGCATTATGTTGCATTTGGCAGGGTGCTCAGAGAATACCTCGTGGGGGTTAGGGTTACGGCCATAGCCGCAGTGTGAAAAAGACCACCTGGCTGGTTGTCATCTATACGCGGATTCCTGTGCATACTCAATCCATTGTTTGCAATACGCTTGGCTGCACAAGCCCGTATTAGCATACCGCCACCCCATTAATATACCAGCCGGACAGAAGCATTAAGTCTATTGAATATTTCTGCTGTTTTAATGAGTGAGTTCTGAACAATAAATTTCTTTAAGAAATGCCAAGCTATAAAGACGACCGATACCTGAAGAGATTTTCTTTCCGTTCCAGCCTGGATGGGTTCTCGTGGATGGTGATGTTGCCATGGCGATCTGTGGTCATCATTCGTCTCAAAACGATATCCTGAATCTGAAGGAGGATGTCAGGAGGTGGAACATCAATGAGATGACACAAATAAGGCCTTCTTAAAGCATTTCAGATTTTCTTTGGCTCCGATGTTAAAGTACCAACTAAGATGTGAGAAAAGGAGACACTATTAGTATATGTCCAAACTAATTTAATAACAGGTGCAAACATTATGAAAAGCAGATTAATGAAGATTACTAGAAGATTAATATATCATGTGCATAGCTGGAATTGAATCAGATAGATGATTTCCAGTGTAAATAAGCTTAACAGGGGTGAGATTTTTCAGGATTTTTTGTCGGAATTTCTTTTGCAATCTGGAATTCCTGAGGTGTTGTCCTAAAGGTGTTTTTACCTGTAAAAGTGGATATAGACCAATAAAAATTGATTTTTTAAGGGGGTGCCTTTAGGCAAATACAAACTATATGTTGATCTGGGGGTCCTTGTGGATTTTGTGGAATTTTCATACTTGGCCAATCTCACCCCTGGCTTAAGATTACGCGAGCTTGTTCTTTTTAAAAATAATTTTTGAGGATGGAGTGCCAACCAATAGCAGAATGAGCAGGTGCTAAGATTGGCTATAAATTTACCCCACTGGGTTCATTGACAAAAACATTTTCAAAGTACACGGAGGAAATTGCATTACAACTTTCCAAATGCATCTCCACCCCCTCTGATGGCTAACCTGTTTATCAGCCTCTTCGTTTAGATACCCCTGAATTATTTTGTTTTTGCCGGGAATTCTTCTCCGTCGGATAGCAGCGTTGACCTCCTGATAAACGCGTTATGACGGCACACAGGAGCCACGCCCACCACCAGAAAGAAGGCGGAGCAAGGGGAGGGGGGGGGGGCGGAGCAAGGAGAGGGGGCACAGCACGGGTTAGAAACACACAGTGCACAAAAAGAACATTGCAGCAATAGAAACTGGTGAACACTTCCTGACTGATCAAAGAAATTTGTCTGCAAAGGCAATGTGGATTAATTTCTAGACACTTGCGCAGGGCAGGTTTTTTTTTTCTTTTCAACTTACAAGCCTTCTTGTTCAAGAGATACTGTCCATACTTTAAAAGAAAAATTGATTCTAGATTATTTCATTTCATGTCTCATAATAATGTTTGCATTGCTAGAAAAATAGCAATTTAAACAATTTTATTTTGGGAGGTTAAACTCAAACAGACACTACACCTTAAACCCTCCTACTATTATAACTATCACAACCTATCGAGAAAACCAAATCCTCTCCTCTCCCACAGCATGTGTGTCTCAACCTGTCACTCGATAGGTTTTGATAGATAGGGTAGTTGGCTCCAATTTGGCACATGGAGAGGGAGGGTTAATAAGAGGTGGGTCATTTCATGTATCAAAATCTCAACTTTGTTGACGTGGCCGTGATGAGAAAGGGTTGGCGAGGAAATCGAATCTGTTGATCAGTCAGGAAACGTTGATTAGTGCGCTAGTAAAATGCAAATAGTTATGCCACTACTTCCCCACCACCACCACAAAAAAAAAAGCCATCTAAATTTTTATAACTCAACAACGAATATGATCAAACTCTAAATATGACGATATAGGGTTAACACTACAAAATGGATGGATTTTTTTTAATTTTTCCTATGTAGTATTAGAAAAGATCTTAAAGTGACTTTCGGGCTTCAAGGAATTTTTGCTGAAAGCCTTTTGCAATATTTTCTAAAAAGAACATTGTGCGTTTTAGTACTTGTTTTTCAATCAGAATTGAAACTAGAGAATCCCACATCGTTAGAAAGTGATTTGAGGACATAACTTAAGAACAAAGACTAAAGATGACTTTTAAGACAGAGACGAAGAATTTGAATGTTTTTTTTTAAGTGTCTCTTATCTTCAGTGATATTCAAGACAGCTACAGAATCAGGTACTTGTTACAATTCAACACAACAAAGGACTTTTTGCTCAACAGAGTTGTAATATAGTCAATCACAAGTCAGCTCACAAGCTACATGGGATGAACAATGACAAAGGAATGCTTTTGTTATATAGTGTGTTTGAATAGCTTGTTACATGGCTTGAGACCAGAATTGTAAAGTGACTTGTGATTGACTTGATTACAACTCTGCTCAACAAAATATGGCTTTGGCAAAGAACTAGTAAACAAGAACACCAAGCAACTTTCAAACAATTCAAAACATTTTCTCAGCCAAAAAGCAAACACAAAAGTACACAAATTTTTCTAAAAATTCACACTTGCTGCAGCTTTTTCTCTTTGCGGAATACAAACCAGCTCACAATGACAATCACGCAACACCAAAGTTCAAAGGTCATCGCTGCGCATACCCAAACAACCGTATTACCTTTTCATCCGGTTCAACGATGTACATGTTGATCTCTAGCACGTGCGGGCTCCGCCGGTGAATCCAGGCGAGGGCGCTCTCCGTAATGCGCAGCGTTTTCTTTCTGATGTCCACGTACTGGTGAGCCGAGCTGAAGGCTTTGGCGACTCCCTGATGGTGGATATCACAAAAGATAAATGTTCAAACAATCCACAAGAGCGCCGGTACGGTAACCCGGAGGTCACAGGTTCGAATCCCGCTCCTGCCAGTTTCTTTGTTCACTTTGAAAAGATAAATTAGTTTGCCTCAGTCATCGAGTCATCCGAAAACAATCTCATGCACATAATTTATTTGAGAATTATTGTTCTGTGAAATAGTTGAACATCGTGTCGATTAAGAATGAATTTGGACAATTTTTGTTTGGATGAACCGGTACCACTTGACCATGTTGACCATGATTTATTCATGCATGAATGGATTTGTTGAATAGCTCTGTGTTTGTTTAGCACTTAGAGCCTCACTTTCAACCCGGAAGTGCGCAGACGGGGCTGATGTGAAATTCGTCTCTACCTACCTGGAAGAAACTGATTTCATGCGTGATGAAGATACTCTTCTCTTGAGGGTCGTTGAGGGTGTCGATACCCAGTACCCCAAAGACTCGCTTACGATGGTCTTTTAGTGGAATCACGATAAACGAACCTTGACGATCCTTCAGAAGAATTTTAAAAGTTCATAAGATGTTAATGAACAAGCATAGGTTAAAAGTTTTATTGTATGGTGGTACAATAAATAGGTGCGTTTCAAAACATCAAGTGGTACTTGGGGTGGTGGGGGGGGGGGGGGGGGTTATATGCCCTTAAGCATTCTTTACAAGCCATGTAAGATATTCTACAATACTAGCAATATTTTTTGAGTTGATTCCGACTCGACAAGGAATCATGATTCCAGATGGAATTGACTCCATATATCTTGCACAAAACGAACAGGTGTCTGGGGTGCATCCTTTGAATCAGCGTGGCGTCCTGATTGATTTAATGGATGAAGCAGCTAAATCTGTGAAGTGCGGTATGCAGTCTCTTCAGAGAATTGGCAATACAGAAACACTATTTTTGAGTATCCGGGTTTCAGAATCATCAGGTGGTGCCTGAAATCATGGAGGAAGGAACAAAATCTACTCCAAGGTAGCAAAAATTGGCTACTCCAAGAAGTAAAAAAAAAACAATGGAATGGGGTTTGATGTAATTAATTCAGCAGCAAACAATGTACATGTAAAAGCTACAAATGAGCAAAAGTCAATTGGTGTGCATTTGTAGATCTGCTAACATGAGGGGTAGCTGGGGTGCACGGGGGAACACTTGGGGCGACTGTTAGAGATTACGCTTGCATTCAAAATCACTGGAGTGCAATGGCCCGACAGTTAATGGTTCATGCAAATTTGGGGGAGAAGCGAATTCGTCTGGGTAACAGAGAATGTCACAATGGAAAAGGTATTGTTGACGACACAAATGCGGCTTCGTTTTCGCATTCCTGTGAAGTTTGAACCGACCTTTAGGGAGTAAGATTCGCCCAAGGCTTATCTGTTCATATTTTATTTCTTATTTATCCCGGTTAGTCTGATCAGTGCTCAGATTTGAACGAGAGGAAACAAGGAAGTTGTTTTTAAATGTGGGAGGGAAAAACCCAGACAGTAATTGATCTGAGAGAAACCCACACACCCAACTGACCTATACACATTGGGATTCGAACTAGGGTCACCGAGGTGGAAGAGAAGGTAAGTAACGATACGCGTATTGACGAGTAATATGAGTAACGAGTATTATCAGAAGGTTGAGTTGCTTATTGTGTGAGAGGTTGGAAAAAGCCTGGAGTGCCTGATTTAGTAGGCATGCTCCAAGTGCCTTTTGGGGGGTTGACGTCTATGTGTGCCAATCTCTGTATTTTCAATCCATTATTGGGGTATTGTGTACGTTACACTTGGCTGCACAACCCGGCCTGGCGCCCCGGGTTCTCCCATGTAATGCCCGGTGGCAAGGGGTTAACATTGGTACACATTTGCCAATTGATTATATTCTGTATACATGTAATTAAAACCAAACAATTCTCATAAGGCATCCCTTTTGGGGTAAAAAAAGGACTGTTAGTCATTAACATTAAAAAAAACTTCAATAATTATATTTTCTACTAAACACGAGCGTGCTATGAATGTATGATATATAGAGTGCTGTGACAGTTCTAATGTACTGTGGTATGGTGCTAGGCCATGACTTTACAAGTGGGTCATTCCATAAATTTGGGGTCCAAAAGTGTGAAATTATTTTGGTGTCCCTGTTACACCCGACCTGTGTTATCTCAATCAAGTATCATTAAAATTGACTTCACACTATTTTTTTTTACTTGTTTGGCAGGTACTTTGCTTTACACAATCACTCTTGGAGATAGAAGGCATTAAAGAATGAGTCCGGAATTGCAAAATCTTATACAATTGTCACTATGTAACAAGGACACCAAAAATTTCATACTTTTGGACCCCAAATTTATGGAATGACCCAAATGGTTAATATCTCTGCATGATAATAGGTCACTTCAATCCACTCGGTACAGGTGCATTTTTAGTATGCTCACTCCAGCAAACAGGTGCGTGTATTCACACTCTACTTACTCTGGTCGGGTCATACTCATCAAGGGACGGCTTTTTGAATTTCTGATGAGTCCAGGCATGCAACAGCACACAATAGAATTCAGAACACATTGAGTATGATGAGATACATAATGGAAAATACGTAACTTTTACACAGACACAGACATTAACCCCTTGAGCACGGTATTTTACGGGAGACGTCGGGGTGTTGCAGCGGTTCTGGCAGCCAAATCGAACTGCTGCAATGTGTTTGTGCAGGCAAGCATGACATACACAATAATCCAACAATGGATTGAAACTGCACAAACAGCGGCCAATGGTGTCATCCAGCCTGGTGGCACTGTTTTTTTTGCGCCATATGGTGTCTTCCGTACGCAAAGGGTTAAATCACAGTAATTGAAACTTTTTTGAATATTCAATTTTGCCAAAAAACAGATGGGCAGATCATCTTGTTGACAAATCAGGAAACAAAATTATTATAAGAACCATAGGCCAAAGTGATGTTTGAGTGGATAGAAATTAAAAAACCCACAATGGATAAAATCAAATAAAAACTAATGAAACAAATGAAACAAATTAAAACAATAAAATTGTGGAACACACTCACACTGCACTGCACTGCACTGCACTGCACTGCACTGCACTGCACTGCACTGCACTGCACTGCACTGCACTGCACTGCACTGCACTGCACTGCACTGCACTGCACTGCACTGCACTGCACTGCACTGCACTGCACTGCACTGCACTGCACTGCACTGCACTGCACTGCACTGCACTGCACTGCACTGCACTGCACTGCACTGCACTGCACTGCACTGCACTGCACTGCACTGCACTGCACTGCACTGCACTGCACTGCACTGCACTGCACTGCACTGCACTGCACTGCACTGCACTGCACTGCACTGCACTGCACTGCACTGCACTGCACTGCACTGCACTGCACTGCACTGCACTGCACTGCACTGCACTGCACTGCACTGCACTGCACTGCACTGCACTGCACTGCACTGCACTGCACTGCAATGCACTGCAATGCAATGCAATGCAATGCAATGCAATGCAATGCAATGCAATGCAATGCAATGCAATGCAATGCAATGCAATGCACTTCCAAAGTAGGCTGCACATTCAAAGACAACTAACATGCATAGACTTTGTGGTACACAACACTTTTTCATACAAAAATCCTCCGAATGGAAGTATCAATTAACCCTCCTGTTCTCAAGGCCAAAATGGAGCCAGCTACCCAATATATCAAAACCTATCAAGTGACACACACAAACTGTCAGAGTTGGTGTTTAGAGTTTTTGATAGGCTGTGATAGTTATAAGTGAAGACTTCAGGCGCAAAAGCCTCTAAACGCCACTTCCTAGAAAAATGATATCAAGTGAAAGCGCTTTCACTTGATAACGTTATCTCATTTTTCTGGGAAGTGGCGTTTAGCGGCTTTTGCGCCTGAAGTCTTCAAGTAGAGAAGGGTTAATCATTTACTCCCAACACACAATGTTAATTAAGAACAAAAACAGATGAAAATGGATATGTGCCTCTCATTTTCAAACTATAAGGTGGTATGCCCTTTTTATACCGTGACTACAGATGAATATACTTGAGATTTGTAATTTGAACTTACCTCGTCGGATCTGTCGGGGTTCCAGAACGTGATATTTCCATGATTCTGCACGCGGGGGACATGAATGGGCTTCCCCGTGTCAATGGACGTGAAGCTTTTGATAGAAATAAAAATATATCAAGTTTCTCAATGTCAAACTGCAAAGTAGGAAAATTGGCATTATTTTGTGCTGGTATGCCAAGAACGGGGCTGTGCAGCCAAGCATAAATGCAAACAATAGGCACCAAACTAAATAGAGTGGTCATATTCATCCAAATTGGAGCCCCCTTTCCTGTGAATGAAAGCTTTATTTGAAAAAGCTCCATCTATTCATTACACTCCCATTCAAGAACAATATAGTTGAAACATGCATGGATTGAGTATGCGCAGGAATGCGCGTATAGACATTAACCGGCCAGGTGGTCTTTTTCACACCGCGGCTATGGCTGTCGTCCGTATTCACGAGAGCTACATGAAATTGATCTATCGCCATTTGTGAGTTCTTAGACAACTTTGACAACGTGCAGCATGCACAATATCGTATAACGGTGCACTGCATACACAAGTGCTAATAGAATGTCTGCTGCCTGTATCTCTGACCGGAGTTTTCTTGGATTTGTCTGAGGTAACTTCTAAACTTGAATCTAATTTACAATGTTAGATGTGCATTCAAATATTCAACAAACAAGGTGCATATGCGGCTGCTTGTGCGTGTTTGGAAGGTTTTGTTTGTCTCAGATTTAGAATATCACATGATGTTCAACAGAAGCTGTGATTGGCTATTGTTTATGAATGGCGATAGGTCGATTGGGCACAGGTTGGTATCTTAATGAGTCTTCAGTCTTTTCAAGTTATTTTTGATGATTTTCGAGATGGTTTGGTTGAGGAAAAATGACGAAGCTATAAACGCTTACTAACCTAATGCCTTTCATATCCCTATACAGTATCTTATTCAGCATGAAATGTGCATCGTCTGGCACGCAGGCAACATATCGAAGGCACGTCTGGCCTCGAGCGGGGTAGGAATCATTGCGTTCTAGCATACCGATGTTGGCACTGATACGTTTGCCTCGACCATGCTGCTCGGCGTCCTGGAGATAAGTTTGTAGAAGAAACAACAATGTTTGTCAAGAACTATAAACATTACAGTCTTCACTCGAAAACGACTTTTGCCAGTTTGTGAATCTAACCGATCATTTTAGGTAGCCAGAGGTATTGGAATTCAAGGTTTTATTCCCCATTTTGGTTTTGATTTTTATTACACTGATTAATTCTGGGTATATTCCACTGGCTACTTGTATTGCTTATGTGGTATGACACTGCTTTGTTTATGCATTTTTTTAAAAACTGAATGAATAATAAAAAAAAATATGAAATCACTATCTCAGACAAAGACATTTTAGAGTGCAAATTTGGCAAAAAAATCCTAATAAAATAGGATGCTTTTAAAAACTCAGATATAAAAGCAATAACAATTCGGAGAGAAATTTAGTAAGATATCATTGTCTTAGGAATTCTGGTAAACAGAATTGTAATTTTAGATTTCAGATTTACAACCATCGGATTTACATTTCACATTAATATTTAATTCTAAGTTGAAACAGGGTCAAGACCATTTAATTTTTGACATATTGTTGCTTTGGAAATTTAAATTTAAAATTCCACTCAAAAAATTCTGATCATCTGACAGGTTGTTTACATGCGGCATCTTGTGCCTACCTTGTAGAGTGAATTGAAGACACACTTGTAGACAGGTTGAAGGCTTGCTCCGCTGGTTTCCGCTGAAGATATGATCATGCTCAGCCACTTCTTACGAGCCTGGCCTCGGATCCGCTCCTCATAAGACCTCTGTCAATTAAATAAAAAAAGAATTACAGACCATAGATTTAAAATTGCAGGATCCAGGGTTGTCAGGGTTAAAGATTGTGCTTTTCAACAAATTTCATTTTTTTCTCCTATCAATTTTGAATGAAAAACTGTTTCCCCTCTTTTGGGAATCTGTAACCCTCCCAAAAAACCGCTTTTTATTCTTGGTTGTTTTCTCGCCTCTTATGCACAAAAAGATCTGCCCTGCGTCAACTGAATTTCTTTCAGGCCGCAAATAGTTCAATCTTTTTTCAAGTAATTACTTTGTAACTAAACGTGATTTTGATTCTTTCCCTTGATGTATTATTCAAAAGAGAATAACTTTTGTACTGCTTGAAAAATAGAAATGTAAAAAGAACCACGAAATTATTTTTGGTATTAAGCTCAAAAAGAGCACACACACCACATCTCTAATCACAGCGCTATTGCTGCAAAGCAACTCTTGCATTTTAGTTATAAATAAACGTACTTCAATAGACCCAAGACGTAACGACGTCACGCTTTGTTTACATGTGCGCTTTCCTATGAGAGCCAGGTGGGGACGACTGTCTGGTGTTCCGACCTGGCTCCCATAAGAAAGCGTAAACAAAGTCATTCCGTCATTACGTCTTGGATTGATTCTTCCTCCTGGTGTCTTACCTCGATGCTGGTCATGAGGAATTCTATCAAGGGATCGTAGTTGTCCTCCCCTCCGGGCAGCATGGAGCAGACAGCCTCAATGTATGCCCTGAACTCTCTCTTGCTCAGACGATTGTCGCATTGCTCCTTCATCATGATTGCTTTGGCTGAAAAAAACCAACACAAGATACAAACCAGTTGTGATAGCTATGAGCTATAAGTACACAATTATTTATTTCTCTTCATCCCTGAAAAATCTAAAAACTGGAGACCGAAAAGTGAAAGCGAAAAAAAAATAACAAAATAAATAAAAAATGGGGGGGGGGGGGGGGGGGAGAGGGAGGGAGGGAGGAGGTTTTTAACCCCCTCAACCCTCCTCTAGATCAACTGTTTGAGAAGTAAGGGTTGCGATGGATTTTTCCTTGGTCTACCCACAGCAATATCCCGAAACAAACAGAATATTCCAAAGGGGTTTAAAAAAACAAAACATGTTTGTACACATTTGGAAAATTTATCAGACTCTTTTATATACTTCCGAAGGAGTGGATGCGAATGTAAGTAAATCACAAACTGAAATGCAATGCATCTTTGGGCGTCCTCTGACCTTTCTGCATGATCTTGGACTCCATGTTCTCCTTGAATTTACTCAGGACGGCATGAAGCTCCTCCAGATCCAGGTATCCCGACCCATCGTTATCCCATTTCTCAAACAACTGCTCCAGCATCATCTTACGCTTGGCCGACTGCGCCTCACGACGCGACTGCAGTCGAAAAAAACAAATAAAAAAAACAAGTCATATCATTATTTTATGATCAATGCAAACAGAATCCTAAAATCAATCACATGATGTTTAAACATTTTTACCAAAATCTCTACTGGCCAAAAATATGTAAAACAAGCTTTCTTCTGACCTTTTCAGACAGCCCCAGTGATTCTGAGCCACCGCTATTTGTATTGGCCATAGGTACACCCCGGCTTTTTGTGTTGACATTCAGGTGTCATAGGCGTAGCCAGCAGGGGGGTATTTTCAGAGTGCCCTTTTTCTTTTACCCCAAAATTTTCCACAACAAATAAAAACCCTGCCCTCTATCTACGACATACCTGTTGGTTTTTAATGTCGGAAGCTAGTTTTGGTAAGTCCAATAACTTCCAAGTGGATTTAGTTCTCTTTTAGGAACGGGGCCTGTAAGTACACATTAAAATAATTTCCTTTATGTTGCTGGCCCTATATAGTGTGCCCTCACTGGAAATTATAGTGCCCCTTGTGCCTCCACTGAAAAATGCCCCCTGTTCCCCCGATATACATGTATTGAGTGGCTATTAGCCTTGTATTGGTGACTTCCATAAAAAAAGCTGGTGGTACTTGGTTATGTACAAACAAAATTGAAATGTGACTCATTTTCATAAAGCATGCGTCCAAATTTTCACCCTCATTTCAAAAGCTTTCTTACCTTTTGCAGACGCAGGTATTTCTCCTCCTCTGTCTCAACGTAGCCTTCCCCCAGGTACTTGATGACCTGCTGCACCACCTCCTCCGGAGGACTCTCTCCCAGGAAGGCTTCCACGATCTGCACAAACTGGGAGTGGTTCAGCAGGTTCTCGTCAAAGATGCTGGTGGCCACCGAGCCGCAGCGATGGGTGGTGGGCGTCTTGGTGGGCGATTTCACCGAGCCGTGATCTAGGATTCCAGAAATGGAGACATGATGACCAAAATTTGACATTTCAAAAAATCTGTGTGTTTAGTGCAAGTGCTACAAGATTTAGAGGCATCGACAGCACTTGCCTCCCCGCCCCTGGTTCCTATAGACAATTTGATTTTCTAAGAGCCCTTTGTTAAGGAAAAATAGCCTTGCCCCTCCAAGAATGAAGTTCAAAGCCTGACTAAGCAAACTCACAATTTCAATTATGTACTTGGAGGAATGAGATCACTGTATCAATTCATGGCATGTGATCCGCTTAACACTTTTGATTTGAATAGGCACAAATTGCCACAAAATTCAAACTGAATACTGTGGCATTTTGATAATTGATCAAGTGCTAAACAAACTGATGCAGAGCCCTACACAAACTAATGACAGACGGCCAGTTTTACCCGACTTTCCTGCCGTCTCTGCTGTATCTTTGCGAAACGTGACACCTTGCTTCTCACTCTCCGGCTTATCGGGGCTCGGTTCCGGTACTGCTTCTGCAACCGCAAAAATGATCAGTTATACCTTTGTTTAAAAAAATAATCTTAATTCACCTGGCAAAGAATGGATTAAAATGTCAACCTAAACATACAAACATTCAAATCTTCTAACAATAAGCTGTCTTTCTTACCCTCTGCAGGTGCTTGTTCAGTAATCTGTGGTGCAGCTTCGGAAGTTGGTTTCTGAATCTCTGCAGCTTCAGTTTCAGCAACTTCAGCACCTGCAACTACAGCAGCAGCTTCAGCAGGGGCCTCTACTCCCTCGGTGGTTACTTCAGGAGCAGCAGCAGCAGTTTCTGCGACATCTGCAGCAGCAACATCTTCATCTCCAATAGGAGGCCCCGATTCCACTGGTTCTTGTTCAGCCTGAACAGAAAGCTCTTCAACAGGCTTTTCGGAAGGCTCTTCAACTTGTTCAACTGCTTTTGCTGGCTGTTCAGTAACCTCTCCTGTGGTTTCATCTGGCTTTTCTTCCACTTGGTCAGCAGCTGGTGCAACCACCTGCTCAGGTTCTTGGGCTTCTGTGGTTTCTAGTTCCTCAGCCTGGCCTTCGGGCTTTGCCTCTTCAGCTGTTGATTCTGTCACTGCTTGAGGCTCTTCCATTGCCTTCTCAGCTTCTATATATGCTGCTGGTTCTTGCTCCTCAGCCTTGGTCTCTTCAGGATGTTGGTCCTACAGAAATTCCAAAAGTGAGCAAATCAAGACACATTTGTGCATGCTCCACAAGCTTTAATAACAAGCTTGAAAAATACCATTTTTAGTATTCACGTGACAACATGCGCGCTCAACAAACAAGTTAATCATTGCATCAGTGCTAAAAGGTCCTGAGAGAAGTAACACTCTTTGGTAAGATTTTCAGCTGAGAGAAGTAAAACTTTTTCGAAGCCATTTCATTTCCCCTCAATTTGTATTTAAGGTAATTTGGGTAATTAATGTCCTTTTAGCATACATTTTCAGTAAGGACCCTCAATTACTGAGCCAATGAAATGTGGTTAAAGACGTGTTCATTCTCATCAGAAAAACACAAAGAATAGAAATCAACAAATATTTACTATGAGCAACGCTACAGCTAATAGCATTTGACAGAAGTGGGAAAACCGCAGGAGTTTGACACATGATAAAATACAGTCAAATTACCTCTACTTTTTCTATTGCCGCAGCCGTAACCTCTTCAGGAACCTTCTCCGGTGATTCAGTTACCTCCTGTGGAGCACCTCCTATATTCAATTTCTCCCCTGTTGCTGTAATGACATCCTCGGAGCTGGCTTCATCAGCAGGTGCGTCTGCTGGCTGGGTTTTGGATTCCTTCTCCGGTGGGGTGGGTGGTTTCTGATCCAGGTCCTTGGCGATGCTGCCTGCTGATGGGGTACCGGGCATTCTGCGTATCATGCTATCCTCTGAGATACTGTCGAGCTCGTCGCTGACTTCATCAAGCTCTATAACAGGCCCTGAAAAATTACAAAAATTGTGTTTTTTTATCACTGCAACACCCAACAATTTCTTGATTTGTTTATAAAACGTTTTAGGGAAGTATAAACAGAGTCACACAAACGAGCAAGTTGCATTTCTATAGAACTAACGTATAGATGATTTTAAAACTTTTGAAACATTCCAAAACATGAAGTTATGTCAAAATAATTTTTGTCTTAAGTCAGATTTAAGCTTTTATTTTCAAAGTGAACAAAGAAAACTGGCAGGAGTAGCATTCGAACCTGTGACCTCCAGGATACCGTAGCTGTGCTCTACCAACTGAGCTATCTTGCCCTGTGTTGGTGGTCTCCCAAATTGTCAGTATCTTTGTTCAGTGGGCGCTAGTCAGAAATCTTAAACCCAAAATGCCGTATAGCCAGGGATCGTGCCCAATGTGGTTTGTTTGACAGATTATAAGTCGTATCCTCATTGAGTGATCCCTACAATGTCGCTTCCCAGGTTGTATCGTAAAATTGGGCATGATCCCTGGCTATACGGCATTTTGGGTTTATGACTTCTGACTGGCGCCCACTGAACAAAGACACTGACAATTTAGGAGACCGCCAACATAGGGCAAGATAGCTCAGTTGGTAGAGCGCCGGTGCGGTATTCCAGAGGTTGCAGGTTCGAATCCCGCTCCTGCCAGTTTTCTTTGTTCACTTTGAAAATGTATTCAATTTTACCTAGTCAGTTTCCCTTGTGGTTTGTTTGACAAATTTTAAGCTGTCCAAATGTTCTTGTATTGATTCTTTTAATTATCCTGGGTTGCCTGATATAGTGCATTAGCACTGTCCGCCCTCGGGTGTCAGCTTTTTGAGTTGAGAGAAGATGACAAAAGAAATTTCAGTTTTAGGAGAATAATTATTCCCGAAGAAACCCATACAATCAGGAAGAGACCAAACACTGAATCCAAATAGTGCACCTGGATGGGAATCGAACCACGTCAACAGAGCTGGATGACGAGGACAATCCACTACTAAACGAGCCTGAACGCCCAAATGAATACATACTTACCAGTGAAGTGGCTTTAAAACAAAAAATTACATCCAACTGTTATTTATGAATTCAGCAGTGTAACGTAAGAGGCCCTCGTCCTACTCACATTTTCTGGGATTATGGAGATACCTCTTTACTGACCACTGCGAATTATCCCAGAAATATTCAAACAGTCCCAGCACACGGTGCCTGTCAATAACCCCGACACCGGCATGGTCGCAGCTTTCGAAGAGATTGGTCAGGATCTCGCGTCTGGCTTCCAAGACAGCCGCCCGCCGGTATGCGGCAGCGCAGCGCTGCAGGTGCACCAAGAGCTCATTGAAGAGGCTGGGGGTCATATTGGTGATGTACTTCTTTAGATACTGTAAATGACACACACAAAACACAAATTAAGATTAAATTAAAGGTGTTTAGATTATTTAAATGTAAGGAAGCGCAAGGATTTGAGTTAAATTGTTAATTATTATCAAAACATTTCTAACCATATTTATTAAATATGGCAGGAGCGGGATTCGAACCTGCGACCTCCGGAATACTGGACCGGCACTCTACCAACTGAGCTATCTTGCCCTATATTGGCGGTCTCCCAAATTGTCAGTTTTCTTTGTTCGGGGGTGCTAGTCAGAAGTCATAAACCCAGAATGCCGTATAGCCAGGGATCACACCCAATTTTACGATACAACCTGGGAAGCGACATTGTGGGGATCACCTGTGGTTTGTTTGACCATTTAAATAATAAATAACAATTTTAAGAACTGCATTCTGCACCCCCCCCCCCCCCCCCACCACCCGCCCAGATTTCTTACTGAAACAGGACATAGACTAAAACTGTGTACTGAAATCATGGCAGGTCTTGGAGTCAGCAACAGACACGTCTACAACATACCTGCACAAAATCTTCTGCACCAACTTTCCCCGTAGGGGCTTCCATTTTGCCAAACATCTCACTCACTTTAGCATCTGAAAAAAACACCAAATACATACATTTAAGGCCCTTACCCCAAAGTAACATTTAGTCTTGCTTTTAAAAGGGAACCACAAGGTTAATTTTCCAAGACAACTACTTTTTTTCAAGATGGCCATATCTTTTTGGATGGTACCAACTTGACCATTAGGTCATCTCACTTTAAGTTAGTCGTTACCCTGTCGCAGAGTTGTAGTCGAGTCCCTGCAAGTCCTTTCGCAAGTCCAGTCAGAAGTCCTTTAATAAAGCCAATCACAAGTAACTGGATGAACAATGACAAAGGAATGCCTTTGTCAAAGCTCACTTGAATAGCTTGTGATTGGGATTAAGACTGGAGGGCTTGTGATGGACTTGCAGGGACTTGTGATGGACTCGACTACCTGCCCTGTCGTTTTTTTACCATACCTTTCTTGACATCATCAGGAAGCCCCAGCAGAACATCAGCGAAGGACTGCACAGCTGTCTGTAAGACCTGTAACTCAATCAAGCCGTCATCATCTATCAACCACTCCTGGTAGTTCTGGTGGAGGCGGGCTGATCGCTGGTGTCTCTCCTGATTCCTCAGCATTGATTGCCGCTCTTGCTTTTCCCGACGGCTGCGTGCATCTGCTTTGATCTTGGCGAGTCTAGGATGGCAAATTCACCAGGGTGAGTTAGAAAACCAAGTGAATTTTTGCCAAATATAGTTTTTCGAACCTAACTCTATGAGGGAAAAAAATAGTGATGCTAGACCTGTGTCAGAATGGCTCGAAACTAGACCGGTAGACCAAATGTTGGATCAAATGTACTAGCAAGACGGTCTATTGTCTGAAATTCAAGACCTGATAAGGTATCAGATATTCAAGTTTACATACCTATTGTCCTCAAATGAGAAGACATGTTTCTTCAATTCCTCCGTGACCTCTCTCAGTCCTCTGATGTAGGGTGATGCCTCGGGGAAATTACTGTACCTGGGGTTGTTTCTCATCAGGTACTGTCCCAGGAAATTGATGGGATTGAAGTTAGGGTCAGCTTCATTGCTCTCCGCCAGGCCCCTCTTCTCTGCTTCAAGAAGTAGCTTCTCTATGCCCAAGATCAACGTCGGAAGGAGTTTGTCAAGAAGATACGCTCTTGCGTCGACCGTGACGTGGTTGTCATTCAGCCACTCCATGGCTAGTGTGTCGACAGGGATGCGTCTTGCCAACTGTTGCTTCTCTTCACGGACCATGTCCACGTGAAGTTTCTTTGTCTCCTTCCTCTGCAAGTACCTCTCCCGCACCCGCTGTTCATGGAATCGCTTCCATCGCCGGACGGCCGATTTGACCATGGGAGACAGGAACTCTGCCATCTCTGTCTTTTCACGCAGGGAGCGCACCGATGGTGGCCGCTCACGGACTGGGCTGATTGATCCATCCGAATGACGGTCTGGTGGGTGTGGCACTCGTCCACCGGAGCCTTGCCGGGAATGTGGGCGGGGACTCTCTGCGATTTGAAAACCAACACGAGATGACGGACGGGATCCTCCTTGCGATGGAGGTCTTGTATCAGTGTACATTCTGCCGCCTACACCTGCCGAACCAGGAATAGGACTGACAGTCTGAACTTCAGCTATTATATATTATTACCACCTACAAAAAGAAATGACAATGATTAGTCATCATACTATTAATTTTTTAATTTTTCTGTTGGATTTTGAGCAGAGAACAAACGATCTTTAGTTCTAACTGTTGGATCCTGTTTGGTTCAGCAGCCTTCACAATTCAACCGCTGATGTATATTGTTGGATCCAGCATGGGCATAGACCTTATCGCAAATACCGCCTGGTTGATGAGATGTAACAATGGTCAAAAGGCATTGTGGGAAGGAGACGGGAGTGATGTTTGTGGTTTTTTTCTTCCCAAAAATCATTTTAACCATTGTGACGTCTCAACCAGGCAGTATTTGCGATAAAGTCTATGGGCAACCCACATCAGGGTTAGGGTTACACAAACAAAACTAACCCCTTCTCTCCAGCCCGGTTTCAAAATAAAAATTTGACCGAGCCCCACCTACCCATTACCCTACCCCTAGAACTATGGGGTTCCGACCCCATAGTTCTAGGGGTACCATTACCCCAGCAGAATGTACCTACCAGCTCCAGTGACACGTCCACCCAAAAAAAAAAGAATTGCGAGTCGACTTGTCTCAACGGATGACTTGCTTTAAATTTCATGCACAGATGGTTGGGTTGTCACACCGGTCGAGTTATCTCAATGGTCGAGTTGTCTCAACAGTCGAGTCAAGTTGTCTCAAGTCGAGTTGTCTGGAGTGCAAATCAGTCAACCTGTGACACTGCACAGAGAACAACCCTAAACCAACTCGCCACATAGGGTGCACTACACTAATTCATGTCCGAATTTATGCGCCAGCTCATCAACATAAAATGTACAGCTTCTTTTGTGGGATTGTGTAAACATAGCCCAGCATCAACTCCCTGGTTTCTGGGCTTCCATCTGTGTGCAGACTTGATAAAATTACTGTAGAAAAATGGGTCCTATTTATTTGCCCGAGAAAGTGGAGGGATGCCATTTTTAAAATGGCTGTTGATCGGCTTGGGAAATAGACCCCTCTAACGTTAGGACTTTTTGGGAGGTGAGTTTGTTTTGTGTCAATAGGGGCCTAAATAAATGTAATTGGCTAACCATGCTAACCCCCTCAAAATAGGGACCGCAATGGAAATAAGTTTTTTAAACTTAGCTTTTTTGCGTTATCCCTGCTTTTTCCACTGTAGTCTGTACGGGGGACTCTCTGTTTAATTTTTAATACAGTTTTAGACAAATAACTAATTAGTAATTTATATCATTCTATATGTGGAAATTGCGAATAAATCAAATCATGGTCAAATCTAGCCCAGATTGGACTCCTCCGTTGTGTGTAATGCAATAGACGTCGTCCAATTACCTGGGCTAGGTCAAATCAAATAAAACAAAAAGTGTGGTGCACCCCGCCCCGGCGCGGCCGTAGCGTATAGAGCCTAGCGCTGTAGCGGTTTGCAACTCATACGTTAGACCCGTCAACTTTACCAGGCAATCCTTCCTCCATGTATTAATGTACTCACCTTAATTGAAGTAGGTTTTTCGATGATCTTGGAGAACAAAATTCATCACATTTTAGTCAACTACAGTCCAACTAGGAGGATTTTTTTAAAACTATGCCTGGGTAACAATAGGAAGGTACATGTACATGAACGATCGATCTAGAGAGCTTGAGACTCGCTTCCCTGTTGCCATGACACGAAATGAGCATGTCCGGTGACCGCGCGCAGGCCGGCGAACTGTATAAAATATGAATATGCATTTTATCGAACTGTAACCTTTGACCTTATATTTCGAGCTGAAAGTATCCCTGGTGTCCATCGCGAGTCAATATACGCGTTTTACTTGCGTAATGGATTTTCGGGCACCAGTGATGCGTTCCACCCAGGAAGCAAAAGGAAATCTTCGTCTGAAGTTTGTCGCTCCAAAACCCGTCAATTTGTTGCTGTTGTTGAATGAAATATGTAAAACTGACAGCTCGTAATTAAAAGGGCTTCGTCTTCTTTTGCGAATTTGAACAATGGCTTTAGTAACTGTGCAGCGTTCACCCTCCAACAGCAATTCTAGCTCAACCATTTCGGTAAGTCACATCACAACACGACCTCAATCGTTTGTTCATGTTGTAAACAGTGGTCACTCAGATTTATTGAGTATTAACATAAACGTGGGGCCATTTAGAAATTATATAAATTAAAATCAGGGGGAAGTGAAAAAAGTGAGGAAAAAATGTGACACTGTACTTTTGGATACCTCTAGGACACGGGCGATTGTGGAGTTTCAACAGTTACTGTCTACTCTATAAACTCCTCTCTTTCCTTGCTTCTTTCTCTATCTTTTGTAGCCCTCACCTTGAGTGGCCTTTTTTAAAGGGCCTTGTGTTATGCGACTTTCATAAAAAAATAAAAATAATAAAAAAAGGTTTTGTTGTTTCAAAGTTTGGATTAGAACCAGTCAGACAGCGTTCTTTTCAAGCCAGGCAAAAATTATAACGTTTGAAATGTTTTCATCTATTGCATGTGCATTCTTTGTCATTTACAAAGGGAAACAAGCTGTTACAGTGTTAGTGTTGGTGAGTTACAATTTTTTTTCAGAATAAATTTATTAACCTTTTTCTGCCGCGCGCAGCCTGTGTATTGTGGGTAAGCCTATGGGGAAAATAGCATATCTTGACTTCCACCAGATTTTTTGCTACTTCTAATTAGTATGCACATACATCATTTCAATGAGGAGCAACGCTTTCCAAAACAGATATCATCTTTTAACCGAATGAAAGATTATTTTTCTGAACTTTTTTCATGATCCTCATTTGCATATATGCAAATTTATGCATGCTTAATGAGGAAAACATAATTAATCAAAACAACCACAAAAAACATAATTGAAACCAATTAGGCTGAATGATATATGGCAGGGTTCATTCTTTACATTTGTTGGTTCCAACTGCAAAGATTGATTTTTTTCGGCTGAATCTATTCCAACAGCTACAGCAGGACTGGTACCTGCCATCTTAGATTTTTTTCACCAGAAACTCACTTGCGTACAAAATTGATTTTTGGGCCCGGTTCTTCACATTGAAACTTTTTTCTTTCTTTTCACAAATGAATATTTTATGAGTTAATTATTTAGGTTGTTTGCCATAAGAAAACTGTGTTTTAATTGTACAAAAAAATCAAGTTGAAAATTGTTGACATCGTTTACATGGCCAGTCAGTCACAAGATTACATCGGCAAATGGTTTGAAATGTTTATTAGTCATTTATCTCCACATACATATTAAAATTATGACTTTTTAATCAAAGGTTATCTATGGACGGTAAGTCTAAAAAGTTGAAAGTGGATTTTCGTTCTCATACACTAGAAACAGGGTCCTAAACTCCACAATCGGCAAGACACATGCATTGTTATTTTTTAGATCTTACCGAATGAATGAATGAATGAATGAATAAATGAAAACAAAATGTTACCCGGAATGGTGAAATTTTATGCGAATATCGCTTACCAAGACCACGGGATTCCCCACTCCAAAGTTTGACATCGTTTGTTGTCGACAGAGGGTGCCTTAACGCTGTGGTTTGTCAATGCCGTTAACCCTGCCGTGTGCCATGATAATATACACGTACTGTTACACCACGGTGACTTAAGCCGTGTCCGCACTGGACTTTTTTTTTTTAAGGTTTTACCGAGACGATGGTAAAATGAAAAATGGTCAAATGTGACCACTATCCGCACTTGGACTTTCCACACGGGAAAATTTTACCGAGACCATGGGAGAAGTAACCGAGCTGTCAATATAACGACTCATGAGGGCGCTTTGCGTGACCTTTCTACATTGACGTGATTGACCCAAATCATGCGTGCCTTTTCATTTTTCCGGCCGATGTGTACACGCAGACCTACGTCTTTAGCACCAATCAAACTTCCAACTTTATCAATAATAAAATCTGCCATGATTGCGACCAAAAGAGGAACAACGCACTGGAATTTGGAAACTTCCCACATATGCACCGCACCGCGGTGAAACAATGCAAAGCGCATGCGTGGTTTCCCTGTGAAGCATGACATTATGCAGGATGTACGCTTTCCTGAGCTGCTTTTACCGACTCGCACTGTCCGCACTGGACTTATCGTCTCGGGAAAAGTTACCTGGTCAGTTTTCCTGGGCAGCAGTAGCCCGGTAGAAGTAACCGCTGGACTCAGGAAAAGTAACTGAGAGGAAAACGTCCTAGGCTGTCCGCACTGGACTTAAAATGGGAAAAGTACCCATCGTCTCAGTAAGCTTTACCAAAAAAAGTCCGGTGTGGACAGGGCTTTACTTAACAAAACAACGCCATGGCACACTGTGGAGTTAAGGAGCCCTCAGTCAACAACAAACAAGGTCAAACGTTGGAGTGGTGAATCCTGTGGTCTTGGTAAGCGAAAGCACAGATTGCCCCATACATTAACCCTGCCAGACGCAGCACAGTGCAGATGGTGACAGCTTCACCTCACTCTGCACACAAGTCAATGTGATGCAATCTGATGCGTCTGGCAGGATTTCTAGCCAAAATACCCTGGAGGGCCGGGTTAGGGTTAATACTGTGAGATTTAGGCGAGTCCTCCCAATTCTAAATTTTAAATTTACTGCATCTGTTACTTACCAGGGGCCATTTTGGTTGAATGTCTTATTGGAAAGCTTATAGCTTATGTAATGCTAATAAATTAGTAATTTAGTTTGATTATTTATTTTTTGGGGTACCACGCCCAAAAAGCACAGACGCAGCATATTTAAGATTTTTTTCCTACATGTATTACCAAGCTCTTAACCCTAACTCCCTACATGTACATGTAGGTGGTGTGAACAATTGTATTGAAATTTGATGATTCCAGGACTGTTCAGGTTAAAATTGAGCCCAAGTAGTTCATGTATTAATCTTGGCCAGTTTGATGACAGTAATTTACAAAAATAGATGTCTGATAGAAAGGAAACTGCAGGTTTTGTGTACTCTTACCCATTTTTATTTTCTGTAATTGGGCCACCTTTAGCTTTCTTTTCTTGACCTTTTATTTAGCTGTAACAGAATGATACCCTCCCCCACACACACGAATAAACAAAAATCATAAGTAGAAATTAATTTTGGTCTCATTGTGCATCAAGTTTGCACTCACATGTGCACGCAGGTTCACGGAATTAATAATATGAAAAATGCTATACATGTAAATGATTCTGAAACTGAAGAATGCATACAAAAAGAAGACTACATATATTTTGGGGTTTTGAGCAATTTATCAAGGCTTAGGACAGAAAATGTACTCTTGTTGGTTGCCACTTCGTTGGAAGTAAAAAGCATTACTCGCCATGCAAACATTATTGTGTATTACTCATACACAAAACTACAGTGAGAGTAATTTATAATTAATTTTTTTCTATTTTGATTTTTACGAACCTTTAAATAATCTTAACCCTCCTGTTCTCAAGGCCAAAATGGAGCCAGCTACCCTATAATTATATCAAAACCTATCAAGTGACAGGTTGAAACACACACAAACTGTGGGAGTTTGTGTTTAGAGTTTTTGATAGGCTGTGATAGTTATAAGTACATGTATCTAGGCTAATTGGTGATTCTTATTTTTTTAATTTTATTAATGTACATGTACATGCATCGTTTCTGAGATAGTTGCACTTTGCACTTCACCCAGTTAAAAGAAATCTTTTGTTCAATGTGACGGACCAACGTTTTGAAACTTGGAAGTACTTTTTGAGGAGTAGCTGGATAGATTTTGCTAAACTTGTACATTGTACTACAAAACACCCTGACATCGCAGTCAATTTTTGTGAAACCCTTGACGGACAGGTTATTTATATTTCCAGGTTATATGTATGCAAGCTCAACAGCACTTGCAGACAGTCTTTTGTTATGGCTGTTGTGTGTACTATTGTCAGGACTGAGACCCATAATGTATTTTGTACTACATATTTGACAATGCAAAAAAAGCACTAATACATTGCAGACCTGAGTGTTGTCGAGTTCACTGAATTGTGAACCAGGTACGGCATGTTACTGGTATGCCTGGGCATGCAGTGGGAGAAATGCATTATGACACAGTGCTTGAAATTATCACATTAATTTTTTCCCTTAAAGGGACACATTGCTTTGGATGTTGCGATTTGGGCTATAAAACTGAAATGGATATGGTTGGGAAGCTTTTTTAAAAGTAGAATATAAAGATTCACATAACTATCCCTTCAAATTGCGTGGTTTTTGTTTAATTTCGTGATAAATAATGGTCCGCCATTTTGTAGAACCAAATTTTTGACTCCACAAAATGGCGGACCATGTTCACTAGTCGTATTTCCAGTCGCATCTGGTTACGTTCTGTTGATCCATTTTGATGTACTGTGGCACGGCGCGCAGCACTGGCGATATGTGTCGCGAGGTAGAGAATTGTACCTGGCGATCATCTGATAGGTTCACAAGGCCACTGGCTGCGGTGCCAGCCTAAAGACTCTTACAGCGTATTTTGCGCATTATTTAGACGGTGGTATTTAGTACTGGAAATAAGTCTATGTTTCGCGGGTCAGATGTCAGGGGTAAGCGGCAAATTTTTTGTTTTGTAATCACTACTCACTAATTACAACACATTATAGGTGTTTTTTTTGCATGAACAACTCTTATCAAAGATAAGGAACATTTCTAAACAGCAAAATTTCATGACATTTGAAGGCAATGTGTCCCTTTAACCCTAACCCCCTAGGCCCTTATTGCTAGGAACTATCCTCAATCCTCAAAAATCCTCAAAAATCCTCCTGTGCTTCAATCACCATTCATCCTCAATCCTCCAAAATCCTTTGCTTCAATCACCATTCAATCACCATTCCTCCTCAATCCTCCAAAATCCTCCTGTGCTTCAATCACCATTCCTCCTCAATCCTCCAAAATCCTCTGTGCTTCAATCACCATTCCTCCTCAATCCTCCAAAATCCTCCGGTGCTTCAATCACCATTCCTCCTCAATCCTCCAAAATCCTCCAAAACCACCATGAGGATTTTGGAGGATTGAGGAGGGTTAGGGTTAACCCTAACTTGCTAACAGTCCTGAATCCTCCAATTTCAATATGATTTTTCACACCACCTAGGGAGTTTAGCTGTACATAAATGTTTTTGACGATGGTTATAAACAGTGCCATTATAGAAATAAATGTCTGAAAAACCTAGAATTTGCTGATAGTGTACATTGACTGACTTTTGTGATGCTGCCAGCAGAGGGCGCCATGCTTTGTAAACATACTTGGTGGAATGGGGCGGGTTTTAAAAATTGCATGTTTAAATCGCTCAGCAAATTGTGGATTGATGTTTGAATGCTTTCAACAATTCATTTAAAACAGATATTAACCCTAACGTCCTAGGCATTCACTTGGGATACAGTACACTATAAGGACTACAAAATAGTACTCAATTCTCATGTACATCATTGCAACCATAACTAAACATGTAACAATGGTAACAGGACTTTCAGTGTATTCAAAATTTATTTGAATGTGTGCAGTAACAGTTTCTTCAATTCTAGTTATCGATATTTTTTGTAATTCTTTTTTGGTAGACTTGTACATGTATCTTGATTTCCATACACATGTTTCATTTCTTTGTTGTTTCCTAATTGTTTCAGTATTGAGAGTGATAAGGAAAGTGCAGAGTCATTTGTCAGACTGGCATCAGACCAAATAATTGGGTCATTTAATCGGGTTGATATCCTGACACCCCCGCCTGTCAAATCCACTTATGCCTAGTCAGTATGATTCAGTCCATCGTGCCAGTGAACAGCCGATTATTCATGTCGATGACATTATGAAAATTACTCAATGTACATGTATGTATAGTACATGTAGGACTATTCATTTGTTTCTTTGACTGAGCACACCATTCCGTAGTGAGCACCGATCATCTGTGAGTTCCTGTAAAAAAAAAGGCTTGAACAACTTCAAATGTTTGAAATATATACCAGAATTATGATATAAACATGTTAGTTTACAGATTGCATAAATTGCACTCGTTTATGTACGCACATATCTTACAAGGTGTGACATTTAAACTGCAGCCTCTCCTAGCACAGTCATACTTTAAGGGTGTTAGAGTATTTAAGCTGAAATGCGCTTAGCAGACATCCTATTTTGGTGATAGTTCTGGCAGAGAATTTTGTTTTAGTGACAGTATTTAAAAGTATTTAATTCTGCTTATAAATCCAAATTGAAGTAATAGGTTTAACTGCAATTGAACTATAAACCAAAACAAGATTGATGCAATTTCATGTTGAAATTCTTTCCAAAAAACCTTCAATTCTTGTCACGTTTGTCACCTTTGCATTAAGGTGCTTCAGCTCAAGGAAATTTGTACTTACACTGTGAGGAAAGATCACAATATGTAAACTGATTTGAATACATGAATATTCAGAGTTTTCCTTTGTTCTTGTATTTTAACCCTGGATGGACTGAGATAACCCTGGACAAAGCATTGATAATTTGCCATTGAGTGCAGATTACTGTTGTACTTCCTCAACCAATCCTAGACTGGCCACTCATGGTCTGCAAGGAATGACTCACTGACACAAATTGGACGTGCAGTCGCTTGGCTGAACCCAGAAAATGTATACAGGTGTATATTGTGGATTGATTCTGGTGTAGTAATTCATCGTTTTCTAAGGGTGTATCAACCTTGTGTTTTACTTTTACTTAATCTGTTAATATTAGGCACATGATGGGTCAAAGGTATCTTTTTGGAACCGTTGTAAATATCCTTTAACTGTTAATCATTTGTAATCTAAGAGATTAATTAATTCTCATTGTGTTTGGTCAGTAGATTAGGGCCCATGGATTAACATTTTTCAGGGGTTATAAAATACTCGACCCAAAACATTGAGTATGAAATATTCTACTTAGTCATTTGTTTTGAAAATTTATAAAAATGGGTCACAATATAATAAATCAACAGTTGGCTGGGCAACCAAAAAATTCAAACAGACAGCCAACGTCCGAGGCATTCACTTGGGGTACAGTACACTGTACTACAAAATACTACTCAATACTACTCAATTCTCATAGGCCAGTGTAGTAAAAGTACTGCATACTACAGTTTACTCAAGTAGTATTTTGTAGTATTCGGTGACGTTAGGGTTAATAACTTGTAAATGTTCGTGTTATAAAATGCCAGCTCCAACAGATCATTTGCCAATTTGTACTAAGATTTGTTTTGAACATTGAAATGACTTTACATGAATGTTTATTTTTTGGCAGTCATTGGAGGCCATGAGGCATGGATTGTACAATCTTGAGTGACAACTGAGCCTTGATATACATGTCCATGTACATATAGTTCCTATGGATGATGTGTGTGAGCGACTCTTCAAGCCAGGTCAATTTCCATTTGACACATTTTCACAGGGCCCAAAATCTCAACTTTCTGCACCCAGACAGATAGATATGTGCATGTAACCATGCAGAGATATCATGTTCGGAGGGGAAAAAATTGATTGGAATTTATATCGGTGTATAAAGTCTTGGTTTACGGAAATTAATTTAAAATGCCTGCAGGGAAAGAAAATACGAGTAGGAATATTTTCAGAGTTTTGCTGTACGAGTTGATCTGCAGGTTGAACTCATTTCCCCAAATATTCCGTAGGCTTTGATCAAAATTTGTCCTGATTTATTCATCGGAATACAATGTAAAGTGCAAATGGTTTTCATGAAAGCAAATTAATGTATTTTTGATTTTGCGTTTATTTTTGTTTATTTTTCTTCTTTTGTTGATTTATTGATCTCTGTAAATGGATGGATCAACTCTTCACAATTGAAAAAAGAAATGTTATGGAAATGCAGCTTTTAGAAACAAAACTGAGTGTAAGGGACGCCTTTTTAAAGAAAATGGTGTTTCTTCATCCAACCATTCAAATTATATATTTTTCTGAAGTATTTTACCTAAACAGTTAATGAACAACAGCCCGTTTTTTAAATTGTTTACAGAGTATGATTTATGAATACATAATTATGTTTTATTTTCCTCCTATACAAAAAAAGCTGCCCTTGCTTCTGACATTTTGCCAGATATTGGCAGTATTTACTCTCTGGCATAGTCAGTCAATACTGCAGAGGAGTTGTGTTTGTTTACTGGAGCTGAAGTGTACATGTAGGTCATAAATAAACCAGGCTGGCTATAGTGTACAATGTACCTGCATACTGCAGGACACGGTACACGTTTCACGTAAATTTCCGGGGGAGTAGGCAATAACTCCAGTCAGCTGACTGGCTCACACTTTTGTTCACTTCATGCTTCGGTGGGACACAGGATAATACTCTGATCCCTACTGTCTTGGAAACTCTGTCTTGCGATTGGTGAATGGCTGTCGAATTAGTGATCCAGAGAGAGGTTCCGGTAAAGTATGGTCTGGAGTGTTTTGCCCACATAGATATAAACAGTGACATCGTACAGGTATAAACAAAATAAACATTGTATGTGTACATACATACATACATATAGGCACATTTTGAGATCTTTTTGTTCATAACTTGTTTCCATACAGGTGCAAAGATATTGTGTTCCTGTAGTACGGGATTGTATTGAGGTGCAATGAGTTCATGATACACGTTATACAACCAGCTTCATGTGTTGTACAGCAAAAAATTTGCACATTTGTGATGCGATTAAGCAAAATCAGTCGAAACTCGGTAATCCTTGTTTTGAGATATGGGCCAAAATATGTTCGTAGGGGTGGACAAATCAAAATTGACCTTTTTTTTTACAAAAACAGAAGGGAAAAACATTCTTCTTTTACATGAAAATATGACATGTATTATAAGTATGCTAAAAATTACTCCATTAACCCTAACCTCACCGAATACTACAAAATACTACTTGAGTAAACTGTAGTATGCAGTACTTTTACTACACTGGCCTATGAGAATTGAGTAGTATTTTGTAGTACAGTGTACTGTACCCCAAGTGAATGCCTAGGATGTTAGGGTTAAAGTACTGTAACTTCAAACTTGATTTTCTCAGTTTCTTTCTTTTTAATGTGCCGGTGTTCAGATATTCGTAACTTTTTAACCAAAGGTTGTATTCACATGGGGTTTTCACTAATATGGAGCTTGAAGTACATTATGTATGCTACATCCCAAAATTTACCAGGGCCTACATGTACTTCAGACTGATTTTGCTTGATCGCATCACATTTGTGAATCGTCCCGTCAGTGGCTGTCAATTGCCATACATGTACAAATGTACATGACAGAATGGAAAAAAGTACAATGTACATTGTGTGCTGTCACCTGTCAGTCAGTGAAAACATGTTTATATACATGATACAATGTACCATATGGCCAGTGATGTATACATTGTACATATAGCCACCTTCTGGCATGCACAAAGAACCCAATAATCTAAAAAAAATGCTTGGAATTCAATGTTAGTGTGGTGACCTCTGGATGAAAAGATTGACCCTGACCATGGGCCAAAATTTGGCCAGTCTTGGTCAGGTGATCTCTGCCCAGGAACCAGTTATTGCATCAGCCTGTTGTAGTAGAAATAAAGAACTGAGCCATGAACGTCAAGTCAGTGAGGGATGGAGTGAACCATTGCTTTTGATTCGTCCTTTGAAACGCTCCATTATGAGTGCCGTAAAGAAATAAATTACTTTCAAGTTTATTCAGTTAATTGCTGTGTTTAATTATATGAGTCCTGAAACCTGGATTTAATGTGCAAGTCTGCTGTGTTGAGTCAGTCTTGTACATGTAGGATGAGTGCAATCCCCAGTTGCATGTTATACAGTTTTGACAGTCATTTTACTCACTTAAAAATAGATAAAGAAACCACACTGAGTAGTTTGTATTTTTTTGGGGTTTCGGTTTAAACAAAAGCGTTGATCAGGGTTAGGTTTTTTCCAGGATGCACTAATGATAATAAACTTTAATTGACACTTTCAATACCAGAAAATACGTACAGTGGACACGCCCCTCCGTATCCCACACGTATACTGCAGGGGTGAGATTTGTCAGGATTTTTCCTGATTTCATGATTTATTGTCGGGATTTTCAGAATTTGTTAAGAATCTCTTTTGCATTCTGGAATTCCTGAGGTGTTGTCCTAAAGGTGTTTTTATCTGTGAAAGTGGATATAGACCAATAAAAATTGATATTTTAAGGGGGGTGTCTTTTAGGCAATTTGTCTATGTTGTTCTGTGGTCCTCGTGGATTTCGTGGAATTTTCATTTTTGGCCAATCTCACCTCTGATACTGTTCATAAACAAAGCCTGGAATATCAGAAGGGCAGGATCTAAAGGCATGTGGCATAACTTGAGATATCCCGGGTGTGGGACCAAAAGGGTTGAATTATATACATGGACTGATAAAAAAGAATGCATTATTTTTTTTTTAATAAGGGACTTGTTTGAATTATTGTTTTACATTTTGAATATTTGGGATTTTGCCAGAAATCAAGGTAAAAATAAACCGAGTGACAAACCAACCAAACTGCCCATTCCTTGTTTACTAATTCTCAACTGAAAAAACTGCAAGGGATGAAAACATACTGGGATGTAAAGGATCAAAGCATTGGCATAATTAGAATGTCGATATTTTCCGTCTGATACAGTAAGGATGTCGTTACTCATCACTGCATTATGTTTGCAGACATCCACCCCTGTCCATGTAGACCAGTATGCATGTATATGCCAATGTCCAATGGTACGGTATTGAACCTCCGAACCATCCAGCTTGAGAGGATTGTCTGTCAGTTGGCGAACCCGTAACCTTAAATTCCTCTTCACCCGCCCATCTCAACATGGTTTGACGTCTCTAGTCTCGGACACAGCATCCCGCTGGTTGCGGTATGGCCTGGTTTTGTGGCTTGCCCGCTGGTGTTTATGAAATGCAATTTGTCCCCAAGTATTTTTTTTTTCCTGACTGGAGAAACCTGTAGGGAAATAATGTGCTGATCGATGATCAATTTGACCGACGCCAACAAGTTTGAGTTTCATGTGTGTACCTGCATGAAGTACACATTTTCTCTTGTACTGAAGTTAAAATTTGAAGTTTTTATTTTGAATGCATGTATACTATGCACAAAACAAGATGTATCTATTGCATTAGTTAACCCTCCTGTTCTCATAGGACCAAAATCGACCCAGCTGCTGTACAGATCCAAACCTATCAAATGACAGATTGAAACACACACAAACTGTGAGAGTTGGTGTTAAGAGTTTTTGATAGGCTGTGATAGTTATAAGTATAGGAGGGTTTTTAATACTTAAAATACTAGCACTCTTAAATAGAATGTTGTACAACTGAAATACAATTAAATCAGATATGTATGCTTATTCATACGTGTACATTTCAGTAAATTTACATGGAAATTGCCCGTATTGGCACACATTGGTACACTTTGGACATTTCCTGTTGAATATCAAAACCTTTTCCTGTGAATTTTGTAAAGAAAAATGAGAACTATACCCAGGCAGTGTGGGATGATTGGTAATCGACCTTTGACCTTTGGTCCAAGCGTGGTTACATTCAGACTACATTAATTATGTGACCATGATGTGACTAAGACTAGAGCTAGTGAGACATGTAAGCTAGGCGATGACATCACTATCTGAAGAAGTCTGCAGTGAGTCTTACGCCATTTAATGCCTTTCATAGTATTGGTTTCGTGACTTGTGAGTAGGAGTCATCATAAGCCATTGAATTTTTTTCAGCTGTTTTTTTTTCTACTAAGAGAAAGTCAATTGAAGGATACAGCAAATGTTATTTTGATATCATGCTGTCTCAAATGACTGTGTACGTTTACCATTAGATATTTCTACAAATATTTCCTCATAAATGCATTGGCAGCAAAATGCCATTAGCTTTTATGTTCTATGCATCACATAGACGCATCAAAATTTCAGTTTAAATGTAGTGTGATATAGTTCACACTTTTCTTGTATTAAAATATTAAAAATATGACAGATTCAAGTTGATTGGAAGTGCAGTTTTCTATTTAAATTGTGCGCACTGCTCCTTGTCAAAATTCTGATTCACACTGATCTTGATGATTTCATAGAAACATCTGGAGCCCATGTATTGTGCACATGTGTGAACATTGGGCTCAAAGTTCAAAGGGCGCATATATGTGGTACATGTGTGGTCCATAATGTACTTGGGTTAGTCCATAAATTTAGGGGTCCAAAAGTGACATTTTTGGTGTCCCTGTTACAAAGTGACATGTATATTTAGATTTTGCAATTCAGGACACATTCTTTAATGCCTTCCAAGAGTGATTATGTAAAGCAAAGTACCTGCCAAACAAGTAAAAAATAGTTTGAAGTCAATTTTTATATAATGATACTTGATGGGAAATTACACAGGTCAGGTGTAACAGGGACACACAATTTTTTCTTGTGTATGAATATTAAATAGAAAGCAATAAAATCTTCTGATTAAACAAGCCTATAGATTGGCTTGCTAATGGGAGATTTGAATGATACATTTTGGCCTGATCTCTTTAATCCATTAATCCTTCATGGTTCCAAGAAATATCCAGGGTCTACTCTTTTGCGCTTTTCATCCTCGGGAACTCTAATCTTACAGAAACCTGAAAACAACCTCGTTGGATTTGTCTCTTTTAAATGATTGACAGGCCACTGAAATTATTTGTCGGGTATTAGGTGACTAGATCCTGACACAGGAGTAGTCATTGTATACTTCCATTTGTTGTTATAGGTTTCATACAATCGTTCCCCTGATTATTTTAATTGTTTGCTACCCCAAGTATCTGTTTCAGTGTTTAGTGCTTGGAGTTGATCACAATAGACCGACCTTGTGGTTGGACAGCCGGGACTGATGTTCTGGTTGTGGTTTCCTAGTAGTAGGCAGTAGTGCTGGCATCTGTTGATCCGATGCAAGTTTCGACTTGGCCGAGAGCATGAGTACTTTGTCATTTTTGTGTGACAGGAGTGACAGTTCTAGACCGAAAGTGGGTGTGGGACGTGATGTTGGCACGATTGTTGCACTCCAGCGGCACAGACTTTGTGTATAGCTTTTGTGCAGCTGTCATGGATTGTTTCTTGACTGCAAACTCCACTTATTACCTATTTCGTCGGAGATAGGCGCTTTGAATGGATAGTGAGATAGGAAATTAAGCAGTACTACGTGTACTTTGGACATGTAATGATGTATGAAACTTGTGTTGGGGTGAACCTTGTGTCAGCTATGTACATGTTTGCAGTAGGAAAAGCCTCATGAATGGAGTAGAGCACACATGTGAATGCTAAAAAAAAACGTACTTCAGGGAAGATTGAGTGGCCGAAGTTTAAGCCAACCTTTGTGCTGTATTGCTGGGTTTCTTGGAGCATACAAATCCTGTTTTTGGCTTTAGTTCAGCTGAAGGGTGACAATTCATCTGTGTATGGTTGAATATGGGCATCTTGGCCATACGTCTAACTCCTCAGTTATATTGTCTGGGTCTAACAAGTACATATTTGACCCTAAGTCTGGATTCCATGACAAACAAGACAGGTGCATGAAGTTTGGCTGTGCACCTGCTACCCAATATGGAATTTGAATGTTCTTGAACCAGACTGTGTGTTTGTGATGGATTACTGCTGGGACCAGACTGTTAGCGGCTGACTATCAACAGGTGAAACTTCAAGGCTGAGAGTATACCACCCCACGTCAAACCGGTGGGAGCCATGTTACGGTCTGCGGCAAGGAAAAGATTGCAGTACATCCACCCGTTCAATGAAGATGTTGCCATTGGTTTGTGCCTTTCCTTCATGATTGTGGGCGGATCCAGAAGAATCCAAAGTGGGCGTGATCTGTATCTCTTCTCTCAGACCAAGGGTTTTGTATTTTGTCCACAACTTTAGGTTGCTACTATGTTTTGGTGACTTGTAATGAATGTTTACGAGGTTTTGTTTTGAGTGCACATTTAATTTTAATTTCCTTGCCTTCCTCTTGCAGTGAATCAGGTTCGAATCCCCCCCCCCCCCCAGGGTACTAAGCACAGGATTATTTGTTTATGAAGCCCCTCCTTCCAGCACGAAGGGCTTTCAGGAGTTCTCCTCCTGAGTAAACAAAGTGCCCCTCCAAAAACCTGTCGTAGACTCTGGGATGACTCTTCAATTTATGTTTTTCTCTATTTCTCATTCCAGGATGAGTGCGACAATGAAGAGAGAGTCAAGAAACAGTGGTGAGTATTTCCCACATTTGAATTTATTTTCCTAGAGACCATTATTGGGCACCAGTTTGCCATCTAAACATCAAACAAATATCCCCCTCCCCCCCCCAAAAAAAAAAATTAATAAAAAAAACAAAAAACAAACAATAAAAAAACAAAAATTGTTTGTAAATACTGCACTTTTTTAGCATAATGCTGTATAGTTTCAAGTCGGCCAAAACTTCAGCAAAAGTTGGTAATGTACACAGGCACTGCTTGAACGATTTTAGACAATTATTAGTCAATTATTCCCTACTGTATCTGTAACAGTATTTGCTGACAAAAAATTACCAAGCCAAACAAATTCCTGATTCTTGCAATCACTGATCCCAGAATGGCTATTTGAAGCAGAACCCAAAATAGAACCGACAGAGATAGAGGGATGATAAACACATTCCGTGCACCCTTTTCAAACAAAAGCCCCGAAATCTGCAAAGCGTGTCACAGTCTCCACCACCCAATCCAACTCATTGTTCACCAAGAATGCCACGAGTTGTTCAGTGGTGAAGGCAGGCGCCCGATTCCCCTGTTCAGTTGTACATCATGTGAGGCGGGCGCGTCATAAAGTAGGAAGGGTTGAAAAGCTTGGCCCTGCTCCGCTAGTCAATTAGGTGTATCCTGTATTAATGAGTGGGCCGTGATGTACGTTAGTGGTTGCGCATGTGATGTCGGCTATTGCTGAACCAATAGGAAATTTGTTCAGTATGGAACAAGTAGTTGAAGTTGTTGCGGGTTGAGATGCTTCGCTGTCTTCAACTCTACATCTTCTTCTTGGTAGGCCTACTTGTGTAGCAGTGGATTGCCTAGTTGGCTCTTAAGTTATGCTCTCAAATGTGGAATTTATAGATTGAGAAGAAGTTTAATGCAGTGGTTTTACCATGGGTGTGAAAGTGCCCGTGCGGTAAGTGAATGCACGCGTGCATGTACTGTAAATGTAGATATAGTCCTATATAGGTATTTGTACTACATGTTTGTATATATGTGATTACGTGTACAGTTACGAAATAAAAAGGATTAACGTGTCAGTGCACACACATACATTGTAGGACTGACATGTAGGAGGGTTAGCAATGAAATCTTTTGAAAACATGTACATGTAAAAAATAGTCGCCATATTTAATGAAAGCATAAGAAACTAAACATGTTGACATCAGCCCTAAACTCGGGAATACTAGACCCTCCCACATCAGATCACTAGAGACACTACTTTGTCGTTGCAAAAAAACTCAGTTTCCAATTATCATTGGATATTTTCATTATCTGGTGTTGCTTATTTTGCCATGATTTACAATGTAGATAGAATAGAGCTATACAAATTTTGTTATTATTAACCCTAAACTTCCCAAACTCTCCAAAATCCTCTTTGCCAAATGGAGGAATTTTGAGGATTGAGGGTCTTTGGAAGTTGAAGCATCGGATGATTTTGCAGGATCGAGGGCATTAGAGGATTTTGCCTCTGGAGGAAAATGGAGGATCCGGGTCATCAGGCCCAATTTGGTTGTGGAGGATTTCGGAGGATTGTGGTTACTGGGGTGTTTATCCTAGGGGTGTGCATCGGAACCGGGTACCCGAGTACCCGACCGTTCATATAAGGAACCGGTTCCAGATTATGGAATCGAGTACCCATACAACTTTACATTATGAAAAAAGGAAAGGTTTTGAATGTTATTTGTTGGAAATTTTCAAAAATAAAACCCGACTACATGGCCATGGGAAACTAGCACAGATTTCACGTTTATGATGCTCAAGAAAATTGACAACAAAGGGATTTACCGGTTGTGGTTTTTGTAGTCAAGGCATGGATAAGAGCCTTGTTGAGACAATAGCAAGCCTCATCCACCATAAATACAACTGTATAAAGCTTCAGGATAGCCGTCTTTTGTGATATGCCGGCGCATGCACGAGCCGGCACACGCAAAGGTGGAGAAGTGATCATGTTTACTATAAAACAGGCATGAGATTTTTCAGACTTTTTGTCTGCAATAAGACTTTTAATCTCAGAGAAAGACAATTTTACAACTTCCGGGATTGGAAGTTTTGGGTTGGGTTTCTTTAACGGGTACCCGGGTACCCTGAATATAATATGCAGATAAGCACAAATACTGTTTGGTTTTTCCTTGCTCTACATGTATGGTGTGATTGAGTTCACATTAGACTGAGACTGCCATGCATTTACACTCTCCCCTCATGAAGCCAACATTGGTTCAGCTTTGAATATCACCAGTACATGTACATTGTGTACGTCCATCCAAGCATCTTTATAAATGTGTTCTGCAGCAGAGCTTTTTGACCGCTGCATGACCCGTTAGTTTGTTTTCCTACATCAAGCTTGGTTGGTATTATTTGCTTCCTTGCGTGACAGCTTATATTCCGTTGGGGGGGGGGGGGGGGGGCTTTACAGCTAAGTTCCTGTCCGTTTTGTGGCTGCATTATCTCTTCCCGATATTAAACATTGCCTGTCTTGGTTTTACTCGGATCAATTTTCAAGCACTTGTAAACATAATTAAAAGTAGCCACTACATGTATTTGCGGGTGTAATGAATTTTACCTCCCCAGATAATTTCAGATTTATTAAATATTCATGGCCGATCAGATTTTTATCTTTAAAAGACATGTATTTGACATGGCACTTGGTCGTGTAACCCTACTGTTTATTGTAATGCAGATTTTACTGGTTTATGGTTTTCAGTCCAAAGTTATAATTGTGGGTTCCCTTGATTTCTTTACTGGTCTTTTTTCTCTCCTGTTTAACCCTTTGAAGCCGGATGACGGCAATAGCCGCAAAAAGAATCTGTTCCACCTAGGGCTGTTTATTTTCGAATAATGTAGTATTCGATTATTCGAAACTGGATTTGACCAAATATTCGAATATTCGAATATTCGATACTCGCCGATCAAGTTTTTCATGTGTCAGCTGCAACTGCATGCCGCGCCATTACGGCACTGTTTTACGTGCGGCGATCGATATTATGGACTGCTCGATCAACATTTTTTTGCATGCGCAGTTGTATCAAGATCATTACGGGTACGGAACGTTCTGATAAGAAACCAAACTTCAGCCTGCATTTTTGTAAAAACAAGGGTTTTTACGGACGGGAACAAAATCCTCTGGCCCCAAAAAGTCACCTTCGACAAAAATGCGGCATTTCACACTGCTAAGCTCCGTTACTTTTCTACTAAAACAGCATCAGAGTCGTATCTGTACATGCTTATATATTTTTTCGAATATTCGAAAAGGCAAAAGGTATTCGAATATTCGGTTGACGATCGAATATTCTGTATATTCGGGACAGCCCTAGTTCCACCAGGCCGGATGACGTCTATACACTCCATTTTCTGCAGTTTCAGTCCATTGTTGGATTATTGTGTATGTTATGCTTGGCTGCACAATCCTCTTGTGTCGACTTTGCTTGGCTGCACAGGCCGCCTCGGCACCCGGGTGCCTCGCTAAAACTGTTCTTTTTAGTCTCATCTAGCGGCATACATGTAGTGATTAGGTACTGATCACGCTACCCAGGATAAACATGCCGTTGAAAATAGATGAAAATGTAAATTTATGAGGTATTGATTAATATTGACCATTTTATTAAAGTTGATGTATTGATCTGTTGATTGATATTGGCAAGTAAAACTTTATTTTGTATTGAAATGTTGATTGATTAATATTGACATTGTTATTAAAATGCCTGTTGATAACGACATTGGTACATGTACATATTTGATTGCTGATTTAATCATGAATGATTGATTATTGATTAGTATTTACATATTGATTGTTATTAATTGTGACCCGCTCTACAAAAAGGGGTATTATGTCGTACTATGTGAAAACACACACATGGCTGTTCTACATACATGTATGTGAAGCGGGCTAAAAATAATTTCACAGTGATTTTTTTTGTTTTTGGTTTGTTGGCTTCTGTTATATCTATATTTTTAGAATTTATTTTGAGAAACATTAATATTGATGAATAAAGATGAAAATATAAATGTTGATAAAAATTACTTAGTATCTTATTTCTTTTCACTTTTTGTTTTTAAAGGCCATATCTCTAAACGCACTTCTGCTAAATTGGAAAATACATGTAGTAAATGTCAAGATATCTCGAGAACACAAAATGCCACAGGGGTCAAACCTACACCAAATTAAAGCTCAGGATGTGACAAATTCAACTATGTATGTAACTCAATTTTTCATATTTTGCAACATAATACCCCTTTTTGCAGAGCCGGTCACAATTATACCTGTCAATATTTTTCTCTTTTATCTGTTCCACAGTGAGAGTTTCTTTGCTGTAAAGGGAGCCGCGTTGGTTCTTCCCCGAAGTAATGAATGCAGACCGATCAAGAAAAACCCAAGTAAGTGTGCCAAGTTATACAGCAGTTCAAATTGAAATTTAGATGACCCATCTTAGTGAAATAATCAAATGAAATTTTGGGCAATTGAAAGTGGAAAAAGTCTTATCATTTTAAATTCATCATGGATCCCAACTTTCAGAATTTTTCAATTTTGGACCTTAATAAGTGTGTTCGTACATAAAGGGGTTAATTAATGATTATTACAAACAATATATGTAAACAAACAAGGATGTAAAAATAAACATGTTTACATTTAACAACCATTCAGAATGGATGAATATACAAATCTACAGTGCTAAACATACAAGCTTAAGAAAATGTTTCAGATATATATTTCAGGCATGCAACTTTTCTTCGGATCAGCTGATTTCCTCATTTTTCACTTCACACTTATGCCATTGAAAATTGAAAAACACTACGAAATCTTGTAAAGATTGGAATTTCCTCGTTTTTTTGCTAATTCCAAGTTGCATGCCTGATATTTATAATTCCAACAATTTTCGGTGAAATGCGTCTGTAAAGTTGTCATGTCTTCAAATTCACAAGATTGCCGATGAATATCTATCCAATTTAAGCGTCTGCACAGTCGTTTAACCAAATCAGCCTCATTAATCCAATAAAGAACTTATTGCGTTAACCGGGGAATGAAAATAGGCCGGCCATGCATGCATGCACGTATAGTCCAGTCCTCGGTACCGTACATGAGTGTGGGACGTCTGGCATGCCAGTCCAAAGTGTACAGTTAGGAATAAAAGTCAACACTGAACCTACGTTGGATCACAGCTGGCTGAGAGCGGTGACGATGGCGTGGCATTTTCTAGAGGCATGCATCGAGGCTGGATATAATCCCAAATTGGATCAGCCTCACCGAAACATTTGGGATGCGCGGGGTGGTGTTTTGACTGCGTCAGTTGTCTGACTAATCTGTTTGGGCCTGGGCCAGATCTGATGGACCGATTACGTTGATGAGAAGGAGATGTAGGGATTGATCCTAGCCTGTCGTCATCACTTGTTTATGATAATGCCATATTTTATTGCGTGTAACTTTGCAAAATAGTTGGAGGCAATCAGAAAAAAATGTAAATATTTTTATTACAAATGTAGTATTAATGGAATGAATGGATAGAAAAAAATTAAATAAAAATTTAATTAAAAAATATCTTTTACATGGATATTTCATTCATTTTATCAAAATACACGTATAAAAATGAGAGGTTTTGCATACATATTCCAAAGTTGATATCTTGCAAAACAAACAAGGATGTTATATACATGTATAAACTCCCAATGGATTATGGAGATGATGATTGCAAACAAATTTGACAACATAGTCCTGCAGAAACTAAACCAGAAACCTGGACTAGTCTGAGAAACGAAAATCACAACATGGGTCTCGCCTGACATGCGTGTGGGTCATTCCATACATTTGGGGTCCAATTTTGGTGTCCCTGTTACACAGTGACATATATATGATTTTGCAATTCAGAACACATTCTTTAATGCCTTCTATCTCCAAAAGTGGTTACATGTTTGTGAAGCAAAGTACATTTTTGTACCTGCCAAACAAGTAAAAACTAGTATGAAGTCAATTTTAATGATACTTGATGGTAAATTACACAGGGACACAAACAAATGTCATACTTTTGGACCCCAAATTTATAGAACGACCCATGTTCATGTACATCCTTATAGACAGTGAATTTTCCTGTTAAAATTACATATATGTACATATATACATGTACTTGTTACATGACATCTTTGACCTGG
Source organism: Hippasteria phrygiana (assembly GCA_037893225.1). NCBI lineage: Eukaryota > Metazoa > Echinodermata > Asteroidea > Valvatida > Goniasteridae > Hippasteria > Hippasteria phrygiana. Next base: position 457,056 of record JAZGUH010000796.1, on the reverse strand, counting down.
GATTGCTGTGGGTGGATTGGATCTGGTGAATGCTGAACAAACAAGTCCCTCTCATGATTACCATACAACAGTTCAATACAAACATCTCCTGCAAGGGCTAGAGTTTTTTTTTATGAGGTGGCAATCATGGGTGAAAAGGTTAATGCAAACAAATTCGGAAAAAGGGGATTAAAATGTTGTACCATAGTTTCCTATCACTACTTTGCCAAAATGTTGCTCAACAAAAATGTATGCCTTGCAAAAATCAGCTTAGAACAGGGGCCAATTTAACCATTCCTTGCTCTATGATTTAACAGAGCTGCTTAAGCTTAGGTAGTGTACATGATTGGTCATTGTTGCAATTTTCAGAAATGGGCGGATTTGAGGGTTAATATTTTATAGGAAATATCGTTCCACCTACCTGTTCAAAGTTTTGCGTTGTTGGATGGCGAAAAAAAACTAGAGAAAAACGGCGCCTGTTTTCAACCGTCGGGCGGATTGTAGCCTTTAGTCAAGGCGCGCGTGGCTACCTGGACGCGTGACGCGCCCCGAATGCCAGCATGCCTAGGGCGCGCCACTCATCCGGGTATATAGCCACGCGCGCCTTGACTAAAGGCTACAGGGCAGTTTTTCCAACGATTTCCAGCTGGAAATCATTAGGAAAACGATATAAATTTCCACTTTTCTTGACAACGACAGCACACCTGGTGCCATCATTTCACAGGATGATTGAGACTACTATTAACTTACAGTCTAGTAAGGTATTTCGAAATAATTCAGTAAAACAAAAATTGGAGGATTACCAATCGTGTACACTACCTTTAACATGAAATTATGGCCGGTAACCTCATCAGCAAAATCTATTTGTGTTAAGCAAATTTGTGTTTCAGCTTTGTGAACTGCTGATAGGTGTATGTGATGGCTAATAGGTTTCACAAGCAGCCAATATTATGAGACTGCAATCAGGCATTCAATATTGTTGTAAACACAATTTTTCTGTTCATTATTAATCTCCATTCTAGGCAGCGTATGACATTGTTTTCTTTAACAAGTTGCTAGACAATCAACTTCCTGTGTAAAACTATTTAAAACCTATTTGTTCATGTGTTTTTAGTGTTCTTATTTCAAGTTAGTTGGAGTGGTACTGTATGGGAAGTCTTTTGACATGACCCAATGGCACACACTGGTTTTATTTTGTTCCTTTTTTTAGTTTGTTTGTTGTCGGTGTATATTGTAAATTTTGCAGTAGTTTCCAGTGTGTTTGTGATTGTGGTTGAACATACATATTCATAACGATTTATTTGTTTCTGTTTTAGTTGTAGGTGAGCTGTCAGACCACATTCAGAGCATGTTTCTACTTCTTAGGCACGATGACAGAATGACTCTGGTAAGTTTTAGCCATTAAATGCGAAAGTACATAAAGCAAGGCACCTCCGCCTAAAGAAAAAAAACAAAAACACAAAAGAAACTAGATGTATGGTGCAGTGTTTGTGGACAAACACAGGGCTGTTTTGTTTTTTTGTGTAAAATTATGTGATTTAAATGAACTTTCAAAAATGAAAAAAATTATAGAAAATTAGCCGATGACGTCATCATGACGTCACATAAATTTTAATCTAACACATGCTGGCATAACTAAATACCACGTTTAAACTTAATCTGACTTGTACTTTTGTAGATATATGGTTTCCAAAAATGCCCCTTTAAGATGACGTCACGTGACATGTGATGACGTCATCATGACGTAAAAGTTCGGCGCACATTCTGAGCAGTTGGTGTAAGTGTCTGCCTACGACTTGTCTAACGACTTGAAAAAAAGACTAGAGATCAACTCTTTATAGACAGCATGCCACATGAAAGCCATGGTTTCTGTCCTTCCCAGAATTCCTTTGTGTTATATTGAATTTGGTCACAATTTTTTTAGATGCCTGTTATTTCTTTATACTTGAGTGAGCCACGATCACGAAATTGTTGAATTAGGTAGAGAAAAATTCAATGTATAAATTCTTAATCGGAACGACCCTTACATGCGTAAAAAAAAAAAATTTGATGACGTCATTATGACGTCACACAATTTTCGCCTTTTAGGGCATATCTTTGAGACATACCAAAAGCTGTATCAAAAAGAATTTTGAAAATCTCTTGTTTTGTTTGCGAGATATATTTAAAAGAATGTTACGATTTCAAAATTTCAAAAATTCATAACAAATCACATGATGACGTCATTATAACGTCACTTTGGATTTTGCATCCTAGTACTAGTATCTACCTACCCACCAATTTTCATGACGATTGGACCTATCCTTATATGTGTTTTAAAAAAGCACATTTTTGATGATGTCATCATGACGTCACACATTTTTTTCCTTTTTAGGGCATATCTTTGAGACCTACCAAAGCTATAACAAAAAGAATTTTGAAAATATCTTGTTTTGTTTGCCAGATATATTTAAAAGAATGTTACGATTTTCAAAATTTCAAAAATTCATAACAAATTACGTGATGACGTCATCATGACGTCACTTTGGATTTTGCATCCTAGTGCCAGTATCAACCTACCCACCAATTTTCACGACAATCGGACCTATCCTTATATGTGTTTTAAAAAAGCACATTTTTGATGATGTCATCATGACGTCACACATTTTTTTCCTTTTTAGGGCATATCTTTGAGACCTACCAAAGCTATAACAAAAAGAATTTTGAAAATATCTTGTTTTGTTTGCCAGATATATTTAAAAGAATGTTACGATTTTCAAAATTTCAAAAATTCATAAAAAATCACGTGATGACGTCATCATGACGTCACTTTGGAATTTGCATCCTAGTGCCAGTATCTACCTACCCACCAATTTTCATGACGATCGGACCTATCCTTATATGTGTTTTAAAAAAGCACATTTTTGATGATGTCATCATGACGTCACACATTTTCTCCTTTTTAGGGGATATCTTTGAGACATACCAAAGCTATAACAAAAAGAATTTTGAAAATATCTTGTTTTGTTCGCCAGAAATATTGAAAAGAATTTTACGATTTTGAAATTTCAAAAATTCATAAAAAATCACGTGATGACGTCATCATGACGAAAATGTTCGGCATACATTCTGAGCAGTTAGTCTAAGTGTCTGCCAAGTTTAAAGCCAATCGGCAGCATAAAAGTAGCCAAAGTGCCGGTAAGAAAGAAAACGTGTACAAATGCTATGGGCAAAAAGTCTGAAAAGGAAAAAAAAAAAAAAAAACTAGAGGCATGAGGTTGGTGTTTGTGGACAAACACAGGGCTGTTTCGTTTTTGTTTTTTTAGTTTGGATGTGAAATGTGAATACAATAATTTAAGTTTGTCAAACAATCGCGCTGCTGCCAGTTTTCTATGTTAATTTTGAAATTAATTAAAGTTGTTTGTAGTAGTAACATGTGATGACGTCATCATAACGTCACATAAATTTTCATCTATAAACTTGCTGACCTACCTAGATATAACTTTTCAACTTAATCGGACTTGTACTTTTGTTTATATTATATGGCTTCAAAAACTGCCCCTTTAAGATGACGTCACGTGACATGTGATGACGTCATCATCATGTCATGTCAATTTTCATCTATAAACCTACTGGGCTACCTAGATATTACTTTTAAACTTAATCGGACATGTACTTCTGTAGATATGCGCCTTCAAAAACTGCCCCTTTAAGATGACGTCACATGTGATGACGTCATCATAACGTCATGTCAATTTTCATTTATAAAACTACTGGAATACCTAGATATTACATTTTAACTTAATCGAACTTGTACTTTTGTAGATATATGGCTTAGAAAAATGCCCCTTTAAGATGACGTCACGTGACATGTGATGACGTCATTATGACGTAAAAGTTCGGCACACATTGTGAGCAGTTGGGGTAAGTGTCTGCCAAGTTTAAAATTAGGTAAAGTGGCCGGTAAGAAAGAAAACGTTTACAAATGCTATGGGCAATATTCTAGCGACTTGAAAAAAAGAATTTTTTCATGACGTCATCATGACGTCACACAATTTTCGCTTTTTAGGGCATATCTTTGAGACATACCAAAGCTATAACAAAAAGAATTTAGAAAATTTCTTGTTTTGTTCGCTAGATATATTGAAAAGAATGTTACGATTTACACAATTTTAAAATTCAGCGACTTGAACAAAGACTACAAATCAACCTTTTTATAAACAGCATGCACATTTAAGCCATGGTTATCTGCCCTTCCCAGAATTCCTTTGTGTTATATTGAATTTGGTCTAAATTTTGAAATGGCTGTTATTTCTTACTTGAGTGAGCCACGATCATGAAATTTTGGAATTAGGGAGAGGAAAATTCAATATATACATTTTTGTAATCGGATTGACCCTTACATGCGTAAAAAAAAAAAAACATTTTTGATGACGTCATCATGACGTCACACAATGTTCGCTTTTTAGGGCATATCTTTGAGACATACCAAAGCTATAACAAAAAGAATTTCGAAAATATCTTGTTTTGTTCGCTAGATATATTGAAAAGAATTTTACGATTTTGAAATTTCAAAAATTCATAAAAAATCACGTGATGACGTCATCATGACGTAAATGTTCGGCATACATTCTGAGCAGTTAGTCCAAGTGTCTGCCAAGTTTAAAGCCAATCGGCAGCATAAAAGTAGCCAAAGTGCCGGTAAGAAAGAAAACGTGTACAAATGCTATGGGCATTTGGCTGAAAAAGAAAGAAAAAAAAGAAAAAACTAGAGGTTTGTGTCTGTTTGAAACAGAACACAAGGCTTTTCCTCTTTTTTTGTTTTCCACCCTAAAACTTCAAGTTACGTTCTATGTTTGTGTTAAGTTTGATTAAGATCTGATGTTTATAGTGAGTAAAGTGGTTTGTACAAAATTCGTGTACAAAGTCTATGGGATTTTGGATAGAACTGAAACATTCATAGACAATTAGCCGATGACGTCATCATGACTTCACTTCGGATGTTACATTCTACTGGCACTATCTACCTTCCCACAATTTTTTTATGATACTCAGACCTATTCTTATATATGTTATTAAAAAAAAACATTTTGATGACGTGATGATGACGTCACACATTTTCACATTTACGTGAAAGAATATAGGAGCTAACAAAGCTATTCCAAAAAGAATTTTGAATTTAGCATGTTCTGTTGATGAGATATGGCTTTAAGAAACTTTGACGGTTCAAAAACTTTAAAATTACTATAAAATCGTATGGTGACGTCATCATGACGTCACCTCAATTTTCATCTATAACACGTGGTGGCCCACCAACATACCAGGTTTAAAGGCAATCGGACATACGGTTCTCTAGATATGGGCCCTTGAAAAATGCACGTTTAGGATGACGTCACGTGACACGTGATGACGTCATCATGACGTCACGTTTCGGCATACATTTTCAGCTTAGGGTCTTTGTTTGTGTTAAGCCTGATTAACATCTGTGGTTGTTTAGTGACCAAAGTGCCACTTACAAAATTCGTCTACAAAGTCTATGGGATTTGGGATAGAACTAAAAATTTCATAGAAAATCAGCCGATGACGTCATCATGACGTCACTTTGGATTTTACATGCTAGTAGCATTATCTACCTACCCAGCAATTTTTATGACGATCGAACGTACCCTTATATGTGTTTCAAAAAAGAACATTTTTGATGACGTCATGATGACGTCACACATTTTCCCATTTATGTGAAAGAATATAGGAGCTAACAAAGCTATTCCAAAAAGAATTTTGGATTTAGCATGTTCTGTTCATGAGATATGGCTTTAAGAAACTTTAATGTTCAAAAACTTTAAAATTACTATAAAATCGTATGATGACGTCATCATGACGTCACGTAAATTTTCATCTATAACACGTGGTGGTCTACCAACATACCGGGTTTAAAGGCAATCGGACCTACGGCTCTCTAGATATGGGCCCTTGAAAAATCATCTTTAAGATGACGTCACGTGACATGTGATGACGTCATCATGACGTAAAAGGTCGGCACACACTGTGAGCAGTTGGGGTAAGTGTCTGCCAAGTTTAAAAGTAGCCAAAGTGGCCGGTAAGAAAGAACACGTTTACAATGCTATGGGCACTATTCAAGCGACTTGAAAACAGATTTATTTTATTACGTCATCATGACGTCACACAATTTTCGCTTTTTAGAGCATATCTTTGAAACATACCAAAGCTATAACAAAAAGAATTTTGAAAATATCTTGTTTTGTTCGCTAGATATATTGAAAAGAATGTTACGATTTTAAAACTTCAAAAATTCAGCGACTTGAAAAAAGACTAGAAATCAACCCCTTTTATAAACAGCAAGCACATAATACCCATGGTTATCTGCCCGTCCCAGAATTCCTTTGTGTTATATTGAATTTGGTCTAAATTTTGAAATGGCTGTTATTTCTTACTTGAGTGAGCCACGATCATGAAATTTTGGAATTAGGTACAGAAAAATTCAATGTATACATTTTTGTAATCGGATTGACACTTACATGCGTTAACAAAAAAACACATTTTTGATGAAGTCATCATGACGTCACACAATTTTCGCTTTTTAGGGCATATCTTTGAGACATACCAAAGCCATAACAAAAAGAATTTTGAAAATATCTTGTTTTGTTCGCTAGATATATTGAAAAGAATGTTACGATTTTCAAAATTCAAAAAATCATAAAAAATCACGTGATGACGTCATTATGACGTCACTCTTCGGCATACAATTTCAGGTATGGGTCTATGTTTGTGTTAAGTTTAATTAAGATCTGAGATTGTTTAGTGACCAAAGTGGCTGTCATAAAATTCGTGTACAAAGTCTATGGGATTTAGGATAGAACTAAAGTAAGAAGAAGAAGAAGAAGAAATAAAAAAAAAACTAGAGGTTTGTGTCTGTTTGAAACAGAACACAAGGCTTTTCCTCTTTTTTTGTTTTCCACCCTAAAACTTCAGGTTACGTTCTATGTTTGTGTTAAGTTTGATTAAGATCTGATGTTTATAGTGAGTAAAGTGGCTTGTACAAAATTCGTGTACAAAGTCTATGGGATTTTGGATAGAACTAAAACATTCATAGACAATTAGCCGATGACGTCATCATGACTTCACTTCGGATGTTACATTCTACTGGCACTATCTACCTTCCCACAATTTTTTTATGATACTCAGACCTATTCTTATATATGTTATTAAAAAAAACATTTTGATGACGTCATGATGACGTCACACATTTTCACATTTACGTGAAAGAATATAGGAGCTAACAAAGCTATTCAAAAAAGAATTTGGAATTTAGCATGTTCTGTTGATGAGATATGGCTTTAAGAAACTTTTACGGTTCAAAAACTTTAAAATTACTATAAAATCGTATGGTGACGTCATCATGACGTCACCTCAATTTTTATCTATAACACGTGGTGGCCCACCAACATACCAGGTTTAAAGGCAATCGGACATACGGTTCTCTAGATATGGGCCCTTGAAAAATGCACGTTTAGGATGACGTCACGTGACACGTGATGACGTCATCATGACGTCACGTTTCGGCATACATTTTCAGCTTAGGGTCTTTGTTTGTGTTAAGCCTGATTAAGATCTGAGGTTGTTTAGTGACCAAAGTGCCACTTACAAAATTCGTCTACAAAGTCTATGGGATTTGGGATAGAACTAAAAATTTCATAGAAAATCAGCCGATGACGTCATCATGACGTCACTTTGGATTTTACATGCTAGTAGCATTATCTACCTACCCAGCAATTTTTATGACGATCGAACGTACCCTTATATGTGTTTCAAAAAAGAACATTTTTGATGACGTCATAATGACGTCACACATTTTCCCATTTATGTGAAAGAATATAGGAGCTAACAAAGCTATTCCAAAAAGAATTTTGGATTTAGCATGTTCTGTTGATGAGATATGGCTTTAAGAAACTTTAATGTTCAAAAACTTTAAAATTACTATAAAATCGTATGATGACGTCATCATGACGTCACGTAAATGTTCATCTATAACACGTGGTGGTCTACCAACATACCGGGTTTAAAGGCAATCGGACCTACGGCTCTCTAGATATGGGCCCTTGAAAAATCATCTTTAAGATGACGTCACGTGACATGTGATGACGTCATCATGACGTAAAAGGTCGGCACACATTGTGAGCAGTTGGGGTAAGTGTCTGCCAAGTTTAAAAGTAGCCAAAGTGGCCGGTAAGAAAGAAAACGTTTACAATGCTATGGGCACTATTCTAGCGACTTGAAAACAGATTTATTTTATTACGTCATCATGACGTCACACAATTTTCGCTTTTTAGGGCATATCTTTGAAACATACCAAAGCTATAACAAAAGGAATTTTGAAAATATTTTGTTTTGTTCGCTAGATATATTGAAAAGAATGTTACGATTTAAACAATTTAGAAATTCAGCGACTTGAAAAAAGACTACAAATCAATTCTTTTTATAAACAGCATGCACTTTTAAGCCATGGTTATCTGCCCTTCCCAGAATTCCTTTGTGTTTATTGAATTTGGTCTAAATTTTGAAATGGCTGCTATTTCTTACTTGGGTTAGCCACGATCATGAAATTTTGGAATTAGGTACAGAAAAATTCAATGTATACATTTTTGTAATCGAATTGACACTTACATTCGTTTAAAAAAAAAAAAGTTTGGATGACGTCATCATGACGTCACACAATTTTCGCTTTTTAGGGCATATCTTTGAGACATACCAAAGCTATAACAAAAAGAATTTTGAAAATATCTTGTTTTGTTCGCTAGATATATTGAAAAGAATGTTACGATTTTAAAACTTCAAAAATTCAGCGACTTAAAAAAAGACTAGAAATGAACCCCTTTTATAAACAGCAAGCACATAATACCCATGGTTATCTGCCCTTCCCAGAATTCCTTTGTGTTATATTGAATTTGGTCCAAATTTTGAAATGGCTGTTATTTCTTACTTGAGTGAGCCACGATCATGAAATTTTGGAATTACGTACAGAAAAATTCAATGTATACATTTTTGTAATCGAATTGACACTTACATGCGTTAAAAAAAAAACTAATTTTTGATGACGTCATCATGACGTCACACAATTTTCGCTTTTTAGGGCATATCTTTGAGACATACCAAAGCTATAACAAAAAGAATTTTGAAAATATCTTGTTTTGTTCGCTAGATATATTGAAAAGAATGTTACGATTTTCAAAATTCAAAAAATCATAAAAAATCACGTGATGATGTCATCATGACGTCACTCTTCGGCATACAATTTCAGGTTCGGGTCTATGTTTGTGTTAAGTTTAATTAAGATCTGAGATTGTTTAGTGACCAAAGTGGCTGTCATAAAATTCGTGTACAAAGTCTATGGGATTTAGGATAGAACTAAAGTAAGAAGAAGAAGAAGAAGAAGAAGAAATAAAAAAAAAAAAATCAGAACAAAAACAAAGCCTTTTCCGACGGATTGTCGGAAAAGCCAAAAAAAAAAAAAAAAAAAAAAAAAAAAAATCTTAACGAAAACAAGGGCTGTTTCGGAAAAGTTTCCGAAACAGCCAAAAAAAAAAAAAAAAAAAAGAAAAAAAAAAAAATCTTAACGAAAACAAGGGCTGTTTTGGAAAAGTTTCCAAAACAGCCAAAAAACCTCTCCCCCCCTATGTAGTATACTACATAGGGGAATTTTTTTTTGGTTTTTGTGTGTGTGTTGTTACAAAAAAAGATTTTTATTTTTCAAGATTTTTCTTTTTCGACCCAGAAGCTGGATATGAACCCCGTCAAAACCCTGCTCACAGCCTTAAATCAAAACCTATTTGGAAAAAAACATTATCTTCATCACATTCAGTAGCAAATCACTTTTTAAGGTTATCTTCATTATGGATGCAAGAAGTAATTTTTAACTTGCTGAGTGTTTTCCAAATATGACGTCAACCTGGAGCTCCGTGTTTGTAATTAATAGATCTCTCCATGGTAATTGTTACTAGGCGCAAATGTCAAGTGTACTTTCTCCCTGCTATCGATTCCCTTGTGGTTTGAAGTCATCACATATTTCCTGCCATGGTAAAGGTCTTGCCAAAACGCTGTCTTAAGCCCTGTCCGCACTGGACTTTTTTTGGTAAAGCTTACTGAGACGATGGGTACTTTTCCCATTTTAAGTCCAGTGCGGACAGCCTAGGACGTTTTCCTCTCAGTTACTTTTCCTGAGTCCAGCGGTTAATTCTACCGGGCAACTGCTGCCCAGGAAAACTGACCAGGTAACTTTTCCTGAGACGATAAGTACGGTGCGGACAGTACGAGTCGGTAAAAGCGGCTCAGGAAAGCGTACATCCGGCCCGAGCGCGAGGTCATGCTACACAGGGACACCACGCATGCGCTTTGCATTGTTTCACCGCGGTGCGGTGCACGTGGCAAGTTTCCAAATTCCAGTGCGGTGTTCCTCTTTTGGTCGCAATCATGGTAGATTTTATTATTGATAGTCGGAAGTTTGACTGGTGCTAAAGATGTAGGCCTACATGTACACATCAGCCGGAAATATGAAAAGGCACGCGTGATTTGGGTCAATCGCGTCAATGTAGAAAGGTCACGCAAAGCGCCCTCATGAGTCATTATACTGACAGCTCGGTTACTTCTACCACGGTCTCGGTAAAATTTTCCGGTGTCGAAAGTCCAAGTGCGGACAGTGGTCACATTTGACAATTTTTCATTTTACCATCGTCTCGGTAAAACCTTCCAAAAAAAGTCCAGTGCGGACACGGCTTTATTTGTAGCATTGTGTCTGGAGCAGGATTGTGTCGGATCCAATTGGTGTTTTTTTTTTCCTCAGAAATAAACTCTCTGTGAACTCGGCGATGTTTTACATGTATTATAAAACGGGCTATTTCAGCAAATTACTAAATGTCATTTTAAATGCTTTTTGGGAGATTAAAGTTTGAAATGATTTTTTTTCTTCAGACTTGGCTACCTGTTCCGCATAATCTACAGAAATGACAAATTTAATTTTGAAAATTTGCGGGAAATGCAGCTGTACATGTCCAAGTATACTACTGTAAGAAAAAAGTTGTGATAAAATTGTGATGCATTTTTTGCTTAAAAACTATATTAACCCCTTCCGTACGGATGGCATGTATACCTGCAGATTGAAAATTGCCATCTAAACATGCCAATCTCTGCATTTTCAATCCATTATTGGGGTATTGTGTACGTTATGCTTGGCTGCACAAGCCTCTTGTTTCTGTTTCGCTTGGCTGCACAAGCCGGCATGGCGCCCCGGTGCCCCCATATAATACCCATACGCAAGGGGTTAAGAACTAATGCCTTAATTATGCATTGTAAGAATCTTTTTCTTGTTTGTTACAACCAATTGAATTGGTTTAAGATAACCTTTAAAGGTTTGCCTGGTGAGGGGACATTAAGTGGTTTAAGGTAACACCAAATTACCCTTGTAAGATGTTTAAGATGTACCCTTTTAAGAAGATACCTCCACATGTGTTATTTATAATCCCCCCCCCCCCCCCAAAAAAAAATTTAAAAAAATACAAAATTTGAATTACATGTTTTGAATAAGCCAATTCGGTATCTCAAAGGTCAAAGGTTATTCGGGATAAAATTCCTGACGTAATGTCACACCATGTTACGCGAACGCCCATTCGGATTGAATTTAACACGTACGCGTCGTGCGACCACCTTTTGCGTTCACACGCGCGCCTTAGGTCACGCGGGTCATTCGGGATAAAATGTCATTGTGCACATGTATGCGCAGTTGAAATACCGAACTGGCTTATTGAATTTAAATGAAAGTGAGATTCCTTTTTTTGGTTTTTTTTTCAACCAAAGGCGGTGAGGTTGGAGAGCATGTATGAGGATCGTATCCGTTACATCATCCTGGTTTCCTGTAACGGTGTCCAGGATACGGAGGAGAGTATCATCCTCGGCGTAGACATCATGTCCAACACCGCCACCATTGGTCTGGTGCTGCCAATCTGGTGCGAGACCACGACACAGTTGGATGGTGACGGGTACGTGCTGTGTTTCAGTCATTTGATTTTGCGGGAAGCGTCATCATGGGGCTGTAAGGCGAAGTACAAAAAAAATATGTTTAGTGTCCCCGCCCATTTCCTTTTTGGGGGCCGCCTGGATTTTAAGAAAATAAATAAATAAAATACAGGCTTGCTTAAACTATTAAAACCACTGTAAACATATTCAATTCTCTTGTCCAGCTTGTCTCTTTCATTTTTGAACAGTTGAAAAGCCTGCGGTTGTTGGAAATTTAAAAAAGAATTGTAGCCAATCTGGAAAAAAACTATAAAAAACCTCCTTCTTTTAAAAAAAAAAACCTTTTTTTTTTTACTTGGCTTGTGAAATTTAGGTTAGCTTTCAAGATTAAATAGTTAATTCACTGTTTGGAGAGTTACTGAAATATTTTTTAAATCTCTCAATTTAATACATTTTTTTCCAAAAAGGTCAGGTTCTGGCAAATTTTTTCAGATGTAATTTTCCCCCTTCCCTAAAAATTTTTTTTCTTCTTCCTAATGGGCCAGCTGATTTGTAATTACCTGATCAGTTGTAATACTTCGGGTCTTCTACAATAAGGAAAAACCCGCTTTATCTGCGATAATAACCACTTGGAGTAAAAAAAGGGCTTTGTTGATTTAATACTTTCCCTCCCACACAGTGTATAGGTCGTTTGCAGTACAGGAACAGCTCTTTACCAAGAATGAATACAAAGACTTGTTTTATCTTGTCCCCAGGATCCTCTCCCTTTAATTTCCTTCCTGCAGGATCCAGGGTCTTTAAAGGTAGTGTACACGATTGGTAATCCTCCAATTTTGTTTTTACTGAATTATTACGAAATACCTTACTAGACTGTAAGTTAATAGTAGTCTCAATCATCCTGTGAAATGATGGCACCAGGTGTGCTGTCGTTGTCAAGAAAAGTGGAAATTTATATCATTTTCCAACGATTTCCAGCTGGAAATCGTTGGAAAACTGCCCTGTAGCCTTTAGTCAAGGCGCGCGTGGCGACCCGGACGAGTTGCGCGCCCCGGACGAGTTGCGCGCCCCGGACGAGTTGCGCGCCCCGGACGAGTTGCGCGCCCCGGACGAGTTGCGCGCCCCGGACGAGTTGCGCGCCCCGGACGAGTTGCGCGCCCCGGACGAGTTGCGCGCCCCGGACGAGTTGCGCGTCCCGGACGAGTTGCGCGTCCCGGACATGCTGGCATTCGGAGCGCGTCACACGTCCAGGTAGCCACGCGCCTTGACTAAAGTCTATCATCCGCCCGACAGTTGAAAACAAGCACCGTTTTTCTCTAGTATTTTTCGCCATCCAACAACGCAAACCTTTGAACAGGTCAGTGGAACGATATTTCCTATAAAATACCCCCAAATCCGCCCATTTCTGAAAATTGCAACAATGACCAATCATGTACACTGCCTTTAAAGCAAAAAGTCCAGAGAAAACAAACCGTTCAAACACGGTGCGAAAGCAAGCAGGATGTTATGACATGTATGAGACGATTGTGTACTGCGTTACCTGAGTTCAGTGTACTGCCTGAATAAACTTTCACATTCTCTGTTGTTTATCAGTGAAGGATAGGTTCTTTTTATTCAAAAGGATGTTGATGTTTTTACATGACAAGAAAAATAGGAAATAGGAACTGTTATTACAGAGGATCTGGATATAGGTATATGCTGGTCTATGGTTATCATCGTAAACTTGTTTCATTTTTTTCATTATTAACAACAAACCAAAGTAGCAAATTCTCCACTCTAGCCGTGTCCACATTGGATTTTTTTTGGTAAAGCGTACGGAGACTGCTGTCAACTTGCTGTCGACCAAATTAAGTCCAGTGCGGACAGCCGGTAAACTGTCCAAATTGTCAATTGTCGATCGTCGGTTGTCCGTTTACGGGCTCCGCAGTGGGAACTTTTACAGGGCCAACCGTGCAGCGGAAGAGTTACGTGGCCAGTTTTACGTCGTTGAAAGTCCAGTGCGGACAGCCACTGTAAATGTAAAACTCACATTTTGACCACTGCAAAGTTTACGTGTCCAAAGACTTTCCGCGAGCAGTGTAATCCAAGTGCGGACGCATGGAAGAATAACCACAGTGGAATGTTAACAATTACGCACGGTGACTTTTTACAATTGTAAGTCCAATGCGAACGCGGCTTATGACTGGAACAAATTCATTTCCGTGCACAGAATTAAACATGATTCGCATTCTAGCATTTACGGAGTGAAGGTCAGTTGATACTTACGGGATGAAGGTTGTGACCGACCTGTTTTGTTTGGGTTACAGTGGCTTCAACCTCTATTCCAAGAATCGCACCCACACATTCAAGCCAGTCTCCGTGCAGGCACTGTGGTAAGTTTCAACTGGGAGAAAATCGCAGGTTTTTGGTTAAAACTGAAAGAAAACTCTCACTGTGTGTCTTATGTTGTTTGTATTCTCACTTGATCTGATGTTATAATGTACTTATAGCCCCTTGTGTCCAGCAGGTTATTGCTGCATGGTATGCCAAGAATAGGCTGTGCATCCACATGTATTAAACACAAACAATAGGCACCACACTGAATAGAGTGGTCCTATTCATCACACCAGAGCCCCTCTTTTTCGTGTGAATGAAAGCTTTGTTTGAAAAAGCTCCATTTGTTCATTACACTCTCATTCAAGAACAATATAGCTTCTGCCTTCATTGCTCCTTTATTCAAATTTGAGGGTGTAGTAAAACTAGCCTCCCTCAGTGATCCATGGAGCATTGTATTTTCGCTCGGTTTCGCCTTAGGAAAAATAGAATGCTCCACGGATCACCGAAGGAGGCTAGTTTTACTATACACCATTCGAAGCAGTCAATATTTGTATAATATATGACCTTTTATGTACACAGTATTATATTTTGTCTTCTGTTTTGCTCTTGTAGGTCTGCTATGCAAGCCATCCACTCAGCGATCTCTACAGCCCGGACATATAACTACTTCCCCGGAGGCCTCAACCTGACATGGATCGGCTACTACGAATCCATAATTAACTCCAGTCCGTCCCGCATTAAAGAATGGCAGCTTATGCCAGAGCTTGAAGTCACCAAGCCTCATGCCTTCACCCCTACTTATGCCGAAGAGTGAGTATTACCTTTCTGGTTTACTACCAACAGGTGCACTACCTCTCCTCTCCCCTTTCAGGGAAAAAAGAAAAGAAAGTTTGATAGGGTGGGAAATTTCAGGCAAACAAAAATGAGGTGACCAGAAATAAAAAGCTGGATATATGCTAATCAGTTTTTAACCCCTTGTGTCCGACTCTTATTGATGGGTGCTGTTATGCCAAGATCGGGCTGTGCAGCAAAGCGTAAATAGACTGGTCCTATTCATCGCACTCGGACACCCCTTTAAGTGTGAATGAGAGCTTTGTTTGAAAATCTCCATTTATTCATTACACTCCCATTCAAGAAAAAAAAAAGGAATAGATTGAGTAAGTGCAGGAATGTGCCTAAAGATGTCAACCAGCCAGCTGGTCTTTTTGAAACTGCGGCTATGGCTGTCGTAGCTATTCAAGAGATGAAACTCTAAACCAGCAATTTAGTCTCTATCAGTCACGTTTCATCTGTGGGTTATTTAACATTTATGAACCCGACATCTAAGGAATGCAGCTGTTTCTTTGATTTTGAGCTGTTCACAAAAGTTATTTAACAGGGTTCCCACGGGTCATGGAAAATCCTGGAAAAAAAGTTGTCCTGGAAAGTCATGGAAAAGTCATAAAAAATTGGGAAAAATACAAAAGTCATGGAAAAGTCATGGAAATCAAGATCATGCAAGGTTTTTTTTTTATGGGCGGCTTTTGATGCGATAACGGAATAATGATAAATTTACAGGCTATATCCTTGTTAGTCTATAGTAGGGCTGTAAGGGGAGGAGGAGGCCATTATTAATTAAAACTTATTTTCAAAAGCTAAGAAATTGTTAGCCCAACATCAGCGGTTCTTCAGTATCATAATACCAAACAACTTTTCTCTACAAAATGGCGTTAAATGTCATGGAAATTGTCATATTTTAGTCCTGGAAAGCCCTGGAAAAGTCTGGTTTTCATATTTCTGTGGGAACCCTGTTTAATGTTTTTGTTTATTTTGGTAGCGGCCATTACTATCCGAGTGACCGTGAGTTGACCGAACAGTTGATCTTTGTGAAGATCAAAGACATCATGGCATCAGCAGACCTGGATACAATCACCAGCAGGGCGGTAGGTAGACAAGCCCCTAATCACTAAGACAGACTAGTTTTGAATCTCCATAAAGTGATTGGCAAGCCTTTTTAGATTTTAAAGTCATACTGGGTACGTTGGATGTGTGTCATTGTTTTGAAGGTTTACGGAAAATGGAATAGATATACTATGGTTCTGCTGGCTTTCAAGAATTCATACTTTTCCTAATTTTTCCTAATTTTGTTTACCTTGCTCCTACTTTTGCTACTTTTGTTGTAGTCGTAGTTTTCTCCTGATTTTGTCCTCTAAAAGTCCTACTTTTGCCTAAATTTTGATCCTACTATTCTCCTACTTTCTCACCCGTGTCTGCTTGAAAGCCAGGTTTCTGACAGTGACGGATACATAAGAAATAGACATTTGGATCATTTGCTTTTGTAATTTAGTAATTTATGAAAAAATATGTTGCAAATCTACAAAACAAATTCCCTATCTGACTGTTCATGCAGGGGTGAGATTTGTCAGGATTTTTCCTTATTTCAGAATTTTTTTTCGGGATTTCAGAATTATTGAAAGAATCTCTTTTGCTATCTGGAATTCCTGAGGTTTTGTCCTAAAGGTGTTTTTACCTGTAAAAGTGGATATAGACCAATAAAAACGGATATTTTAAGGGTGTGCAAATGCAAACTATTATGTCGATCTGGGGTCCTCGTGGATTTTTTTGTGGATTTCGTGGATTTCGTGGATTTTTCATTTTTGGCCAATGCCAACCCTGTTCATGTCCTCATTTGTAAAAAATATTGCCTGCTACGCCCCTGATAACCGGAGCCATGTGTGAAACTCCTGGTTTATGTGTACACGAAAGAAAGAAGAAATTGGAGAATTTCGAGGACATCATATGAACTCAAAATCATCTGTGAGTTTTCTCTCTTCATCTGAATAAAAGGTCCGACTGAAGATAGAAGACGACTTGGGAAAGAGCCTTCAGGAATACCGACACTACCTCGACGAGCAGTTGATTACCTACATGAGGCAAATGGATTCTGCATCGCCCATCTTTGACCACATCTACTTGGTGAGTATTCAGGATTTCATCCGGGATTCAAGACTGTCTGTTCAAACCCAGCAAAGATAAAAAAAAAAAACTACCTGTCCACGTCCTCGTCCACGCCCTCACTCAATGATGCCCTTTGCTTCACTCTGAACTTGTTTAATCATTAGTGACCCGCTCTGCAAAAATGAGTCGGATGTCGCGCATTTCAGACTTTTTAATATAACTATAAGAAATCGCACACTTAAAAAAATTTAAAAAAAAAACAATGCATTACACTAGAGTTGTGCCATATATCAAATGAAAGCTTATTTCATGCTTCTTTAGACCAACTGTAAAGCTTAAATATGTATTTTTAACACATCAGACTCATTTTTGTAGAGCGGGTCACATTTTACTTGAAAACTAGCCGTCCCAAATCTGCCAAAATCAAACACCATGTTGTGTTGTATTTTGATGACTTTAGGATTGTAAAGCCTTGGCACCCATGTTGCCCTAGTTTGTCTTAAGTATAAAGAATGGGCCAGGTTCAATTCTTTAAAAATTCTCAAATCCCGACAAAAAAATCCTGAAATCAAGAAAAATTCTGACAAATCTCATCCCTGTATAAAATATCAGCTTGTTCCGGTTCAGTTGTAATTTGTATCTTCCAAAATTGTGTATACAAGCTTATTGATAAGAAAAATTATAGAGGGTTACAAGCGCATGATTATAACTGTTGCCAAGATGTTTATGATTAAGGATATTGTGAAAAGGTACTTTATGTGATTATGTAAATACAGTCGAACACCTATATAGCAAGGTCCTTGGGACTTGACAATTTACCTTGTTATAACAGGTACCTTGTATTATCAGTAATGGAAAACAAAGAAAAACAAAGACTTGGGACCTATTTTTTTCCTTGTTATAAGCAGTATGTTGTATAAACAGTGCTCTTCAATTATCAGGGTTCGACTGTATTTGTTATGTTTTAACAGGGGTCCGAGTGGAATGCATCTCACTTAGAAGAACTGGAGGCAAATAGGTATGATTTAAATGTTTTTTATAACAATTCTCTTGACCAATCTAAAGCCGATATAGTTGAACCTTGACCTTTCAGATCCCTCAGAATCCACCGTGAGTGAGGTCTTGGTGGATTTTTGCTGGATTGAGGAGAGTCGAGGATAACTCCTTTCCGTGAATTTGGCGGATTCAGCGATTTTTATTTGCACAAGTGTAATGTTGTGCTTCAAAATACTGCATAGCCCCTCGAAGTCCATCCCAAGATCTGTGGTTTATCCTTGAAAGTAGTGTTCGGCCACTATTTCCATTCGGATAATTTCTCAAGTACATCTCTTTCGGTTATAAAAAAAACAACTTAAAAGAAGTCTGGTTTTGTTCGGTATTTGTGAATCATGCATTCTGTTCTAAATATTTTTATTCTGTGTGCATTTACTACAGTGTTGGGTACATCCTCAACGTTACCATGGAAATTGATAATTTCTACCCGAATCGTTTCGTCTACCACAACGTCCGACTGTACGATGTCGAAAGCTCGGAACTGCTCAAGTATTGGGATGAAACCTTCAAATTCCTCTCCAAAGCAAAGTACGTACAGTAACCATAGTAACAGTGCAGAAATAATCTGGGGAGTTGTACGGAGTAAGATACAAATCTTACAGAATATGACAGATCTAACCTTGAATTCCTGTCCAAAAGTATTGCAGTAACTATGGTAACGTGATGTAACTGATTTGCGGATTTGCATTGTGGTAGATAGGTCTCTCTCAAATGACGTCACTTCCTACAGATTGCCACGTGCATTGGCATTTTCGTGATGTGCATCGGCTGTTTAGAATATTTTGCACACTGCGCGCACACGTGCCTGATGGCGTTGAACACGCAGTTGTAATTTTCCTACGAAGATGGCGTCTTATGAGAGAGATCTATTGAAATGTTAAAAATTGCGGTTATGATCACGACAAAATAAACACCTCATTACAGTAACAAGCCTTATATATAATTGCAGGGTTTAAAAAAATAAAATATATATATATAGTAAAACATATTGTTTGAAATAAAACAAATTATTCATCAAAACATTTTCTATAGACGAATCCGGCGACCAAAATTAGAAGCATTTACTGCGGTGGCGAGGCGCTCGCGTGCGTGTTAGACACACGCGCTCCACGCAGCTTCGACCAACAGGGTGTTTACAACTTGCCAAAATGCGCGCGCGACTGAAATTAAAGAACGCGCGCAATCAGCACGCGAGCGCAGCACCACTGTAAAAATGGCGTCGGCGAATTCCTGTATAGGAACAAAAAGGCTGTGTTTTACATTTGTGTCCATAATAAACATTCATTTTTTTGGCAACTGAAATGTGAAATATATTTTGTGTTACCCCCTGTACAGGGAAAAAGGTTCCAAGGCATTGGTTCACTGTAAGATGGGAATCAGTCGATCTGCTGCCACAGTAAGTCTTGTGGTTGCATCCTCACTCCTGTCATCTTTCTGTACTTTTCTGTCTTTTAGCTTCATTTTTCACTCCCGTGTAAAGATCCAGTCAAGACCCTGTCTTTATCGTGTCACAATAAGACAGTTCAAACGTTTTTTTTTCTTCTGTCGACAGGTATCTCAAAAATTGAATAGCATCACTTATTAAAATGATATTATTTTAGCAAAGAAAATGTGATTGCAATGTATCGTGACCCTGTGACCTCAGAATTAGTATTTCAGTGTTCTCCAAACTGACGTATCTAGCTGTTGTATTTTACTTTTTCGGGGGGGGGGGGGGGGGGGGGGGGGTGGAGGGGTGGAGGGGAAGACGGCCAATAAACCATTAACATTTGTGTAGTGAAGATTGACAGATCAAGTGACAAGTTGGAAACAGGACTATCTCTCTTTGGAACAAAATTCTCTTTTTTGGGGAAAGAAAAAGTTTCATATTTTAGCTAGAAAGATGCAAATGCAGTGAGAATTTAGCATCTATGGTGCGGTATGGTATGGTATATTTATTCGCACTAAATTAAAATGTGTGCTTTTGTTATTCACTCCATTGCAGAAAAAAACAAATGCATTTTGAAATCTAAGGAGTTGGCATGTCAAGTTTCAAAGTGAACCAAGAAAACTAGCATGAGCGGGATTTGAACCTGCGACCTCCGGAATACCATACCGGTGCTCTACCAATTGAGCTATCTTGCCCTATGTTGGCGGTCTCCCAAATTGCCAGTATCATTGTTTGGGGTGCATCTGTACAGGTATTGTATTATTTGAATTCTTTATATTATTTGTTATAATTCAGGTTATCGCCTATGCAATGAAGGAATACAATTGGCCATTGGAGAAAGCCAGGAGCTTCGTGCAGCGGAAGAGGAAGTGTGTGAATCCTAACGAGGGTTTCCTACAACAACTGCAGGTGTACGAAGGAATGCTGGATGCAAGGTAATACTCCTGTCTTCTACAAACCCTACCCCCCCCCCCCCCCCCCCCCCATCCGACATTCTTGTCAGGATTCTTCCTGTATCCTCAAAAATCCACTACTGAGCAATTAAACCTAATGGCATATTTGTATACTTCAACCTTCAAGGACATCAAGCCCCATGTGAAATAATAGTTTATATTGCAGTCAAATGTCCTCCTCACGGACACGAGCATAATCTCCTAGCTGGGTTACAAACTCACACAAGTGTGTAAACGCCTGCAATCAGGGACCGCCTATTGTCCTCCTATTGTTCATACTTCAACTTTTTGGCAAGGGCTTTATTGGTTTTGTACATGATTTTCAAACGGGGACCTTTCTCAATCGGGGACCCTATTGAATGCAAAATCAAACTCAGATTCTCTAGTGTGTAGAGCAGTGTATTCTGGGCTTTTCATTTTTAAAACATTGGCCTCGTATTGAATTTTGTTGTAGTCGACAGAGACACAACAAGCTCTGGAGAAGCAAGTCAGAGAGCTCCCTCTCTAGTTCAGCAGAGTGCAGCCAAGAAACTATCGAGTCCACATCCAGTACCGAAGACATCGCTGACGGAGCCCCCAAATTAACTCCCCAACCACTGGAGGCACCCGTGCCTAGTCTGGGACCGCACACAGGCCATGCCAGACGTCGCTCGTGGTCACCGAAAGACTCGGTTGCTGAAGCGCACTTCCCGAGCAACGTTGTCAGCAGCGACAAGAGAAGAAGCTACCTTGGCAGTCCTGCTGATGTAGACTTCATGACGCTCGATGTGGACGACTGTGAAGACATTCAAATAATCGTTCCGGAATTGCTGAGTCCATCGAGCCCCACACTGAGTGTGCCCACCGAATCACTTGTCCTTGGCTATACCGCAGATGCGGATACCACACCGCCTGTGGTCGGCATTGAGGAAATGGACACAATGCTGGAAGACTCTAAACTGAGCTCTTTAGTACTTGAACCAGTGTCATCGCAAGACCTTCTGGCTGTTGGAGAGTCCCCCAGCGGCTTCAAAGATGGAATCCCTGAAATGACCAGTACCACGAGTGAGCCTGAAAAAGCAGAGCATATGGAGGTATCATCTCCTAGTGACACTTCCGACACGAGTCCAGAACTGAATACAAACAACAACAGTGCTACAGAGTTTGGTTTCTCACCCTCTGAACCAATCGATGAAACCCCCCCTGCGGAAGGAACGGTCAAGCTAAGAGTCACATCCTTCGAGAACCATCAGTTAGTCCCAGACGCAGAGAGGTCGGAGGTGAAGAGCGAAGATGAAAGTGCCAGTACTGTGGACACTGCTTTTTCAGAGGCCGAGATTCCTGTGAACTCTGGAACGGTTCAGAAACAGAAACAGGATATCGAGGACAGAATAAAAGCCAAAGGTGCCGAGAAAGGGAGCCCTCCATTGACCAGATCAGAAAAGATTTCCTCGGATACCACACCCACCAACAATAGTACTACCATCGAGAAAGTCGACCCTCCTCCTGCTGACCAGCCAAAACTTGCCGAACCTCAGGATTGTGGAAAGCCAGAGACGGATGCCTCCAAGGTATCGGCACCACTGTCCCCAACTGTCTGCCTTCTACAAGAATCCACCTCCACCGCCAGCCCAACGCTTCAGGCTCTGGAGAAAGGACGGATTAAAAAGATAACAGAGCAACTGCTGTCTCAGAAGAGTCCCACAAAAGATTTGGAAGAGGATGAAGAGTTCTTGCCATCGAGAGAAAAGACGAAAAGCCAGAGCTCAGAGAGTGGGAGCTCGCCGCCTGATTCCCCAAGCAAACATGTGCTGCCTCCAATCAAGTCTTCCCAGATCACTTCCAGCTGCTCGCTGATTGTACAGACACCTGACACAGCGCTCCAAAGCTGCACAACACAAGATAACCAGTCGGTCAAAAATGGTGCAGAACATGAAACCCTGGCAGCCGAGGAATCTTCTAGCGGAAGCCCTTCTAAGGACGTCTTCATCACGACTTACTTTGGGGAGGAGATTCCACTCGAGCCGGGAACGGTCAAGCGACAGACAATTGATTTTGAGCATCTTGCCTCTCACACTCAGTATGATGAAGTCGAAACCAAGAAAGACCTCCCAGAGATTGCACGTGAAGCAATCGAGATCCCTCCAACAGATGAAATGGTTGTCATCATCCGGGAGATTACCACAAACGGAAAGAGGAAGTTTGAGGATGACAGGAGCCAGAATAAACATGCCAAGGTGGATCAGAAGGAGAAGTCAGCCAAAGGAGCGAAGGGGGAGGAGATGGAGGTAAAGATGGAACAAGAGGAGGCTCGGGAGGCGGCAAGGATCAAACCTGCCTACCCTGAGGAAGGCATCTCGTCTTGGAAGGTTGGGGATGTCCTCAAACACACCAAGCAGTTTGAAGTCATGTCCACATCAACTGAGGTCACAGGTAGATGTTGAAAATTCTTTGTCAAGTTTCTTAAGATGTGGTGGAGATTACTATGTAGTGAGTCATCACATCTCAGACAGTAGATAAAAAAGCGAATACATTGTACATAAACAACTTTTTAACGTGTTGAACTTGTTGGACAGTTAATGTTCTTCAATAACGTGACTGGCAGTTGCTAAAAAAAGAAGGAATATTGTCCGATGATAGCTATCTATCTCGTCTTGCTTGCTGTCTATTTTAACCCTAACCCCTTGGGTAACTTTACTAGAAAGTATCCTGAATCCACCAAAATCCACCTATTTTGTCATGCTGGGTCCCGAGGATAAAGGGTGTTAATGCACTGATCAGGTAGAATCCAGGAAAGGGGATAATTAATCAGTAGTCGATTAAATTGCTTGCCTTTCTTCTTGATATACAAAGATATGTACATTGTTAAAACTTGACATAAGTTATGTCATCTTGGTTATTCCTATAGACCAACCTGTCAAATCAGTCGCCCCCGTTGTGATTGAAAACATCGTCGATGCCCAACCTAGCTCTGAAGACACTGTCTTGGTGAGAGAGATGGTTGAAAAGGCTCCCTCTACATCAACGGGTTCAGGTTCGTCAGAAGCCGAAGAAACCTCTATAGGAATATCCCATGAAGATGTAGACCATGGTAGTAAGTAGATTATTTATTTAGCTCGCATGTGTCGTCGGCTATGGTGCTCTCTTGCAAACAAATCTCAAGACTTGAGGACAAATACAAAACTTACCATTGCAAATGTGGAAATATCTTCACATCCTGAGAAACAGACACCTGAGATTTTAATGCAGTTCTGGTCCTTTCTAGTTTGATGTAGCTCCTATGGGAAAACCTGTCGTTTTAGTTTCCGGCAGCAAAGGTTGACAGTTTTTCATTGAATTTGAAATATTCTCCGTTCATGCTGACTTTTGTCTCCAAGATTTAACAGAAAGCTTGTCAGACTACATACCAGTGTTGTAGTCGAGACCTTCTACAACATCTCAAGGTTTTCCAAATGTAATCCCAAAACAAAGGCAAAATATGACCCAACGTAAGTGGGTCATTCCATAAATTTGGGGTCCAAAAGTGCGACATTTTTTTGGGTGTCCCTGTTACACCCGACCTGTGTAATTTCCATCAAGTATCATTAAAATTGACTTCACACTATTTTTTACTTGTTTGGCAGGTGCTTTGCTTTACACAATCACTCTTGGAGATGGAAGGCATTAAACCCTAACCCTGCCAGATGCAGCACAGTGCATCTGTGGTGACAGCTTGACCTTGCTGCACTCTGCACACAAGTCAATGTGACAAAGTATGCAATCTGATGCGTCTGGCAGGGTTTCTAGCAAACATGCCCTGGAGGGTTAGGGTTAAAGAATGTGTCCTGAATTGCAAAATTTATGTAACAGGGACCCACAAATTTCACACTTTTAGACCCCAAATTTATAGAATGACCCATAAACTAGGGAAATAAGCTTTCAATTGATATCTTGGATGCATTTCTCTGGTCGTGCGTCACTGATATCATTGTCATGAAAGTGTTATGTAAAAACTTACTTGGGACAGCTTGTGAAATCAATTATCAATTGTTAGCTTGGCCTGGACATCATGATGGTTAGGTTGGGTTGTGAATTAAAAGATATTGGTCATTATTAGTACATGCCATAATCATATGTTCCCCGTGTTTGTGGGACACCCTGTTTAAAGTCTTCACGATTAGAACTGTGAATTGTATAAATAACAAGTGCTTTGCCTTTCAAGATTGTGTGGTGGTCTCGGCAAAACTTTGAGAATTCTGAGACCTTTCATTTTTGGGGTTGTCGACAAAAACTTTAACACATATAAACTCGATTTTAAAAGTCAGATCAGACATATTCTTGACAGTCGTATTTTACACGAGTCTATCTACTTCAGTATTTCAGAAAATGCGAGGTCTTGGGAAGGCCTGGAGTGTAATACTGACTAATACTTGTAGATAGATACACACACTCATAAGTTTAGTAACTTCATCATTCTTGAGCCTTTGATTTGTCCATTGCCTGATAATTTACCAAGAGATACTCTTCGCTTTGTTGTCTAGATGAGACGATTGAGAAGATGAAGCTTAAGGAGATGGAAAGCATCCGAGAGCGAATTAAGAAACTGGGTTTCGTGGGCCTCCGTCGCACCAATTCCATCGCACGGATTTCAAATGAGAGAGGCTCTCCGGTCGTGATGCGCCGTAGTGATTTCAGCCGTCCTGTCAACATTAGGGGAGCTCGAGTTCGCTCCGACTCGGTTACCCGGTCCCTGGAATCTTCTCCAGAGAACTCTCAACTCACCAATGAGGAGTTTACGCTCGAGGAGAGACGCAAGAGTGCCCATGCGAAGCTGGTCACGCCGCAACGAGACAGCGTGCCCCTTCAGTTTTTCTTGGAGATGCCGTTGTCCGTAGAAATACGCAACTTGAGTGACGTCAAGCAGAAGGAACCGGCAACGGCTGTGGCAGGTACCAGTGATAGCTTTGGAAAAGAAAGTGGCAGCGTGAAGCCGGCTACCTTTCAAAAGGCCAGGGAAACTAACAAAGATAGCGATTCGCCCATCAGCATCAGAAAGAAGTCACAGCACGGCAAGACCCACCCTCTTTCCAAGCTAAGCCCCGCCTTTGGAAAGCATACCTTTTCTATGTAAGACTTCTCCCTTCCCGAGGTATGTATACGTATGTGTGTGAAAGCAAACATCGTTTTGTGGGATTTGTTGAGATGCCGTGTCATGATACAAAGTCCAAGTCCAAACCATTATTGTATGTGAACCCATGGCGTATTTTTTATTTCTTTTAGTTTTCTGTTGAATCCATGGTCAGGTAAAAATTTGAAGATTGTGTACAGTGTTTGGACAAGAACTTTGTATTTGTATAATGTGGGGGGAGGTGTCCGTTCTCAGATTTGATATGTATCACCCGCCTTTGTCTTTGCCTGTCTTTATTAAATGTAACATTGTGTATATTTTTATCTACAAATTTGCTTTCAATTTGTGGATGAAAAAGTGAGTTTCTCCTATTTATCTATTATTTTTCAGAATTCTACAGATGTATAAAACTAAGTTATTTTGTGAATAGTTGTAGAGCATTACTTTCCCTCAAGCAGCATCAACTCCTTGAAAAGATTGCTCAAAATACCGTTTATTTTGTAATGGATTAGTACATAATGAGAAATTATTTTTTGTCGCTAACGGTATGCCACCTGCAAGCAGAAATAGAACATTTTTGTATAGAGAATTTGTATATTGGAAATGAAAAAAATGACTTGATATTTTCAGGCATCAGCGTTGTAAAAAGCATTCTATTTTAATTTTGTTTTTTATTTCTTTTTGTTGGTGTTTTTTGTTTGTTTTTGTTTTGGAAAGCGAGCTTCGGTCGTGGCCCTCCAGTATCATTGATGTGCGCCCTCACACCAGTTCTTGAGAGTAGGTTATGCAGTGCCCTCTATAGTTAATAATAATAATAATAACAATACAGGTTCTTATATAGCGCTTTTAGCAAGAGCAAACGCTTTACAGATATTATTACCCCTGGTCATCGGGCCCATTAATAATTCCTGAAACCTCAGCTCCCTGGGGAGTATACAGCTATATATACAGTATATAGTTGGCACACATAAAGGATAATCAAGAGCTGTTTGAGGGGCATGCAGTCAGATTTGAAGACTGAGCACCTCCATAAAGAAAGAATTATGACAAAATATCCGATGAGAAAATAACGGAATTGGGCTTCGTTGCAAGACGATTTGGAATAGCGAGGTGGCACTCGCATGCAGTATTTATTTTAAACAATTTTATTTGTTTGTATAATGAGAGCTGGTCTCTATTTTGAATGAGTGAAAATTGAAACTTTTTCTTTGGTTATTTTTAATCACATTAAACGTTTTGGCAAACAATTCTCTGAGACAGATGAATTGTTAGGAAATTTCAAGTCTGCTTTGAGTGTTTTGTGTATTTGATTTGTCACATCTGGGAAAAGCGTGGTTATGAGCATGTGTAATACTTGCAGAGGGGTTTTTAAGCTTTAGAAAAAAATAATATGCAATACTAAGCATGTTTATACGAATGTTAAAGGTACTATGAAGATATGCACAAAATAAGGATGCACTACTGCGGAGTATTTTAAGTGATTTTTGCCAATAATTTGCAGGTAGTTAACAGTTACAGCTGTTACTCTAACCCAAATATTTTTTTTCATCAGGTTAAACTGTAGGACTTGATCGTAAAAAGTTACTCTTGTTTTTATAAAAAAGCAAAATTTGCAGAAATGCTTGCAAGTAATGTATGTTGAAAGTTAAAGGGGAATGTAGATTATAAAGCCAGTATTTAGAGGTGGCTGCACTTTGGTACAGGCATACTAACAACCCCAACAATTTCATAAATGTTTTAGTATAAAGATGTGAATTTATTGAATGAAGCTATATATGTCACCTATGGAGTGTAAATTTCATTACCAGAATTCAAAGGTCATTTATCTTGCAATACCAAAAATGGTTGAAAGGAAACATGAAGCCCGTTAGTGCAGTCTACGAAATTGGTATGTGTGAGAGAATGGGTCATGCAAATGTACATCGTGAGGAGGAATCAAAAATGGTAAATTTTCTGCTAAAATTGTTGTTTTAAAAAGCACCACCAGTATTATTTGTTCTTAGCTTTATTATGGTTGCATGTGTGTATGTGAGCTTGCATTGTAATACAACGGAGGAACCAATGATCCTGAAACAACCATGAAAATATTGTCCTCAGATTTACAAACTGTGTTCTTAGTCTACGGGAGAATGTTAAACTGGGTGCTCACTGCTCATGAAAGAACAAAGTTGGCTTGGAGCCATCTTTGGTCTGTAAATGTTTACCCTTCTTTGGAACCTGATTAACCCCTTGAGTTACGGTATTTTACGGGAGACGTCAAATACCTCGGGGTGTTGCGGCGGTTCTGGCAGCCAAGCATGACATACACAATAATCCAACAATATATTGAAACTGCACAAACAGCGGCCAATGGCGTCATCCGTACGCAAGGGGTTAACTAATATATAATAGCTGCTTTTTTATCATTTATATTTTTAAAAAAATTGAGGAAGAAATTGTAGACAAAATATTACACCCTATGATAAAATTTGCTGCTTTTCCCAAGAGAAGTTAAATTACTCCATGTTTTATTGATATCTTTGTACAAATGGAGTACTTATCACGTATTTACTTTAAACAAAAAATCATATTCACGCAAACGACTAACAAAATTTAATAAAGAACCTTTGTTGAAATGAATACTTAAAAAAACATTTGCAGACTAATTCCTTACTGATAATCATGAGAATAATTAGCTCCACCAAACTCAAGTTTGTCGTACGACAATGTGTACATTGGCCTTAAGTAAGAAATCACATTTGAAAATGACATTATGGCAATGAAGACAGTTTCTGGACCTACAATGTATGTATCGGGTGTGCCAAAAAAACACATGTCTTAATTTTGATCCTAAATAACTGTTGTTTACCAATATTATTAAACCAAAATTTCAGATCATGTAAACAAGGCATGACAAATTTTATGCAGCGAATTTCATCAGCTTTGTGCAAGAGGGTGAGCTTTTCATTTCATTTGTAAACAACAGAGTTATTTAGGATTAAAAGTAGGACGTTTTGACACGTAGTAGGTAACATGAGATTTCATTATGATGGAACTATGGATTTATACTCTTGTGTATATCAGTGGAAATGTCATGGAAATAGATGTAGGCGATTATAAAAGTATGTGTTTATCAACCATTCTAATGGGATTTTACAGTGTCATCTTGTGTATTGACCAAATAAGCTCAGAACTCAATAGGCCTCTTGAATCGCAGGTTCGAATCCTGCTCATGCCAGTTTCTTTGTTCACTTTGAAAATGTATTCAAATTTACCGAGTCAGTTTCCCTTGTGGATTGTTTGACGAATAATAAGAAGAAAAAAAACGAATCAAGAACTAGCTAATTTTAAGTGCATTTTGTTGGCGATGTTCTAATACGTACATTAGGCATACAGTAGTGTATGATTGCATTGAAAATTGCTTAACGGGCAGTAAGTTCACAGCGCGTTAAAATGCGTGAAAAACCAATAACACAGCATCTCTGGTTTGCACGAAGGGACTTCCATGACATTTTCACTGATTATACACAAGAGTACCAACCATAGTACCATCATGATGAAAAACTCATGTTCAGTCATTTTCAATTACAAAAACAATATTCTTCAGTTAAACAATTTGTACGTTGATAACTGTACTAATATCTTGAGTCTAGATTTAGACTTTTACCGATATTGAGTAACGAGTGTGAGGCAACAGATTTTGAAAAAGATGCTTGTTTGAACAGCCCAACGACTCCTGGAACGGGTTGTATATGGAATGAAATCTTGCCCACTTCTTTGCAGTCCCTTTGCATTAAAAAAAACAAAACTAGATAGAAAGTCCTACATATTCCACACAGCCTGCCTCTGTAAAAAAATAATTTAACATATTTTAACTTCAGTTATTGCAATCAAAGATTGTTAAACTAAATATTAACAGCTACATTGGATGAGCATACATTTTGAAAAGTCACTGGTAAAAGAATTGATTGCATTTTGTTTAATTAATTTTAATTTGTTAGAAATTATCCGATGAGATGTTAACAAAAAAGGATGTCAAGATTTCCTAGAATTCCAGCCTGTGTACAATTTTGTAGCCCAACAACTTCCTGGAATGTGTGTTTACAAATAAAAGCAAAAAATTCTCATGACATGAATGTTTTTGTCTTTCGAAATCATTTTGAGTAAGTTTGGTCATGAAACAGTGAGAACAGTTTCTTAGCAATAAACTCCTATGGTGGGGAAAAACTGCAGCCAATACTGTACATGAATATCTGTGTTTGCAAGCAAAACAAAAAACATTATCTACATAAAATATATTAAAATTAATGCTTAAAAAATTGCTTGCAACAAAAAATATATAAAATTGTTCAGGAAAAAATGTCCACCAGAAGAAAGGTTCATATCAAAGCCTTAGGTGCACATAGCTAACATCCAAAAGTCAAAAAGCGGTAATTTTCCTGGATGCATTTGACACGTGAGAAATCAGTAGTTTTAATATTTTAAAAAGTCATAAGCTAACCGCCTCTAACTGTAGTGTATTAAAGGTTGGCAAATATGGGTGCAGAGCATCTACACAAATGTACGCCCAGGCTGGACATTTATTCACCACAAGAGGGCCATTGCATGCACAGATCAGATAGCTGGGTAATGGCAGTAGATTGTGCATTTTAAGCACAGTAACTGCTTGTAAATTGGTTGAAGACAAACCATCACTTATCTTCCTCTTCCTCCTCCTGATAGAAGTAAATGTCCAAGAACTCGGCCACCTGCGTCTGTATCTCTGGGTTGTCGTGATACTCCAGGGGTTCCAGCAACGTCAACCCACCGTGTTTCTCAAATAAATGCCTGGCCTACAAATACAGGAACAATCAGTCATGAAAAAGGGATATGACAGTGACTGACCGACACACTTGACCAGTTTACAATACAGAATAAAATATTTGAATAATAATGCATC
Source organism: Hippasteria phrygiana (assembly GCA_037893225.1). Taxonomy (NCBI): domain Eukaryota; kingdom Metazoa; phylum Echinodermata; class Asteroidea; order Valvatida; family Goniasteridae; genus Hippasteria; species Hippasteria phrygiana. The sequence goes on along the minus strand of JAZGUH010000796.1, from coordinate 426,385 downwards.
GCATTTTCACATTTTTCCTGAACTTTCTCCACCTCTTTGTGTAACACTGTTCACTATTAGAGAAAAAAATTCTTATGAATTTATGAAAAAAAAAATAATATGAATTTGCTCTTGAAAGTTACAAATTTCAAATAGGCCACTAAAAACCAGATTAGAAAAAGGAAAAAGCGCACACATAAATATACATTTTGTTGTCAGAGTTTGTTGTATATACATGCATGTAGTGTAGACTTGTTGCACAGGTCGATTACCAATTGAGTTTTGGAAATGTTGGCAGTGTGTACTTATAAAATGTATTCCTCTATTCGAAACAAGAAGTACAATACAATAACCAAGTACAATAACCAAGTTTAAATTCTCATTAAAAACTGGACATTTCTCACAGGAGAAGAATCACATTATCAGTCTTGTGATTTTGTGGGGCGTGGTTAAGCGATAGGTCAATTGGGAACGGAAGTGATGATTTCACCTTGTAACATGAACCAGATCAATGAAGCAATCTTCTCGTCAATATGTTTGCATGACTGGTTACTAACAAAGGAACAGTTTCAAAGATTTGACAAACAAAGATTTTAACAACGCCCAGAACCCTTTTACAGAGCTTCGTAGAACCAGTCATTACACTTCAATTCTATTGTGTTCCCTGTTGTTCAACGAGAGGCAAGGAAACTCACATTTCTATTATTCCTCAGGATCATATCAGAGAAGCCGAGAGCCAGACTGATAGCATCTGGGTCGGGATTCTTGAGCATGCTGATGATGCCCGGGAATGCACCTTGCTGTAGTAACTCCACGCAGAACGTTTCACCCTGGTAGGCTAGATTGCACAGACACACCACGGCCTGATGAATGAAGGAAAGTTGAGAGCGCCAGTTAGAAACACCACAAAGATTCAAACAGTCTCATCGATCTGATCCGACTGATTTAGTGGGACTTTCCTTGCCTTCGTCCGCTGTGACCCTGGTTCAAATCCCACCTGGGACAAACATAGGCTTCCCAACCATGTCAAATAAATAGATAAAAACGTCCTGTTAAGAAAATTTTAAGAAATATTAGTTGAACAGTTTTGGATTCTCACATTGGAATGTGACAAACAAGTTAAACACGATGCAAGTAAACTTACTTTAACCCCTTGAGTACGGTTATTTACGGGAAACGTCAGGGTGTCGCGGCGGCTCTGGCAGCCAAGCGAAATGGCCGCAATGTGCTTGTGCAGTCAAGCGTAACATACACAATAATCCAACAATGGATTGAAACTGCACAAACAGCGGCAAATGACGTCATCTGGCCTGGTGGCACTGTTTTTTTGGCACCATATGGCGTCTTCCGTACGCAAAGGGTTAACATGCAACAAAAATATAAGTAATGGCCATTACGGCATTTTGTTTATTTTTGAAAAGTCGCACAGGTCTGGATGTATAGAACAGACTCATTCTGACAAAATTCCACCCTCCCTGAGGATTTCACTTGGAAACTTAAATAGGTCTCACAACACCCTTCTTGGGGGTACAAACAAGTCATTATTGAAGTTGTTATATTTTGTTACCTTATTTTAAGTAAGAAAACAAAAGATGATAAAAAGGTTATTTTTGAGTTAAAGCAGTAAACATTCCTCAATAACCATACATTTAGGTGGGGACACTGGCAGGCAGAGTTGTAATTGAGTCAATCACAAGTCAGATCAAAAGTCAATCACAAGTCAGCTCACAAGCTACATGGGATAAACAATGACAAAGGAATGCTTTTGTTATATAGTGTGTTTGAATAGCTTGTTACATGGCTTGAGACCAGAATTATGAAGTGACTTGTGATGACTCAATTTACAACTCTGCTGGCAGGCAGGTAAAATGGAAACAAACGAATGGTAGACACAAGCAAAGATGAAATGATGCGCCAAGATCTCCTCGATACCAACCTCTCTCTTGATGTCATAAGTGCTTTCAAGACAAGCGATAATACTGGGCAGGATGCCAGAACTAACCAACTGCTGACAAACATTCAGGACCTCTAGAAATGAAAAAAAAAAAAAAACCCATGTTTGTTTTTCTTTACTCATAAATCGTTTAATAAGTCGTTTAATAATTTGTTTTATCATGATCTTAAAAACAAAGATCACTGCATAGAGACATACAGGTCTTCAAGGCTGAGAATTTGAAAGCAGGGCTGTAGTTGAGTCCATCACAAGTCCATCACAAGCCTCATTTGGCGAGTTCTGTACTCACAACACTTGTGCTCCATCCTCAACTAAGCTCTGGGAAGTAAATTTGCAGTACTGCTGTACCCAAGCCCTTCATTGTGTGATTTTCACATGACATGATAGCGCCCACCCGAACAAAGATACTGACAATTTGGGAGACCGCCAACATAGGGCAAGATAAGCTCAGTTGGTAGAGCGCTGGTACGGTAACCCGGAGGTCGCAGGTTCAAATCCCGCTTCTGCCAGTTTCTTTGTTCACTTTAAAAATGTAAAAAAATATTCAATGAGATTGCATTTTTTTGGGACAAAAAAATAGGAGAAATAGGAACAAGGTAAAAAGAATAAGTAGGATTAATTGAAAGCCTGTGGAAACCTATCCTACTCTCTTTGTAAAACTCATTTCCTACCCGTCATGTTGCTGAGCGCCCAGAGAGTTTCCTTTTTGATATGCCGATGATCTGACTGAAGCAGATGACCAATGGATGGGAGGAGACTTCCATCCTCAGTTACCATGGCAACCAGCTCCCCAGGACCGCTGCAGATGTTACCAAGACATCTGACGAGGGGTGTGACAACCTGAGGCAGGAGTAAACAATGGAGAGAAATAAGTGCGTGCTTGAAACAAACGTTAGAGTGTGTCGATTTAAATTTTATTTTTTTATTTTCCAAAACAATTAAAAAAGTTATTTAAAACAATTATTCAAAAAATTAATTTTGTTGGCAAATCCAAGTGTGGGGGTACTGTCGTGTCCCCTTAACCACGGTATTTTATGGGAGACGTCGGGGTGTTGCAGTGGTTTTGGCAGCCAAATTGAACCGCTACAATGTGTTTGTGCAGTCAAGCATGACTGACAATAATCCAACAATGGATTGAAACTGCACAAACGGCGGCCAATGGCGTCATCCGGCCTGGTGGCACTTTTTTTTTGATGCCATATGGCTTCATCCGTACGCAAAGGGTTAACCCCCTTGTGACCGGCTGTTATTGATGGGGGGCTGGTATGCCAAGAACGGGCTGTGCAGCCAAGTGTAAACACAATACAGGGTCATATTCATCGCACTTGGACCCCTCCTTCTTGAAACATGAATGGATTGAGTAAGTGCAGGAATGCGCATAGACAACAACCGGTCAGGTTATGGCCGCCGTCCATATTCAAGGGGTTAAACAGTTAAAGAAAGGTACATGACCTACGGCTGAATCATGAGGTTTCTGTTTGGAGAGAAAGTCCAAAGCTCCTACCACTCGTGGAATGAGTCCTAATGACACAAAAGTCTGCTCGTACTCGCCCCTAGATGGGAAAAAAACAATGTCCGATTATCGTAACTTTTGCTTGGATTGAAACACCAGGCTCTCTTAACTTATTGTAAAAAAGTAACTTGTAACTTAAAGTATGGTACTCACATCTTTCTACAATGTAGGGGCAAACCTAGGATTTTGTTGGTAGATGGGGGGTGGGTGATTAGGTCAAAGACTACTAGTTTTTACCAGTACAAGCAAAAGTAAATTCATGGGAGGGGGAGGGGCAGGATAGAATTTGATATATTTGACCGGAGTGCAATTAATGGAAGAATGAGTGGAAGTTGCTGTTTGACAGTTTAATCATAGCCCAGTTTTCATTAAATTGCTTGTTTAAGCAGCACATTTGGTTTCAATTATATACATTGTATCCTTGTGATGTGATTCCAATTTGGGTCTAAAGCAGTTCAGATGTCTGAACACACCACAAGATACATGGTATGATTTATGATAATGAAGATGATGATTGAGGAAGCCAACTTACCCTGCTGTGAGGTATGTGAGTGTCCATGCTACTTCGGCCATAGTTCCTTGGTCTGTGTCCAGACGGAGTAGACTGACCAATGGCTCTGCAATATCACCATCCATCAGAGCCCTGTACATAAACCACAACAAAATGTCTACAAATTAACTACAAAAGAATTATGGCCAAGGTGATCCATGAATATCATTCAAATTTTTTTACTTTTTTAAATTATATTCACTACACTTTTTTGAGTCCGTTTTAGAAATCCACTTCCTGTCTTGTAATTTATGGCTTTTAAAATATTTTTTTAAAAACTGTTTTAAGTAACGATTTATACAAAATCATTTTGAGGTATAATAATTAGCTTGATGTTTAATATTGTTTTTCTTTTTATTCTGTAAAACTTTATGATCTGTAATCAATCAATCAATCAATCAATCAATCAATCAATCAATCAATCAATCAATCAATCAATCAATCACGACACAAGGCCGAATTACAGTTGGTTTAACAGTATATAATAAACACAATTTCTAATGAAAATTATGTATGAACATGTCCATGTTGGGTTAAAACTGTCAACTTGGCAAGCTTGGGTCACATAGAGACTGATTTTCTACAAATGAATCCAACCCAATACAAATAATGCAATGCAGTCACACAACACGCCCCTATCTTCAATAGCAATAAATATGCATGAAAATCAATGTTAATTTATGACAATCCCACCCTCAACTTTTGGCCCACAAGGATGAATGTAAATACCTCCATTGCCCAAAGTATTGACCCAAGGCCAGCCCTAGTGCATACAGGTGCAGGCCAGGACAATAAAACTGTTCAGGTATATTGTTCACACTCTCTGTACATGTACATTTGCTGTATGTGTTTTCTGCACAGAGTTCCTTGTGGGTGAATGGCTACACTGTGCACAGTATAACGTTCAATTTCCTGGCGCCAGGCTATGTAGTGAATATTTATACATTGTAATTATGGGTGGAGCATGGAGGTCAGCACACACACAGCCAGGCAGTGTACAATTTCCAAAGAATTTGCCCAATTTGTCAATTTTTAACAAAAAAACATGAATTTTTAATATGCATGAATATGGAATTAATAAAGAATTTCTGTATGTTATGGGGGAGGTCAAACTATTTTCGCGAATTTTCTTTTGAAGTTTGGGTTTATTCTTCATAAAACGGGCTTAACCATGCCCTCGGTGATGTCTTTGATTAGTACGGTCGAAGGACGATGTTTCTCGGCATCGCTTCTCGGCCTTTTGGCCAAGTTAGAGATTATTTTAAGAAATCTGTTCTTTTCAGCTTAATATCTGAAACGCTGCTCATCGAGCAGCCAGTATATTAATCTGATTTTTGGATCTGGGCCATGGAATAGGGGCTTGCCTCGTCCTGGCCACGGGTTGGCCCGGTATTGCACTACATCCGGGATTCGGCCCACTCCCTTCGGGGAAATAATCAAATCAAAAAATAGAATTCAACAATCTCGGAAACAAGACAGACAATGTTTGAAACTATACTACCCTACAATAAATTCCATAATTTTGACAAGTTTACACAATCTAAATTTTTCTATCACCACTTAACTTTCAGCCTACTATAACCAAAGTTAAATTCTCTAAAAAAGTCAAACAATCCACACTAAAAAAGATTAGTATCTGGATTATGAATTACAAGAAACCAAATTCGTGCTAAATATTGTCATTTTCTATCCATTATTAATTGAGAGAAAGATGCTGATTAAATATTCAAATTTCGCACGCACAAATTTCTCCCTTACCAAAACGCGCCTTACTAAAAAAATACTCCAAAGGGGTGACTTTTACAATAGGGCGACAGTTATGTGTCGCCCTATTCGACCAGGTCACCCTAACCCACTCTTTTCCAGGATTATGTGTCGCCCTATCCGGCAATTGAGAAAAATAATAATAATGATAATAAAAAAAAAAAAAATAAATAAAAATAATAAATAATTTGTTTTAACTCGTTTAATGGCTTAAGGGCCAATCTCATGGGGCTACTAAGCACAGAAAAATTTGCAAACAGAAAACAGGAAACCGGCCAAAATACCATATTTATAGTACATTGCATTCATATTCATTTCACAAAATGTGAAGAAAAACAAATTCCTCACAGTGGGAAAATATCTTCACACCTTTTCTCAAAAAGGGGGAAAATAATTTCCCACTTGAATAAGCCAGTTCGGTATCTCAAAGGTAAAAGGTTATTCGGGATCAACTTGCTGACTCAGTATGTCACACCATGTTACGCGAACGCCCATTCTGATTGAATTTAACAAGTGCACGTTGTGCGACCACCTTTTGCATTCACACTCGCGCGTTGGGTCACGCGGGTCATACGGGATAAAATGTCATTGTGCACATGCACGGTTGAAATACCAAAATGGCTTATTTACAAGGGGGGAAAAGTTGTGTGGGAAATGTGAATCCGATGTGAATGGGAATTTCCTTTCACAAAATTTCCCAATCCCATTTACAGTGTTAGTTTTTAATTGCAATGTACTGTAGGCCCTGTCAGGTGAACTTACTTGATATCTGCGTCTTTTCCCCTAGTGAGGTTGGACAATGCAAACGCAGCTGACTGCACTACGCTGGGTACTGGAGACTGAGAGAAAAGATACAAAAAGTATTACAAACTGAATACTGAGAAAAGAAAAGAATAAATTGGCAGGGAGTTTTTTAAAATATGATATATCTACTAAAGAAATTTTTTTTTTTACTTTCAATCTGAAAGCTTACTGTTTATAAAGATGGTACTAGTACCAATCCTCTTGAGAAATATTACCGTCTGAAATGCTGTCATCTTATTTTGATTTGACAAATTAAAACAACACACATGATTGCACACCAAATTACTGTTTAAACTTTAAACAGACAATTTTTAAATGTGAACAAAGAAAACTGGCAGTTTTCTTTGTTCACTTTGATAATTTATTCAAATTTACCTAGTCAGTTTCCCTTGTGGATTGTTTGACGAATTATAAGTTAAAAAGTCGTATCCTCATTGAGTGATCCCCACAATGTCGCTTCCCAGGTTGTATCGTAAAATTGGGGCATGATCCCTGGCTGTAAGACACTGGCATTATGGGTTTATGACTAGCGCTCCCGAACAAAGATACTGACAATTTGGGAGACTGCCAACATAGGACAAGATGCTCAGCTGGTCGAGCGCCGGTACGGTATTCCAGAGGTCGCAGGTTCAAATCTCACTCCTGCCAGTTTTCTTTGTTCACTTTGAAAATGTATTCACATTTTAATCAGTTTCCCTTGTGGTTTATTTGACAGACTATTTTTTTCATTATTTGTCCTTGACTCAGATGATGAATTGAGCCCTAAGTTTCACATTTGATGTACATGTTGAATCACACGGAGAAATTAAACTACCTGAACTGTGTTGTCAGCTCTGCTAATGATATATCATACCTTTACCCTAGGGGAGGGGGTTGGATGGGATAGATTGGGGATGGGGTAGGGATGGGGTAGGGTGGAGGTGGAGGGAAATGGGATAGTGTGGGAGATAGGGATAATAATAATAATAATACAAGCATTTGTAAAGCGCCATCTATCTATGTAGACATATTCCGAGGCGCTTGAAGAAAAGAAACTGTCCAGAACTCTACAAATAATTAAATATACATGTACATGTATGTATACTTGAAACAAAACCAGCAATCTAATTATAAGTTGAGTTAAACAGGAATGTTTTAAGAAGGCATTTGAAGGTATGTAAAGATTGACAGCTACGAATTTCCTGAGGCAAAGAGTTCCATAGAGTGGGCGCCGTAACTGAGAAGGCATAGTCCCCATACGATGTTCTAGTTCTTGGTGTCACAAGAAGATGTTTGTCAGATGACCTTAGGTGGCGATTAGGGGAATACTGGGTGAAGAGATCCTGCAGATATGTTGGTGCGCTGTCATTGAGGGCTTTCCAGGTAAGTAGGATTATTTTGAAGGCAACCCTCTGTTTGACTGGAAGCCAGTGAAGATTTCTCAGGACTGGAGTAATGTGGTCAAATTTCCGTGTTCGGGATAAGACACGAGCCGCAGTGTTTTGAACATGTTGAAGTTTGCACATGAGAGTGTTGGTGATTCCAAACAGAAGTGAGTTGCCATTATCCAACCTTGATGTCACGAGAGCATGGATAAGGATGGCAGCCGACTCATCAGTCAGGATTCGGCGGATGCTGTTGATGTTTCTAATATGGTAGTATGACGTTTGGCAAACTTTCTTGACATGCGATTCCATTGACATCGTGCTGTCAAACATGATGCCAAGATTACGTGCAGTCGTAGAACGTTGAATATTAGAAGTCCCAAATTGCATCTGGTTGCATCTGATTTTATCCTGGCTACGTTTGGAAGTGATAATTAGAAGTTCGGTCTTGTCGTCGTTAAATTTTAATTTATTCCTGGTCATCCATTGCTTAAGATCACAAACACATTGTTCAATACGCTGTCTCACGGAATGTTCGTCGTCTTGGTTTCCTAGATGAAACGATCCATATATCTGTGTGTCGTCTGCATAGCAATGAACTTGAAGTTGATGCCTCCGTACAATAGCGGCAATAGGCTCGGAGTATATTGTGAAGAATAAGGGACCTAATACTGATCCTTGAGGGACGCCAGAAGAAAGTGAGATGGGAGATGATAAAGATCCATTGATGTTCACAGTCTGTGTTCGATGACATATATATGATCTAATCCATTGCAGGGCTGGACCAGTAACACCGATGGACTGAAGGCGGTAGAATAAAACATCATAGTCTATAGTGTCGAATGCTGCAGAGAGATCAAGGAGAACAAGGAACACACCACGCTTATCGTCAACTGCCCGGAGAATATCGTTCTTAACTCTTAGAAGAGCAGTCTCTGTTCCATGATGTTTTCTATACGCAGATTGCAATGGTTCATGTAGATTGTGTTCAGTCAGATGATCAGTAATTTGGGAATAAACAACCTTCTCTATTACTTTGGATATGAATGAAAGGTTGGATACGGGACGAAAGTTCTTGAGGTTTTCAGGATCGAGGGTGGGTTTCTTCAGCAGAGGAGTCACCAGGGCATTTCTAAATTGCTGTGGGAATTTAGAAGATTGAAGAGACAGGTTGACAATTTTGGAGATAACTGGAGTCAGAATATTCAGATTGTTCTTTAGGAGCCAGGTAGGAATTGGATCCAAATCGCACGTCTTTGATGGTGATGATTTGATGATTTTCCTGATTTCCTCATCCAGAGCTGGTGTGAATTCTTCCAATGGTGTAATATCAGAGTGAGATGACTCGGTGGTATACGGCTGCATACAATCTAGATCGCGGTCAAGATTATTACGAATGTTCCGAATCTTTGTTATGAAATAATCACTAAAAGTTGTCGCCAATTCCTGTTTATTGTCGTGTGTGGGTAGTTTAGTTTTTCCTTTGTTGTGGAGTAGAGATTCAACAATTTTGTAGAGCTCTCTCTGGTTCCCACAGCTGGCTAGTTTTTCTTTGAAGTATGATGATTTGGCACTGTTGATCATATTAACAACACAGAGTCGTTGCGCTTTAAATTGGTTTCTATCAGATTCTGATCTGGTTTTCCTCCAGCGTCTCTCCAATTTCTTGCGGTGTCTCTTGGCATCGGCAATCTCCGGGGAATACCATGGATTGGCTGGTCTAATGGTAATACAGCGAGTTTTCAGTGGAGCATGCTTTTCCAGAATAGACTTCAGTGTGGAGATGGGATGGGGATGGGGATGGGGATATGGGGATATGGGAAGGTGGGTAAGAAAGTAGGGGGACTGACACCTCTGCTGACAGTAGAGGTTCAATTTAACCCCTAAACTCCCGGCAGATTCACCACTTGGTGAAACACATTTTTTTTGTTACCCATTAATGAGAAAATAGACTAAAAAAGTGTGGGAAGGTGGGGTCAACCCCAAATCCCCTCCAGATGCAAAAAAAAATCAAACTGTAAACATTACTCCCACAAACAAGTGATAAAATCTAAACACAGCACAAAAAGGCAAATTTTAGTCCCCCAAAAAAATATACAAACTTGAGGTGAAGGACCAGAAAGATTTCTGCATGTCTAGATATCTAGAATTTATTCATTAGTAATAACGTATTCGTTAGTAATAAATAATTGCTATTTGGCTAAATGCATGGTAAAGTGCCATTTAAGTCACATGAGACCTGAAAATTTTAAATTCTCCACAAGTTTAATTAAATGTGTATTTTTGGATAAGTGTTAGATGTACTTTGAATTTCTAAAAAGCCCAAGTAAATGGCGAACCTAGTATTGTCGTTTAATCATGCATTTTAATTCCATGCAGACATAGTAACGGGTGTAACGGAGACACACACTTGGAACTGGAGACGCTACAGCAAAAAGAGATTTGATGAAGATTTGTGTGGGGTGTAATTCCCATTTGTTGCTAAATCAAAGCCAAATGCAAGTCTTATGTCTGTGGGTCTTCCGTGCAATAACAGAGAACAAGACATGTACTGAACATCAAATTTAATAAAACCGTGACACAATTTAATTTTTTGCTTTAACTCTGACATCATATGCACTGTCAAAATGCCTCATTTTTATTCAATTAGACAGGAACAACAACCCTAGTATTTGTTTTGGGTAAGAAGTGGTTGTTTGGCCATTTAAATTATCAATATAATGACACTGTCACAAAGCATTAGAGTGGTAACGGGTGTAACGGAGACACACAATACTGGCAGTGTACAAGAATTGTTGGATTATGCAGGCTGGTGACCAGATTGACTTGGCTTGTTACAGGTAAAAGGTAGTTAGGATTACAGCAGGGCACCTCCACCAGAGACTGACCATTCCCCCCTCCCCCCCCCCCCCCCCCCCCGAGACTGACCATCCCCCCTTCACCAGTAACAGCCCTCTCTACTCAAAATGCTACACCTTTATAGGCCTTTTCCAAACTCTCCACTCACTTTACGGTGTCCCTTCTTGGTTGCTTTACCCTGTGCTAGTGCCACATTTTACCCTGCTTCCAACCCCCCCAACCCCCCCCCCCCCCCCAACCTGGCTCCCACTGCCCCCCCCCCCCCCCCACCTTTTAGTATTCCTGGACAATATATTAACTTGTTCTTTTTTTTCAGTATTAAAACAGTAACAGATAACTTCATAAAAGTGTCAGTTTGAGTCTGTTCTATTTCAATGTGAACAATGTTTCATTCTACATTGTGTATTAGTAGGCAGGTGAATGAACTGTTTTAAATTCATTTCAAATAAAATATAACACTCTACGCTAAATTTAAACGCTTCATGCAAATTTGAAATGTATACAATCAAAGAGAAACAATGTTCAGAATTATTTGGTAATTTGGGCCTGCAATAAATGCATACAAATACATGTTGTTAGAGCCCGCCCCTGGAGACGAGTGCTGCTTGTAGCATGCAAAGTCGGAGGGGGTAGTAGCAGATGTATGACATGTATGATGTCTTCGATAGGCAGCGCCCATACGTCATCCTGCTCCGGCCACACGAATTGGCCCGGGCTTACTTGTTTCATATATTTGACCCTCAGCGATGCTCCGTTAATAGCAAGTATCTGAAAAACAAAGAAGGATTTGGCAAGGTTTTATGCATCTGAAAATACGTAAATTTCACACAATTTGCAACCCTCAATGCCATGTCTCTTTAATACATCAGAACAATAAGAGATCGTGCACGTAATTAGGAAAAAATTGGACATCTATTGTAAAAAGTTATGGATAGGCCCAAACTGGCCTGGGGTGGAGTTACTCCCCTTCCCCCGAATACGCAAATGAATGATTTTGTATATTTCTTAAAATATCACTTTTTATCAAAGTGGCTCCAATTTGTTTTCGCCTTTGAAAATATTTTGAAAAGCGAATGGGTTTATTAAACAAATAACGTTATGCCTAAATACAAAATTTAAAATTTCAGGCATGTGGGGGGGGGGGGGGGGTTACAAATTAGCTTTAGAGAATCGCAAACGTGAGGTTTCGAGTTCGATCCCCAAAGAGTAGAGGGAACAAAAATTCTTGTTCATTTTCCAATCTGTTTTTCAAAGGGAAAAATAGGCTGAAAAACTCCCATGGATATTAACCAATCACTAAATCAGAGAAAACTGCCGGCAAAACATCGTTTCATAAAGTTTTGCCAGTTCCAGGGGGAAATATTTTTGGACGTGGTACCGTAGGCCTACGCCGAGGGCAAACGAAAAAGTGTGGGAAAGTATTCAGCGTCAACAAGTCCGTTCAAAACTTCCAAACCAGTCCAAAAAACAGGGGTATTCTGGGTGAAAACAGTGGGTCAAAATATTAAAATTACAACGAGCAAAAAGACTCGGACTCATCAGGGCTATTTCAATTCATTTTTCTTCCCCCCCCCCCCCTTAATAAAACTCGCCATACGCGTGTACAGTTTCAATCGCGAACCAACGAAACATTCATTCATAAAAAGCATCAACGGAACGTCCAATTTAGACTGGTTGCCGGTCTATACGCATTCTACATTCCACAAAGAGCGATGATAATGTGTAGGGACCGGGAGCCAGTCTACGCCCAAAGCCGGGTACCCGATTAGTTGTACGCGCAATTGCTCGAGTACGCGTCTGGGCACCGATTGCAGCTGGTGTTCCGCACGCGTTGTTGGTTTTCAGCCATGCGTGTGTCGCGGTTACAGCCGTTTCGTTCCGTGTGTGTTTCGCCCATGGGTCGATAGTCAATGTACGTTTGTTGTATGAAACCGACGATCTTTTTGCACGTTTTCTTTTGTCATTTACAGCTTAGTAAAATTATCCATATCCCTGCTGTTTATCCCCAAGATATGTTTGTATCTGTCCAAGCAAGAGAGGGATAATTGGAATGGTCCTAACTTACCGATACGGTCGTAACTTTGTTGGGCATTCGGAAGGTTCGGCGACACAAATCATCGCAGCTCCGCCATGTCTAGAGAAACTTAGCACAGCTGTTTCGTGGTGGCTCATTCTGATTGGTCAGTCATGCAGTTTATATGACGTAATGGAAAAGACTTTCACGCGTTTTGTTGTACAAAATTGGGGATGGGGTGACGGTCGTAACAAAACGACACACTTTGTTTTTAACATTTTCAAAACTTTGCCGCAACTTGATCGAATATGGCATGGACATAGAACAGTTTGTCATGTTTTAAGATCAATTTAGACTACCAGATAGGAGAAATTCTTTCACATCAGCCTTACACATGTTATAAAATGAGTTATTTCAAATGAGTTAGGATGGCGACACACAGGTTACGGCCGTTACTGGTTTTTTAGATAGATTTTTTTCCCCCACAAAATTTTTTTTTCTGTCTGCAAGCGACCGTATTGTTAATTTTATTATGTATATTCAATGAAATTGTAAATTTTCATACAAAGATTTCTTCAAAGTGGAAGCAAACCTAATGAAAAATAGAGCACCAAATATCGGCCCTAAATATTGTCAGAGTTTTGCCATCCTGGGTTTTTTCTTTCGGCCATAAAAAAAACGAGACAAGTTGTACACATTTGATTTTTTTCTGTATTTATTACCAACATATATACAAAGTAAAATAAATCATTTATATATTTAAACTGCTTTTTAATCATACTAAATAAAGCAGAGAACTGTCTATACCCAAATGTGGCACTTTACCGTGCATTTAGCCATTTAGTGGTTAGAGCATGCTTTGACTGAAAATACAATATTGTGGATTCCCTAACGAGGTTATCTAATTAGCAATTCAATTTGAAAGTTCATTTTCCAGGGTTATACATGTCCTAAAAGCATGGACAAACAAGGTTTAATTCTGCTCATTAGTAGTCATCTACGTCTTTCTGTACACTGCTATTAGATCCATCAATTTCCATGAAACCTCTCCCTTCAACTTCGAAGAATCATTCCCTTCCCTTCCAATTCTAAAAAAGAAATGTACTCCACAAAGTATGATTCCCCAACGATGATGTCATCATGATCATATTCAAAATGGCAGGAAGACACACCTGTTTTTATACCTTCAACTTATTTCCTCTTTGGTCATAGCAAATGTCAGGTTGTTCCTAAACAGCGGTTGTGCATCTACAATCCCGGCCAAAATGCTTGGGCCACTTGATGATAAACATACCCGCCCCCGCGCCCCCGCTCAATGTTGTAATATCAAGCCGGCGTGCATTCCGCGCAATGAGAGCCAACATTGACTTGGGGCAGGGGGGTCGGGGGCCCAACGAGATTTGGCCGGGATTGTAGGTCAAGCTATTTTTACAAAAAAAATATTTTTTTCTTCTAACAAACTCTCTTTGTTCACTTTGAAATATATAATTTATAGTATTTTAAAACAGTGCATACATCAATTAATGAGCCAATGTACAGGACATCTTTTACAGATATTTCCACACTACACAATAAAAAATGTATATTATATATTTTTCAAAGCTTTTTTAAACTGGGTTTTGGTTATTCTATCATAGCTTAAATGATATTACATGCATCTACTCTGGTATTTACATAATTTAAAGTTGGAGTTTAATTGGAACTATTTAGTCCAAAGATTAACAACTTCAATAAAAAGACACTGGATGTCTGTACATGCCTGACAACTTAACTCCCAATTGTTTTTAGTTACAATGTAAAATCTACAGTTTCGATAGAGAGACACTAATAATACTTGCCGGTAGATGCAGAAGAACCGGCATCTTGAAATTTATTTTTGGCTAATATTAGATCTCATTCTTACATTTAATATGGAATCCCAAAATACCATTTGTTGATACCTTCACCACTTGTGACAGAGCAGCAAACTTTTTGAAACTCATTTCAGTATTCAAAAAGCAAAAAAAAACACCAGTATTTCGCACAGAAATGCCATATTTTTCACGAAATTTAAACTTTGCCTGGTGGGTTTAACAAACCCACATGCTGGATGGACCGTCTTCTTATTTTTTTTATTTTCAAAGCTAAAGTTGCATCCGTTCAGTTGGGATCGCATTCATGAGCCAGGACACGCCCAGTATAATAGCATAATATGCATGACAAAACATTATTATGGTCGGATTTCACAAAATCTGTATTAATAAACAAAAATTAATACGCTATATCAGATTTGAACCAGCCAACCGACTCCGACAAGCTCAGTGGTCGAGTGGTAAGACATCTGCACTAGAAAGCAGGAACTCGTGAGTTCGAGTCCCACCCGAGTGATTTTTTTCCAAATAATCTCTCGGGACAACACTGAGTATACAGTGTTTATGAAATACATCGGTGAAGGGCAAAACCCAATATTGAATGTACATCATCCCGACGCAAAAATTCCATCTTATGAAAAATTCATACTTCCGTATTGTTTGTAAATTTCTGAGAAAATCAGACCAACATGTCAAAACTTTAGAAAACAAACGATTCTAACAGTGGTTTACATTTAATGTAATACAGCCAGAAAGGAGCATGTTTGTTGTCATGGGCACAGGTCATGACTTTTTTTCTGGCCAATGTTTAGATTACCAAATTACAAATTGCAAAATCTACCAAAATCATTTTTAGACTTGAGTAGCAATGTTTTCTTTTACAGTGATCTTTTATCATTCATCACCCACATCTTGTGCTATTCAGACCAGCTTGCTCTCACATCGTCTTAAGCAGGGATGAGATTTGTCACAATTTTTCCCGATTTCAGGATTTGTTGTCAGGATTTCAGAATTTTTAAAGAATCTCTTTTGCAATCTGGAATTCCCGAGGTGTTGTCCTAAAGGTGTTTTTACCTGTAAAAGTGGATATAGACCAATAAAAACCGATTGTTTAACCCTAACAGTCATGAATTTTAATATGATTTTCCACACACCCTAGGGAGATAGGGTTAAGGGGGTGGGTGCATTTAGGCAAATACAAACTATATGTTGATCTGGGGTCCTCGTGGATTTGTTGTAGATTTTTCATTGATTTTGTGGATTTTTTATTTGTGGCCAATCTCACCCCTGCTTAAGTCTCCACACCTCAAAAATCAGAATCCTCATCATTTGAGACACTGAGTACGCTCTCAACCCTTTCCTTTTGATTGCCATCAAGATTTGCATAAAATGAAGAAGTTTCTTCGTATTTCTCTGTTCCAAAGTTGGGTGTGGCATTTGCGGGCGTGTCTGCATCCTCCTCCGATGAGAAACTGTGTGCACTCTGAACTCTCTCCCTCTGATTGCCGACGAGATTGCCGTATAGCGGTGGAGGTACCGCATTCTTCCTTGCCGCATCCGTGATTTCAGAGTTGGGCGGGGCAAGGCCTGTTATACCTACAGGCACATTGGAGTACACTGCCTCCATTGGCCTCTTGGGATGAATGGGGTATGGGAGATCATCCCTTGAGACAATCAAGTTATCACAACTTCTTACATTGCCTCTTTCATTCATCTCCATATCATCCGAGTGGTTTGATCGAGTTACTAAAAAGATGCAAGGCACGCCGATGATGAGCAGGAGAAGTATGGCAACCCCACCGCCAATGACCACGTACACTGCAATGACCGGTGTTTCTATTTGAGAATCCGTCATGCCAGCACTGGTAGCCACCAAGGGCTCTGTGGCTGATTGAGTCGACGAGGAACTCTCAGAGGTCCCGGAAGGCAAGGTGGAAGGCACTCTGGTTGTTCCAAGGGTGGATTCTTGCAGAGTTGTTTGTTCAAAGGTTGTAGGGGTTGTTTGGGAATGACAAGTTGTAGCAACGAGGAACACCATCAACAGGTGGAGTGATAGGCTTAACATCAAGGACGCCATTGTGCCGACTGGCGGCTAATCACAACTTTTGGTTTGGATAAATAACTCCAACACCAATCAACAGACAAATCAGTCAAACGTGTCTCTCAATTAATCAACACCTTGAGATCACATCACTCCTAGACTGCATCAACCAGTAGAAGTTACACAAACTAGACAATATGGCTGGCTGCATCGCAGGTGCGTAAAGTTGAAGTTGTCCTGCCAAACTACAGTGGAATTAGTTTAGTTTATTTTATCGTTTTATTTCCTTGTGTCGGGCGAACATATTTTTCTTGCTGCTTTACAAAGGCAGTGCAGTACAGGGGTTTCGTAAATCTCACATGACTACCCAACTATAGATGTGAATAGAAAACAACAATATCACAAGGATGAACCTTGAGTGGTACACGTAGTGATGTGGGGGGGGGGGGGGGGGGGGAGGGCACCTTATAATAACTATCAATATTACCTTCATTTCCTCTTCTCCAGTTCTGCATTTTCACAAAATAGTATGATTCCACAGGAAACGTGTGGTGAAATCGATACGTTTTTACAACAAAAACACACAAACACTGGCTGTATTTGTAAAGATATTTATGCCAATTTTTTCTGTAACTTCACAAACTGACTGTGCCCCGAAATCGCCTAGATTGTGTTTTTCCTTATTTTCCAGGTTATGAGTTAAATAAAACAACAATAATGTGTTACAATTACAAAGAAAGTAAACAAAGATATTGCCACCATCAACACAGGGTAAGATAAATTGAGTTCAGTAGGGCAGGGGTGAGATTGGCAAAAAATTAATAATCCACAAAAAATCCACGAAAAATCCACGAAAAATCCACGAAAAATCCACGAAAAATCCACGAAAAATCCTCTGCAGTAATCCAGAGACCACAGGTTTGAATCTCACTCATTGTAATTTTCTTTATTCATTCTCAAAACAAAAAAACGAATTAATTATCTTGTGGCCCCCAGATGCATTTTCAGTAGTAAGTTCCGTCGCGTAGGGTCCCTGCGTACTCGGCAAACCATGCTTGGACAGAAAAATGCCATTATTATCCCTAACCCCCACGAGGTATTCTCTGAGCACCCTGCCAAATGCAACAGAATGCAACAGAATGCAACAGAATGCAACAGAATGCAACAGAATGCAACAGAATGCAACACAGCTGAAATAAGAACCCTGCCAAATGCAATGTTGCACTGTGCAGTGAACTCATCTGTACCAGCCTTGTTGCTGGAGGCTTATACGTGTATAATTTTTTAAAATGCAAATCGTCCATATGCAATAGTATCTTAATTTCCTCTTCTCCAGTTCTGCATTTTCACAGAATGGTATGATTTCACAGAATGGTATGATTCCACAGGAAATGTGGGCAAATTGCCCATATGCAAAAGAATGCATCAGACCAGGAGAAATGCCTTGACTGCTAAAATGCAACAACTTTTTACCATTGGTGCATTCTGTTGCATTTAGCAGGGTTTGGGCTATTCAGAACACAGCCAGGAATTCAAGGTGATTGCATTTTAGTCTTGCTTGACTAGAGATTTAAAAATACAAGTCACATGTACGCTCTATAGTTCAAACAGGTTTTTAAAAAAACCCAGAAGCTGAGGCAGTCCAAAAATGAATCGGGAAACTTCTAATTTCTTTCACTTTGTTTCCTCATGGCAAGTGAAAACAAATTCTGTCCCAGCTTTCCTGGGATTGTTCATTCGAAGTCAGAGTTTAAATCACTTCTTCACATTCACAAAAGCGTAGCCAACCCAGCTTTCGCTGTGCACCACTGGGACTAAAAGTCGGTAACGGTTTTTATTTCAATACAAAACCATTCATTCAGTTTGATTGAAGCATCCAGGCTACAGCAAAATGTATACAAACAAATTACATCATCACCTAAAATACCAAAGTGGCTCACGGAACAAGTCCAATCCTGGACTGGCAGGCTAATTGGTTTCCTTGTGCAGGGAACCAGCGACCATCAGTCACAACAAGGCCTTTCACTAAAACAAATCTTTAGCTGACAAAAAGTTGAAAACGAGTGGTGTTTCACACTTTTTTCAAACCTGTGTCAACCCCGAATCAACCCCGAGATTGGTTTGCCCCGGGTTGAACTCAATCTTGCTCCAGACCAGGTATATGGGATTTCTCAGCCTAGGTTGGAACTCCCATTCAGGTGGGAAAAAGTGGTATGGAGTGAGTTTACTGGGTTGAACCCATAGAGCTATATTAAATTACTAGAGCACTAACTCCCCATCTTAGGTGCGGAGATACTTTAAATCCTTCCTGTGCGCAGACATTTTGAATTCATGTGCGTGTTTGTAGAACATAATGAAATTAGAAAGTGAATTTTTTAAATGTACTCTAAATGCAACGCAGAAGTACAACATACGCAAACAGCTTAAGCGCGCCATGACAGTAAAACACCATGGCAAAAATCATCTGCAGTGCGGTACGCACGCGTTTTCGTTGTTTGCGCTGAGCAAAATGAAACGCTCATTTACTGATTGTGCGTTTCGGGTTTCGGCATATCAGCTTCGATATAAACGCAACTTTATAAAACACAAACGCAGATATGCAAATAGCTGTACAAAAGCCGTACAAAATTTCGAGTTTTCCATAGGTTTGTACACAAACATGGATGCACCCAGCAGGCATCACTTTGTACATCGAGTCAGCGCTCAAGAATTTAATATAGCTCTATGGTTGAACAATTTTGGGGAATTGATAGAGTGGGGTTTTTCAAATTTAAAAAAGTTGAAATCCCAAAATTGACTTTTCAGTGAAAAATTGTTGTTTCTGCTTGTAACTCGGAAGGCCAAAGTGCGATTTCTGCTCATTTTATGCCGCCAGGTCACAAATGTCTATCACATGCTTTACGTGCATTCACTTCTTTTCAGTAAAAAACTTTAACATAAGGGAAAGTCCCAGAAAATTACCGGAGACTACGTGAGACAGTGAGAGGTATTCAAGCTACCATGCTTCAGTGACTTGACCTACGACCTCTACAATCACAAATCATTTTCCTTGTTATTTAAAATCCCAGCATCACAAAAGACTGTCAGGGTGCGATACAAAATGTTCCTTTCATAACAAGGAAATACTGTACTGGGTATGTGAAGGTTGATGAAACGCTCTCTAAATTTGGTTAATTGGTTAGCTTCGGTTACAGGAAATACATCAACTTATCATTCCAAGGAACTGACAAGTTTGTTAAAACTGAAGCTTTCGTCCTCTTGAAGCCAGTATTCCAGCTTTCCGGCATTATCAGATATTCGTGATCAACAAAATGGCTTTGATGGCGGTTCTACATTCCCACCTTCTAGTTGTTCTCCTTTCTGCAACTCTCTGCCACTCGCAAGAGCCCACCGTCACTATCACCCACAACGGTGAATTCAGATCTGTGGAGGGTGATGTAGAAGGCTCGGATTTCAAATTTCTTTGCCAAGTGGAGAACCTGGGTTCTCGAGTCGTGGTTTGGCTCAAAGGCTCAGCTGAGATTCCTTCTAACCCTGGCAAATACCACATCACGGCTAATGAAACGACAGGCATGTACACGTTAACCATACTCAACCTGACACGTATAACTGACTCTGATAATTATCGCTGTGCGATATACAATTCAAGGAGTGACCCACCTGCAGCTTATGTTGTCAGAGCCAGCATCTCTCTACAGGTCTACTACTTCCCTGATCCTGGGAATCCAATGTGTTATGGCCAAACAGTCATCGAAGAAGGAAAGTCTCAAACATTCCACTGCCAGACTGAACCTGGGAATCCCGCGGTCGACCCAGAGTGGAGGCGAGACAGAGGAGCGATCCCCGCAGAAAGTATTGTATCAAATACATTTGCCAACCAGTCTAAATATTCAGACTACATGATTATACCCTCCAAAAATGACATTGGGGTCAACCTAACATGCAAAATAACCAGCACTTCCTTTCCTGACATAAAATCATCTTGTACCATCGGACCCTTGGTTGTTAACTTCCGTCCGAGTGATGTTGCCATCACCAACACAACTTTCTCCGAAGACAACACGACGTACGATGCCTTATCCTGCAGCGCCACGGCCAATCCTCCTGATATTTCATATAGCTGGAGTTTCAACCTACCGCTGGACACTTCCCAACAAATGGTGACCAATGACAACCAGACTCTAGTCATCCTGAACATCACCTCGTGTACGACTCAGATAGTAGCCACTTGTCGTGCCACCAACGACATCGGAGAGGCTTTTGTTGACTATACTCTTTGCGAACCCCCACCGTCAACCACCACTGAACTTACAACCACCACTGAACTTACAACCACCACTGAAGTTACAACTACAACTGAAATTGCCCGAGTTCCTCCCAAACCAACTACCAAAATTTCCGCAAGTCCAAAAGGAATTGAGACAGATCTTCCAACAACCACAGGCAACAAAGGAGGAAAGGATGCTAACACCGGAGTCCTGAGTCCTGCCTTGTATGCTGTCATTGCTGGGGGAGGCTTGATACTTTTAGTCTTAATCCTAGGAGCGTCTTGCATTGTAGTGAGACGGAAGAAGAGCCGGAGAGATAAAGAGGAGGAAGAAGCAGTTGATAAGGTGTACGAGGCAAGGACTGTCAGGGCCTTATCCATCGCATTTATCCACGAGGATGAGTTGGAAAATGAAACGGCACTGACTAACGCTGGTTTTGAAACCGAGGCTGAAGTACAGGATGTGCAGAATGAAAATGAAAACGAGTGCACAAGCGATCCTCTAGCCATGACGGCTCCGTCTGACAAAGCATCATCTATAACACCAGGAGGACAGCAGGATGCCATCGCATCATTGGACAGTGGCAACGAGACCGACTTTGATAAGATGGAAGACAAACACAGCTTGATTGCTCGACAGCAAGGGGAAGATGAACAAGAGGAAGACAATGATGATCACGGTGATGACATCACAGACGGCAGACATGATGCCGATGATGACGATGAGAAAATGGTGGAACCATCCATTGAAGTGGAGGCTCAATCCTACAAGCCGGACGAGAGGAAGAGCTTGGTCCATGAAGCTCTGCTGGCCGTCCAGGTAGGAAACGCTAACAGTGACAGCATCCCAAGGGCTGCACACAAAGTCACACCAGAGATGACATTCTAGGATTGTTGGTCCCACTATCTAACCTACACGTAACTTCTTCATAAATACGGTTAACTTCCGAATAAAAAATACATGAGACTCTATGAACAGCGTGTAAAACAACACGCAAGCACGCACGCACGCATGCACTTGGATCCAAATGACATCATACTTACAAAGAGGATCACCATTTGGAAGTTGACCACACCCCTTAGACAACCCTATAAAATGTTTTGCAGTCATTTTTGTTTGTCCGCGTTTTTTGCAAGTTCCGCAGCAAATTATAACCAAGGTGACTAGACAGTATTTCACAAGCGATGTTCAAAATATATTCTACCACGATTAGTCAATTGCTTTTGTTTTCATTATTTTGCCAGTTCTAAGCAAATTGATATCTAATTTAGCTTTTATGGCCTCTGACACAAATAATCATTTGTTGATTTAATGGTGTTGGTGTTTTTGGTGAGGAGTATTTAGGCGAGCCACATCATTTAAGTGCATGCCCTCATTTAGCAATTTTAAGCATGTACCGTTGTTATATTATTATTTTCAAAGTGAACAAAGAAACTTGCAGGAGCGGGATTCGAACCTGCGACCTCCGGAACACCGTACTGGAGGTCACAGGTTCGAATCCCGCTCCTGCCAGTTTCTTTGTTCACTTTGAAAATGTATTTAAATGTACCTAGTCAGTTTCCCTTGTGGATTGTTTGACGAGTTATATTATTATGTTGGTCTCATAAAAACATTTGTTTTTCATGTATTTTGTTTATACTGAATATATAAAGGTGACAAGGTAAGGGTGTATAATTGTATGCATAAAGGTAAACTTAAGTAATGCTGTTATTTCAAGCACAATTTTTTTCACAAGTAGCTGAACACATCATGTGCAGGATTGATAGATTTTTGTTCCCCTTGCTCATATACGGCCAAGTTGGAGAGGAATTAAAATGTATTGCTTTACATTTCACTTAAAAACGAATGATGTCACAGCGTTGTCCATGTCAGGAATATAAAATACGCCAACTTTAATTTGCTGTAAATAAATCAAAATTATTTCCTTTTTTGAGAAGAATCAAAATATGCGAAGCATTGCAATTTCCATATATTAGCTTTTTGTAAAATTCTTTTGTACAGCCAGAATTTTACATTGATGCCATTGCAAAAAAAAAAACCCAAAAAACAACAACCAAACAAACTGTTTTTGAATGAAGAATTAGACATAGATCCATGTGGAAATAGAATAAGTTGTGCATAAAATCAAACTTATTGCATTTGGATAATCTCATATTTGGATTATTTGTTGACAACTGCAACTATGCTGTAGATAGTAAATTCAATGTATGCAAAGAATCTGAGGATAAATTTAAAGAGGATGTTGGTTGCTGAGAGAAATTTGCGTCATTTTGTAGTTTTATGTAGATTGCGTGTTGTAAAATGAAACAGCCAACAAATAGCAAATTTTTTATCATTACCCTAGATTTCTAAACTGAGATTAAAAAAAAAATTGTATATATCCAGAAATGAATTTGGGTCATCGTTTGATAAGGTGCTCATAACTAAATGAGAATTAATTGTTGTTATCACATAGTTAGTGTCATAACTTTTTTCAACGGCAAAACATTACAAGAGCTTCTAGATACTCAGAGAAGTTTGTCATATTAACAGTTACTTGTGTTATTATTTTAATAAACAAAGTGTTGTATAAAATTAGCTTGCTGAATTACTAGTATGACAAAACACTAAAATGAAGAAAGACAGGAGTAAATTTTATAACAGCAATCGGAGGAGTCCGAGTTTATTAACTTCCTCCTCAAATTTGAGCCCTGGCTCAAAATAATTCTGGACCGTCTTACGAATTTCTCATCTCACTTTGAAGCTTCATGGGAAAAATTAAAAACTACCTGTAACTAATTCTTTTGGTTACAAATATGAAGATTTAATTTCAAATGTAAAAGAATAGTGTTGCGATGCTCAAAAGTTGCTTTGTAAATCCGTGCAGAATCACACAAATTTTGTTTTCGGACTCGGGTCACATTTTCCAGTTTCGTATTCTTTGTTGCAAACTTTGAAGGAACTCAGTTACATATAAGATGCTAAAGACTGATATATTTGCCCCTAAAGAGGTGACGAAAACACACTACACACATAAACGTGTACATGTATGGCCAAAAAGAAATTACTTTTGAGCTTTGCTGTTTGTGTAGATTAAATTTAACCCTAACTCCCTACATCATTTTCCTACATGTAAACCTAAATCCTCCAATATTCTCCCGATTCCAAATTCCTCCAATGTTTGTTTATTACTGGAAACCACTGCCTGGATCCTCCATTTTCCTCCAGGGGCAAAATCCTCTTATGCCCTCAATCCTGCAAAATCCTCTGATGTTTCAACTTCCAAAGAGCCTCAATCCTCCAAATTCCTCTATTTGGCAAAGAGGATTTTTGAGGATTTGTGAAGGTTAGGGTTAATTCTCCGGTATTTTTAAGTGGGCATTTTTATGATTAGATTTTTAGAAGTTGTCACTATCTTGGCATTGGTACTGGAAGCATTTTATGTTTTTATTAAATTGTATAAATAACATGATTTAAATAAAGCTGTATAATCAAGAAATTAAAAAAAATCTTTCAGCTCATGACCTTTGTTCCCCTTTTTTTGACTTCTCTGAGGCAATTTGGCACAAATCTTAAATATTTTATGTTTTTTGCAAGTAATAGATTTTGGTTTGGATTGGTTTTAGTTGATGTGAACAAATAAAGGCAAAAAAGATAAGAAATGGGAATAATTCCTCATTCAACATAAGTCATTTGAAAAACTTCAAAAATGTGTCCCTTAACCCTAACCCCTTGGGTAACTTTACTAGAAAGTATCCTGAATCCGCCAAAATCCACCTATTTTGTCATGCACAAAAAGTTGGTTTTGGTGACTGCTCAATATGGAGGTATCCTGAATCCATCAAAATCCTGCAGTATTGCTAGGCTTACAATCCTCAATCCATCAAAATCACCCAGTTTTCAATATGGAGGTATCCTGAATCCGCCAAAATCCTCCAAAACAGGGGTATGGATTTTGATGGATTCAGGTAGGTTAGGGTTAATGTCCACTAAGATATACTTTTAACAGTACACTATGTAGAAGACACAAATCTAAAAATATATTTATAACAACTCAATGTAGTGTAATTTTTTCTCATTTTAACTTCGGCTGACGAGCATACAAAACCTGAGTATTGTGTCAACACCATATTCCTATACAACTTATTTTAAAATTAATATGAGGTAACTTTGGTTAGATGACAACAAATCTGTACATTCCAAATATGGTTGTTTTTATTCGAGAATAACTTCCTGGTAAAAAAATCACTAGCTTATTCGAAATCACATTACACCTGTGCAACATCACAAAAGACTGTCAGGGTGCGGTACAAAATGTTCCTGTCATGAACAAGGAAATACTGTACCGGGTATGTAAAGGTTGATGAAACGCTCTCCAAGTTTGGTTAAAAATAGACAGCTTCGGTTACCAGGGATGCATTTCAAAGTTTCTCCAACTTTTGAGTTGACGTTAACCAACCAGCACAATCCTTCTAAAAGAACTGACAAGTTTGTTGAAACTGAAGCTTTCGTCATCTTGAAGCCAGAAAAATTGTTGTTTCTGCTTGTAACTCGGAAGGCCAAAGTGCGATTTCTGCTCATTTTATGCCGCCAGGTCACAAATGTCTATCACATGCTTACGTGCATTCACTTCTTTTCAGTAAACAACTTCAACTTAACCCTAACCCTCCAGGGTATTTTGGCTAGAAACCCTGCCAGACGCATCAGATTGCATACTTTGTCACATTGACTTGTGTGCAGAGTGCAGCAAGGTCAAGCTGTCACCACAGATGCACTGTGCTGCGTCTGGCAGGGTTAGGGATAAGGGAAAGTCCAAGAAAATTTCCAGAGACTACGTGGGACAGTGAAAGGTATTCAAGCTACCCCTTCAGTGACTTGACCTACGACCTTTACAATCACAAATAATTTTCCCATTTATTTAAAATCCCAGCATGGGCATCACAAAAGACTGTCAGGGTGCGATACAAAATGTTCCTTTCATGAACAAGGAAATACTGTACTGGGTATGTGAAGGTTGATGAAACACTCTCCAAATTTTATTAATTGGTTAGCTTCAGTTACAGGAAATACATCAACTTATCATTCCAAGGAACTGACAAGTTTGTTAAAACTGAAGCTTTCGTCCTCTTGAAGCCAGTATTCCAGCTTTCCGGCATTATCAGATATTCGTGATCAACAAAATGGCTTTGATGGCGGTTCTACATTCCCAACTTCTAGTTGTTCTCCTTTCTGCCACTCTCTGCCACTCGCAAGAGACCACCGTCACTATCACCCACAACGGTGTATTCAGATCTGTGGAGGGTGATGTAGAAGGCTCGGATTTTAAATTTCTTTGCCAAGTGGAGAACCTGAATTCTCAAGTCGTGGTTTGGCTCAAAGGCTCAGCTGAGCTTCCTTCTAACCCTGGCAAATACCACATCACGGCTAATGAAACGACAGGCATGTACACGTTAACCATACTAAACCTGACACGTATAACTAACTCTGATAATTATCGCTGTGCGATAAACGAGAGTGACCCACCTGTCAGAGCCAGCATCTTTCTACAGGTCTACTACTTCCCTGATCCTGGGAATCCAATGTGTTATGGCCAAACAGTCATCGAAGAAGGAAAGTCTCAAACATTCCACTGCCAGACTGAACCTGGGAATCCCGCGGTCGACCCAGAGTGGAGGCGAGATAGGGGAGCGATCCCTGCAGAAAGTATTGTATCAAATACATTTGCCAACCAGTCTAAATATTCAGACTACATGATTATACCCTCCAAAAATGACATTGGGGTCAAACTAACATGCAAAATAACCAGCACTTCCTTTCCTGACATAAAATCATCTTGTACCATCGGACCCTTGGTTGTTAACTTCCGTCTGAGTGATGTTGCCATCACCAACACAACTTTCTCCGAAGACAACACGACGTACGATGCCTTATCCTGCAGCGGCACGGCCAATCCTCCTGATATTTCATACAGCTGGAGTTTCAACCTACCGCTGGACACTTCCCAACAAATGGTGACCAATGACAACCAGACTCTAGTCATCCTGAACATCACCTCGTGTACGACTCAGATAGTAGCTACTTGTCGTGCCACCAACGACATCGGAGAGGCTTTTGTTGACTATACTCTTTGCGAACCCCCACCGTCAACCACCACTGAACTTACAACCACCACTGAAGTTACAACTACAACTGAAATTGCCCGAATTCCTCCCAAACCAACTTCTAAGATTTCCGCAAGTCCAAAAGGAATTGAGACAGATCTTCCAACAACCACAGGCAACAAAGGAGGGAATGACGCTAACACCGGAGTCCTGAGTCCTGCCTTGTATGCTGTCATTGCTGGTGGAGGCTTGATACTTTTAGTCTTAATCCTATTAGCATCTTGCATTGCAGTGAGAAGGAAGAAGAGCCCGATAGTTGAAGAGACGGAAGAAGCAGTTGAACACGTGTACGAGACAAGGATCGTCAGCGCCTTATAATCTGTGACGTGGTATGTCAAAACCAGGCACAATTGGGCAAGAGGTCAATTTTGAGTTATTAGTAATTAGTAAAATATAGACCTTGCACTTTACAATGCCGCTTTCTTTTTCAAATCGGATATTCCAAAGCGAAATTATTAAGATTTGAAATTAGACTTTCCGAAACATTGAAACTGAGACATAGCCCTTTAAAGTTTGAGAAACGGCTTTTTAAGGTAAAAACAAAACAAAACAAAAAAAGTGGGTAAACAATGGTACTATAGCAACGGGCATGGAGGAGCAAAGAAACTGGTCTATAGTTGATTTTCAAAGCAAAATTTATTTCCAGCAAAAATCTCGAACACAGCATCATTGTGTGAAATTCCATGCCTCTCTAAATTTTTTGAAAAAATACTTTGTTGATGAAATTTCAGTCAGAAACTTTTACAGAACATTTTAAAGAGGAAAGAAAACCAATTTGCATTTTTCCACTTTAGTGGCTTTTCTGAGAGCTTATGCCTCCCCAAACCTAACAAAGTAGGTTTGAAGAGTTTATGCATGGATTTGGCAATTTTAGAGAAGTTTTACTTTGGAGTCTCTTTCGCTCAGAATCAGAAAAGCTCAGGGTCAACCGCGTGTTTACAATCCAATCGTGTGACGTAGCTACGTAGAGATAGATGACGTCACTATGGGAGTGCCCATTGTGTTTCTATGCGTGCATGTGTGTGTACTATGTGTTGGTTTTGTCCTATTATTAATGTTCCTGGCGGTGCATTATTGCATGAACGTTGCACTGATGAGTTTTTCATAATTTTTTTAATGGGGTCGTTGTGGAGCAGGAAGCTTACTTGTGTCTTATTCATCCATATTTTGACACTGACATTTGGGTTTGGAATTTGTGTGGATGGAGAGATATACCGTACCCTGTGGACAAATGGTGCCGGATATGGGGGGGGGGGGGGGAATTCACTTAGCCTTTGATTTGAGTAGCGCTGCTCAACCCTACACAACTGGTAACCTGACCATTATGTGCTATTCGAGGTCAAGATACGTTTACCAGTGAATAGTCTATGGGGGTTTGCTTAAGTACAGGTACAAAGGGGAGAACAATGCCATGTCTCCACAGCTCGTGTTTTTGCATCCCTGTACAGGGATGCAAAAACGCGGAAATGTGGATGGATTTGTGTGTGCGCCGCGAATATAGTCTGGTAACTGCATTGTATCTGTCTCAATGAAATGAATCAAAAAATTAGCTGGCCTGACGTTTCCAACTTAAGCAAGTTCTTAAGAACTTGCTTAAGTTTGAAACGTCAGGCCAGCTAATTTTTGATTCGTATATTTCAGGTTCATTCAGTCAGTCAGCAGTTTGCAACAGTTTAATTCATTTTCAATGAAATGAAAACATCACAGCGACGTCGCGATACGTACAGACGTACACATACTTTTATGACACCGGGTCGCTGTGGAAAATTTTTTCGCTCTGGAATAATGGCAGAATCTGATGGCTCGTGGGAGGAGTATAGCGTAGATTCTGAAGATTTTCAGCTGCATAATACTTATCAACTGTAATACATTCGAGCTCTGAATAACTCAAAAAGTAAGCTAGGAAGGCCGTGAATTCGGCAAAAATTGCCAAGAAAGTACGACCAGCTGACGACGAAAATGTCATAACACACACGTGGATGATATAGTGCAAACACGCTGCAGACGTGGTGGCCGCGCTGCTGGTCCACTGAGGCCAAGTAAGCGCACACGCGTTATAAGGTCATATGCATACATTTGCATCCTTAATGACCTTTGCAGGAATTGAGACCAAACGCTCACTCCAAGGGGCAATTTTAGTCTCTTTTTCTTTCAATGAAATAAATTGTAATCGTTCTTTACCAATTTGTATTCGGTCAGAAGAATATACAAGCTATCAGAAAAGCCAATAAAGCGGAAAAATGCAACTTGGTTTTCTTTCCTCTTTAAACAATACATGTAATAGCAATTATAGCAATTTTGCATCATAAATTTGCTGTAAATATACAGCAACACCAATAAAAATGTTGTTTATTTACAAAGAATCTACTGTTCTACAAAAATCTCATTAGGCCCTACGCAGCAGGCAACTGACTAATCAAAACTGAATGTTTTTACAAAAGCCATCTTAAAATTGTAGTGTTTCCTTCCTCCATATGTAGAGCAACAGCAAACTGTACATGCGTAAAGGCAATTTCACTGCACACTATCCCTGCGAAAATCGCATTGATACATTCACACGACTAATCTCGGTGATCGTCATACAGATATCGCATTGATTCAGGGATCAAAATATCCACTTGACAGCTGGACCGAGTCCAGTGATTTGAGCATTGGTCTAGTGAACTCGTCCGGTGGTCTAGTGAACTCGTCCGGTGGTCTAGTGATTTTTTTCATAAACTGCATGAAATGCTATCACTAAAGTCCATCTTTTTTTCTTTATAAAATAATTCAAATATGGGCCTGTTTATTCAAACAGTAAAATATTTATTTGAGAATAACTTCCTGGTCCCGAACAAATTCCCAGCTTATTCAAATTTACATTTACACTTGCAAATACATGTAGTTCTCAAAATAGCTAGTTTTTGCAAACTGTAATTTTTCTAGAGTATTTCAGTTTTAAAGAAAATGTCAGAATGTTTCATACTACACAGTTAAGATAAATTATCTAGCAACTGAACAGGGGAAACACAAATAATGAGATTGGAAAATAACTGCATACAGTATAATGTATGTCCCAATTACTTCATTGTGTACACAAAGTGCAACTTGGCAAGTCTGCAGCTGTTGCCCACCTATAAATCACTGACATGAACCAACTGGCCCAGCCCACAATAGATCATTTGCATATCAAGTCCCGCCCACTGTGCATGCTGTGCTTGCAACAGACCCAGCTGCAGTGGACCGTGATTGGTCCAGTGTGACACACTTATGGTGTCAATCACACAGGCAGTTCTGCATGTGGCATAAGTGTGACTCAAAGAGGGGTGATGTCATTGGGTGGCGCTATGCTGGTGTGCTGGGGCAGAAAATACTAGGGATATAGCCGAGCACTTTTCAGTTAGTGGGATGTGAGCCAAGGGGTGAGATGTTACTACATGTAGCTCTAATGAACTTCTCTTTGGACAAATACTTTTTGAGAACAAGTTTGACATAAAATATCATTTTTACCTCCAACTGTGGTTTTAAAGCTTTTTTCTAAATTGGTGAGATCGATGATAAGACCTTGATCATTCAGCCAATGACCAGTCAGCAATAGTTACTCATTAACTGAGACATCTGTGCAGAATCCTAACCAGCGTGGCAGTG
Organism: Hippasteria phrygiana; assembly: GCA_037893225.1. Lineage (NCBI taxonomy): Eukaryota > Metazoa > Echinodermata > Asteroidea > Valvatida > Goniasteridae > Hippasteria > Hippasteria phrygiana. The sequence continues at coordinate 395,658 of JAZGUH010000796.1, read as the reverse complement.
ACTGATTGAAATTATCTAATGAGATGATTTCCAGCTCAACTGATGACACGGGATGCTCGTAACTGGAAGACATTGCCAGTTTGTGACAACTGATTTCTAATTTCGCCATCATCTCCAGAACACTTGGATACTTTGCTCCTGGGAAACTGAAGTCTCAACAAGATGGAGTGGCATCGAATCCGGTCCAAGTCTTTGCAGATGTCGCTGCAGCTTCTTGCCTTGATTGCGATAACGCTCTGTGAAATGCATTTTGTAGCACCACCCACAGACCAGCGTGTGCTGGAGGGAAACGATGTGACCATTTATTGTGTCGTTCATGATCTGGTGCCCTCTATCCATGAAGTCTACTGGAACCGGGGTGGCATCCAGATCAGCCATGGGGGAACCCTCGATATGCCAGACCCACGCCTCAGTATCGAGATGGACACAAGTCGCGGTAGGTACAATCTCATGATAAGCGCAGTGACTCTTTCAGACGATGCACTGTATTACTGCGAAGTGAAAGCCTCAGGGTCTCAAGTCTTGAAGTCCGACATAGTCAGACTGGAGGTGCACCACATACCACCCGAAAAGTACCCAAGCTGTTTCCCCCTGACCAAAGACAGTTACGAGGTGGGAGAAGAAGTGACTATCACATGCCAGTCGACGCGAGGCAATCCCCCAGTAACCCTGCTGTGGATAAGTGAGGGGCAGATTCTGCCGATTCACACGGACGACACGCAAAATGAGCGTAACATCGATTACACATTCACCGTCACGCGCGAGAATAACGGGGATTTATTCCAGTGCAAGTTGACGACCCAAGCTATGGAATCAGTGCGTCGCAGCTGCGCTTTGGGCCCTCTTAGTGTGATCTACTCACCAGTTAATGTTGTCATAAATGTACCAGACATCATCGCTGACCAGGAAATAGAACTGACGTGTATTTCCGAGGCTAATCCCCCTCCCCTGTACACCTGGACTTTTGGTGAAAACTTTGACCAAACTAGGATCACTTACTCAGACGACAATCAACGGATAATCTTCAAAGCTTCGCTGTCCGATAATGGCCAAATCATTGGGTGTAATGCCACCAATGACCTTGGGACAGAAGGACAGGTTGTTGCCCTCAAGGTCAACCCGGTTATAACAGACCCAGTGTACAGCACGTCACCATCCAGAGATGTAACGGCAGATGATGGTTCAGGAGATAACGGGGGTGCACCAAGCAAGCCGCAGACTGATTCATCAAACAACATCATCCTCAAGCCGGAGGTTCTAGCGATCATAGCCAGCACCTTAACCCTCATCCTCTTGGTCCTAATTGTTCTCGTGATCGTAACCTGCCGATGCCGGCAGCAAAATCCTAAGACAGTCGCCCAGATGCCACAGATGATCTACGGCCAATACGGACCGTCGTCCGTCCAAAACTGGGAACAAGGCAGCATCTATTTTGAGCCGAGGGATCGTATTAGCGTCCGGGACATGCCAACGTGGCAGCGCCCGGCACCATGGCACAGGAACGTTGCCGTGCAGGTGCCGTGGGTGGAAGAACCACCGTACGAAGAAATCGGACGAAACTGGGACGAGGGAATGACACTAGAGATCTAAGTGAACTATTTTTGTAAAACTAAATTGTAAATATGATTGTAAATATGTACATTTTTGGAATCATATTTTGTAAAAGGGAAAATTTAGAGGAAGTTAATTTTCACTTGCACTCGGTTCAAACTCCTCGATATAAGTCATTCAAAATTGATGCATTTAACCAACAGTCACAAAACACTATTGTCATAATAAATGCAAATTTAACTTTTGTTTAAAAATTTTCCTTAAGATTCATAAAATAATTTTTGTGACAATGTTATTTTTGGCACTAATTAAACACTGAAATTGTGACTGCGAAGGGTGAAACCTATTAACGGATTCTACTCTCCAAAATGCCTTTGTGGTTGTATAATTTTGTACTTTTTGTGCAATACTTAGTACTAGACCAATACGTGAACCAAATAACTTGTTGGCCTGTTTGTCTGTTTTTTCTTTGGCTGGCTGTCTGTGCTCCACTTGTGAATGTGAATATTAACTATTTTTAGAATGCCTTCATTACTGAGATGCACTGAGACCATGCGATGTGTATATTACGTCTGATGAGACTAAGCATTGCTTGTGTAAAATTAAGTCATTCCAAATTGTTTTTCTCCAGTCTACAATGGGAACAACTAATATTTAAGTTGTTTTCTGTGTACATTAAGCATTATCTGGTCAATTTTACGTCAATCTTATTGAGTTTTCTGACAGGCCATGGGGAAAAAAAAAAGCAGATAATATAACTGATTTTGTACAAGAACCCTGCCCTCTTCGAATTAGCACTTAAAATTGCTTTGTCTGTGTTCTTCAACAAATTATGTTTTTTTCTTTTCAACAACTTTTCAAACAATGTTTCACATCAATGAAAATAATTTGTTTTAAACCTCTCGGAGAAAAGACTTATTCCTGGTTGCTTTTGCATCTCAAACACACAAATAGATCCACCCTGTGGGAACTGAATTATTAGAGGGTCACCAATAATTCATAATTTGTAAAGTAATTGTTCAATAACTAAAACCATGGGTGGATTTTTTGTGTTTGATGTCTCATTTAAAAGTGATTAACTTTGGTATTGCTTTAATTTTTTAAAGAATATTTGTTGGGGGGTCTCATGCCAAAAAAGCACAGACATAGCAATTTTTAACAAAAAATTTGACTAAAATTCTTTAAGAAACAATTGTAGAAAAAAATTCAAACAAGGTATAGTTTTTATCCCATTCGCTCTCAGTTATTTTCCCCCACACACTATTTATGCAACTGGACCAATTATGCTGGTAGGCTCGACCATCTGACAGTCAACAAAGCCATACAAGTTGCCGGTAATAGTTAACCCCAGTGTGTTTGATCAGCAATTCTTTTGTGCGGGAGGCCATTGAAATTATAACCATAAATTGTCGCTTTTAGAAGAGAAAAAAGCTTGGTGTAATTTTATGGCCTTTGTACAATAAGATGAAAGATGACTTTGGAGGAAAAAACAACAAAATTTGCAGTTTGCATCATTATCAGTGGCGGATCTACGGGGGGGGGTTTTGGGGGTTTAAACCCCCCCCTTGGGCTGAAAAAAAAAAAAAAAACCAGTGTCGGGTGTTAAAAAATCGGCACGCTGGGGTGTGTAGGCCAATCACCGCAGGTAAACCCCCCCTTGGGTAAAACCTAGATCCGCCCCTGATTATGCTCAATTCTCAATAGGCTTTTAAGGGAGCCCATCCGTCATATTTTGTACATTTCGTCCTATGTGTTGACTGGAGGTGTTTATCATTGCATAACGACCAAACTCAGCCGAGACAGTAATTATCTCTTCCGTAGAGAAACCCCATCCATTAATTGCCCAAACTCCGAACTCCTGAGAAAGGGTACGATAACATCATCAATCTTGTAAGATAAATACCAAGCACACAGCAATTTTTGTTTCAATACTTTGGAGAAGCAATTTCAAAATACAGGCATGTAACTCTTCAAAGATGACACGGAACGGCTTTTCTACGGGTAAGACAGAATTGCTGAAAGCTCCTCGAGTTAATGGCCTTTTTAGCACTTTTATGATATCGGCTAAAATGCCATGAAAATGCAATGAACCAAAACGTGATGAAGTCATCGTCCCAAAATAACATCAATCATGGATGTTCTCATTGCCACAGTTGTCACGGTTACTCCTTTAGAGGAAAGAGTTCCTTTACAAGCAAATTGTAAATATTTTACAAAGCCATTACAAAATTTCAAATATGTTTATAATTTTAACGAGATACCCTCATAATACTTAATCATTTATAATGAGTTATGATAGTCCTTACATACAAAGACTGTTCAGTCATCCAAAAACTGCAAATAGCTCAACATAGAAGTTGTTTGTGCATTGTATGTATACATTTTCATGAATTGTAATTAAAACGAAGTTGTATTGTTTCTAAAAATGCTTGATCAGACATCAAAAATCTGTTTATATTTACAGTTTCATGTATGAAGAGTAGAATGGTATATGCACTGGCCTCTTGTATGACTCATCATGTATAATGCTTATTGACTGCTAAATCTTTTGTTGAAAATCAGTCAGGATTGAAGGAAAACCCCTCTGAATCAGCTGATGCTTATAACCTTAACACTCGGCTAAGGAAATTGTACACAAACTATAAAAGTGCATGCACGCAGTTTCATATACTTTCATCCACCTTGGTAAGCTAAATTACTTATCAGCGAAAAAATGAACAAGGTTTCTGTAGAATCATGTAGGAAGGAAGTGTTCCTTCCTCCATGGTAGAATTAAGACAACTTGGATCAGAAGTTACAGAGCTCAAACCAGTTTACTGGTATAAAAGTCCAAGAGTCTTCACATCCGTTTCTATTCTAGAAGCCTCTTGTTTGGGGTCTTGAAGAGGTCACAACAATGATACAATTTATAACCTTAAAACTGATTCATTCTGCTGTTGGATCGACAATGCCCAATTAAAATGAAAAGTTTAAATTAGTCATCTAGATCAAGTTTCCTACCTCCATGTCTAGATCAAGCAAATGTTAAGGTTATTCTATTGTACAGTTGGGATTATCCTAACAAAATAAGAAGGTAGTTTCCGACCTTGCACAAATTCATTTAGCCAATCTGAACAGTCATATTATACAGTGAGCAATTTATGCAGGTCCGATACTCTGTTTATTCAGATGCATTAATTAGCATCAGGAAGTCATGATTTGTATGCAAATTCAACCTTAATTAGCATACAATTGAACACTTGTCCAAGGGTCATCCAGAGTAAAAGGGGTCAAGTCTTGCAGCACACAAACAAAAAACAACCTTGAACATAAATTTAAATATAATCACTCAATTTGTTTCAATGTTTTAGCCCATCCCCCCCCCCCAAAAAAAAATATTGAAAAAAATAATATTAATAATAATCAAAAATAAAAATGTATCAATTGATTTGGAATGTTTTAGGCAATACCCCCTTCAACTTAGTGTATACCACCTCTTTTTTGCTACCTTTTTTTACCCGCCCCTATTGTAACAGAACAAAACATGACATCATCAGTTTGGAGTGGGGGGGATGCCCCACTGATCCAACCTTACTCATTCCACACACAACTATTGTGTGGCAAGGCTGAGATCATCAGGCATACCGAACACGTGAAATCATACCCAGGTTGGCCTGTCAATCCTTTTTTACCATTAGACAAAGCTGAACAGAAGTAAAAATAGGTGAAAATTACTCATGTTTTGGTCGAGCCCCTGTGGTTGTAATTTTGGGATACAAAACATCTCCGGGTTTTCACACGCTGGACCCATCTTTGTTGCGACAGCTTTTCCTTTCAAAACCAATGAAATGCATCCAAAAGCGTCAATACCATAATTCAAATTTTCATACTTTTGCAAATATGACTCACACCTGTTTGCCTTTTGAACAAAAAAAACATTGTGTGGTTTAGGAATAAAGAACCATAATGCCTTTTAAAAATGGTAAGGATTGTTCTTTAGATAATACTGATCCTTAAAAATTTATTTTACATGTCTTGAACAATGTCCATTACTCATGTTTAGAATTGTTGTCTGTGGTTAAGAAAAACAGAGACTTAGAGCTATCCTCACACCCAGCAATTCAATATTTTATTCCTGGTCAACTGGTTTTGTTCTTTGGACTAATTATTCACCACAAATCAAGGGAGTATCCCGAGTCCGGGGATGAGTCATGGACAATCAAAGCAACCAACAAATGACGTTATGCTATCTGGCAACGCAAAGGCCGACACACTTTTACTGCACATGTACCATCAATTCTGTGAAAACAGATTAGTGCATTCTTGTCAGTGTCACACTTTACAACCAGGCAGGTGAAAGAATTAAGCCACACCTCGTTATTTTTTCTACGATGTCCCTCTCAATGTAAGAATTTTTTTCACCGTTTAAAAATGGCAGTATCAGTGAAAAATACAATATTCATCTTGTTTAATTCTTAACCTCTTGTAAAAGACCACCTGGCTGGTTTACATCTATATGCGCATTCCTGTGCATACTCAATCCATTCCAAACAAAGCTTTCAATCGTACGAAGGGGGGGGGGGGGGGGGGCTCCGTTTAGATGAATAGGACCACTCTATTCAGTGTGGTACACCTATTGTTTGCATTTATGCTTGGCTGCACAGCCCGTTCTTGGCATACCAGCCCCCCCCATCAACAACAACCGGACACAAGATGCCCAGACAATTAGAAAATTGCAGATGTTGACACGTGGCAAATTCATCAAAACAGAAGAAAGTGTGGCAGTTGAAGCGTGGAAACGTCGGGCTTCAGTCAACATTTCAATTCACTTGACTTGGTCAAATTCAATCTCTCTATGTCTAATTACTTTACAATAATTTATGACCGTTCTTTTATTTTCAGAAATAACGTGCATGCGTAAACAAACTTCCAATGATATTCAGAATTTTCAGAATCAATTGCTTTGAATTTTTTTTTTTTACTATGATGAATTTAAATGGCAGTTCCTATACTATGAAGTAAATATAAAACGTACGTGTTGACAAACACAAAGGGGCGGGGATGAACTTTGATGCAATTTTTTGAGGAGTACAATACATGTAGTTTTCAAGCCCTTCTCCTTTGATAAATATGTAGAAACTTCAAATTTGTGGAACTCCATGGCATGAAAAAAAAAAAAAAATCTGGATTCTCTCTATTCCTCTGTAAATCCAAGTTTTAGTAACATCCCCATCAAGTACACACAACTGCAGTTTTGGAAAAAATATATTGATTATGCGTCTTTTGTATTTAATTCTGAATAACAATAGAATCAGAGACGACAGTAGTCTGTCTGTCTGTCTGTTGGGTGTGTGACAGCTGTTTGCAATCATCACCAAGCGTAAAAATATAATTTTATTGAACAGCACATTGTGCAAAGGACGGTTCATTGGTCCACAACTCAAATTTAAGAGTTTTTACTGTTAAATATTGATGCTTGTTAAAACTGAAGTCGTTTAAATTTTTTGTATTTGTTACAATTACGTGACAATTTTATTTTTTTTCTATTCTTTGACTATTAACTTCTACAAAGTAACAAAATTGTAAAAACCAATGTATGATTATTATAGGGCATCAATGTTGTATTGTGTTAATTTATGCTATTTATGTTAGGTTTCGTTTCAGTACATCATACGTTACATTATGTATTTTTATGGAAATTAATCAATTACACGAGCCACATCCAAACAGTTTAAGGGGACTGTTAGCTAAGCAGACAAATTTTTTTGTTTTAAAGTTTTTAAAATGTATTATTACCAATATATTGTCTTCAGAATTTACAAGAAAAAACACTGTCCACAAATCCGCTGTTGCCATGGTAATGGCGGCCATATTGGATTTCAGTACAATTACTTAATCAAGTTTTATGGGAAAAGTAAAACATCTTTTTTACATACAATCAACTGCAATTTAAAGTATAAAACATTATCTGAGTTAGTACAGAGCCCCTTTTCACAAAATCTATACTTTAAGGGAGCACCCTATGACGTAACCTCAAAAGAAAATTCTTAGCAATTTGCTTAGCAAACAGTCCCTCTAACAGATTATCAAACATTACATTAATTAATTAATGTAAATATATGGAATTGTGCAGCTCAGTTTATTATTACATAATTTGGTAATAATGCAAATAAAACTTACGAGAATGAGAGTAAGACCAGAAATGATTGAATGTTGCTCTTTTTAATACACGTATGGTAACATTTAAAATCATTCAATGGCAGTAGACGATTTTATTAATCAGGATAAAACTATGTACATGCATTTCAGCTGTTTGAGAGCAAGGTCATTTTGACATTCTGCAGTTAATATACTTCTCTCTAATATACACACCTCCACCAAAAAATTAAAAAACAAACAAATAAATAAATAATTATCACTGACGCAAGGCCATCTCAATGTGAATTCCTGTGAATTTTTATATGGCAATTTGTGTTTTTACCTATCCCAGAATCATGTAAAGCGGCTTGCAAATCAACATTGCCCAAATCCAATAAAAAGAATCATTAACGCGGAACGTAGTACAAAATCTGAGACGGCGAGCCAAACAAAAAAATTACTGCAAAATATCCTTGTGTTGTCTAAGAGACACGGATACCTGCCAATGAACTACAGGTCAGCTGATGGGATAAGGCATTTTTATAGCTTACAATTTACTTGATTTTACCGTGATAGTGAATAAGGCTCATCCCTGACAAAAAGCCAAGGAAAACAAACAATCTACCGATTTTAAACCAGTAAAAAATAAATAATCTCACCTTCTGACTATTTTAGCCTTGTCTGTATTCACATAATCCTTTGTAAAATTCACATTTTCCTGAAAAATAAAAACCCAACACCCAATCTAGGACTGCCTGGGAATTTCCAAACAGCACCTGCTCCCCACACCAACCTTAGACACTCATCACCTCTTGGGACAAGAAAAAAACCCAGCAGCTTAGGGTCACGATGACAAGCAAAGCGTGGTCCTAAAGGTGGAGTGAGCATTATCATGCAGCTGAAGAAATCTGGCTCGTGCCAAATATTTACAACCCACACACCTATACTGAGGAGTTATAGCAATCCACTTTTGTAAAGGTTCTTGGACCTATTCAAAGATTCATGCCTTTATATGCACCCATGAATGGTCATGGGGCCTTCAAACTCAGCATTACAATCACACCATCCTTGAAACTTTGTCCTGAATTTGATCGCTCCAACACACCTGAGTAACAACGCAGGCTTCCTGCCTTACAACAATAGGAAGACTAAATTTTCATATCAGAAATTCCAGGCCATATTTTGCAGCTCTAAAGTTCCACAAGAAATGAAAAACATCCTTCGACACATAAACGTATACTTCAGAAACTTGGAAGCGTTTCAAATTTAGAATTTACATGCACGTACAGGATATAATTATGGTGTAAATGCTTAATTTTTAATGGAAAAAAGTCCTGAGTGTTCCCCAACTTCCCATTAACCTTGTGACATTTACTAACAAGTGTGTTCAATGTAAATGTCAGGTCAAAAGATAGCATGTTTGCAAGGTGTTGTATGTGTAACTCTCAATCAAACCCTCCGTTTTTCTCCCAAACAGTTAGAAACAAACATATTATTAAATTTTCAAAAGTGAACAAAAAAAACCGGCAGGGAGTAGGATCTGAACCTGCGACCTCCGGAATACCGTAGTGGTGCTCTATTCAACGGCAGTGGAACGGGGGGCTAGTTTAGCATACAATGGCTTGTTCAGCATACATTTTAACCCCTTGAGTACGGTTTTACGGGAGACATCGGGGTGTCAGGGTGTCGCGGTGGTTCTGGCAGCCAAGCGAACCGCTACAATGTGTTTGTGCAGTCAAGCGTAACATAAACAATAATCCAACAATAGATTGAAACTGCACAAACGGCGGCAAATGGCGTCATCCAGCCTGGTGCTACTTTTTTTTACGCCATATGGCGTCATCCGTACGCAAGGGGTTAATACCCACACAAAATTTACAAGCCTGCAGGATTATGTTACACTTTATAAAAATACACATTTTCAACAGAAATCACGCTGGTTGCATACAGTTTTGTTGCCTCTAAGCCTAAGCCTACCAAGCAATTTAATTTTAGTCTACTAGTGTCTGTGCATCGGGCAAGTAAAAAAAAAACATGGTTTAATACATTATTGAACAATGCCTTGCTATTCAAAAGTGTCTCACACTTTCCTTATGACAGGGGTGAGATTGGAAAATCCACAAAAAATCCACGTAAAATCCACGAAAAATTCAAGAAAAATCCACGAGGACCCCAGATCAGCATATACATGTAGTTTGTATTTGCCTAAAGGCACCCCCTTAAAAGCTCCATGACTTTTACAGGTAAAAACACCTTTAGGACAACACCTCGGGAATTCCAGATTGCAAAAGAGATTCTTTAAACATTCTGAAATCCCGGCAAAAAAAAATTCCTGAAATCAGGAAAAAATCCTGACAAACCTCACCCCGTTATGTTTTTCACCAAAAAGCCACAAATTTGCAACCAATCATGTGAAATCTATGAATGACCATCAGATACTGTGGGAAGTTTCCTATACACTTCATAATTTCCTCCAAAGATCTCGCAATGTTCTTCAGCTGCTCAAATCCACAGTGCGCTGAGCAACATAAACACCAGACCGTGATTTGTCCAGATTCGACCCTTGGATCTTCCAGATGAACACCTCATCAATGCCACACGTGGCCGCTCAACAACAACGATCCATACAACCGTCGGAACTCTTCAACACGGGCGGGGATTGTATGGCCGGTAGGCGGCATTGTCTGTCGCACGAGCGAGACCGTTGAAGAGTTTTTCATTTTGTTTCTCTCTAGACATATGGGTTTTTTGTGTGCATGGCTGGGTCATGTGCTGGTATTATTCAGGAGGCTATCAGTGTGGGAATGAGTCCACACCTGTGGGTGGGAGTAAGATCTCAGCAAAGTATCAATGAGATAGCGTGACAACAGATTAAGGGCATATAATAATCAATAATAAAGGTTGAATTTTATCAATACACTCTCCTCACTGCCGAAACGACTGATAAAACCAAATGATAATTCCATCAGCATACAATGTAAGCCATTAATTAACCCCAACTCCCAAGGGTGTGTGGAAAACCACATTAAAATTGGAGGATTCAGGACTGTTTAAGGGTTATTCCCTAAAAGCAATTACAAAAAAAGTAACAGGGTTTGGGGTGTAGGCCTACATGTATGTTTCACAAAGGTCCAAAATTTTCAAAAATAGAATTGACAGAGTCCAATGCACTCCTTGTGTGTTTACATGCATGCTATTAAAAATAAATGTTTAACTTACCAGCCATCCCTTCCATACCCCAATTAAAATGTGCAAATTTGCATTTTTGCCTTTAGAATCATAGCAAATAACAGCGCAATACAAAAAATGTATCCCATTGAAATTTAACTTCTGATAAATCTTTTGCCCTTCTGATGTCGTGTTATGCATTGTATGCTCACAGCTTTCTGAGAGCCTGTGGGAAATAAAGAAAATTATTAGGAAAGTACAAAGGAAAAGCACTGGGAAAGTACTAAAGAAAAAAATTAAAGCAATGGGAAAGTACTAAGGAAAATAGGAAAGCACTGGGAAAGTTAAGTACTAAGGATAAGAGAAAATCACTGGGAAAGTACATGTACTAAAGGATGAGAGAAAATCACTGGGAAAGTACTAAGGATGAGAGAAAATCACTGGGAAAGTACTAAAGAAAAAAGCACTGGGAAGGTACTTAAGAAGGAAAGTACTAAGTTTTTTAGGCTGTCCTTAGTCCTTGGGCTATAAAAATCAAAGACCTACAATCCTGGACAAAACTCTTGGGACACCTCAACAGTATATAGACCACCACCCCCCTTCCCCCGGTCAGTGTTGATGTCCGATGTTAGGAAATTTGGCGCCAATAAAAAACATTTCTGCGCACGAGTTTCCTCAATCGTCGACTTTTAACCACACCGAACCAACAATGATTGGGGGTGGGGGGGGGGGGGGGGGGGGGGGGGGTCCCAACGAGTTTTGTCCAGGATTGTAGATGTATGTGTACATATGTAGAGTGCACTGAGTAATCTACGATGCACAATGTTTTGATAGGCCATACATAGACCCCGGCTTCATGTATTAAAGTTCAGATTAGCCCAAGCACGTTTCTAGGCTTTTTTCTTTAAAGTCCTACATGTATTAATGTTGCTGTGCATGTTCCTAGCCTGTTGAGTTTTTTTCATGAGATTATCGATTGCCTACCAGCGCTCTTTGTCATGTTTGACAGTGGCTGGCGGGATTGGGTTGTGTATAATTTTTTTTTTTTTAAAGCTACAGGGTTGAAGCGTGCCAGCACGGCTGGTGTCTGCATGGAGGCCTACCTCCATGGTGTCTGTTAGCATAATTTCCCTGGCACGCGAGTCGTTTCCCTCTGGCTAAGCTATGACTGCATCTCACACAGCTTGTGTCAGCCATACGTACCACATCATGCTGTGACCAGGGTAGATTATTGAGAAGCTAATGCCTCCAAATTAGGATTTTTTCCCAGCATTTGCCTGCGGTTCTTGTACAGTTACAAGGTCCATTTATGGACAAAAGTGGGCACTCAAATTATTTCTTACAGATGCATTTTTTTGTCTCATTTATTATTTCTTGGAGCCTGAGCATACACGTAAATTGTAGCTCGATTCAACACGTAGTAGGCCTTTGGGCAAGAATTGGTTTCAAAATCTTTTCATAACGTAGTCAGCTGTTCTGGCTTTTCATCTGATTTTTTCACAAAATTTGTTCCGTTTTCGTGAACACAAGAGCCAAAACAAAAAAAAGGAAGTTACATGCACCATGGTTCCATGCACCATGGTTGCATGCACCATGGTTGCATGCACATAGTTTCGAATATATCAAATTTCATAACAGCATTTGTTTGCCAAACTCATCTGAAATAACCAATTGAAGTGTAAATATGATAATATCTTGATTTCTCTGAAGGTTGGACCATGGAGGAAGGAACCTTTGGGAAAAATTACTGACAACTTACAAAAGCCAACACAATACAATTCTAACTAATTTCAGACTATCTGTTTGGGGATCTAGCCTTATCAATCAACACAATGCTAGCCATGGCTCTTAAAATGTTAGCACCTTCTGATCACAGTACTGTACTAATTGAGCAGGAACAGACCACATTGAGTGGTCCAACCACACTTTAAAGCCTAGTGCCTGGCAGCTCAGAATGCAAGAGGGGAAGACAAATCATGGGATGGTGAAATAAACTCAACAGGATCCTGTGAAGACCATAATCCTAGCTAAATAGGGGCACACTTCACACCTTGCTGGGTGCTGATAGGAAACTTGTATCATGGCCTGTGGGGATAGATGTTCAATCAACCATGGAGGTAGGCAACAGATCCCATATCTTCTGGGTCACAAAAGATTTTATAACAGTTAACTTGAGAATTCAAACAGCTCACATTAATCCATTCATGCCTGTCACTAATTAGACGACGAAGCATTTGGCTACCTTAAAGTTGTGTTCACACAAGAGTTTTTCTGTAGGAAATTTCACCAGGATGGTGGTGAAGTTCAAGTGGTTTAATCTTACAGCCATTTACACTTGGACTTTCGGCTTTGGAAAAATTTACTGAGGACTGTAGTTCAAGTAGTCGAGCTGGCAATAATACGCATCTGCCATCCCATCCTTATTCTTCGTAATTTATTCACGGAAATTATTAAAAACATTAATCAAAAATGAATCAAAAATGAATCAAAAATTAATCAAAAATTAATTCACTGAAAACAAAAATCTTGACTTTTTTTTTAAATGGGGGGCAAAGCCCAGTTATTTGAGTTCGGCTATTAAAGCCCTCCTATAACCACACCGGAAGAAATTTCTTGGAGTAGATATTATTGTATGGCCAAGGTTTCATAAAGAGATGGCCCCTACCAGCAAAGGGTGATAAATCTTATCAAGCTATGCAAAGTATTCTTTAAATGACAGGACAACAAATACTGGTACCTGTGGCCTTAATTAAACCCCACATGAATATTTTACAAGTTACTCATCTCTATTCCTTCTTCAGATACAGTAACTAAACCAGGACAGTTTGCAAAATGCCAGGTTTGCATAATTATTTATTCATTTATGGGCGAAGTTGGCCATATGCTATTATATTTTTGTGCGAGTATGATTATGCAGTGCTGAATAAAATATACATAAAATATACATATCCTTGTACAGATTTGTGTTGGTATCCAAATTCCAAATCCATTAATTGTTATTCCGGTAATTCTTATATTCCGGTAATTGCTATTCCGGTAATTTCAATTTTATGTACAGTATACACGTGTTATTCTGTGTCCAAAATTTTAATTAACAGGTCATTCCAATTTAAAATAGAAACAATTGGAAAACATAACAATCTACTATACATCTTAGAAAATAAAGTTATAAAAATGGAATCATTTCAGGAATATTGTTCTGTTCCTTGTCATTACTGGTAGCAAAAGTAACAGAATTCAGAAAAACTGCCAAATTGTCAATTTTATCGAGAGGACAACTGAGCCTTACTTGTGTAACTTGTGCAAAATTACTTTTATGGACATCCTACATGTAATGGACCTGATTTCTACGAATTTTAATAAACAAATATGATGCATCTATTTTGTTTGTGGTTAATGGAAATTTTCACGATTGTAAACTATAAGTTAAAAAGTCGTATCCTCATTGAGTGATCCCCACAATGTCGCTTCCCAGGTTGTATCGTAAAATTAGGTGTGATCCCTGGCTATACGGCACTCTGGGTTAATGACTTCCGACTAGCACCCACCCGAACAAAGATACTGACAATTTGGGAGACCGCCAACATAGGGCAAGATAGCTCCATTGGTAGAGTGCCGGTACGGTAACCCGGAGGTCGCAGGTTTGAATCCCGCTCCTGCCAGTTTCTTTGTTCACTTTGAAAATGTATCCAAATTTACCTAGTCAGTTTCCCTTGTGGATTGTTTGAAGAACTATGAATAACTTGCTCGACTTGTGCACAGCAGAACTTTTTCGGAGGTTAAACGAAAAAGTGCAAACTACATTTGTAAGGCAGGTCAATGTTTTATGAACAATCGTTTATTTGACCATTGATGTGCCAAGGATCTTTTCTAACAAAATGGTTCTACCTTATAAAAAAAATCTGGTTTTCAAAGCGGATTACTTGCTCTCATCTAAATTGTAGATCTTTTGGGAGTTGACGAAACAGAGGGTTGTTTATAATCTTTCATCATTGTTCTTTGATATCACAAAGACGTCTCTATGATGGGCTAACAATGCACAGTCGGACGTGAAGTCTCTCCAACTGAAATAGAATCTACTATTGTTTACTGTCACATTAATGATTACAATAAGCCAGTTCGGTATTTCAACTGCGCATGTGCACAATGACATTTTATCCCGAATGACCCACATGACCTAACGCGGGCTTGTGTACAGGTTCTGTATATATTTTCGAGGACAAGAGGACAAAGGAAATACAAAGAAACCTTTCAGTCCTTGCACATCAAGTCTTTTGTTGAAATCGGTCCTCGCACGTAGAAGTATGTGCTTAGTCTATGGGGTTGGGTTATATTAAAGAAACAATATGAAACACAAAGCATTGTCCTCGCATGTATTGGGAAAGTACGACCTTGTGATCGCAAAAGGTGGTCGCACAATGCGCACATGTTAAATTCAATAAAAATGGGCAACCGTGAACATGGCGTGACATTACGTCAGCAATTTTATCCCAAATAACCTTTGACCTTTGAGATACCGAACTGGCTTATTCATTAGGCCTAATTAGGTATGAACTGTTTAGTAGGTAAGTTGCAATCCAACTGGTGACTATAACTGAGATACACTGAGGCACAATGGTGTGGGGAGGGTCCTACTGAAGCAAAGGTTGATATGGTAGAAAAAAATACTGAAAATTCATATTTGACCCAGACGATAAGAATCTAATTGTCAGAAAAGGATTGTATGGATTTTAAAGATGTTGCATCTAAAAGCGGTTTCGGAATTCATTTGGCATTTGGGGATGGCTGGCTTGGGTTGTTTTTTTTTTTACCAGAAAAAAACCCTTAAACATGGCATTCATTACATTTCTTTTTAGAATCCCTAAAAGTCTCTTAAGAATTACCCAGAATGTAGGAGGAAGCGTTTTCTGAGGAACATGCCCTCAGATCCCCGGAGCATGCAGGGACATGCCTTCGGCACCCATATCTAAATCCCCTTAAGCCAAACCTGATCCACCCCACTCCTAACTTGCAACCTGTGACAAACAAACCATATCCCACGAAGCACAACATGCAAACATGGGCAATAAAATGATCACTGAAAACCCCAAAAACACTGAAGATAAACATGTGCACTGAACGATACAATGAAATAAAAGTACCTGTAATCTAGAGTTTATTCCCCAACACATTTGCAAACTCTTCCACTCGATTTAGCTTTCAGTCTGCTTATCAACTGAAACTGAAACAGTAACGAAAACTACCAGAGCACTACAGGATCGATGAAAAGTTCAGGCTAGCATTCTCGTCTTTCTTTCAGATTACAAAAAGGAATATGTAACTGCATCTACTTCCTTGTATTGAAACCATTTGGTATTTCGCAGGGCTGTAGTCGAGTCCATCACGAGCCCATCACAAGTCCCTGCAAGTCCATCACAAACCCTCCAGTCCTAATTACAATCACAAGCAATTCAAATGAGCTTTGACAAAGGCATTCCTTTGTCATTGTTCATCCAGTTACTTGTGACTGGCTTTATGAAAGGACTTCTGACTGGACTTGTGACTGGACTTGTGAAAGGACTTGCAGGGACTCGACTACAGCCCTGGTTCGCAACATACAATATGCTCAACAACTGACGCACCTGTAGTAACTTAAACTGTATTGTTTATTCAAAACTCCAACCATCTGTATACTTGGACTTGTACTTAAACCTTTATAATAACGTGAACGAATTTAGCTAGACTCCAACAACAGGTGATGTGGCCAAAAATGGGGGCGTAAGCAAATTAATTTCAGATTTTTTTTTGCGCCTCCTGGCGTGGTGTTTTAGCACTGCACACTCAGTCCATTCTGACCGCCTGGGGGGAAAACCTTACAGGCTTACTCGGGTGGGACTCGAACCCACAATCTCCCGCTTACTGGTACAGACATCTTAACCACTCAACCACCGAGCTTGTCAAGTCGGCAGGTTGATTCAAACTCAACAGTAGTGGTTACCGTACATTCAATGTCAGTCGACACGATGTATTGGGAGGTGCATTGGTCTCACCAATGGTGGAAGTCGGTATTAACCTCGCCTGGGTCTACACAATGTAGGTCTGAAAACTGGGATCATTTCTCTGGAATCCATTGAAGAATTATCCTCTATTTAGATCTGGGCCCAGGAAAACAGCTAGGGTGGTGGAGTTGGAAATTCAAAATGTCGCCAACCCTACCACCTCTGATCATAAACAACAACAACAACAACAACAACTTTATATAGAGTGGCCTTGTATTGGGTGATTTCAATTTAAATAGAAAGGGAGGGCCCCATAAAAATCCTGTTTAAATTTGCATCATCTCTGACACAAACTGAAAACTTAACCGTAAATAGATTTATTTGTGTAAGTATTCTTATATTTGTGTAAATATTTTTTATGTGTGTAAATATTTTTTATGTGTGGAAATATTCATTTTTAATTAAAAATGTATGCAGGGCCCCAATGGAAACGAGTTTTTAACTGTTTGGGCACACCCTGGGTATAGAAATGTAATAATAATATTAATAATTATAATTCCTGTGCATGCGGCAAACGGGTGACTCTGCCCAAAATAACCCCAAAGAGGCGACTGTTCTGTCGCACATTTAGAGCACTTTCCCCATGCCTACCACGTCGCCCGAACCCACTCTTTTGTAGCATTATGTGTCGCCCCATTAGGCAATTGAGGAAAATAATGATAATAATAATAAATAATAATAAATTTCATTTTCTGTCATTAATATTCAAATTTTTGAACCCAGGGTTCAGTAACATCTGATCCCTAACACCCCCTCCCCTTTCCAATCTACAGTCACTGATGTACGAACGAGCTTCTTTGACAGTGCCCCCACGAAAATCTTGTTTAAATCTTGTTAAAAATCTGAAAATTGGGATAATTTCTTTGGAGGTTTAGGAATGTTAGGATTAAAGGGTACGAAAAAAAACAAAACTGCATGACACTAGCTAAAAAGGTTTCTTCATAATGACCTGGTCCTAATTTCACAGCGCTGCTTAACACATGATGTTCTGCTACGGAACCCTCGCCCATTTCATAGAGACTGTAAGCAGTAAGCACAGCGAAGAGCCTGCTAACTCCGGAAGCAGACTTTGCTTAAATTAGTGACGCAACAATATAAATCTCCATGCACGCGCAAGCGTTATCACGACTTGGCCATGAAATACGCTAATGCTCAAGCAAATTTTCTGCTATAGTTAGAACAACTTTTCTGCTTACCATTAAGCAGCGCTATGAAATTGGGCCTAGAACCCATTGTGTGCACAGCCCGTTCTGTCCACTGCCAACGACAATCAAAATGCAGTTAATAATTCACACTCAATCAACAAAACATTGCACCAATCTACATGTAATTTAGAAATTTCCTCTGAACAGCTGGCATTTAGTCTCCAGCCCAAAAAAAACTTACACAAAAAAAAATGATACAAAAACCTATACCTCACAATTTAATATTGTGAATATTTTCTGAAGCCATGGCAGCCATGTTACAACAGAATGACAGATACATTTATCTTCCGATTCCCGGGCATCATACCACCTCACACGAGAAAGTTGATTACTGAACAGACTGCACGTGCCTTCGAAAAACAGAAATTGCATGAGTAGATGGTTTATTATTGTGAGCCGTACCTTATCAACATAATTACGGTACTCGGGGAGTACAAAGTCGAAGTGCATTTACTAATTGCTGATGACTACGCCTGCTATCCAAATACATTATAGAGGTTTTCAAGAAAATTAGCATTATATTAATTACGTACAGTTTTTTCTTTTAGAATTTATATTGCAATGAGTAAAACTTATTACTATCGTCTTCACAATAAAAAAAAAAAGTCCATAAGTGTCATTAAGCCTATCCAAGGAATTTTCTTAGGTTTCCTCAGGCGGATATCAAAAATTATTTAGTTTTAAACTCTAACCCTCTAGGGTATTTTGGCTAGAAACCCTGCCAGACACATCAGATTGCATACTTTGTCACATTGACTTGTGTACAGAGTGCAGCAAGGTCAAGCTGTCACCACAGATGCACTGTGCTGCGTCTGGCAGGGTTTAATTTATTTATTTCTAATTTCGACAAACAATGCCACAAGTCATGGGAAAAGGTCATGAACCCATATTGAATCCACTACCCTTTACGATATGTTACATTTAATAAGACAGCAAAACTATACAGAAAAGAAAGTGTCTGAACAATCAAAATGAAGTAGATGTATTAAGGAATATAACAATAATGATTTAATTTTTTGCCCGACACGATAAATCTAAACCCAAAGCCTACTTCTTGGCTTAATATTTCTATCCTAGAAGAAGTCTTGTTTATTAATTTATTTGTTTACATTAATTTATTTATTTTCTTAAAACATTTGCATACTAAAGATTTTTTGTTTCCCTCTTCTCTTCTTACTGAATAAAAATACAGAAGAGACCTATCCTTTCCCTGTGGCCATACACCCAGCCCTTGAAGGATTACTTCTCTTTCTTTAAATCCAACCAGTTAATTTAAAAGAAAATCCACAAAAAAAGAATGGATTCTGGAATGGCTTTACTCAAGCACCATGAACAGTGACTGCCATATCCCATTCCCAAGTCAACCACTCAACATTGACTCCACAACCCGGAGTGCTAAAAAAAAAAGCGAACCAAATTTTCCCGCCAAATTTCCCTTTTGTCCACACACAGTGAGGGTAATGAAGTGTCCATATTAATTTGTTGCTCCTACCAGCATCCCCTCCCACCCCTTGTGTTCTGCTGGTACTGGAATCAAGTTGGCACACCAACCAGCTACCAATTGACCAGAACAACAATCAAAAGTGAGCTAATCTTCACAGGTCGGTTCAACACAAAGACAGACCCAGCTAAATCAACGGAAATCTTGTCAACAGCAAGGGCAGGTGTTTCTCTGGCCTGTATTGTTCTGTCTGAGAGGGGTCCTACTCTTTATAAACTCCACGTATCGGTATTTAAGAGCTTGCGGGAGTTTGATAGAGAACAACTGGCCAGCTGTCAGCACGGCACACTTATGATTTATTTATAAGTCATTAATTAGTGATAAGGGAGGGTTTGGCGCCTTTAAAAAAAAAAAAAAAAAAGGAATGGGTTAATTTTGTGAGCTATTAAACAGACATTTTTTGCTTAAGTCAGAGATGTAGTTGAGTCCATCACAAGTCCCTGCAAGTCCATCACAAGCCCTCCAGGCCTAATTCCAATCACAAGCTATTCAAATGAGCTTTGACAAAGGCATTCCTTTGTCATTGTTGATAGTCCAGTTACTTGTGACCGGCTTTATGAAAGAACTTCTGACTGGACTTGCAAAAGGACTTGTGAAAGGACTTGCAGGGACTCGACTACAACTCTGGAAAATGTTAGGAGAGCCTGACATTTGAATGCTGTGGTGGAATCTTTCTCAATGGCAAAAATTCTTTCAAACAATGATCTGCTTCTAATTAACAGAGCATGTATAGAAGTCTGTAAAACGGTTAGAATATTCATTCACAATCAATTTTCCATAAAGAAAATGAAAAATACAGGTTTTCTTCTTGTACACGTAATCATGCTGGCTGTCAGAACCAAGTCAACCTGCACCAAAAGTGCCCATGACAACTGCAAATAAAGTCAGTTCCACGCAATATCTCATGTTCAATGGGAGTTTCACATTCAAATTCTAATTGTTATAAAAAGGGACCTTGGGGTTGCGTTCGAGCGCGTTACTTGTGTTAACACGAGTGTACTCTTGAGCACGAGAAACGGCAGGAGTATGACCCGAGGGTAACCGAGAGTATACATGTACTCCCGCTCAGACCGAGAGTATACTCCTGCACCGGAGGTGTCGTCACATGATTGTTTCCACTTAACATTTTAAGATGGCGGAAAGTAAAACATTTCAGACTTTTCAAATGAAGTTTTGTTGTCATTTTTTGATTGTTTTTTCTGATCTTTGGATTATATATTGTCATAAATACGATACATAAGGGAAAATGTTAAACTGTGTTCAATACTAACCTTGACCGTTCACGCGACGCAGTTCGAGAGTAATGCGTACGCAACATTTTCCTGCACCCGCGAGTTTTAAAAGAGTAACACGCTCGAACGCACCCTGGGAGTCCAACAGTGTGTGTATAAAAAAGCTACTTGGGTTATTGTCTTCTTCCAGAGCCACTCAAAGACACCCAACGGCATCTGAAAGTACCACGACTTACATGTACTCACAAGGACAAATGAATGAGCTGAAGACATTGTATTTTTTTTTAAATCACATAAATATTCATATAAACAATGAATATGTAAAATCACTGGATTCCATTGTGACACTGGCTTTTTTTGTTTAATTAAAAAAGGTGATGGGGCATTTTTGCAATGGTTTAACCCTAATGTCCAAGGCATCCACTTGGGGTACAATAGAGTACCGAAGTCTGACATCAGTTGGACCGACAACTGGCTCAAAACAAATGAAGATTTCGACTGTTCCTTTGTTAACAGCCAGTCATGCAAACACATTAACACAAAATAACACAAAATAACAAGTATTCTGGTTCCGAACATTGCATTGACGTCATCACTTCGGTACTCTATATAGGCCAACTACAAAGTACTCAATAATTAATTTAGATGCAGTACACAGTACTAAATAATACTACCACTAATAATAATATGCCACAGCATGCTACAGCTTACTAGGAGTAGAATTTTATAGCTTTACATTGTAGGTGAGGTTATGGTTAAAGGAGCGAATAAACAGTGGCACCATCAACTTCACTTATGCACAATCAGAGTCAAACTGCTTCCAAAGAAGAAGGATGAGCTAAGACAGACATCTGTCCCTCATGTCAAATTAAGTTTAACTTGAACTGCGGACGTCTGCATCCATGTTTGCCTGCTAGTTCTCTCCTGGAGGTAAAATGTCCCATCACTTAACAGTAACGGTAAATAAAAACAAACGGTCCCTAGGAATATTTATGGAGGGCTCAGCATGATCAAAGTCAGATTACATACTCTAATGGTGGTCAACAATTATTTGGACTCTGTCAAGTTGTTTTATCTTCAAGATTAAGTAATGGTCTTTGAAAAAGTAAAAACCCTGTGAGCTGTATATCAATTTGTGTATGCTGAAATGGCCAAGTCTACATATATTGTGCAACCTCTAGCACTGTTTAACGTCAATTTCCCTAAAGCCTGGGATGTCATCCAACCCCCCCCCCCCCCCCCCCCCAACTATCAAGGAAGAATGAATTTTATACTTGGGTTCTCGTAAAAGAAATTGTATAGGGGACTACAAGGTTCAACAGTTTCGACTCTGTGGGCATACCCTGGGTAAAGAAATGTGATAAATAATTTTCTTTGTCAAAAGAAAAACGATACAAATATCAAAGCCAATTATTTTCATGGTACAATGTATCTAACCATCTTCCAAAATATCAGTGTTGTATTCAAGACCATCACAAGACCATCACAAGACCACACAAGACCCTGCAAGACCAGCGCAAGAGCAGCGCAAGACCAGCGCAAGACCAGCGCAAGACCAGCACAAGACCAGCACAAGACCAGCACAAGACCAGCACAAGACCAGCACAAGACCAGCAGTCTTAATCCAAGTCTTAAGCTATTCAAATGAACTGTAACAAAAGCATTCCTTTGTCATGGTTTATGCCTGTTACTTGTGCCTGTTACAAGCTGGTCTAGTGCATGGTCTCGAAATGGTCTCGACTACAACACTGCAAAATATTACATAATTTTTGTTCCAATGTCCGTCTAGCATCCACTAATTAAAGAGCCAGGGCCTGCAGTAAACATGGCCCCAAGGTGCTTCGCATCATTACCACTGCTTCCACTGCATACCTATCATCTGCCAAGTGGAATCTTGCCTTCAACAATCTTATCTCTCCGGGGAGAGGACAGACCAGCTGCAATATCTTTCGCTAATCAAACTTGATCAAACATGAGAGCTTTTCCTGACAGATTAAATGAGGGAGGTGAGTTGGTCTTGGAAGTTACCCCACCTGAATTTTCCAACAAAATATTCATCATGCACCTGAAACAGCACTTACATGTAACCCCTTCTGTCCAGCTGTCATATATTAACGGGGTGCTGGTATGCCAGTACGGGCTTGTGCAGCCAAGCGTAATGCAAACAATAGACAAACAATGGATTGAGTTTGCGCAGGAATATGCATAGATGTCAACCGGCCAGGCGGTCTTTTTCAAACTGCGGCTATGGCCGTCGTCGGCATTCAAAGTTAAGTGTATGCACTTGGAGGTCAGAGAACAAGAAGCAAGAGGTCAAGAGTTTGAGTCCCACCCAAGCATGCCTTATAGTTATATGAAGATTTGTCAACGCGCTCTAAGAAAGTACTGGGCATGCATGTTTAGAAAGGCTAAAAAATACCCTAAATTTACTTCATCCTGATGCAAATTTCATCATCTAGAAATTTTGTTTATCTCCTTTAGATGTAAGTACCCACCCCCAACCCCCACCTCTGCCCCAACCAAATCGCCTCCCATGCCCCCAAGACGCCTCCCTCATCACCGGCTACATGACCCTCCGTAGGAGACTGACATGGTCGAACAGACATCAATTAGAGTACTTATCATCCACGCTGGATGCTAGACCAACCTGCCCATGCAGTGCATTGCAGGCATCTGCGGAACGGCTTAGATGCCCGCTGTCATCTCTGATCCTCTAGACTAGGACGTGATGGGTTAATAATAACCAAATCAGATCGACGAAGTAGAAGGGCAATCTTCATAGATCTACCAGAGTTCTGCGAATTGCGCGGTACATTTTTAGCAACTGGGTTAATACCACATTCGAAGTCGGTAATATAAGTATAGGATAATTTTCAATGGATGAAGATATTACAATGACACAAACCACTTTTATTCTAATGCAAACCAGTCTGTAGACAACGAGACAAAAGTTAAGTACTACTCTGATTCCTACTCCGATTCGCAACTTCCACTTTTTATAAAATTTAAACCCCCAAATACAGGGCTAAAACGCCGCTCTAGGTAACCATGGTAATAAATTACAATTAGAGGTGGTGGAGTTGGCGACTTTTTTGGGGGTTTACATAGCTTTATCTACTACAAAAAAAATCAAGTATGAATTAAAATTTTCTACAGCATTTCAAAGTACTCCAGGTCGACGCACGATGAGTATAACAACTGTAGTATGCTTATAAAATCACACGCAAAAAATTCCACCATTCGCATGAATTACTCAGATGAATACACGTAACTGTATGAATCCGTGCAGATGGCAAATGCATTGAAATACCATAATTTTCAGGAACGTTTCTTTTGGTTGTTACAGACATGTAAATAAAATAAAATACGAGATACCAAAAACAAAATAAAGTACAATGCATACATTTAAGTACACCTGCGCATAATTTAACTACAGCCTAATCACATTGTATGCTGATTTCTAAGCCGGGCGTAGCTGATAAAAGCCTTAATCTCTATTGATCCCTGCTTTTGTTTCAAGTTTTTCTTTCACAAAGGACCATCTGGCTTTAAACCCTTGACAGCGATCAATACCATTGCCTGCGGAAGAATCTGTACATAATCAATACTTTAAAATCAATTATTTTGTCAAATCAATTTTCCCGATGCATGGTACAACAGGGAACCAGGATTAATTGACTAATTGGATTGAACTATTTTGCTTGAGTGAAAATGACACACTGTGGTTTTTCAGAGAAAAAGGCCACAATTTATTTATATTATAATACATGCACTAATTAAACTAGATATATTTTATGCTCATTAATGTGTTTTTAATTTTTTGTTTACAATTGTGGTCAATCCTCCAATGACCACATTAGAACAAATTATGTAGAAACTTGCAATGCAATGAAAGCTGAAAATCAGGGGTGAGATTGGCCAAAAATGAAAATTCCACGAAAAAATCCACGGAAAGTCCACGATGACCCCAGATCAACATATAGTTTGTATTTGCCTTAAGGCACCCCCTTAAAATAACCATTTATATTAGTCTATATCCACTTTTACAGCTAAAAACGCCTTTAGGACAACACCTCAGAAATTCCAGATTGCAAAAGAGATTTTTTTTTTTTATTCTGAAATCCCGACAAAAAATCCTGAAATCAGGAAAAATCCTGACAAATCTCACCCCTGGAAAATGAATGCAAATCCTGCAGAAAAGTTCTCCTCCCTTCCTGTGAAATATATAAGCAGCAGCTACAATGATCAACAAATAGATTTATTAACCCCTTGAGTACATATTTTTTACAGGAGACGTCGAGGTGTCGCGGCGGCTCTGACCGCCAAGCGAAACGGCCACAATGTGTTTGTGCAGTCAAGCATAACATACACAATAATCCAACAATGAATTGAAACTGCAGAAACAGCGGCAAACAGCTTCATCCGGCCTGGTGGCACTGTTTTTTTGGTGGCATAGGACGTCTTCCATACGCAAAGGGTTAACTGTACAGTAATTAGCTACACAGATTTCTTTTTTAAAGAAATAAATAAGTGTGAGCATCTCACAAGGAAAGTACTCAGACACCATCTTATTGATGACAGTCACAGAGGGAGCAGAGAGAGCAATCCTTTTGATGGCCACAAATGACTCCATCAGGAGCACAGCTGTTTCTTGCAAATGTCATTAGGTGAGACCGATTGGAATAACAGCAGCGAGTGTTATCCTCCACACCCCACACCAATAAAATAAGGGCGAAGGAAAAACACGAGGCTCTCAATCACTGGCAGACAATGATCAGATCCCAGTTAATTGCTGTTATAACGATTGGACAGAGTGTGATGTTATGGTTGGCCAGGGTAACTTAAAATCCATCCAGACTAGGGCTGTTTATTTTCAAATAATTTAGTATTCGATTATACGAAACTGGGTTTGACCGAATATTTGAATATTCGATACCGGTACAGCGCCGACCAAGTTTTTCACGGGTCAGCTGCAATTGAATGCTGCGCCGGTAAAAAGTTGAATGCAAAGCACGCCGGTGTTTTATGTACACTTGCTGGGTTTTTGCAGTAAATTATTTCTAAGTATTAGCGGTTTACGGAGGGGAACAATAAACCTCCGCCCACAAAAAGATACTGACAAAAATGCAAGATTTACACACATTCACATGACAAAAATGTACAAAGATGTACAAATTACTAAAAAGAGAAAAAAATCTTCCAATAATACATCACAAAGACCAGTTCTTGCTACTTAATGATTTCTTTTACCACATATCTTCCTTGAGTGCATCATACGTAACAGAAGTGTTTATCTTTCTTTAAAATGAATTTTTGGTTTTGATTGCTCAGTCAGCAAGATCTCTGTTTCCGTCAATTTCCTTACAACACACTTTTAACTGTTGCCATGGCAGCAAAAAGAAAGGGCATCCTCATGAAGCTTGGAACCTCCTTGGCTAATTGGGTAGATGAGTAACCATGGAAACCATACCCATGGGTCGGCCTTATACAGTCATTGATCATGCTTAAAAATGTCTACCCCATGCACTAGTATCAGTCAGTTTTTCTCTCTTGATCAAATTCTACAAGTGCATGTGCAGAAACCAGTTTCAAAAATACAAAAATAAATAAGTGTACACTTTCAAGGTCCTGGACCAACTGAGGTTTTTGGGTGTTTTTTTTTTGGGGGGGGGAGGGGGGGGGTACGAGACGGGGGAAGATCAATATTATTTTGAAGATAAACCATTTTTTGTTGGGGGGGGGGGGGGGGGGTTTGGGGACAATTTAAATTCTTTTGAAAAATTCATTTACGACAAGAAATTAATAAAATTAAATAAATTGTGAAATAGAAGAAAAATTGGGGGAGGGGTATCTAAATTTGTTGACATAGTCCCATCTCCTCAGGCTAGCCTACCCTGCCGCACTACAACTCTGTACAGTGCATCTAGGTCAGGGCCTCAAGCCCCCCTCATGCACGACACTCTGTAATGGGTGCAGTGTGTATGAATTCACTGTAAATCCGAGCTCTACGCTCGTCTTAGACTACAGCCAAATCCTCACATCAAGGCAGCAGGATGCAGCAGGCTGCAGCATAGCACAGGGCTCACAGTCAGGGATTACACAGGGCTTCCTGGCAAAGCTAAACCTGACTGGCATTATTTATTCTAGCTGCACTATGGGGGTAAGGTTCAACATGCACGGGGGTAAGGTTCAACATGCACGGGGGTAAGGTTCAACATGCACGGGGGGTTAAGGTTCAACATGCACGAGGTAAGGTTCAACATGCATGGGGTAAGGCTCAACGTGCATGGGGGTAAGGCTCAACGTGCATGGGGTAAGGGCTCAACGTGCATGGGGGTAAGGCTCAACATGCATGGAGGTAAGGCTCAACGTGCATGGAGGTAAGGTTCAACGTGCATGGGGGTTAAGGCTCAACGTGCATGGGGGTAAGGCTCAACATGCATGGGGGTAAGGTTCAACATGCATGGGGGGGTTAAGGTTCAACATGCACGAGGTAAGGTTCAACATGCATGGGGTAAGGCTCAACGTGCATGGGGGTAAGGCTCAACGTGCATGGGGTAAGGGCTCAACGTGCATGGGGGTAAGGCTCAACATGCATGGAGGTAAGGCTCAACGTGCATGGAGGTAAGGTTCAACGTGCATGGGGGTTAAGGCTCAACGTGCATGGGGGTAAGGCTCAACATGCATGGGGGTAAGGTTCAACATGCATGGGAGAAAACCTGGGCATTGAAAAATGTCAACACATACATGTATATACCCCAAACAGTTAGTATTTGCAAACATAGAATACTGAAACTGAAAATAAATGCAAATTCAGAAAAAAATTCCCCTCCCTTCATATGAAATTCAGGTGTCATGCCATGCATGCGATAGAGAAAGATCAGGCGGGTTTTTTTAGGGGGGGGGGGGGTAACGTTAGGGATATTTCTTTAAGAAAATTTATCAGGGCTGATCACACACTTGCATTTTTTGTGTGCAAAAAAAATATGT
Source organism: Hippasteria phrygiana (assembly GCA_037893225.1). Taxonomy (NCBI): domain Eukaryota; kingdom Metazoa; phylum Echinodermata; class Asteroidea; order Valvatida; family Goniasteridae; genus Hippasteria; species Hippasteria phrygiana. The sequence continues at coordinate 367,856 of JAZGUH010000796.1, read as the reverse complement.
TAGGCCTGATCCTCTTAGCAAAAAATCCTACATCCGCGGCATCCGTCCCTGAATGAGCTTATTCTGATTTCCTTTGTTGTCAAGTGCTCCCAGTAATTGACCAATTACCACATAGTGAGCTAAACACTCTCCTGAGACTACCCAATGGAATTTTGTGCGGCAATTTTTCTTCATGTCAGATTTTGCATATTTCGTGTCAAGCTACGACTAATGCGATTGGACAATATTTTGCTTGCTGTGTTCACATGATTCTGTGCTCCCCGTACTTAAATCGCACGTAACCCCTTCAAGAGAGAAAGACCTACACGTATGCCGCCAAAGCCTGTGTATTGATGACAGGGCCTCAGTGTCGCCAAAGTGTTTCTAAACAAACACGGCAATCATATTACAATTGAAAAATCGTTGCCACCAAGATCAATAGTCGGAGCAATGCCAGCCAAGTGACAAGATGAACCTGCTAACATGGTATCAGGGGCATCCATGAGACGGGATAATGTCTATAGTCCCCCGTCTCATTGGTCCCCCGTCTCATTGGTCCCCCCTTATACCTAGTTCCTTTTTCTCAATAGCCCATCCAGAAATTAAATAATTAAATAATCACTTAATAATAATTATTTATTGACTACCAAGCTAGTGCATGATGGCAGTCAACAACTGAATATACTTCAGATAGCTGATTGAATATAATCCATTTATTAAATGGGGGGACCAATGAGACAGGGGGACTAATGAGACGGGGGACTATAGAGCGGGCCCCCCATGAGACGAGCGGTTTGTGAGGCAACATGGTTTCAAATCTTATTAAGCCTAATCCAAAAATATAGGCCTATGGGTCGGGTTACTGTGAAAGATTAATGATAAAATTAACTTAAATTATGTATGATGACACACGTAGGTACATATGAAACACGAAACCTCCGTGATGATTGTTTTTTAGGAGATATATTACAAATGAAACAAACATATGTATGTCAAATACTGAAAAATGAACGGTACCATCTGTACCTCGATGGATGCATGTCAATATGGTCATACATAAAAAACATCCAAATGATATTTTTTTAGGAGGCAAATTTACAACATAAGCAAGGAAAAGCTGTTTTAGCAAGTTCTGCTCCGAGAGAACAACTAAAGATTTACTTTTCATGCATGTCTGTTTTCCGTTTTTGATAACCTTAAATTCTTTTTAAAACCATCTGCTCGAAAATCTGCTTCATAATGCATGTACGTGTCAGGCAGTTTATGTTGAAAATTGAAAATGGCTGAAATTTGTTTTCAATCACTCAATTTTGCACCAAAAAAAAAAAAAACCGAAGAATTCTCTCAAAACAAACTTTAGTAATTTAATTACACAAGGGCAATGCATGCCTGAACAGCATATATTTCTACATGCAGAAGGTGTTATAAAATGTATTGATTGCAATGCATTCAAGGCTCCGTGATTGGAATTCCTGATGAGTCGCTGTGAGGTCTGAAGTATCATTGAAGCACAAGGAGACTTCAGTTCACACTCATGATATCTTAATTATTTTGCAAGATCTTTTTAATTGGTGGTAGGGGAGCTAAAAAGGAGCTGGCCGGGGGGGGGGGGGGGGGGGGGGGGGGGGGGGGGGGGGGGGGGAGGGAGAGGGAGGGGTGGTTACAGGGGGGTTTAGATTAGCCAAGCCACTTTTTCTGAGCTAAATGAACTTTTTCGATAATGTCTGAAATCTCCAACCAAAAAAATAAGTTTTGCCAATAAAATCCGTCACCCTATAACTAAACAAGTAAATATTTTTTACATTTTCTGTCCTTCAAACATACAAAAATATTAAATATTAAATCCATGTACATCATTTTAATACTATGAACACAAAAATTCCATAATGAAGGGATATATTCCTACGAAAAGTCGCAACATACTGGGTGCAAACTGCTACCAAAGTTTAAACCATGGGTCCAAAACTCAACATGGGTCCTACACTCAACAGAGTATTGTCAAAAAAAGGGTTTTTTAAATGAAATCTGACCTAGCCTCAGAGAAAATTGGCTTAACCACAACCCTCCCTTGGACCCAATGCCATGACAAACTTTCACTTCCAAATGTTAAAGGGACGCATGGCCTCGGAGGCCACCCAACTGAGCTACAAAAAGCGTCGTCCTAAAATTGGTATGGTTGTAAAGATCATTCAAAAGCAGAATACAATGATGTACACGACCATCCCTTGAAAATACAACATTTGTCTGAAAATCATTGACAAAAATACATTAGGGCTGTCCCGAATATACCGAATATTGGAATATTCGATCGTCAACCAAATATTTAAATACCTTTTTGCCGGTTCGAGTATTCGAAAAAAATATATGCACGTAAAGATGCTGACTCTCATACTATAATAGAACAATTGTATCGCTTATTAGTGTCAAATTCCGCATTTTGTTGATGGTCACATTTTGTAGATGGAGGTTTATTGTTCCCGTCCGTAAAACCCTTGACACTGGTAAAATAATTACTGCAAAAACACGGTGATTGTGCACATGAAACACCGGCGTGCTTTGCGTGCAACTTTTTACCAGCGCGGCATGCAGATTTGCAGCTGACGTGTGAAAAACTTGACTGGCGAGTATCAAATATTCGAATATTTGAATATGCGGTCAAACCCAGTTTCGAATAATCGAATACTAAATTATTAAAAAATGAACAGCCCTAAAATACATTTGGGGATGCCAGTTTGGTTCGGAAAAGTCAACCAATTGGAGTTCAGAGTGGTGCCCTTGGTGCTTGGTACAGACTGCACTATGTATGGCACCAGTCTGAATGTCCGGATGTAAATGCTTCGTTTTTTTTCTCATTTCTCCATAAATGTCACACAATATGGTAAAACTTATATGGTAGTAACTAACCATGCCATTTAATTTGGGGGAATTCAGCACAATGTATACCTTTAAAAATGTCAAAGTTTTCATTCTGAAGGGACTGGAAATTACATTATGCAAGACAGTATTAAAATAGAAAGTCAAGGTTGGGGGAATTTTATGATATTGGACCCCAACAAGGTGCACTGTGAAGTACACTGACCTCGCTGATATATACTTTAAGTTCAAGAGATCAGGGACATCAGCTGATGAAGTTCAGAAAACGAGAAATCTCTGAGATTCAATCTCAGCTTGTAGATCCAGGAACGAGGGAAGGAACTTGAGCTTGTATGAAACACAAACACTTTCTTTCAAGCTGGCTAGGTGGTTCTACCCAACAGAGCTGTTCGACAAAAACTCACATATACCAGTTTTAAGTAAAGAGTGTCCCCCTTGAGTTCTAACTTTTTTCAAATTTTGTCATCAAATAGGCCTAATAACAGCTCAAACAAAAACCTCCTGAAACTTCCAAACCAAAATGTTCAACCGTGATCCAACCATGATCCATGATCAATAAAACTTTGGATTTTAGTTCAATATTCACTAGGGAAAAACACAATACAGGGTTCCCACCATTTCAGGAAAACAAAATTCCCTGATTTTTTCCTGAGTTTTCCCTGATGAATTTTGAAAATTCCAGGATAATTATTTCGACCTATATCCAGTTTGACATGTCTTCAATGTTGTTGAAAGAGAGATAAAGAGGGATTTCCACACTAAAAAGCCACCATAGCCAATCATCCAGTGGATACACTGTTTGGCCATGAGACAAAATATAACAGACTGACCACTTTCTCTTTTGCGTCAATCAAATTCCCTGACTTTTCCCTGATTAGTTTGAGGCATTTTTCTCAAATTCCCTGACTTTTCCCCGACTGGAAAAAGCGAAACTCATTTTCCAGGTTTTCCCTGATTACCAGGATGCGGTGGGAACCCTGCAATATGCTTTTCTTCCACCGACCAAAATAACCAAAAGTCCAACTTAATTATTTATCAAAACAAGTGGGTTTTTTTTGGCTAAAATTGACATGTTCCATCATTGCACTTGTACGTTTATAAACTCTTTCTTGCCTAACACCAGTGGACACCAACATCATTGACCCTTTCAACACCATCTCAAACAGTTTCCTAAAACATGATTCAGGCTTTTACTGCACATACGATGTACAGTATTCAAAATTTTTCTTATTTACGTTCTTTTTTATCACTGCATAGACCAGTTGGAAAGACTGCACCGAAACAACAGATAAAAATGGTCTCTCAAAAATTCAACGTACAACTTGTAACATGGATTCTCATGAGCGTAATTAATACGCCCTGCACACCATATTGGAAAGACATGCTCGGTGGCCCAATGACAATAAATTATGGCTTTTATTGTCTTGAATATCTGATTAATTAAAGACGAAGACACGACATCGGGAGGAATGAGCTAGTAATGGATTGAGATGCCAGGTGATTTCTGAGGCGTGAAGGATGAAATCAAGCAGGCAAGACGTTTTCGGAAGTGAGGAATAATGAAGATGCCACATTGCGGAATCTAATTCTGTCTTGAGAGGCAACATCATTGCCCTAATTCCTCCTTCCAATGAGAATGAAATAACACTGCGGCAATTCGCTTTGTGAGTTTTTCTTTCCTCAAAATGTATCGCTATAGTGCAAATACATGTAGGTATGCAACTGACATTTATTGAACTAATATAACATAATAAACCTGTACATGTCTCTCGAGTTTCCACAGTCGTGGCACTTTGCAGAACTAGAACTGTATAATGACCTGCTCTATTAAAGTTATTCACACACACAAATTGTGTTTCCCAGTACAAATTCAAGCTGAAAGGTGTATAGATTCTAAAAGTTATTTGCTTTTAAATGTTGATGCTATTTTGTGTCTTCAATTTGTGTAATTTCAGATTTTTTGTACAAGAACAGTTATTTGTTGTAAAAGAGATAAAGAAGACTTAATTTTGACAAGCTTTGATTCACTTACAAACAATTACATGCTTTTTTTGTTGTATTCAAAGTTCCCCCACACCTGCCAGACTTTGTGAAAAAGCAAAAGTTTCAAGCACTCACATACAAACAACCAAATGTAATTATGAGTCCAAAGATGCACCAAAATAAACCTTGTTTCATGATCTTTTTCCTAAAATATGGACCTTCTACTACGGTCGAGTATTCAACTCATGAAGTCATTTTTGTGACATCTTACTTCTTTTTACAATTTGCAACAAGAACATTTATTCTTGACATCAGTCAAACGGCAGGCTAGACAAGAAATAGTAAATGTGAAATCTCTAAAACAGCTTTAATCACCAGTTATGCATACTGTGCAACAACATCTGTTGACAAATTGTTTCCCTGCAGAAATTTATAAAGAACTTCTTTTTACCTACGACTACGAGCTCAATCTGTTTACCAATAACTAGAGCATATCTGCCTCACATAAACAACATAATTAAATACCCTCATGTTCTGTTCAGAGCCAACAAATTACAGATCCAAAATGGAATTTGTTGCTGGTCCAGACATGACCAGTCTGACACAAAAGTACACGTTTACAGAGTTCCTGTATTACACTGACACGGATCGTTTTCAACAAAGTGATGTGTGTGTCAATCGAGCTGTGGCACCTGGGTGATATTTCATCAGTGGAGTTACAGAGAATTACGACAACTTGAGAAACACGATGCTGGTACCTACTGTGCTTGTCTCATTGCAAGATAGTTTCAATATTCAAATCAATTATTCATTATGTCCTTAGAAACAGTATAGTGCTATACAGTATTGCAGGGGTAGAATTTTAGGTAAAAATCTACTAGACAGCTGGGCTACTAGCACACACATTTTACAAGACCGGAGGTATTTCGCAAGAAGACCAATAGTAAAAATAAGAACAAGTGTGCTGTTTCAATTTTTACCCTTTGCCGACCTTGCTGGGGGAGGGGTTAGAAATGCTGTTTTGATTGAAACTCCCTGCCTCAAAACTAAAAATGGCTATTTCAGAAATTATGGGGCTTTTTAGTTCACCAGATTTAGGAAAACAAATTGACTTTATTAGTGATAGCATTTCATGTAGTTTATGAAAACATCACTAGACCACTGGACTAGTTCGGTCAAGAGTTCACAAGACCAACGCTGAAATCACTGGACTCGGTCCAGCGGTCCAGTGGATATTTCGATCCCTGTATAGGGTGTGTGAAATTCAAGATTTTCAAAATAATTAAAGCTTTACAAATTTATGACTTGTAAACATGAGCATGATGAGGTGGGTGAATTTCAAGTCGGCACATTGTTTTAATGTTAAAAAGCAAGGTACTCATTTCATCAAACAAAACAAAATGTGTGAATCTGTTCTGTTCATTTACAAACTACTTCCATTCATAAAAAACAAAGCAAAGAAGTATCACATCATTAATTTATGCGTATGTTGTATTAATCTAGTGATGTGATTTTGAAGGAGAAAAATCTAATTACTCTTCCAAAAATATCCCTAATATATATGTCACTACAAGCATGACTTCATTTACAGCAGACTTGCTTCTCAAAAGACGTTAACCCTTTGAAGTTATCACTGCCTACCTACGCTGTCTATGGTCACAATAACATGTTCTTCTAGCCTTGCTATTACACCTGTTATTACACCTGTTATTACACCTGTATAAGAACAGACTATTTAAATACTTATCTCTTTGTTGAAGAAAAACATTAGGGTAAGGTAATTTTGGAAAATACTGAATACCACAAATTCAAATCTGTGCTTTTAAAATCAACCCTTAGATATGTATAATTACATATAAACAAATTTTGTATTTTCATAACTTGAAAATACCTGTTACTATTATAGTAAAATAAAATTAAAAAGTTGAGGATCATGCTGTTTTAAAAAAAAAGGGAAAGAGGGCCTCCTTTTAATTTTTTTTAAAAACCTGCCTGGCAATAATGCGCAGGAAGATGCCCGTATTTTTATCAAGATAGTCAGTTTCACTGATAGTGAAGTCCCCTAAATTGATTCAAAACATGCATTAGATCAATTTTGATGAATTCCTCTGAGTTAAGCATTTTTCATTGATCATTTTAGAGAAAAGGCAAGTAGGTTGCCTCAAAAAAAGGACACCAGAGGGGACACTAATTTGCAAGTCGCCCATCACAAGGCCAAGGGCCACTCAAGGTGTGGGCTACAGAGGAAAGTGTGGAAGAACCAGCCCCTCACACTGAAACAAGACAAGATAATCTGATCTCTTCACAGTATGAATAGGGTCGGGTTGGGTAACTATATTTTCTATAATAATGCTTCATACCCTAAAAACATTTTGCTGCAGGCACGACATTTTCTCAGACACTTGGCATAATATTAGCTTAAAGCATGGACGCATGACATTAAACTCTATAGCATGGTATCATTTACGAACCCGCATTCCATTCTATTAAAATACCTGACATTAGACTGGGTTTTCTCTGGACCAACCTAGACTAGACACAGTTAATCTGTCGTCATACTATTCATGTAGGCATGTAATACATCCAGTAAGATGTATGTGTAGTTGTAACAACATTTTATCCTGTTAAAAAAACGGGGGTTGCTTTTATTTATGACCACAGAATTGTATTACGGCAATAAAAGGCCGTGTTTCTTCCGTTCTCTATGATCATATTAATGATAATAGCAACACGGAAGGGTGAAACAATTTTCCTTTATGCTAAATGCAAAAAAAAATGTTTAGCACCACGCATTTCTTTTTAAGTATGGGGGGGGGAATTTACTTGACCTTAAGTTTAACTGCACACAAATTCACAATACCCTCTCATCATAGACGTACCCTCTCATCACAGACGTACCCTCTCATCATAGACGTACATGTACCCTCTCATCATAGACGTACCCTCTCATCACAGACGTACCCTCTCATCACAGACATAACCTCTCATCACAGACAGAGGTGCCGATTTTTAGACCCAACTAGGCCTTTGTAAGGGCATGGACTGCCAATTTAAGGTAGAAAATTCCACCTTCAAACCTCCTTTCAAAACATTTTACACTTCAAGTTAAGGGTAAGCATTGTTTTCATGTAGTGTTCATCAATTATTCCACTGTGGTATCAGTCCGTTTTTATCAATAAAATATTTTCTATATACAAGTTATACACACAAATTGATAATAAAATTGCACATGGAATAAAAACAAAATTATTGTACAAAAACAAAATTATTCAAAAACAAGATGCTTGTAATAAACTGTCACAGTATGGTACGCCAAATTATTAATAATTCATGCAGCTCATTTACGGACATTAACCCCTTGAGTACGGTATTTTACGGGAGACATCGGGGTGCCGCAGCAGCTCTGGCAGCCAAGCGAACCGCTACAATGTGTTTGTGCAGTCAAGCGTAACATATTGTATACACAATAATCCAACAATGGATTGAAACTGCACAAACAGCGGCCAGTGGCGTCATCCGGCCTAGTGGCACTGTTTTTTTGCGCCAAATTCCGTCATCCGTACGCAAGGGGTTAATTAAAAGAATGCGCTCACCTTGAGTAAGTTAATCAGAGGTTTGACTGCCCCCTGAGCCACCAGACGATCGCGGCATTCTGGGCCGTCACCGGAGAGATTACCCAGAGCCCAGCAGCACTGATCCTGACGGACAGGGATAACAAACACAGGATTGCAACGATGAGAAACAACAGATTTTGGTCTCCAAGATCTTTCAAGTTTCTTCTTTTTTTATTCCATTCAATAACTGTATTTGACAAGGGACAATCACCTGTCAAGCTTTTGGACAATTTATTTGGATAAACCAATCAATCTCAATCACTTGGATAAAGGCTACAAATCATCAAACTGGTATGGTATTTCTCAAAAACAAAATTTATTCTACTTGATGAGCCAAAAGGGTGAGCGGGGAAATCAAGAGAAAAAAAAAGAGAAACAAATTATATAGTACAGAGCAGTGAACAGAATTGGGGGGGGGGGGGGGGGGGGGGGGTAAGGGGTGCATTAAAAACACATAATCATACAAAGGTACAATAATGAAGAAATATATAATCACTGCAAAAGAAAATCGGAGGGGGGGGGGGAGGGAAATGTAGAACTTTCTTTGGAGCAAAGCAAATGTTGCAATTCTAATATCCCTTTGCAATAAATGCCAATAAGTATGACATCAGCAAAATATAATTACGACGAAATATACAGAAATAAACACTTTAGAGGTATGTCCTACAGCCATAAGCTATGATGAACCGTATGCACTGCACAGGCTCCTGCTGGCAAAATTCCATATTGTAAACAGTGCAAACCCGACATGACATAGCACTGCAGAAACACAGACACCTGTTACAGAGAGCATATTATTGAATATTTCAAAGTACTTCACAAGGTCACTTTAATTAATCAATACTGCAATGTTCATATGCCTGAATCACAGGCCTTCAACTTGGCTTTGCTGTATCACAAATGCAGTAAATATTGTAAAAATCTGCATTGTATTTTGATCAAATACATGCAATTATGCAAGAAACACGGGTCTAGCTTCAAGACAAACTTAGAGACCGCCAACATAGGGCAAAATAGCTCAGTTGGTAGAGCGCCGGTATGGTAACCCGGAGGTCGCAGGTTCGAATCCCGCTCCTGCCAGTTTCTTTGTTCACTTTGAAAAAGTATTCAAATTTACCTAGTCAGTTTCCCTTGTTGATTGTTTGACGAATTACTTTAAAATGCCACAGAATGTCCCTGATTACAGAACCAGGTAGATCTGAGCCTCTTTTATCGATACTATCATGGAAGGTGTTCCAGTGACCTTTCATCATTAGTCTCTCATCCAAATTTCAGGCACTCTACTCGCCTGGCTGTCTCATCGCATCCTTTCACTGTTGTTGTTCCAAAGGTTAGTACTGTGAGACTGAGATAATCTTCACGTTTTCTCCCTCATACTGCCTCTCTTTGGAACTCTGTTTCCCTTCCACCTATGATCTTTCACAATTCAAACGGAATGTGAATAGATACCTTCTATCCCTGTGATTTCTGTCTTTTCTTGTCTTTTGTAGCCCACACCTTGAATAGCCTTTTGGCCTTGTGTTGGGCTATACCTATTAAAACAAATCTGAATGTCAAAGTGAAGAAGATACTGTTACTTGGCTCAACATAATCCAAGAATTTCTTAAAAATTTTGTAAAATTCTTATCTCTAAATAAAAATACTGAGAGTTTATAATTGTGAGGATACAGCTTAAATGAACACTCCAAAACCACATGGAAATTTTGAAAGAAGTCTCCTGAAATTGTTATCGACCTACGCTCTGCCTAATATCTATAGACTACCAGCTAAAATTCTAATTATGGATTAACCCTAACAGCCCAAGCCTTTTTACTAGAATCCTTCCCTAACCACACAAACTCCAACACTGTGTAGTAAACCAATGGCACATTCTTTGTACTTAGACAAAATCAGGACATCAAGTCCTATGCAAAGTGATGGTGCCAAGGCTCTACAGTACCCAATCACACAAAATTCAACACAAAGGGGTGTTTGATTTTGGCAGGTTAGGGAAGGTTAGGGTTAATGACAACAAAAATAGACGTAATTTATGAATAAATACGAATGAAGCAAATAATGCACGGAGAATGCACTTTTCAAACACTGGAGGGCGGCATTCATATTTGTGAGTTTGTGACTTACTGTGGCAAGTCGGCAAGTGTATTTCAATGCAATTGAGCATTAAGGGAACAGATGGAAAGAGTCACAATATTTTAAAATTACACGTTTTATTTTATGTTAGCTTCGTTAGGCTTACAACCTCCAAGTCCAACAGCAGGTTTTGTCTAATTTTGATGGGTTCAGGACTGTAGCGCCTTGGCACTATTACTTTACATGGAGCTATGTTGCCCCAATTTGTCTCAAGTCCAAAGAATGTGGCATAGGTTTACTGCACAGTGTTGGATTTTGACAGGTTGGGGATGCTTCCTAGTAAAACAGCCTAGGGGTTAGGGATAACAACCTTGTTTTCTGTAATGAGGCTTTTCAAATTTCAAGATCCAAAAAGATGCACAAAGTGAATGCATATTCTGAGCTCTTTCCAATCAATCAAACAACCAATCCAAAAGCCGGTTTCACAAAGTCAAGCTCTACAAAATAAAACAAATCAGCCAAGTTTTGAAAACGAAATTGACTGCCAACCTGAAGCGCTGCGTTTTGGCCGCTGAGGTACGTGACGAGATAGGGGGCAGCAGACTGCAGCGCCAGCATGCAATGCTCATGCACACTGGCCGAGAAGTTAGTGATACACCAGGCAGCCTCGAGCTGCAAGGCCGGATCGTGGCCACTCAGGAGACCCACGAGGGCACGCAATGAGTTGTCTACACTGTCCAAGAAAAAAAAAAATACAAGTGCGCCATTAGAGAATATTTTTCTGTACTTTATTTTCCTATTTGCACAAACAAAATTAAATCAAATCAATACTCGAGCACTGTTTAAGTTCGGTGAGTTTGGGTCCTTTTTTGTACTCATTCTCATATTTGTACTAACTCATCTCAAAATCAAAATGAAATTAATCAACAGTACTCGCACTCGTACTTGAGTACACTTTTGTGTACTTCTACTCTTCTACTCTACTCAGTAATCTATAAAAACTTGACTTCGACAGTGATCCTTTCTAAAACAGGAGCAAACATGATCTGGTGGAGGCATGTGCATTATTGTGCTTTAACGCTAACTAGTGTTGTAGTCAAGACCATCACTCAAGACCCTGCAAGACCAGCACAAGACCAGCAGTCTTAATCCAAGTCTCAAGCTATTCAAATGAACTGTAACAAAAGCATTCCTTTGTCATGGTTTATGCCTGTTACTTGTGCCCGTTACAAGCTGGTCTTGTGAATGGTCTTGTGCATGGTCTCGACTACAACACTGACGCTAAAGTCCTAGGCATTCACTTGGGGTACAGTACACTGTACTACAAAATACTACTCAATTATCATAGGCCAGTGTAGTAATAGTACTGCATACTGCAGTTTACTCAAGTAGTATTTTGTAGTATTCGGTGGCGTTAGGGTTAACTAACAAAATTGCCCTCGAAGCTCCTATTTGTTACTGGGTACTCTTTACATGATTGCAAATTTGCCAAAGTAAAGACAATTTGCAAGATTTTACTGTGACATTCAGTTCTAGTTCACTGTAAAATTTTTGTCTATTTTATATTTATTTATTTATTTCATTTAAATTCTTTGTGGTAATGCGACCAACCATTCCTCAATTGCACAAATCACACTGTAGCTCGAAAATCTGAAGAAACCTGTAGGAAGACGACGAAGAAATGTTCAGAAGTGAGAGGGAAAACCCCAGAATGATATTCTGCGGAAAAACCCACAGAATCAAGAAGGGACTGAAAACCCAATCCACATGTCGGCCCCTGGTGGGATTCGAACCCGGGTCACCACCCCCTCTACCTACCTCAGGAAGGCATCAATCAGCACACTGCCCTGTGCAAACATTCTCTTGAGTTGTCGGAGTTGGTCCAACCTGTCACTTCCATGCTTCTGGATTGCTTTGGCTACCTGGCAAACCTAGAGTTATAAAAAAAAAAAAACGGTTCAAGCAATTACAAAGCAATGGGAGACTTTTTGAGACGCTAGTTCTGAGCATGCTCATGACTGGTGAGAACAATGGAAAAGGACCGGTAGGTCTGCTGCCACCAGAATCTCCGAAAAATCTCCCAATAGGGTCATTCCATAAATTTGGGGTCCAATTTTGGTGTTCCTGTTACATCTGACACATATAGGATTTTGCAATTCAGGACGCATTCTTTAATGCCTTCTATCTCCAAGAGTGATTCTGTAAAGCAAAGTACCTGCCAAACAAGTAAAAAATAGTGTGAAGTCAATTTTAATGATACTTGATGGGAAATAACACAGGTCAGGTGTAACAGGGACACCAAAAAAATTACACACTTTTGGACCCCAAATGTATAGAATGACCCAATACGACAGGATTTTGGAAACTATGTTATTCACAGTTGGTGGAAAAAAAAGAGAGGGGGGGGGGTGGTTGCAGGCATAAGCCTCTCCCCCTAATATATGAACCTTAAATATCTGTTTATTAAGGCCAGCAGTGGGACCTTGACACATGACCCCTAGCCTGGACTCTTCCACCAATCAATAGGAAATTTAAGAACTTTCCCTCCAGGTGATTATGCAAGAGTTATTTCTTGACGATAGGCCAGCCCCCTACCCTCAAAGCTCAGGACCCTCAGGTACGTCATTTGCCTAAATACATAACAAGACAAATGAAATTAAATAAAGCTGTTAACCCTTGAAGCCGGATATTTATAATGAGGCGCCGGGGTGCCGTTGAGGCATGTGCAGCCAAGCGAAACAGACACAAGAGGCTTGTGCATACACAATAATCCAACAATGGATTGAAAATGCAGAGAATGACATGTATAGACGTCATCTGGCCAGGTGGCAATTTTGTTTTAGACATGTATAGACGCCATCCGGCTTTAAAGAGTTAACCCTAACGGTCCTGAATCCTCCAATTTCAATACAATTTTTCACACCACCTAGAGAGTTAGGGTTAATTCAAAGATTATGTAAATAATAGGCTAAAGAGGAGAAAAATTAACAAATCTTACTGAAGTTAAGATCACAGATGTGATTGAACGGCAACTAGACATCAAATAACATGTGTAAAATAATATGCCCCAACCTTAAATTATTCTTTTAACATCACGTTTTTTGGCTTCTCAGACACGTAACTAACCTGTTCTTGAGTGTATTCTTCCTCCTCCCCATCCGTCTCTTCGAACCTCACTCTCTTGGAGTCAAGGAACTTGTCTCTCCTTTGCTTCCGTAGTCCTGATGAGATTGCCAGTAATGAACAAACATGAAAGATGAGCACAGAATATATAAAATGGCATGATGTCAGTGGGGGGAGGGGGGAGGGAGTACGACAGGGGGAAGGGATGCATATCAAGGCCCTATGGGAAACCTAGGTTTTCATTGGGAGGTGGCTAGGAGCGTGACTTTAATTAAAGAATACATTCATCTCTACAGAATAACAACTGAATTCCAACCGGCCACATGGTAATCGTAAGCTTCAAATGTAAATTGTTGTGGTCTGGCCCCTTCGTGTTTTGGTCGGGCACCAAGAATCACTCCGCCATTTCTTTGTTACACAGCTCGTTTGTGCATGCACCCCGAGTTGCACGAAAAATTCAGTTTTTTTAACTTGAGCATATTCTCATTTTGAGGGGATCACAAGCTGCATGAATTACTACTCTGCATTTTGGGTGAGTGTTTGGTTGATATATTCAGGGAAACGGAAGATATCAGCAAAATAAACAACAGACCGCTCAAAACCCTATAGGAGTTCTTCCAGCTCTAAACGGCAAATCTCATGTCATGAGCCTTTTGAGCTAGAATTTTGGCGATTGTGTAGTGTAGGGCCCTGTTCCCTATAAGGGAACAAAAATCCACTTTTAGGTTATTGGAATTGCCAAACTAGTTAGCGACATTACAAACCAACAGGTATGCCGTAGATAAAGGGCAGGGTTCTAGTTTTGAGGGAAATTTTTGGGGTAAAGCGGCGATGAGGATGACAAAACGCGGAAAGATTTTACTTTAATACCCCCCACCAAAATCGGTCAAGAACAGCAAAATCTTGGAAAATAACCAACCCTTGATAACAACTGTCTAAACATGTGGCACAACCTGCTATTTCAAGATCTATGTCAGCAAAATCTGTAAAAAATGAGGAAGAAATCAACATGTATATGAACACTTTGAGTGACTTTACATGGTGCCAAGAACTTACTTCTAACACAGAAAACACAAACTTTCTTCCCCCTATATTGCACTAAAATGTCCCAACAAATTCTCAAAATTAAAGGTTGTGCCAAGTGTTTATACAATTATGAACACAAATGGATGGTTATTTTCCAAGAGTTGCTGTTCCTTACCGATTTTGGTGGGGGGTATTAAAGTAAAATCATTCCTCAAATTTCATCAAAACTAAAGAGGGGCCCTACACTACACAATTGCCGGAATTTTCAAGCCAGTTGTAACCAGCTTCACAAAAGCAGAAGTCAGTTTCATCTCGCCTTTTACCAGATAGAAACCAGTTAATAGTTTGAATTAATGGCTGGAAATGATTGTTTTAGTCCAAATGATACAATTAAAAGGAATTATATTTATTGTTTGTTTTTACGAGTTGCTTTGGGTCCTCCAAAACAACTGAATAGTATTTCTCATAGTTCATTACCAAAAGAGGGCGCTATAACAACATAATAGTCCCCAGCTCTGTTTTGGTACTTTGAGTTGACGAACTGTCTTGACCGAAAAAGAGATTAAGACAATGTAACAAAACAATTATTAAGAACTTGTCGATTTGCTCACCAACTTCTTGGTCTCTCCTCTTCTCTGTGAGTTTAGAAACATCGGCTGCCCCGTGTTTATACTGGTTTTTGCGATTCATTTCTTCTGTCAAAAAATCATAAACTTTACCCAATTGCTCACATGTGAAATAATAACACCCTCGTTCGCGACGCTTATATGTTTCTAATTGCTGAATTTTGAAATGATGGAGATAATTACACACATCTGTAATTTAACAAAATTCTTTTATAATTTGAATAATTGTCGAGAGGCACCATCCTATAAAAATTGTAATATTTAATAAACTTGATTATGTTTAAAGTTTAAAATTATGTGACAGAAAGTTCGAGACGAACTAATGAGGGCGCGCGTGATTTGTAAAAATCATGGCGCGCCGCTAGATTTTGTTTGTACATAAACATAGCCCAAGCAGGATAATTCAATTGCTTATGCCAGTTCTTTTGTGGTTCTGAAGATTGCTAGCTCAGTTCGATCATGGTAACCTTTGTTCTAATGTTTTCTCAAGAAAAAAAATTCATACAAAGGGGGTAAGCACTTAAAAAGACCAACCAAAATGACATCGTCACGCCTTGTGCCTATTCAATAAAGCCTTGTGCCTATTCAGTAAGGCCCAGTGCGCTTTCAGTAATACATGACGATGTCGTTTTGGTGGTTCTGAAACAGTGCCTTCCTACAAAGGGGGGTGGGGGGGGTACTTCTAAGTTCCAGAAACTAGAAGGCACCCCCGTGCACGGGGGGTCTAGTTCTAGTTCTAGTTCTAAGACAGTTCTAGTTTCTAGAAGTAGGGGGGTGTTGGCAGGGCGACTGGATTATAACCCATGGCCATGACTTAATTTTTTTTGTCTTACCAACAGTCCAAAAAGCGGGGACTCAGCTTAGAGGAGAAGAGACAAAGGATGATGGAGATCTTCTTTGAGAGGGTATAAACTTTTAGTATTTTTATGTTGTCATTAAATTTCCACACAAAAGACACAAATATAGAAATAAACATAATTTGATAGAAGTTGTACAAAAAGGTTGATACAAATTTTCAACTCGAAATTAAAACCAATTTTAAATGATCACAAATCAAGCACGGTATCTTTAAAGTTAAACCCCTTGCCACGGGTTGACACAAATATGTTGGATTAATAATTGCCACCTGGCTGGTTGACATCTATTTGTGCCAATTTCTGCATTTTCAATACGGTATTGTGTATGTTGTGCTTGGCTGCACAAACCTCTTGTTTACGTTTGCTTGGCTGCATAACCCGGCCTGGCGCCCCCATGAAATACCTGGCATGCCCAGGTTCAACTTCAAGGGGTTAACAATTTATGAGTCAAAGCTCATGCACAAACACGACACGTCAACAAACAACCATCTGAAACCATTAAAAAAGCAATCACAAAGATGACCAACAAACTGACAGCCATTCCAAACACACACACAGCCTACCTAATCTTAACATACAAACAAACAAAAAGTTATTTTTGTTCTTTTCATTAAACATACCTTCAGACCAATTTCTTTTCTTCAGACCAATGAGACTGTGGAGTGCAATCTGGAGTTTTGCGCAAGTTTATTGTACTCACTCCTGAGCTAATTTCCCTTTGAATGAAATCCATTCATAAGGATATGAACTCAGGAGGGAGTACAATAAACTTGCGCAAAACTCCAGATTGCGCTCGACAAGACTATTTGTTTTCTTCTTGAATACAGAAAGAAGTTTTCCAGTTGAAGGAGTTGGAGAAAATTGCACCAAAGACAAAGGGCATAAGTGAGTATAATTCGTATAACAGACTTTTTATGAGTCAATAATTGGACCCTTTTAATTTCAATATTGAGGAAGGAATGAATATCTCAATTTGTTTCTCTTTCTAAAGCTTTTCTTTTATTTCCAAAGCATCCATGTCTGTGAAGGATGTTGTGCAGAGCTTGGTGGACGACGCATTGGTGGACTCGGACAGAATCGGAACATCCAACTATTTCTGGGCCTTTCCAAGTAAAGCCAGTAATGCTGTAAGTTCAGTCTCATGTACTCCCGTGAAAGCCGATTCTGTTTCGCAAAATTAAATTGTTGAAATTCCAGACACTTCAGTTGAACGCTCTAAATAAACTGTGGTTTTTGTTTTTGTTTGCAGAGAAAAAGAAAGATATCGGATCTGAGCAGCACCCTGGATGAAAGTGAGAAGAAGAGGGTAGCAACAAAGAAACTCGTCACCAAGGCAACCGTAGGAAAAGAGGACACTGTATGTTCCGTTCACCCTAAATTCCTTTGAAATCAGATTCACCATCGGAGGATTTTGATTTAAACTCTACAGTGTCTCAGAATGGCACAATTTGATGATTAAAGGTGTCCTGTGACTGTGAGAACTTTAACCTAGTGCGTTCGTCCAGAAATGGTGATGGGGGGAGGGGGGTCAATTTTTAGTAAAAATGAAGTTCTTCAAAGATGTCTAAACTTTTAAAATATTTTTTAAGGAAAATGTCATAAATTAAAAAAAAATCTTTCATGATTGTAGCCTCTTAAAAATTAGTTGTCTAGAACTATTTCTTTGATTCTGATTTATTGAACTGATTCTCAGGATGACAGGACAGAGTTGCTGAAGAAACTAGCTGAGCGGGAACAGGAGAACGCTAGGCAGAAAGCAGAGCTGGAAAAATACCGAGAATGTGACCCTGAGGTCTTGGAAGACGTCAAGAAACAAACCTCTGTTGCTAGGGAAGCAGCCAACAGATGGACGGGTAAAAAATATTGGAAGTAATCATTGCTAACTGATACTTGGAGAAATCGGGAAATCCAAGAGAAAGATTGAAAGTTTACCTTATAATGTCTAAGAATGGTCAAATAAAACAAAATCTCATAGTTTAAGCCAACAAATTAATCTTGAAAAGATAGTGGATATACAGAAAGATATATTGATCAAATAAAATAGTTCAATTGAATAAAACAGTACAATGTAAAAGACCTGTTGAAATTTGGAATATCGGTCAGTTTCATCTCCCCGTTTTCATGATTTTTTTCCCCCTTCTGATCTATTTTCCAACAGATAATATTTTCACAATCAAGTCCTGGTGCAAGAAGAAATTTTCCATGGAGGAGAAGACGATAGACAAGCACTTTGGCATTCCAGAGGATTTTGATTACATAGAATAAATGTGTCTCTAAATAGTGTGAACATTTCATCAGATTATTCAGTTGCGGATGTTTCGATTGAAGGAGCTATATCACTAGGCCTATTCAGAACTCAGGTGTTTGGGATTTCTAGCAGGTGGAGTACTCAGGCTGGGTGCTTCCCCCACCCCCCACCCCCTGGGGAGGGGTTGAGTAAATGTGACTTTCAGAGAATATTAATAAAATTTATAAAATTTTATTTAGAAAATCTAAAAACATGTCTCACAATTTGGTTAACCACCAACAAATTATCAAAATTAGTTGGCCTAACATTTGAAACTTAAGCAAGTTCTTTTTCAAAGACATTTGTTTACCTTTGAGAAAGAACTTAACCCTAACCCTGCCAGACGCAGCACAGTGCATCTGTGGTGACAGCTTGACCTTGCTGCACTCTGCACACAAGTCAAGTCAATGCTTATTTTTTGATCTATATTAAGGTTCAGCACTTAAATTCATTATCACCAACAAATAATTTTAATCCCATACAAAGTTTAAAATCTTGGACAATGCTTTTTTTTTTTTTTTTTTTCCCCCCCCCTTTTTTTCCCCAAGTTCTCATATGGCTTTATGTCCAAGCAAAGTACAAAATAGAATTTAATGTGTAGTTTCACGGAAGACCTGCATTGAGGTAGTGGAATGAGGGAAATTGCACATTTTAGAACAGACCTATAGAGAAATTTCGCATTAGCCCCTTCTGCGCACTTCCGGGTTGAAAGCGAGAATGTCAGTGGCAAACAAAACAATGCTTTTCAGCACATTCATTCATGCATGAATTAGGCCATAAAAGGAAGCGCAGGCGCACGATCAGCATAAAATTGTTTACTGTGACATTGAGATCCTCGTTTTCAAACGCGGAAGTGCGCAGATCGGCGCTAAACTTGTCGTTGTGGGATTCCTCTATAGAAATGATGAGACTACGTTGGGCCAATTTCACAGCGATGCTAAGCACAAAAATTTGCTTAGCATGAAAAATCTTCCTTGGTAAATACAGGGTTACCAACCAAATTTTGATGTGAAGTGTATCGCTTGTGGCTGGGCATTCAGCTGTTGTTTGCTTAGCATGATGGCCTTTTGGCTGGTAACCTGTTTTAACTAAGCAAGACTTGTTGGTGCTAAGCAAATTTTTGTGCTGAGCAGCTCCGTGAAATTAGCCCAAGTCACAATGGAAAAGAAGCTTAGACTTTGTTTTAACAGCTGGCTATTCATTTGTGTCCTTGCCCATATTTGTATGCCTTGCACGGAAACAAAAAAATCCTTGTTTAGTGTTGAAATACTTTACCAACTTATTTGGTATTTGGATGTATATAATATTGCATTATTTGTAAATAAACTGTAGTGTGAATTCTTGTAAATAAAATATGATGTATCATCTACTTTAAATGTACTGAGTGGACTCGGTAGTTGACTTCATTAGTTTTTTCTTAATTGATTATTTTTTTCAGAATGGAAATACAGTTTGGGGCTTTTTGAAATTAGTTTTCAAAACAATGTTCAAACGCATGATGGAAAGCTAGTAGCACAAGAGCCCAAATTCGCAGTTTATTTTTATTTACTCTGTCGCTGATTAAAAAGGTTTTCAAAGTGAACAAAGAAACTGGCAGGAGCGGGATTCGAACCTGCGACCTACGGGTTACCGTACTGGCGTTCTACCAACTGAGCTATCTTGCTATGTTGGCGGTCTCCCAAATTGTCAGTATCTTTGTTCGGGTTAAAAATTCAAAATAAGTTAAAACGGGTTCTTTTATCCTGCGAATATTTGTGTTTGCTGCCGTACATGAACTGTATGTTAGTATTTGTTAATTTGCCGGGTGAAATCATGTTGAATCATATTGGCGGATATTGTGCATGCATCGAATGATTAAAAAGGTGTTTTTTGTTTTGTTTTTTTTACAAATGGAGAAGGTGGCGTATATGACCATGGAGAAATGATATGACTGCGCATCGATAGGTCAATACGCCAATGGTCTTTCTGAGCCACCGTACCTTAAAGTAGCCGGAACAGCGGTTCCGGATACCAGACTACAGATGTGTCAAGTAACCGGAAGTCGCGCCACTTTAAGCTGAAATTACAACGAGTAGTAGATGATAAATTTCAGGAATTCACAAAAAAATAATAATCGTAAAATATTACTCTTTGAATTATTATCACAATTTTACACCATTTTACGTTAGAAATTCAAAATATGTTAAAACGGGTTCTTTTATGCTGTGTATATTTGTGTTTGCTGCCGTACACGAACTGTATGTTAGTATTTGTTAATTTGCCGGGTGAAATCATGTTGAATCATATTGGCGTGATATTGTGCATGCATCGAATGTGTGCACGTACGTAGGAAACTCGCGTACAGAGTATGTCGGACTTCGAAGAAACGGTGGCAGATTTTCCCATCAGATCAGCTCGTCATCCATTTTATGAATTCTCAATTTTTCCTTGGTATTTCCTCATGAATCGGCGGTCCAGATAGACCCATTTGACGGTCATGATGGCCGGTGTTTTTGACTTTGAGCTCAACGAACCGGGAGCTCATCAGCCGGCTCACCATGAGAACGGATCAGAGGATGAGACGGTTGAGGTGGGTAGATCAGCAGGGCGGCCTCGGGCAGCGCCCAATGGTGGCAGATGTCTGCTGCGTCTGGTGATTTAAAAGTCAATTTTGTGCCATAAGTTGGGCCACTCATCGAATTAAATTTTAACGTACCCTGTACCTTAACATGACTAGAATCCCGCTCGTGCCAGTTTCTTTGTTCACTTTGAAAATGACTAGACATTGTTAGAAAATTTAGTATGAGAAAGTAACATAAAAAGATTATCATGATTATGTATTCTAAAAAAACGTCTGGTAATGAAACCGTCCATGGATGTCGGCCCTGGTGGGATTCGAACCCAGGTCACAGTGGTGGAAGGTGAGGAAAGTACCACTAGGCCAACCTGACTCCCCAAATCCCCAAAATATGTTGTATAATAATGTTTAATATTAACCCTAACAACAGTCCTGAATCCTCCAATTTTAATAGATGTTCCACACACTCTAGGGAGTTAGGGTAACTTAAATAATCCATTGCGCTTTTTTTAAATTGATATTGCGCACCTTTCACATGATTTACATGTATAACAATTAACATGTACCAGAAAGAGTAGTTCTTAAACTTAATCGACATAATGTGTTCAGTGATTTCACATAACAATGATTCTCAAATAAACTTATCTAGGCCTAACGTTACATTAGGACTTTAGGTTGTTTGTGGACAACTCGATCAGCAACTTTCAAAATTCAAAAGATTTTTATCTTGTATAAATTGCACACGAATGGATAGGAGGTCGTTTACTTAGCACCAAGCCTCGCTTTCAAACCTGGAAGTGCACAGATCAGTGCTATTTTCGTCCATGTGAAATTTCCATCACAATCGCTATCATTATCCACAACGTTAACATTATCCACATCGTTAGTCACTGGTATCATCAGTAATCCTCAACATAATCATCGTCAACACCAAAGTTAACATAATTTTCATCTTCAGCATAACTTTCTGTATCACAGGTACTTTCATCACCAGTATTTATAATTTATATTATCATTTATGACTAGGGCTGTCCCGAATTTACTGAATATTCGATATTCGATCGTCAAACGAATATTCGAATACCATTTTGCCAGTTCGAATATTCGAAAAGATATATATGCACGTACAGTTACGACTCTGATGCTATTTTAATAGAAAAGTTACGGCGCTTAGCAGTGTCAAATGCCGCATTTTTGTCAATCGTAACTTTTTGTGGACGGAGGTTTATTGTTCCCGTCCGTAAAACCCTTGATACAACAGGGGCATGCAAAAAAATGCTGTTCGAACGGTGCATTATATCAATCGCCATACTTAAAACACCGGCATGCTTTTACGTGCAATGTTTTTTTTACCGGTGCGGCATGCACTGAAAAACTTGATCAGCGAGTATCGAATATTCGAATATTCGTCAAACCAAGTTTCGAATATTAGAATACTAAATTATTTGAAAATGAACAGCCCTATTTATGACATTTGTCATTCACAACAGCATAAACTTCTCGTCCATTAGTATCTGGTCACCATTATCAACCACCATCACCTTTATACTATTGTTTGATTATAAGGGGCCCATTGACTGGTTCATGTATTAATTAATTCATTAATTGACAAATTTATCCCATTTATTTCCTATTTACTTGCAGGATCAATACCTCACAGCTAGCTCAGGCTCGCTACCCGACGAGTAAGTACATTCAAGGGACAATGTGTCTTGCAAAGGCTGGTTCATACTTAACGCGGAATGCGAATGCGAAGCGAATTTGACAAACATTCTCGGCGAAGATTCGCACAAGTTGAAATGTGTCAAACTTTTGCGAATTAGCAGCATGAATATTTGGCGTTGGAGTCATAAATTCGCTTTGAATTAGTATTCGCGTGAAGTATGAACTGGCCTTTAGAATGTAGTATTCTTGCTCACCACTTTGTTAATGACCGTCTGTAGAATTTGTACACAACTAACAATTAACCCCGGAAAGAGTTCCATATCCGGCCATCACTTGGACCTCGTGCACAAAGTCTATGGGCCATGACAGAAAAAGTCATATTTTCAAAGAAAAAGTTTTTAAAAAATTCCCTCCTAAATTCATGTTTCTTCATCAGATTTACACTTTTTGGTAGTTTTTAAGTGATGGCCGGATATGGAACTCTTTCCAAGAAAGATTCTGCTAGGATTGAAACGTTGGGCACTCCAAAATTTTATCAATTAATTGAAGTAAAAAAAAACATGTTTAGCGTCCCCGCCTGCTTCCTGTTTGGGGGCTGCCTGAAAATATTTTACCAGTGGAAAATGAGGTGAAAAAAAACCCCCAAAATGTCAAACCGATCCATCGGAAAAAATACAAGCTTAGTATAGCTATTAAAACCACTGTAAACATGCTCAATTCTGTTGTCCAACATTCATTTTTGTGTCTTAGAAAAAAACCTACGTTTTGTTGAAAAACCTACGTTTGTCAGACATTTATAAAAGAATGGCGGCCATCTTGAAAATAAATAGCCCCTCCTTCCTTTAAAAAAGAAATCAGGATGCTATGTTTGTTTTTTTACTTGGCCTTAAAGGCTTAAATGAAAACAAATCAAGGCTGATTTAGGTAAAGAAACTAAAACTTGAGAATGGTATCCCATAGTAATTGTAATTTGAAACGTTTTGGTGCCTTTCATTTTCCAGTTGATTTTTTTCTTAAATGCTTAGTCTTGGAAAAATAGCAACCTTTAATAATATGTAATCGGGATGTTAGTGTAAATTGATGATGCAATTTCTGTTAATCATTAACTTTTACACATTTATATTTATCCATCAATTTGATGTGCATTGTTAACATTGCACACAGCTGGACCATGTTAGTGGCCGTGATGATGCAGAATTATAGAGTGCATACTTTAAAATATTGCAGTTAAATACGAGTCATTCCTGACTCGGCAAAAACGGGTCTCTTGTCACAGAATTTATTTTGGAGATAACTGTATGACCATAAAAAGCTAAAAATAGACATTTGGAGGTTCACCAGTGACCTCTGTGAAATTTTATGTTCTTCAGCCTTCAGAAAGTCTTAAGGAGAAAATGAGCTTTAAAAAGTTACAAATGAGCAAAAATCAAGGAATTCTAAAAAAAAAGTCCTTTGCTGGTACTTAAAGTTTGATGTGAACTTGCAGCCTCTGGCTTGCCATACTGACGCTCTGCGAACTGAACTGTTTTGTCGTATATTGGTAGAGCACTTGTACAGTTATCCAGAGGTCATAGGTTCGAGTCCTGCTATAGCAAGTTTGCTTAGTTTACTCAAATCAAATTATCAAGCCAGTTTCATTTGTGGTTGGTTTGATAAAAAAAACCTAGATTTTTAAATATCTGTAACTACTCGTAACCAAAAAAAAATAAATTAATGTAAAATAAAAAAAAATTACATCTGTTCATTTTTGCACCCTTCCCACTTTCAGAGGTCAATAACAAGAATTTACACTGTGGCAAGTAACTCATTTTTATTTCAGAATGGGTGACATTTGTATGTTGCTTGTCTTATTTGATGTTTGTTGTGACCTTTTACAGAGATGAAGAGATCGAGCAGCTGGCGTTGTCTGAGCATACAGTCAACCCCCACAATGAACGGGTCGGTCCAGAGCACTTTCAACTCCTCAAGGTACTCGGCAAAGGTGGATACGGAAAGGTAAGATAACTTCAAAATGGCAGAGACGCACCAAATGAAGAAAGTTTTTCAGAAAATGTAGTAAAATCATTATTAAAAATAATTTAGAAAATTAATTTTTAATAAAATAAATGGGTTTGAGATTATCACACCCATTTACATCGGTAGTTATGTACATCTTCACTGAATGTTTCACAGAAATCAGAATAGGATAAATGAAGAATATTATTAATAAAGATTTGGTTGTATTTTGTATTTTAGGAATTTATCAAGAGTTTGGACACACAGACAAAACAATTGGGCAAATTCTGCCCTCACAAATAAACGTCTCTCTTGCTGTGATATCATTGACAATAACCATTGCTTGCCTTTACTTCTGCACACACACACACACACAATGTGTGTAAATTCCGGCAATCGCGGACTCCCTATTGTCCGTCTTTTGTTTGTACTTTAACTTTTTCGGAAGGCCTCCCATATGTTTTGTACAAAATTTTCAATTGTTGACGTTCGGTCAATCGTGGACCCTTTATCTACGCCCTAACCCTTTTGTCCCAAATCCACGATTGCCGCTATCTACACACTCATAGACTGTGGATTTTGTACACAGCTCCTGGTATCAGGGTTGGGTTGGGTTGGGCTGTGGGTTGGGTTGGGCTGGGCTTGGCTGTGGGTTGGGCTGTGGGATGGGCTGTGGGTTGGGCTGGGCTGGGCTTGGCTGTGGGTTGGGCTGGGCTGGGCTGTGGGCTGGGCTGTGGGTTGGGCTGGGCTGGGCTTGGCTTTGGGCTGGGCTGGGCTTGGCTGTGGGTTGGGCTGGGCTGTGGGCTGGGCTGTGGGTTGGGCTGGGCTGTGGGTTGGGCTGTGGGTTGGGCTGGGCTTGGCTGTGGGTTTGGCTGGGCTGTGGGTTGGGTTGGGCTGTGGGTTGGGTTGGGCTGGGCTGTGGGCTGGGCTGTGGGTTGGGCTGGGCTGGGCTGGGCTGGGCTTGGCTTTGGGCTGGGCTGGGCTTGGCTGTGGGTTGGGCTGGGCTGTGGGTTGGGCTGGGCTGGGCTGGGCTGGGCTTGGCTTTGGGCTGGGCTGGGCTTGGCTGTGGGTTGGGCTGGGCTGTGGGTTGGGCTGTGGGTTGGGCTGGGCTTGGCTGTGGGTTTGGCTGGGCTGTGGGTTGGGTTGGGCTGTGGGTTGGGTTGGGCTGGGCTGTGGGCTGGGCTGTGGGTTGGGCTGGGCTGGGCTGGGCTGGGCTTGGCTTTGGGCTGGGCTGGGCTTGGCTGTGGGTTGGGCTGGGCTGTGGGTTGGGCTGGGCTGGGCTGGGCTGGGCTTGGCTTTGGGCTGGGCTGGGCTTGGCTGTGGGTTGGGCTGGGCTGTGGGCTGGGCTGTGGGTTGGGCTGGGCTTGGCTGTGGGTTTGGCTGGGCTGTGGGTTGGGTTGGGCTGGGCTTGGCTGTGGGTTGGGTTGGGCTGTGGGAATATGAACCGGCCCTAATTCATGACTAGAACCCGGTGAAAAATTAAATTCAGTCATGTAGGTTCCTCTTTAAAGTTTCAAGAGATTTGCTCTGACCGTTTCTGAAATTGTGCACAACCGTTTTGCAAATAATTCATTCATTTGTTTAGCCTAAGCTCATGTGTCTAGGTCTGCAGTAATTGATAACATTAGTTGCTGTGTTGTGACCCAGGAAACAGGATGTGAGATTGTGGATTAATTTAGGCCTTGATGTCGTTTCCAAACCAAAACGAAACACCGCTTTCAATTTCATGATTTCAGAAACTCGATCAAGTTTAAGGAATTTTATTCATTCTTGTGTCATATTTATCCAGGGTAGCACTGGTCTGTTTTAATTATGGAACTGAGAGAAGACAATGAAAGAAATTTCAGTTTTAGAGATCGGAGGAAAACCCCAGAACAAAATTAGTATTTGGGAAAACCCACAATTACAATGTAGGTCGGGGAAGAAAAACCTTACTCACAAGTGTTGCGAGTGGGACTCAATCCATGTTCACTAGGTGGCGAAGACAAGGGTAAAAACATTGTACCAGTTCGAATGTCCTTGGGAAAAATGATAATGCAACTTATGATTAAGGATGGGAATTTCCGTTTAATTTCATAAACGTTTAGCAAAACTTTCCCGTAGCGTTTAAAAGTTTTTTTTTAAACGTTTAGTCAACAATTGCAAAAAGGCTGCCGCCCGTCCCAGTATTTATGTTGGACGTAGGAGAGGTGCCGTCTGCGCCAAACATTGATCTTGGAACAGGGGTTATTGAAAACATCAAACACAAACAATTGTATACACTGTGTAGTACTAAAGACATTTGTAATTCTTCGTATATTAAATAAATTTACAAAGATCCTAGATTCTTTGTCAATAAAACTGGAATATAGATTGCGTAAATACAAGGTCCCATTTAAAGAATTTGAGTTCCGTTTAAATGTTTGGGAAAATTTCTAAACGGATTAGACTTTTTTCTTCGTTTAAACGTTCAAACGTGTAAACTTCCCATCCTTACTTAATATGACCTTGCTGATTAGTTTTCAGTGACACTTAAAACGTCATTTTCTTGCCGATTCTTGCCAAGTTTCGCATCTTGAAAAAATGCTTTGTCTGTTTGCCAATATTTTGTTATACGTTTTAAAATGGAATCCTGGTGCATTCCAGTGAAAAAGTCAAAGAGCTGAATAAAAAGTCAGAGCTGGATTTTTTTTGCCAACAAAGGCAATTACTTGCAATATTGCTCCACAATAGTTTAAATTGTTTATACTTGCCAGGGAATCTTTTTTAACATTAAACTCATTCAGCCTTCAATTTTGACAGATTTGTGTCGTGGATTCTAAATCAACAGGTTTTCCAAGTCCGTAAGATTGCTGGTACAGATCCGGGGAAGATTTTCGCCATGAAGGTCTTGAAAAAAGTGAGTACAATTTTGGTGTTGTCTTGGTAACATTTTTTTAATCAAATCTCTTAATTTATTTTAAATTATTGGGTAAAAATTTAACAAGAGGGACTTCAAATTCAAGCTTACAGAATTGACTACATGCAGTGGTGGATCGTGGGTGGGGCTTGACACCATCCCCCCATAAAAAAAATTTCTTTTTAATTGTGTGGGTTAAAACCATCCAATCCCAACCCCCCCCCCCCCCCCCCCCCCCCCCCCCCCCCCCCCACACACACCAAAAATCCTCTACACCGATTTTATTTTTTTAGGGTGGGGTTCCAACATCTTGTCTTTTAGTGTAGCATTATTGTTTATTTAACATTGGGAACTTTGAAAGATTTGAATACATAAATAAATTTAACAGCGGACTTGAAGTAAAGGCCATCCACACTATATACCTTTTATACTTGCATGATTCAGTTGTTGTTCTAACATTCCATAAACAGACAGCCGTCACTGAAACCTTTCTGAGAATGTTCAGTTTATGCATGGATTGGCTATACGCTTTTAATGCCTCTAAACATGTTTCATGTGAAGTAATAATTTTAGATTCAGCAGCGCCGTGTCTGCTGTTATTTATTCCGAGCAGCATGCATGCATGCATTACCGTGTGTCAGCACTCAGCAGTTATGTCTAGGAGCACATTTAATTTATGCCGGTGCATTTTTTAAATATTTAGAATTTGTCAGCGTTCTGCTAAATTTGTTTGGGGGATAAATGTTTGATTTTAGGCAGCTGTTTGTAGGATGGGTGGATTAAGTAATCAATTAACTAGACCTCGTTGATCTGCTGGTTGTCCTTATGTGCCCTGGGTTATTCGAAACAAGATACCTGAATGTTTTTGTATGGTTGGCATTGTTTAACAAATTTGAGACAAAAATCATTTTCATAGAAATTATTGAAATTGTATAGTTATAATTTTCTTCCATCACTCATTCAATAGGCCTATGCTGTTTGCGAGTTGACCACACCCATTACGCAATCCCGTGGAATTCTGTGCGCGGGACTAGATATTTAAATTCATGCGACTCCCCCGCAATAAGCCAATTATTTTACAATTCTTGTAAACTTACTTTTCAATTGTGACCGGCTCTGCAAAAGGGTATTATGTCCCAAAATTTGAAAAATGAGTTATATACATAGTTGAATATGTCACATTCTAAGCTTTAATTTGGTGTAGGTTTGACCCTTGTGGCATTTTGTGTTCTCGAGATATCTTGACATTTGTATACTCCTATTTTCCAATTTAGCAGAAGTGCGTTTAGAGATATAGGTCTTTAAAAACAAAAAGTGCAAAGAAATAAGAGAAGTAATTTTTATCAACATTTATTTTTTTCATCTTTATTTATCAATAATAATGTTTCTGAAAATAAATTATGAAAATATCTGTAATAGAAGCCAACAAAACAAACAAATCACTACGTGAAGATCTTTTCGCCCGCTTCACATACAACAGCCCTGTGTGTGTTTTTACATAGTAACCCTTTTTTTTTAGAACGGGTCGCAATTTTTAAAATGTGAGCAAAGCAGTAAATTTGGAGTGTCCGTCTCAACTTTTTGTCCTCATTTCCAACAGGCTGTCATCGTTCGAAATCAGAAAGACACGGCACACACTAAAGCAGAACGGAATATCCTTGAAGCAGTCAGGCACCCGTTCATTGTGAAGCTTCATTATGCCTTCCAGACAGGCGGGAAACTATACCTCATTTTAGAGTATTTATGCGGTATGTGATTCCATATTTATTTTTAATGTTAATTTTAGTGGAATTGTTTTCTTCAAGAATAAAATTGTCATGGGGGGGAGGGTGGCAGGTGAATATATAATTTACAGAAATGGCACCTTGGCAAATTCCTTTAAACGATTTATGCGAAATTTGTTTGAAATTTGATCGGCAAAATTATAATTTGAGTCATTTTTGTGTCACCTATATGTTAACCGTCTATGATGGTGACGTGAAAGGTCACTTACTGAGGTAAAAGTTTATTTGAGGTCAAGTTGTAAAATAGGCTGTAAATGTAAAATTGCTCTCATTTGAAAAGGTGACAAGTGTGATCCGTGGATCACCTTGTTTTTAAACCACTGTTAAAAAAAATCATGAACATTTAAAAAAAAAAATTGAGGGTGCTTGTAATGACAACTTTAACCGCTTTAACAACTAACTTTAACCCAGTTATAAAAAAACTTCCAGCGTCGTGACAAATTGGCATATGAAGTACTGATATTATACAAATAATGAATGTTTATGAGTGCGATGGTAAGAATAATTTCATGAGGTGACAGATTAAATGTTCCATCTGTCACCGAATGAAATTATTCTTACCATTGCACGAATGTGAAACATTCATTATTTGTTTTATACAACGTCTGAATAAATCCTCGTCGGATTGCATGCATGGATTTCTTGGTGTACAACGTGCCATTTACCTTCTCAGTCCCGCATAAAACCGTGACAAAAAGTGGTCCAGTTCCGAATCAGTTAAAGCTTTAATTGTTGTTTCTGCGTGTCTTGCAAATTCCTCTAATCGTTTGACTGCATATTTCATTTGTCTCTTTGTGTTAGCAGCGTCAGCATCGCCTACGAGTTCCAATATTTCGTCGTCTGTTAGGAAAACAAACCGCGGTTCGGAAACACCGTCTGACATTTTGTGTGAACGACAGCCTAGACTGGTTCCCGGTCCCCATATGTATATAGTATACATTGAAGTCCGAAGGACAACGGAGGGACCGGGAACCAGTCCAATGACAGCCGTGTTGTGGCGCCGGGGAAGTTCTATCAAACGCGTTACCGTTTGATAGAACCATGTGATAGAACTTTTTTTGGTGGTGAGGGTTCGCATCGTGCGATGGGACGAATAATTCAATGCACGTGATCGACGATCTACCAATCGGATGGCTGGGATTTATTCAGGTGTTGTATAAACCTGCATGTATACCACCAGAAACTAGAGACTTATATTTTTTTACATGGCCTGAAGACTAAGAAGCAAAACAAATTATTTCCTAAATGGTTATGGGTGATCAATGAATTTGAAATAATATCGGATTATTATGCTATATAATTTTTTTTCAGGTGGAGAGCTTTTTATGCACTTGGAGCGAGAAGGAATTTTTATGGAGGACACTGCATGGTAGGGCAATCTATTCATAGTTTAAAACCGAGTTTTCATGAAATTTTTGGAGGGCGTAATTTATGTTATATTAATGTCTAACCCTAACCCACCCCAATCCTCCTTGCAATTTCGGAGGATTGAGGATGAATGCAATTTTGGGGCAGGGCAATTGGAGGATTTTGGAGGATTGAGGATTATGGTTCCTAGCAGAACGGGTCTAGGGGCTTAGGGCTAATGGTATCCGTGTCAAGAAAATGTACCAAAAAGGATCTTGTGGGTATGTGTGGATACTTTGTGACAATTCAATTTTGTCTTTACCAGAAAAATGTTTTGCAGACACTTACAAATATCTGTATTATTGGGTTTTTTGTGGATTTTTAACCCTCAAGACTGAAACTGAAAGATTTGGTATTGAATTGAACTCCAAGAAAATGATTTCAAGGTTGCTGTGTTTTTTCCTGTCTACAGTTTTTATTTGTCCGAGATAACGTGTGCGCTGGAACATCTTCATAAGCAGGGAATTATCTACAGGGATCTCAAGCCGGAGAATATCATGTTAAATAAACAAGGTAGGTGAACTCGACAATAACGCCGTCAAGTCACATGGTACGTAATGGATTGTCAGGTGATTGCCATCAGCCAATCATACAGCGTATCTGTAGATGTGTAAAATAACGGATTTAGAGTCACCAAGGCAACCTGCATTTTTTGGTTAGGTTTTGTTTGGATTTTCTTCCAAAGAATTTTTAAAGGGGAAAAAAAGTTGTTGGTCGAAATAAAATGTAGCCATCTTGGTTTTTTTTAAAGCAAAGTAATAAATATATATGTGTTAGTTGAGTTTTTTGGTCTAATCAAAGATACATCAGCTGTTGGTTTAACCCCTTGAGTACGGTTATCGTAGTGAGGTGCCGGGGCGGCCTGTGCAGCCAAGCGAAACGACCACAATGTGCTTGTGCAGTCAAGCGTAACATACACAATAATCCAACAATGGATTGAAACTGCACAAATAGCAGAAAATGGCGTCATCCGGCCTGGTGCCACTGTTTTTTTTGCACCATGTGGCGTCATCCGTACGCAAGGGGTTAATAATGGTTGGTTGATGTCATCTGCCAAGTGCATCTAAATTCGGACGGCTCTAGTCATACTCTTGTCACTGACCCCTCTTCACGTGTCACAGTTCAGCACGAAACGGTTGCCATTGATTTATACCATGTGACCATGCCATGGAGGCTGATCCTAGACAGAGTTCGGGCAAGGTTAGTCCAACAATCGTCTAGAATAGTTTTTCCCAGAGCTTGCTCTTGGCTGTTGAAAGGTATTTCCTTGTAATTTTGTCTCTCTCTAGGTCACGTCGTTTTAACTGACTTTGGATTGTGCAAGGAGTCTCTGGAGGAAGGTTCGATGACGCACACATTCTGTGGCACAATAGAATACATGTAGGTACACCAAGCAGTTCAATCAGGTCGTTTCACGTTCGAGTTGTGCATGTGCAGAAGAGCGCCCTCTGTAGTTTGTTCCCTCAGCAGTGGCGCTGAATTCGAGATGGCCGCGGAATGTGAGACCCCTCTTATACGGAAGATTCTATTGAGTGGTGTCAATTTTTAGATTTCACCAAGTGCAATTCTGGATGGGTTGGAGTGTATCCCAAGAAGTTGTCTAGCCATACAGATTTTCTTTTTAGTGAAAACAATTTGTCGAGTATAATGTGAAATTAAAAAAAAACATCATTTTCAAAAATCAGCTGGGCTCATGTTTCGAACTTAAGCAAGTTCTTTCTCAAAGGCAAATGACAGAGTACAAGAAACAAACATGTAGGGAACACACATGCATGAGGGGGTAGCTGGAGAAATGCAAAAGAGAGATTTTACAAAGATTTCTGAACATTTTCTGAGTAATTTAAATTTTATTTCAACCCCAATTTAACGTGGTTTGTCCCGCCTTATCTTCAGGGCGCCAGAGATCTTGACAAGAAGTGGTCACGGCAAGGCAGTAGACTGGTGGAGCCTGGGTGCTCTCATGTATGATATGCTCACTGGAGGGGTAAGTCAGGACTTCAGACTTGGAGTTCGGAATCTTGGAGAATAATCCAGTAGGAAATTTGAGGTCCTTCTTTAAGATCTTGTTTTTTCCTTCTCGTAATTGCGACTCATCTTCAGATATTCAATTATCCTATAATTTTCTGAAAGACAGTTTAATCATCAATTTATTTTTTATCCCACAGCCACCCTTCACTGCAGAAAATAGAAAGAAAACAATTGATAAGGTAAGAATCTCTTTGTAATCAAAGGGAATGTTCAATGAAAGGTCAATGGAATACTCGTGAATTAGGACCCAAAAAATTGTGTTGCCCTCTGCGACCGACACTAAGAGTAAAAAAAAGTCAGGTCGTTTTTTTTGTAAGTTTTTTTTTTTTACTTTTTATTTTTAAAGGAATTTTTAAAATCTCACCTTTTCCTGCACAAAATGCACACGTTTTATTAAAACCATTGTCTTTAAATACAGCTATGACGGCACAATCGTGCATTTCGCCAGCTTACTTTTAAATAAGCTTGCTTTTTCAGTTTTTGCCTTCCGAGTTACACGACATGTATGTGTGTTTTCATGGATGGTAAAAAAAAAAAAATTCCCATTAAATTCTTTTTGGCCTTACTCTTGATTTTTTTTTTTTTTGGTATAGTGAACTGTTGAAAATGCATTTTCCTTGCGTATGCTCGATTTTGCTGAATGATTTTTATTCTCTACCCTTTAGATCTTAAAAGGCAAACTGACTCTACCTCCGTATCTAACTCATGATGCCAGGGATCTTCTAAGAAAGGTAAGCTCATGAACGTATCAATTTGAACCCCGCTTCTCCTTACCAGGGTTGGCCGACCCTCGATGTAGGGATTCATTTCCCTGAATGTTTGGGAAACCGTGAAATTAAAGTCACAATATCTTAAAATCCCTTGGGAAATTAAGTTTTGATCCGAAATAAATGAGCGCAACCAGAATTACTCGGTTCCCTTACATTTTGCATTGTGGTAAAGTGTTGAGCATATTTCTTTGTCGTCAATGCGGTTGCACACAACACAGTAAAGTTGCCATTGATGGTACACAAATTCCGTCATGACCACAATATTTCACTGAGACAAGCCAACATCGATTAAATCGGTACGTGCCATTTTGCACTATTTGAAAAAGTTGGCAGTTTTACATCCCATGGACGCACAAGCAAGTTGTCTTTTTCTCTTGGTTGATGATTGCTTTCATTTACCAGGAATCAGAGTGCTTTGAGAAAAATGCTAAACGGAAATTTTCCCCAAAATACCCTTAGATATTAGAAGTTGTATGAGTGATTTGTCAAATTAATATGACCCAAACCCCCTTCATTTGTAGTTATTGAAGCGACCCGTAGCAGCGAGGATTGGAAGTGGTCCAGAGGACGCCAAGAAAATCAAAGACCACAGCTTCTTCAGACACGTCAACTGGAATGATGTGCTGGCATCCAAAGTAGAACCTCCATTTAAACCGATACTGGTAAGTGCATCATGCAGTCAGGGTACCAGGCCTTTGTTTTGGGGAGATGCAAAAAACTGCATTAAACCCTAACCCTGTTAGACGCAGCACAGTGCATCTGTGGTGACTGCTCCACTTTGCTGCACTCTGCACACAAGTCAATGTGACAAAGTATGCAATCTGATGCGTCTGTTAATTTTCTTTAAAAGAGACTCTTTAGTCACTTCCTTGAATCTGAAGAGCAAAAGTTGAGGTCAAAGTTTAAATTCGAATGCAGAATATTTATTAAAATTATGTGTACAGTATATAACAGTTTTAATGCAAAGGCATTGAGCCAGCTCCAGACATAGAACATTGACTTCGTTTTGGTTGATTGGCCGGTTTTTAACCCTAACCCTCCAGGGTATTTTGGCTAGAAACCCTGCCAGACGCATCAGATTGCATACTTTATCACATTGACTTGTGTGGAGAGTCCAGCAAAGTGGAGCTGTCAGCACAGATGCACTGTGCTGCGTCTGGCAGGGTTAGGGTTAAATCAGTATATCAATATTTAACAAAAACAAAACAAAAAAACTGAATCTTGAAGGTAACATGTTTTTGGCATGTTTAATTTTCAGCCGAATAAAGAAAACTGGCATTGGAGGGATTTGAACCTTGAACCTCCAGGATTATCATACCAGTCCTCTACCAACAAAGTTATGTTGCCCTATGTGTGCAGACTCCCGGTTTGTCAGTATTTTTTGATACAGGGAGTGCTAGTCAGACTTTATGATCCCATAATGCTGTGTATAGCCAGAGATCACGCTCCAACTTACCATTACATTGCTTGTGATAATTATCAGGCAAATGACGAGGACGTCAGCCAGTTTGACACAAAGTTTACTAAAGAGCCACCGGTTGATAGCCCAGACGACTCCATGCTCAGCGAGAGTATGGACAGAATCTTTCTAGTAAGTATCAATTGTCGGCCACTTATTTGTTACCTTCTACTCAATGGAGTAATCGAGAATTATTTTTTTTTGGGGGGGGAGGGTTCAGGCCCCAATTTGTGTTCCCCCCGTAAAAACAGAAAAAAAGATTGTTTACTTGGACTGGTCTTGGAGTAAAAGAACCCCCTTCCCCCCAAAAGGGATTGCTGGTCTGAGACGGTGTAAAAGAAAAAAATGAAAAAGAAAATCTTTTTACGTAGTTTTCTCTGGGAGAATCACGTTTTTCTCAGTTTTTTTTTGTTTAATGCATTTATAGCAACTGGTGAATGCCTTAAACCCTTTATGACTCTGTTGTGCGATTGTAGGGTTTTACGTACATAGCGCCCTCTGTACTAGAGAGTATGCAACGACCTCACGTAGTGAAAGCAAGGTCACCGCGCAAGATAACGGGACAGAGTCCAGCCACGCCCATCAGGTAAACTAATTTTGTTTTAAAAAACCACTCGGTTTGTTTGGGTTATCGTGGCTTTTTCATCCAGGAACTTAATTTTTCTCGATAACGCATTCTATAGTCAGGCTTACCATTTCTAGCTAGATATGGGACGACGGGAACCCCCCTCTTTTGTGTTGGTCATTGTGTTGCCGGAATCTCAGGAATTCCTTTCAAATATCTAGGGGGTGATGTGTTAGGTAACAATAGTCTGGGGTGTGTATAGGGCATAGAGACGACTAGGGGGGGGGGGGGGGGGGGGGTACCCCTTGGTCCCGTATCTTGCTGGGTATAAGGCTTACCCTGCCAAAAGTCAATGTTTTGTCCGGGGTGCTATACAAACCTGAAATTCAACTTGAGATTTGGACATAACTTGAAATATTACTGTTTGATTATGAGAAGTTTCATTGCTTGACTTATTTCTTTATTGAAATCACCCAATACAATACTAAAAGCCACTCTTGGCAAAGGGCTACAACAGAGGTGGTGGGGTTGGCCACATTTTAGGTTTACCTTAGTTTTCCTGGGCCCAGATCTAAAAAGAGGATAAATCTTAAATAGATACTAAAGAAATTATCCCAATTTTCAGACCTGTAGAACCAAGTCTGGTCACTTCCACTGTTGGCGAGACCAATTTACTCCCCCAGTGAAGAATATTGTGGTTAAATGAACAGTGCATTATTCTGGAGCTATGGGGTACAGGAGTGTGATGTCATCTGCCATAGTTCTGGTTCATGTACTATTGAATTTACACACATTACTGTGCACGTGTACAGGTTCTGTATATACGTTCGAGGACAAGAGGAGAAAGAAAATACAAAGGAATCTTTCTTGTCTTTGGGAGTCGGTCTTTTGTTAAAATCTGTCCTCGGACGTAAAAATACGTGCTTAGTCTATGGGGTTGGGTTATATTAAAGGAACAATAGGAAACACAAAGCATTGTCCTCGGAAGTATTGGGAAAGTATGACTGCATGAACCAGAAATGTCATCACTTCGGTACTCTATGCCTGAGGATCTAACCCAAACCCTAACCCTGCCAGACGCAGCACAGTGCATCTGTGCTGACAGCTCCACTTTGCTGGACTCTGCACACAAGTCAATGTGACAAAGTATGCAATCTGATGCGTCTGGCAGGGTTCTAGCAAAAATGCCCTGGAGGGTTAGGGTTAAATACATTAGAAGAGATTTTGTGCCCTTAATCGATGTAGTGTATGAAGCACTGTACGCTCAGTGCTTTCCCAGAGCGGGAGGGAGGGACTCGAACCCAGGACCTCTTGTAAACATCTTAACCACTCAACCACCGAGCATGCCGGGGTCAGCTGGCCTATTCGAATCCAATGTTGCAGCGAGTACTGTCTACTAAGTGTGAAGATGGAAATTGCATTGGAGATGATGTAAATAGAACAGTTTTTTCCCCTCTCTATACATAGTGTATTAAGCACTGCATGCTCAGTGCTTATCTTCACACTAAACGCAATAAATATTAGATTTTACCACTCTAATGCACTCTCATTGTTTGTTTTTTCCTACCTTGTATTGTTCATTCTTCAATTTCCTGCTTGTTGTGCTTATTCGTTGCTTGTTTACTTCGCCAAATTGATTTGCGTTCCTTGCCCGGCACCCTTGCTTTCCTTGCAGTAGCCCCATGAAGACACCGTGTACGCAATTTGCATTCGATGAGGATCTAGTTAATACTAAATCGCCAGCATCTACCACAGTTGAGGCAATGGACACATCTGAACCAATCACACGCGCTGGATT
Organism: Hippasteria phrygiana; assembly: GCA_037893225.1. NCBI lineage: Eukaryota > Metazoa > Echinodermata > Asteroidea > Valvatida > Goniasteridae > Hippasteria > Hippasteria phrygiana. The sequence continues at coordinate 330,511 of JAZGUH010000796.1, read as the reverse complement.
TACATAACCTGGGTGCTGATTGGCCAATTTGCATTGTGTGATATAGACTACTACACTTCATTGGCTGAATGCTTTCTACTGTGTACCTCAAGAACAATTGGCTTTATATATGTGACTGCATGAATGTGAGTAAAAACCATTTAATCTGAACTCGGATTGGTCAGTTGTTTATGATTATGTAAAAAGACTCACCTGATTGGATATTTGATGATCACATGATGAGAAGGAATTGACATCATTGGCTAGAAACACAGTGAACATTTGCATGTGTTTGGATCTGTCTGCCGAAGCTAGAATGTAAGTCACTCCCAAAGCTGATTGGACAGTTGATGTCACATGATCCAGAAAACGTTAATCCGTGAATTCTGAGGATGTGAGCTGGTTGGTCAGCTCATGCTGATGAAACTGATTGGATGTTTGCTGTCACATGACTTTAATATTATTTCATTGGCCTTCACTTGTAAGTAAAAAGTAAACATATTTTACATCTGATTGTTTTTACCAATTGATCATTATATATTATGTGATCATGTGGTAATAATATAAAGATATTGTGATTCCATTAATTTAAAATTATTTATCATGTTTTTTTTTTTTCAAAGACTAAAGTCTGTAGTTTTTGTATGATGTTGCCAGTAACAACATCAGATATAGATTTTTTTCTTCTAGTGATCTCAGTCAAAATCTTTGAAGTACAGACGAGTTTAATAGTGATGGCAGTACAGCATATTTTAGTTGATGTAGAAAAAAGATTACCTATTCAATTTTGCCTCTAATAATCTGCCTTCAAATGGACAACTTTGTGTGGTTGCTGAGCAAAGAAATCTTGCTTAGTGTTTTTTCTATGATTGCATAAAATTTAAAATTATATGGTGCTCATCAGATAGGACTTGGCAAACTTTTCTGCAAATTTGCTTAGCTTGGACGACAAATGAACATATTTGCACCCAGTGCATTATGCCATTTGTGTGAATTATTTGAAAATAGAATTGTCCACAACTATAGCTAGAAAAAGTATTTTTGTTTTTTAAACATCTATTTACTTATCTGTGCTATAGTGTGATTTATTAATATCAGGATAAAGAGGTGTTTTAAATTTTTAGATATATAATGGTACGGATAGTGATCAAAAGGTATGTTTGGTTTATGAATTATGTATAAAGCAAGTGCTGCGTTTAGGAAATTCTGATGTGAGTGCTCCTTTAATTGAGTGGAGTTATATAGCCCGAGTATGCTACAGAGTTAAATGGGCACTCCATTAACCCCTTGCGTACAGATGACGCCAAATGGCGCAAAAAAACAGTGCCACCAGGCCGGATGACGCCTACAGCCACTATTTGTGCAGTTTCAATCCATTGTTGGATTATTGTGTATGTTACGCTTGACTGCACAAGCACGTTGTGTCCGTTTTGCTTGGCTGCAAAAGCCGATGCGACACAGCGGCGCCTCCTGTAAATAACCGTACTCAAGGGGTTAACCCTAAATCTGTTTTAGTTAAAATTGATATTATGCGTACGCTCATGTTTAGTAGAATGCTTTACCCTTCCGATTGTTATTTTGGAAGTTTTGTTGTTTATTTTGAAGAGGACTTTTTTTCTCTCGGTTTCATGTTTGTTGATTTTTGGTTTTCATGTATTCAAATTGACACCTAATGATCTATTGTAGTGTTGAAGACAAAAACAAATCTCGCAAACACTAACTGGCAATAAATAAATGTATGTTGCAAATATTTAGATAAATTATTCGTCTGTCATATATGCCACCTGGGAGCCACATAATAATAAACAAAATATATCTTGTAGTTCGTGTTCTCCAAATCGGGGAGATGTAAGCTGTCTATATAATAAGGAACATTCCTGGCATTTTTCGTCGAGCGCAAACATCTTGTTTGGCATGTTATTCTTATTTTTGCTTTATGTGCTGTTGTTGGAAACAGTACTTCCTACAACAACAAAAATCTTGAGTTTGACCCCCAAAAATAAAATCCGTTCGTTTTCATTTTAAATTGCTATTTTTCTTGCTATACAAAAGTTATTCACGTTTGAATGGGTCATCAAATGAATGAAAATCCCACCCACTTTTAGTGTATCGAATATTTACTTGACAATAATTTTGGTATATAGATGGGCGGAAACAACCAAGAATAAGACCTGGGTGGGGGTTGCAGATGCCCAAAATAGGGGGAAAATGGTTTTCCCGTTGATGTAAAATATGCTAAATGCGTGAAAAGCAGGGACGGTATACAAAATGTATTTAAGGTTTCACGAGTAGAAAATATTGTGCAAAACCATTCAGATACTGTTAGTACATGTAAAATGTTTCATGTTAGGCTGAAAGATGTTTGATGTTCATTAACCCTAACCCTGCTAACTGCAACAGAATGCACCAATGGTAAAAAAGTTGTTGCATTTAGCAGTCAAGGCATGTCTCCTGGTCTGATGCATTCTTTTGTATTTAGTATTATACATGTATAAGCCTCCAGCAACAAGGCTGGTACAGATGAGTTCACTGCACAGTGCAACATTGCATTTGGCAGGGTTCTTATTTCGGCTGTGTTGCATTCTGTTGCATTTGGCAGGGTGCTCAGAGAATACCTCGTGGGGGTTAGGGTTAAAGAGGCAATCCTGGAAATGATTTCATTGTATAATTTTGCAAAATTTCAATTCACGATTCTATTGTTTTTTTGCTTAACCCTAACCCCCTAGGGTGCATGCAAAATCATATTAAAATTGGAGAATTTGGGACTGTCGTGGTTAATTAATACTAACGTAAAAAAGCAAATTGTGAATTTTGAGGAAGCAGTTTCCTGTGCTATGCAGGTAGATAAAATCATTCACCGACTGCAGTCTTGTGAAAGTTTGTTCTGAAGGAATTACTTAAAACTCTTCTCCGAGCAGTACCTAAATGGAGCTAATAAGCTGCAAATATCGCAAAGCAAATTTACTTGTTAATCAAAAAGCTTAGCTGAGACCCGGTCACAAGCAATACATATCACAGCATTTTCACTGGTAACGTGTTCTTGCGAAGCAAAACGTTTCCATGCTTAGCAGATATGTGTGTTTAGGAGCATTGAAGCATCTGATAGAGGAGTTATCATGGTTGGTGTTGTAACAACTTTTTGAAGTTCACAAGATAGCACCTTTAATTGTCCAATTAATAACAAGTGTCATGCCTGTGTATCATTGAGGTTTTCATTGAATACTATTGTCGCATTGCTATCAGCAAATCGGTCTTTCTAAAATTACTTGTCGTTTGATGGTCGTAATCGAAGATAAAAATAATCCTTACCTGCTATGTGATTGTAAGAGAGGCCTCGTGGGCGTACAGGAGGTTTGTCTTGGCGTGTTCGTGAAATTGTTAGAACGGTGTGCATGATTTGTTGGAAAAGAACCTGTTTTTGATAAGAATGTAGAAAGTAATTGTCTTATTCTTTGTTTACTTTAGTGGGAGATCGGTGGCATTGGTTTTGGGTGGGTTTTTTTGGTTTACTTTTTACCTTCTTTTTTTTACGAATCCGCTTCACAAGACCCCGCTTCTTTAGTTTACAGTTGATACATATTGACACCTCCATCAAAACATTTTTAAGGATGAAAAAAAAAAAATACAAGTCAAATGTTGCCACTTCTTCCACCCCACCCAAAACCTGGATATGCCATTGTTATTTATAGTAGCATCGTTCACTATTGGCTGTATGAGGCAAAAGTAGGTTTATAGAGCAAACTGGCATTGTTCTTTCAACCATTCGTAAAACAGCGGTAATGTTCCCGCTAATCGGCATTAGTGTTCCTGTAGACAGAGTAGTGACTAAAACAAGTATAATTCATTTGTACAACTTGGTACGAGGAGAGATTGGGATAAGGGGAATATGTGAATTCCCTCCCCATTTTCTAAGCTGCTTTTACCCCAGATCACTATATAAAACATGACGTGTCTTGTAAGGCCATACATAATTTGCATATACAAATAGGACGAGAGCCCGGATAATACGAGATATTTGCGTACGTCCGGAGGACCTCGTATTAACGAGAGTCGACTATATGAATACTGTAATCAAAGAAATGTAAACGTACACGTCACATTGTATTGGTACATATGTCTGACATTTGCAGTTTTAAATGTGTGAGGAACAGCCACAAAACTACTCAGTCTTCCAGATATTATCAGATAAATGTGCATTTTTAATTTGCCATTAGGAATTGGTGATTGAGGAATTGTGTCTGATTTTAAAGCTGATTGATACTATTTTAAAATTGCACAGTGTAATCAGCAAACGCTATAATTGGGTCTAATACAATTGTAATTTTTTTTGTTCAAGTGACAAAATATGTAAACAGAAAAGTTTTAATTGCGTCTGTTTTTTAGTTTCAATAAATGAAGTGGAAAAATTCACCACGTAATTATTGCAATTGAACAACACTTTTTTGTACGGCTTTAATTATTTGTTGCTAATCATACACCCAGTTTGCTGAGTAGTTTAGCCTGCATGGGCCACCGTAGTACGGTGAACTATCTTGTTCTTTTGTAGTGGGCTGGTCTGGTTTCTGCCTCAGCAATATGAGACGTGATGCACTTGGTTGTGGTGTATGAATGAACACAGTCGCGCGGCGCGATGACACACGAATGAAATGTTAGATTTGGATTTTGCAGACAAAAATCCGGAATTTTAAGCTGTGATAAATATATCTAAGTTTACCCGAGTCCGTTTCTGTCAAAGTTCACGATGCTGAAGTATTTCAAACCAATGCCATCCAATCCTGGATCTGCGAAGTGGAGTCAAGTAACTTCAACTAGCAGTTTCAACTTCAAGCGCAAACGCGAGGAAGAACGAAATAAAATGTCCCCAAAGAAACTGAAAACCGAGACAATTCAGCAACAGAGACCATTCCTTGGCCTGTCATGGCGCAAACTTTCAGGTGAGAATCTGGACTGTGATTATATCCACCTGTACGGCAGGCGAGAAGCGGCGGAGTTGTTTAACGAGTGCACACGTGAGCTGGACTACTTCACTGGCGATTTGGCGCGGGTACATGTGTTTGGTAAATGGCACAGCATCCCCAGAAAACAGGTGTGTTACCTACTTTTATGATTGACTTCAGAAACCACATTTAATAGGTGCTTAAGCTACGATTTAATGTGTTCAGCTTGGCATTTTTTTTTTAAGTTTTGCTCCTCGTGGGCCTGGGCAGGTAGGTAGGGGGTCAGTGACAGTGTGACCATGGAGGAAGAATAAGGTGTGACTGGACGGAAGGATTGGTGGGAATTTGGAAACTGAAATTATTGTATTCAATTTTGAATTTCTTGAAGGTTGCTCATGGCGACAGTGGTCTGACATACAAATTTTCTGGTGTCACAGTACCAGCAAAACCCTGGACTGCACTTCTCCTTAGAATCAGAAATAGGATTGAAGAGGTCACAGGTCAACGATTCAACTTTGTACTCATAAACAGGTAAGGGAATACTCTCATAAATCAGATTTGTGTGCAGGTAGGCTATTTTTAAAAAAAATTGTAAAAATAATTTATCTTTATTTTTTTTCTGGTAGATATAAAGATGGAACTGACTATATTGGCGAGCATCGTGACGATGAGAAAGAGTTGGTTCGAACCAGTTCCATTGCATCTCTTTCTCTCGGCCAGCCACGGGATTTCATCTTCCGCCATGGAGAGTCGCGCGGCAAGAACGCCGAGCGAAACTTGCCACCGATCAAAATTGAGCTGGAGAATGGGAGTTTGTTGATGATGAACTACCCGACGAATGTTCACTGGTACCACTCGTTGCCGGTCAGAAAGAAAGTGATCGGAGTTCGGATAAACATGACATTCCGATTTCTGAAAACTTAAAGAGGGCAGGGCATTCTTTCTTTCACAATTATCCACATAATGGAAAGTACCTGCTTCACGTGTGGGTTCTGTGCATAATTGGGCCACCCCCCCCCCCCCCCCCCCCCCGCCCCCCAAAAAAATAACAATCAACAATGGTCAAGTGCATGTAATGCCCACCTTTGCAATAAACTGTTTACTTTATTGGACAAACTTGGCCAACATATTATTCACAGAATGACCTACATTATTCTACAATAGCCATCATGTTTACGGCTTTCAAAGCCTGTCGCCAAGATAATTCTCTACTGTCTACAAGGAGTTGGGTCAGTAATTATTCACGAGATTAAGAACTCGCCATTGTGCAACCTTTTAATAGACGCTGCAGTGACACGGATACAAGCCAGTCAAACTGGGCCAAAAACCACAATGTTTCTGCAAGCAAAATTGACTAGTTTCCAAACTGGTCTAACTAGTAACTACATGTATGATTGCTATGATGTTCCAGTACTTTTTGCTCGATATGTTTGAGTAAATAATTGTACCCAAAGTTGGTTTTCCATAAGTGGGTTTTAGGCCTACGGGTCAGCCATAGTCCTATAACCACGGCAGAACAAAATTGCACTTATGGAAAAAGCAGTTTTGTAGGGATGTAGTCGAGTCCATCACAAGCTATTCAAATGAAATTTAACAAAGGCATTCCTTTGTCATTGTTTATCCAGTTACTTGTGACCATCTTTATGAAAGGACTTGCAAGGACTCGACTACAACTCTGCAGCTTTGTACTTTGTGACTTTAACCCCTTATGTCCAGCTGTTATTAATGGGGTGCTGGTATGCCAATACAGGCTTATATGCAGCCAAGCGTAATGCAAACAATGGATTGAGTATGCACAGTAATGCGTGTATAGACAACAACTGGCCAAGTGGTCATTTATAAATCGCGGCTATGGCCGTCTTCCATACTCAAGAGGTTAAGGAAATTGTACTGTACTGGGAAAATACCTAAGGCTTTAAAAGACCCAATTTTTTTTTTTTTTTTTATTTCTCTTTGGTAATAGTGGCGAATGCAAGAAATTGTCATCTAATCTGTGTGCCATAAGGCCCAACAGTTACTCCCGCAAGTGGCATTGCAATAAAGTCAGAAATATACCTTCCCCTGCACCTCCCAACTGATGTACTAAACATACTGTAAAACAAGTTCAACAGCTGGTTGAAGGAGTTAGTCTTTTAAGACAAATACATAAAAAAAAAAAAAATGTAGGTATGTATTCACAATCTATACAGTTTGGAATTTTATGTCTTACAAATCATATCTCCTATCATGGACCCTGCACTCAAAGTTCAGACACATCTTACGGATTCAGTCAGCAGATGTTTTTTTAGTTGGTCAAGTTGCACTCTGTACAGAATTTTCGGTATAGAAACGTGTTTTATGATAACTTTCTTTAAAAAGGAGCAAAAATTCCTGGACCTTGCTTCCGGATGTAAAACAATAAAAAAAAAATCTGTCAAAAGATTGGGGAGCAAATCTGCTTTGAGATTACCCAGACACGAAATGTTAAACAAAATTCCTGATCGCTTGGTTGACACAATCTGAACATAGATTATAGTCCAGTGATCACAAACTTAAATTCAAGTCTTCAGAATAGGCTTTGCTCGCAACAAAAAAAACAATCAGTCCAGTGTTACTCCCCTTTATTTGCACAAGGTCTTGCAAGATTTGTGTATCGTTGATGAATTTGTCACTTTCCAAAACTAAAAAATAAAACCAGGACACAGCCGCAGCGATGCAGAGACCTACGTGGTTAGAATCACAGATATTGATTCACAAACGTAATCAAATAAATAAATACAAGAAATCTGAATTGACCAAACTACGATAACCAGATGCGGTGGTAGTCGTTGGCTCCGAAGCCGGCATTGCACTTGGGGCATTTGCGCTGTCGGGTCTCGTAACGCGTCTTGATGCATTCAAAGCAGAAGACGTGGTAACATTTGGTCAGGACGACATCCTTCCGTCCTTTCTTGCAACATGGGCAGGTTAGTTGCTCCTGCGGGATTTCACAGATAGGAAAAGTAATTGAAAATGTGTATATTTATGACAAAATCCTATGAATCTTATGGCTTGCAGTAGAAATAGCATACTAGGCTCTTCATTTTGAGATTTCACTCAGTTTTTATATCCTGATGAATATGGACATTGTGTGGTTGAAAACATTGACTGTCCATATTAATGTTTATTTTGTAAGATTTATTTAAGGGCCTGTAACTCAACAGTAGCTCTTGTGACAATTTGTTTGGGTTTTGTGTCACATTTAACTCTGCGGTGTGCTATGGCGCTGTTTTGTTAAGTAGGTCACCGTGGTGTAACAGTGCGTGTATACTGTCATGGCACACCGCAGGGTTAATAATTGGCCTCAGATGCAACAAGTCGACAGTGCACAATTTCAAACACTGTGGAAACCCTATGCAAGAATTTTCTGTCCGCAAATAAATGTGCCATTCCAAAAAGCTGCTTAAATCTATAAATACCAACAAGTTTTTTTTAACAAGTGTAGAAATAAGGAGGGTCTCCAAAAAAAATATGTACAAGTATAATAACTATATCATGTCTCACTAGTATCTAAATATGTTATTCCAGAAAACTGCTACACTCTTGTTTGCAAGAGCAGATTACTTACGTTTGTTGTTTTTGTTTTTATGTATGTCAGGTCAATCCAGTTGGCAATCGGTTTGTAGAGGTACATTATTATTTCAATTGACTTTTAAAAAAATATTTAACTTTAGGTATTCTGTTTATATTTTTGTGACAGTGGAAGTGTCAATAAAATATTTAAGTCTAAGTATTTCAGTTCTTCGGCTTATTCTTATGCTCAAGTTTTACAAAAAAACGTAAAAGTCGTGTGTACCTTGTACGTCCTGATTTCCTCCATGAGTACCTCATCCGTGCTGCTAGCTAGCTCCATTCTCTTGTATCGCTCCACTTTCCTCCTCAGATGCTGAGATTCCTCCTGAAAATCAGAGTGAAAATGATTTTTAAAGCCATAACATTCACAGGCAAAAACCAATTTAGCAAAGCCAAAGGAACCACATGATGCCCCCACCAAACAAATTTAACAAAATAGAATACATAATTCTAAAGAAAGGAGAGAAACGAAAATATTTAAAGATAATAAAACAAAAATATGTTTTTATAGATTTAAATAAACACTGGAAGACTAACAGACATATATGTCTGAAAATTGGGATATTTTCTCTGGAATCTGTTAAAGAATTATCCTCCCATTTAGATCTGGGCCCAGGAAAACCGTAAAGGTGGTAGGGTTGGCAATTCAAAATGTCGCCAACCCTACCACCTCTGATCGTAACCCTTTACAAAGAGTGGCTTTTAGCCTTGGATTGGGTGATTTCAATAACATAAAAATGTTTAATGCTGAAATCATTTATTTAATTTGTGTCATTTCAACAGGGTAGCCCCCATCAGTTAATGAACTGGGGCCCTGGGCTACATTAAAAAAATAAAATGCATTAAATATATTAATGATAAAAGTACAATCAAAAGCTTTCTCTAAAGGGTACATATCTACGTTTGGTTAGCCTGCACTTTACTCAATCTGATGTGTTATACTCATAGATACAGAAATACTAGTTTTCAAACAAAAAAATATTCAAATTGCCGACCACATTGACACATAGTTTCTTACCTGCGCCCTGCGGAACTTGTGGTTTTCTTGCTCCACGGCGCTTGACTTCTCCTTGACCAGTCTCTGCAGTTCGTCGATGCGTCCCGTTATCTTGTCCAGTTGCATTTTTAAATCTGCCGCTGATTGGCTGCTGTCTATGGCCTGGAAGAAAAAGACAAAATCATTTTTAACGTAAATGTTTGTTCAAGTGTCAGACCAGTGCCTTCTGAATGTTGGTTCAAACTAAAGTGAAAGGACTATGGGCTTGTGTCCTTGAGCAAGGCACATAAGTCTGGGCTCCTCTTCACCCTGGAGTGAGTGTACGGGTACACAGCCAGGGGATCATGGTGCTTGTGTCCCCGAGCAAGACCCTTTATCACAATTGCTCATCTCCGCTTAGGAGCATGAGTGCCCAGCCAGGGGATTATGGTGCCTGTGTCCTTGAACAAGACATGTTGCTGCAATTGCTCATCCATCCTTGCTTAGGAGCTGCGTATGGGTGCCAAGTCGGGGGATAACCCTCAACCTATTAAGCTCTCAAGTTCATTCTTCATAGTGCTTTGATTATAAACCAGAAAGCCACGGTAAGACGTCACTCAAAGACGGAACACAATCGTCCTACCTTTCTCCTGTTAAGTTCCAGTGACTGCTGTCTCAGTGTAATTTCTTTATCCATGGTGCTGAGATTGTTCTGCAGTATCCTCTCCTTTTCTTCCAATTTCCTGACCACCTGGTTCTGGGCATCAACCTGGGTCTGCAGGGTCGCGACCTGGTCAGCTAAGACGTCTTTCTCCTCTCGTAGGAGCTTGTGGATCTGGTTACACTTGATTCTCTGGTGAAGACCAAGTTGGAGGTAACGCAGTTGGAATTTACTTCTTTTTTTTTTCTTTTTTTTTTTGGGGGGGGGGGTTGGGGTATTGCTTTCTAAGCCCCCTTCAGAACAGCACCATTCGATGCGATTAATGTGCCCCTTTGTGCCTGCTTTCATGCACAAAATAATTTTTGGCCAAAAACAGAGAAGCTGTACTCACCTCCGACATGAGTTTGAAGTTGGCGTCGTCCTTCTCTCGGAGCTGTTGTAGTAACCTTGTATTCTGTTCCTGCATGTCTTCAAATGCCTGGCCAGTCACATCCATCTCAGACAACAACGCTTCCTCCTCCTGTTAATATATATATATATAAAAAAAAAAATTAATGAAAACAAATAGTAAAAACTGGAAAATACATGTGGTATTAAGCACTGTATGCTCAGTGCGTTTCAAAACCTGTAGGTAAAACATTCACAGGCTTACTCGGGTGGGACTCGAACCCACAACCTCCTGCTTACTAGTGCAGATGTCTTAACCGCTCAACCACTGAGCTTGCCGGGGAGAGCTGGCCGATTTGAATCCGTTACGAATGAAAAAGTTTGCCCACCTGTTTCCGATCAGCCAGTTTTTTCTGTAATTGGTGGATGGTTTCCTCTAGGTTGCGTATCTTCCTGATGGCCTCCTCATCAGCAAGCTTGCGGCTTTCTTGTCTCTCCCTGTCTTCAATGTGACGTAGTCTCATTCTTAGTTCCTCGACCTCGGCACGTGCCCTCCTCTCGGCTGTCATCAGCTAAAAGTATGGACATTTATATGTACAAATTTGTTTTTTTTTTATTTATTGCGACTTGGAATAGAAAAAAATCGTGCTGTAAAAAAAACCTTCCGGATATGAAATCGGAAGCAATTAAACCTTAACCCTAACCCTGCCAGATGCAGCACAGTGCATCTGTGCTGACAGCTCCACTTTGCTGCACTCTCCACAAAGGTCAATGTGACAAACGATGCAATCTGATGTGTCTGGCAGGGTTCTAGCCAAAATGGGTTAAACAGCAGAAGAAGAAAAACAAGTTTAGTTTGTGTTTTGACTAATCTTGTTGGATAATGTCCAGACCTCTAAGTTTTGGACTAAGACCAATACCAGCGGACCAAGAACAAGACCTCTGAGTCTAAGACAGAGACCTGTCTCAAGACCTGTACCACTGGTGGATAATGACACTAACCTGTACTTTGTCTCTCTGCTCCTTGGCTGAGCCTTTATACATGTCCAGAAGAAGCTTCATCTCTTTCTGATTCTCCTGAGATTTCCTGTAACGGACAATAGTGAGAATTCATGTGACAAGAGGTTATAAGCACATCCCTGTGAAAAATGGGGCTGTTTCTACAAACATGACAAAGGGTAGTTGGAAGTCGATGAGAAAACTGTAAACCAAATTGGGAAATTTTAAATTTTCACGCAATCTGCCGAAAATAAACATAAAGCCAGAACTGTGGTCTGTTAAAAAGTGCCGTTTTTCTAAACTTTTACAAGTACCCTAATATCACTTCGTACACGGCGAAAGTTTGTTTAGCAATTTTGACACAGGTAAACTGTAATTCTGATTTTGTTTATTCCATCCCCAACACCCCTCCCCAATCACTTCAAACTGACTTGAGATTGTTCCTTGAACATCTTTCTTCTCCTGTTTCAATTTGTCCACCCCTCCCCTCATCTCTAACACCTCCTCATCCCTTATATCTCCCAACCACCTCAAGTCCCGTCTCCTCTTACTTGAGATTGCCCCAGAGTTCCTTGATGAACATCTTTATTCTCTCATTTTCAATTGTTCCACCCCTCCCCTCATCTCTAACACCTCCTCATCCCTAACATCTCCCAACCGCCTCAAGTCCCGTCTCCTCTTACTTGAGATTGGCCCTGAGTTCCTTGATGGTCTCCGCCTCCTTGCCTCCATCTTTCTTCTCCTCCTTCCCTCGCTCCTTCTCCCGTTCTTTCTCGGCCCGAGGGTCCCGCCTCTCATCGTGATGGGCGTTCATCTCCTCTCGCTGCTTGACAAGCTGTTCCCTGTCGTGGCTGGACTCCCTCCGCTCTAGACTGCTGCTGCTGGACGTGGAGCCACTGCTGCTGTGGCTGTGAGAGGCCATCTCATTCTTAAGCTGGAGACGAGAAGATGTGCATAATTTACTTGGCAGACATACCAACAATAGCCTATTTTTTAATCCTGCGTGCAGCCAATGTGCTCAGCTGCCAGGCACATTTTTGTGGGTTTTTTTGTGGTTTTTTACTTAAACACCTTTAGGCCAATTCCGCTCAAACTACATGTATTCCTACATCGGACCCCCAGTTGGAGCTGGTGTAGTCACCTTTAATGCTGGGGTCACCCAACAGGCAGGACTTTTTTTTTCGACCGTCAGAAATCTGGGCTTCTGGCCAAGCGCCATTCATTTGTATACAAACCTAAGTCGGGCCTCGCCAGGTCGGGCCTCGCCAGGTCGAGCCAGCCTGCATAAAGGAAACTATCAATCATTCCACTGCTTGCCCAGTGACAGACGGTAAACAACAGCTGTTTGCATCCACAGAAAGCCTATGTCTGTGACTGTTTCATGTCCATGCTTTTAGAAGGTGCCTTCCGGATGAGCACCTTGGTGCGCGCGAGTCATTTTATGGGGGGGGGGGGGGCATGGCTCCAAGGGTGGAATTTTCTCATTACAATGCTAAAAGCCACTCTGAGCAAAGGACGGTCAAGAGCGCTTAATAGAGGATCAACAGAAGTCAGGGAAATTATCACAATTTTCTAACCTATAGACCTAAACAGGGGATAAACTTCCACTACTGATCATGCTGATCAGACCAACTCCCCTACCCTTTTTAAATTTCAGAATACAAAAAAATCTTAAACCCAAGATATTGTAGAGGGAACTGACCTTCATAACTTCAGCCTGAGTCTCCTTGAGTTTGTGTCTGTAGCGGTTGATCTCTCCCTTCAGCTGTGTGTTGTGACTCTGGTAGCTGGACACTAAATGCCTCAACTCTCGATTGATTGGACCTACAAGATCAAAGCAAATACAGGTTCCTCTTTGATAGGATAAATATGGCCAGCATTCAAAGTTTAATTCGGTCTAATAAAAAAATGGTAATAACACTTCGTTTTACTCACTGAAATACTGCTTTGAGTACCCAAACTGTAACTTGACTATGCTTTCAAGTTCATGCAAATATACATCAAGCTTGTTCACAGGTTGTGACATCATCTTATCTATTGTGATTGGTCAATTGTTACTAAACCTACCTGTTCATTGGCTGCTAGGTACTGGTTGTAGGTTTATCTTATCCTTATTGTGATTGGTCAATTGGTACTAACCTGCCTGTTTATTGGCTGCTAGGTTTATCTTATCCTTATTGTGATTGGTCAATTGGTACTAACCTGCCTGTTCATTGGCTGCCAGGTTCTGTTCAAACTCAATGCGTAGCATCTCGTATTCCTTCCTCACTTGGGACAAGGTGTCCTCCAGTTGAATGACTTCCGTTCTAAGCTTTTTCTGGCAATCGAGCTCATCACTCTGAAATATACAATGTTCACAAATAATTATATTTCATGGAGGTTGCCTGGCAAGGCTGGAGGCCACTTGAGGTAAGAGAAGAGAATGAAAACCAACCAACAGAGTTGTAATCAAGCCAATCACAAGTCAGACCAAAAGGCAGATCACAAGTCAATCACAAGTCAGCTCACAAGCTACATGGGATGAACAATGACAAAGGAATGCTTTTGTTATATAGTGTGTTTGAATAGCTTGTTACATGGCTTATGACCAGAATTATGAAGTGACTTGTGAAGTGACTTGTAAAGTGACTTGTAAAGTGACTTGTGAAGTGACTTGTGAAGTGACTTGTGAAGTGACTTGTGAAGTGACTTGTGAAGTGACTTGTGAAGTGACTTGTGAAGTGACTTGTGAAGTGACTTGTGAAGTGACTTGTGAAGTGACTTGTGAAGTGACATGTGATGACATGTGATGACATGTGATGACTTGTGATGACTTGTGATTGACTTGATTACAACTCTGCCAACCAACAAACAGACAAACAACTCAAGGGTAATCAAGGGGGGAGGTGAGTTGGTCTCATTAATGATGGAAGTTACCCCGCCTGAGTTTATAGGTCTGAAAATTGGGATAATTTCTTTGGTATATGTTGAAGATATATCCTCTATTTAGATCTGGACCCAGGAAATCCGTAAGGGTGGTAGGGTTGGTATTAAACCTAAAATATGGCCAACCCCACCACCTCTGTTGTAGCCCTTTATAGTGGCTTTTAGCCTTGCATAGGGCGACTTCCACAAAAAGGGAGTGATTACAGAATGTCTTACCAACAGAGTACAACAATGGAGTCAACGATATCAATTCAAAGCATGCAATAGATCAACTGAGAGGAATTTCCGTTCTTCCTTTTAAATTATTCGTGGATTTTTTTAGAGAAAGACCGCGCCCAAAAAAGGGCATGCAACCTCTAAAATATGTTAAACGTGATTTTGTTTCCCTTTACTTGGCCTAAAAGTGTTTTGTTTAAATTGTATGCATCACGGCAGAAATCACTTGCAACCTACCTCCATCTGTTCCATTTGTCTGAGGTGCGTTCCCTTCGTCTGTTGGAGGAGGTTCCTCGTCTCGTCAAACTGAGCCTTCATTTCCTGGGCCTCCTTGAAGAGGACTGAGAACTGCGACTGGAGATTCTTGTAGGGCGCCCTCTCTATGACGATGGAATCTGGGAGGCGCTGAAGCTAGGAGGGAGGAAAAATTGTCAATAAAATATTTACGCATTTGCAATCCAAAAGAAGAAAAGAATTTGGAGAGGCAAACATTAATTTTTGTAAGTACATTTTTTTGAAAACCCAATTTTCAAAAATGTTTGAAACTGTTTGAATTTCTTGAAAATGTTTTGGAAATTGTTGAAAATATTCGAAAAAAAGATTGACCATTTTTGAACATTTTCGTAAAATGATAGGCATTTTCAAAGCATTTTATGTAAAACAAAAGCGGACATTTAAACAAAATTGTACCTCTTCTTAAAGTTTGGACAGGAGGGCAAAGTGGTCTTAAAGTAAGTGCAACCAAGTCCAAATGATTTAAGTGGAATATTTCAGCTAAGCTTACATCCATCTTGACTTGTTCAGACTCCTTGACCAATTCTTGATATTTCTCTTGTAGTTTCTCAAGCTCCTCGAGTCGGCCCGTTGCAAGTTCCTTGTGTTCTTCAAGCTCGTTGACTAACGTCTGAAGCTGAAGATTAGACAGTCAAATTTGTTTTACACTTTTTCTTTTGTCAAAAATAGATTGGTGGATCCCAAATGTGGCACTGTTGGACAAACATGATTAGATAAACAAGTTTCCTCCAAAAGCACTTGAAAACCTATACGGGAATTCGCCGAACAAAATTAGAAGCCATTTTTGCTCTGGTGCCACGCTCGCGTGCAGGTTGCCCGCATTCTTTAATTTCAGTCGCGTGTGCATTTTGGCAAGTTGTAAACACCCTGTTGGTTGAAGCTGCATCGAGCGCGTGCGTAAAATACGCACGCGAGCGTGGTGCCACCGCAGTAAATGCTTCTAATTTTTGTCGCCGGATTAGTCTATAGGGTAAGTGCTAAGATGCATCTTGAGTATTAAAAAAAATCGCTCACCACACCCCAATACACACAGTCATGTTTTACGATACTACCCAGGACAAGGTTGTCTTCTCTATTGACCTATCGCCGTTCACGACCATTATCCAATCGTAGCGTCTGTTGAACATCACATGATATTCCAAATCTTGGACAAACAAAAAAAACGATCCAAATACGCGCATTATTCGGCCGCATGCGCGCCCTGTTCATTGAAACGCAATACGCGAATGCACGTCAAATTTAATGCAAACGCTCAACCGGCCCGTTATCACGTTTATACTAATCTTGTTTAAAACACATTGGCCAAGCCTGTCTATTGTTCTATTCATATTTCTTAAGTTTTTCCTAGTTTCGGATGGTGAAAATATGTGAGTGGGGTCCGGGGAGTATGCATTATTCAAATACGCGTTATAAAGAGCGACTCGAAAGTGGGAAAAGCTATTTTCCCACTTTTTGCAATAAGTGGTCGAACGAAAGTCTGCATGCACACGTGGGCAAAGTTGTCTCAGAAATCCGAGACAACTCCTGTATCCGGTCAGAGAGAGCGTGTGTGCAATGATTCCCCGTAATACGCTACTGCGCATTTCACGCATCGCATGCACGTGCTGCACGTGTTTAAAGTTGTCCAAGGGCCGCCGGCGATAGGTCAATTGTTCCTTTACTCTGACATTCTCTCATAGACTAAGTACACATTTGTACCTCCGAGGAACGTGTTCAACAAAAGACCTCCCTCTGAGAACAACAATGATTTTATTTCCTCTCATTGTGTCCTCATTAGTATTACTAATGAGGACTCAAGCTGTTCTCTTTCATTGTTCCTATTGCTTGGACTCCAGCTTTTTCTCAACAAGTCCCATGAGGTTTGTACATGAACACAACCGAGGACTTGGGCTCAGGTAGGGCCCCTATTGTCCCAAGTCCTCAAACGTAATGGATAACCTGTAAACATACATCGTGAGTTTTGAAATCAGTGTGTGGTAAGCAATTTTTATTTTACGTCAAACCCAGAAACGTTTTTCTGGCAAAGACACACCCCATGCTTTTCTTATGTCCTCATTATTGATAAATTGCAAAAACACATTCAAATCTTTATTTCTCATGTAATTCATCCCCCGTCTCAAAACCATTTATAGCATTTGTTTTCCTAAATTGATTTCTGTGATCCTTTAAGAAGCTATGTCCTGGAATGACTCTCACCTGCTTTGAGGAGAGACCAGCCGACCCATCACCAAATATATGCCCTGGGATCAGGGTAGCATTTTTCAGCTTAGTGTAGCTCTCTTCCAACAGAATCTCTAGTTTCTGCGCCCTCTGCCTCGCCTGGTTCAGGTCAAAGCGTAGGTCATCAATCAAGTTGTTGGCTTCGGCTAGCTTGGTCTCCGCCGCCCCGAGTTTGTCGCTCTGTTCCGTTAACTACAATTTGAAACAAGGAAGATTAAAGTTAATTTTTGTTACTGAACCCTAACCCTCCCAGATCTTTCTAAATCCACGAGAGGGTCTTGAAGGAGCTTGTAGGATCAAGGACAGTCGTGTTTTGAAAAAGACGTTTTGAAAAACGTGCCAGTTGACATCTATAGGCGCATACCTGCGCGTACTCAATCTATTCATGTTTTAACTATATTGTTCTTGAATGGGAGTGTAATGAATAGATGGAGGTTTTTCAAACAAAGCTTTCATTCACACGAAAGGGGGGCTCCAAGTGCAATGAATAGGACCACTCTATTCAGTGTGGTGCCTATTGTTTGCATTTACACTTGGCCGCACAGCCCCGATCTTGGGAAACCAGCACCCCATCAATAACAGCCGGACACAAGGGGTTAAATTTTGGAGGATTCAGGAAGGTTTCTAGCAAAAATACCTGGGGTAAGGTTAGGCAAACTCTTAAATTTCATTTGCTTTCCCCTTTCTGGCATTTTAAGCTGCCTGAAATTTACCTGCAACGTCATCTTCTGATGTTTTTCTTGTAGTGCATCAATCATTTCTTGCAGTCTCTGGTTCTCACAGGTTAGTTTTGCGTTAGCTGCCTTCACCGCCTCATCAATATCGCCTTCAGAAAAGAACACAAAAGAACTGAAGTTTGCCTAAAAATATCAAACCACGATTTACACTCCATCACGGTGTAACTTTTGATGCATTATTGGGGGAAGGTGAGTTGATCTCACCGACAGAGGAAGTTCTATTGGTCTGAAAATTGGGATAATTTCTTTCGAATCTGTTTTAAAATTATCCTCTATTTAGTTCTGGGCCCAGGAAAACCGTAAGGGTGGTAGGGTTGGCAATTCAAAATGTGGCCAACCCTACCACCTCTGTTGTAGCCCTTTACCTAGAGTGGCTTTTAGTCTTGTATTGGGCAACTTCCGCAAAAAGGGAGTGATTACAGAATTTCTTACCAACAGAGTACAACAATGGAGTCAACCATATCAATTCAAAGCTGATCGTAACCCATTTAGAGTGGCTTTTAGCCTTGTATTGGGTAATTTTAGTTTCAAAAATCCTTTGTTACACTAATTAAAAACCAGTGCAACACAAACAAGGCAATCATATGGATTCTTGTCAGAGACAAGTTATAACACTAAATGTTGCGCGGATTGGCTGTATTCAGATTATGTAATAATTTGTGGACTGGAAATTATCACCAATTTTAAAACAACTTTAGAGACAAATTTCTGCAACTCAAATGCAACTTAACAGTAAAGTTAATGCATTTGGATATTCTCGTTACTTCTGTTCTGTATGTCCGCTGCCACTGTCTTGTTCTTGTCTTGTACGCTGGTGATAGCTGTGACTAGTCTGGCAACGGCCTCTTTGGAGAACTTGCATCGTTCCTGCATGTGTTGGTCGATCTCAGTCTGGTCGCAGCTCGCTAGTGTTGCCAAGAAGGAGGTAATGGTTTCTGTGTCTGAAGAAACAAGAGCAAGAAAAATGAAGATCACAAAATTAAAACAGAGTTCCTATCTTGCCTGAAGAACATTGAGGTACACAGATGTGAAAGGTTCATCTGTGGTTCTTCTGAAGGTTCTTACATGGAGTGTCAAGGCCTCGTTGTCTGGACTCTAGATCTTGAAGTCTACTACAGAGGGTGGTGCTTGTGTCCTTGAGCAAGGCAATTTGCCACAAGCTGCTTCTCTCCACCTAGCAGTAAATGGGTCCCTGTGAGTGCAATGGTGGTCATATGGCTGATTTTAGCTCAGTGTGCTTAACTTGCAGCCAGGGGCCAATTTCATAAAGCTGTTAAGCACAAAAATTTGCTTAGCATGAAAATGTCTTGCTTAGTAAAAACAGGTTACCATCCAAAAGTCCATGTAATTTTCATGCTAAGCAAACAACAGCTGAATGCCAGTCAAAAGCAATATTCCACACATGAAAATCTGGTTGGTAACACAGTTTTTATCAAGGAAGCATTTTCATGCTAAGCAAATTTGTGTGCTTAACAGCTTTATGAAATTGGCCCCAGGGCTACATACTCCCCAGGGAGCTGAGGTTTCAGAAATGATTAATAGGACAGAGGAACAGGGGTAATAATGCAGCACACGGACCACAACTGTAAACATAATTATTGCATTGTTATTATTAGTCTACAGATCGGTACCTTTCTTCTCTTCCTTATTAGAAGCTGCATCTTTCTTCTCCATCTCGGTTTCCATCTCAGACATCTCGCTGCCCTGACTAGCGCCCTCTGCTGCCTGGCTCTCACCAGCATCCCCCGTCTCCATTGCTGTGTTCTCCTTAATGACAGGTCTGACGTCTTTACCTTTTTCAGTTTTGACTTGCTGAAGGGATTTCGTCTCAACCCTCATGAGAAGGATGCGTATGTCTTCCTCAAGCTGTCAAAAAACAGAATTGATAATAGACACAATTCTGTAAACACCCACGATTTTGACACCATGTGAAAACATCGTGGTAATAATAAATTTCAAATGAACGCTGTGCGAATGCTGATTTTCAAAGTGAACAAAGAAAACTGGCAGGAGCAGGAATTGAACCTGCAACTTCCGGAATGCCGTACCAACGCTCTACCAACTGAGCTATCTTGCCCTATGTTGGCGGTCTCCCAAATTATCAGTGTCTTTGTTCCGGGGCGCTATATTTACTAAATATACCTCAATTTGTTTTATCAAAACATTCGCAGCTTACCTGAGTCCAGTACTTGTTCATGAGGCCGAGTACGATCTCATCTGTCACCTGTCGTTGCTCCAATCGCTCGATGCGATTACGCAACTCACTCTCCATGATGGAGCGCATCTCAAGACGTTCTGCCAACTTGCGATTCTGGAAACGTAGAACCTTCATGTCCATTTCCTCCTGCAAAGAAAATTAATTTTCACCTGCAATGTATAATTATGAATACCGTTGACTGAGGACCCAATAATCATTCCGAACATTTTATTCTTAGTGTGAACAAAGAAAATTGAAAACATTGTTAATTGAACCTGTGATCTCCATAATATTGTACCGGTGCTCTACAAGTCACCTTGTTCAGTTATAGTAGTTTCTCAATTTGTCAGTATCTTTCTTTACCATTGAACTGTTAAATAAATCTGCTTTGGGAGGAAATGATAGCTTTAACCCTAACTACCCCAAGCCTTGCAAACTCCAACAGCAGGTTTTGTCTAATTTTGATGGGTTAAGGACTGTAGGGCCTTGGCACCATTACTTTACATGGAGCTATGATGCCCCAATTTGTCTAAGTCCAAAGAATGTGCCATGGGTATACTGCACAGTGTTGGATTTTGACAGGTTGAGGAAACCTCCTAGTAAAAATGCCTGGGGGGTTAGGGTTAATATTTTGTTCAATGGCCGAAGTGCTATAAATCCTCTGGCAAACACGCACTCTGCGGAGACTGCAGAAAACTAGGACTCCGAAAAAGTCCGACATCGCAATTTGCAGACTAAACTTCTGCGCCAATGTTCTTTAATTACCTGTGAGGACACCGCCCCCAGTCTCATGGGTTCAATGTGAATACGCTTGGTTGCTGGCTCCGCCCCCTCTTTGCCATCACTCGTGGACGCACCAGGTGTTGGAGATGAGGATATCTCACTGGCATTCCGCTTGCCCGACATCTAGAAGAGGAAGATTAAAGAGAGTTTAAAGATGTGACTTGGTACTGTTGAAAATAGTGGTGTATCGTATAGAATAGGAACAGGACTGTGGAAACTGGAATATTGTCTAATGACATTACTTATAAGTTATAATTCAACTCGGCATGTGCTAAATTTGACATAAACAAAACTTACCACATGAATAATTAACCTTTTCGACATTCTCAATGCAATGTAGGTATGGAGGCCAAACAAACCATGTAATTTATACACAAGTCTATGGCACTGTGAACCAGTCCAAATATTAAATTATTTTATTCTAAATATCTGTCATGAGTTGAGAGATACTCTTTTCACATATCTTTGCATTGAACATAATGAAAATAATAACCAGAAAAATCAATTTTAAATGGCAATAAAAATAAAGGAAACTAGAGGCATGAGAATGGTGTTTGTGGACAAACACAGGGCTGTTTCGTTTTTGTTTTTTTAGTTTGGATGTGAAATGTGAATACAATAATTTAAGTTTGTCAAACAATCGCGCTGCTGCCAGTTTTCTTTGTTAATTTTGAAATTAATTAAAGTTGTTTGTAGTAGTAACATGTGATGACGTCATCATAACGTCACATAAATGTTCATCTATAAACTTGCTGACCTTCCTAGATATAACTTTTCAACTTAATCGGACTTGTACTTTTCTTTATATATGGCTTCAAAAACTGCCCCTTTAAGATGACGTCACGTAACATGTGATGACGTCATCATCATGTCATGTCAATTTTCATCTATAAACCTACTAAGCTACCTAGATATTACTTTTAAACTTAATCGGACATGTACTTCTGTAGATATGCGCATTCAAAAACTGCCCCTTTAAGATGACGTCACATGTGATGACGTCATCATAACGTCATGTCAAGTTTCATTTATAAAACTACTGGGATACCTAGATATTACATTTTAACTTAATCGAACTTGTACTTTTGTAGATATATGGCTTCAAAAAATGCCCCTTTAAGATGACGTCATGTGACATGTGATGACGTCATTATGACGTAAAAGTTCGGCACACATTGTGAGCAGTTGGGGTAAGTGTCTGCCAAGTTTAAAATTAGCCAAAGTGGCCGGTAAGAAAGAAAACGTTTACAAATGCTATGGGCAATATTCTAGCGACTTGAAAAAAAGAATTGTTTGATGACGTCATCATGACGTCACACAATTGTCGCTTTTTAGGGCATATCTGTGAGACATACCAAAGCTATTACAAAAAGAATTTTGAAAATGTCTTGTTTTGTTCGCTAGATATATTGAAAAGAATGTTACGATTTACACAATTTTAAAATTCAGCGACTTGAACAAAGACTACAAATCAACCTTTTTATAAACAGCATGCACATTTAAGCCATGGTTATCTGCCCTTCCCAGAATTCCTTTGTGTTATATTGAATTTGGTCTAAATTTTCAAATGGCTGTTATTTCTTACTTGAGTGAGCCACGATCATGAAATTTTGGAATTAGGGAGAGGAAAATTCAATATATACATTTTTGTAATCGGATTGACCCTTACATGCGTTTAAAAACAAAATATTTGATGACGTCATCATGACGTCACACATTTTCTCCCTTTTAGGGGATATCTTTGAGACATACCAAAGCTATAACAAAAAGAATTTTGAAAATATATTGTTTTGTTCGCTAGATATATTGAAAAAAATGTTACGATTTTAAAATTTTAAAAATTCATAAAAAGTCACGTAATGACGTCATCATGACCTCATTTTAGATTTTGCATGCTAGTGACAGTATCTACCTACCCACCACTTTTCATGACGATCGGACCTATCCTTATATGTGTTTTAAAAAATCACATTTTTGATGACGTCATCATGACGTCACACATTTTTGCCCTTTTAGGGCATATCTTTGAGACATACCAAAGCTATCACAAAAATAATTTTGAAAATATCATGTTTTGTTTACTAGATATATTGAAAAGAATGTTACGATTTTAAAACTTAAAAAATTCAGCGACTTGAAAAAAGACTAGGAATCAACCCCTTTTATAAACAGCAAGCACATTTAAGCCATGGTTATCTGCCCTTCCCAGAATTCCTTTGTGTTATATTGAATTTGGTCCAAATTTTGAAATGGCTGTTATTTCTTACTTGAGTGAGCCACGATCATGAAATTTAGGAATTACGTACAGAAAAATTCAATGTATACATTTTTGTAATCGGATTGACCCTTACATGCGTTAAAAAAAAAACACATTTTTGATGACGTCATCATGACGTCACACAATTTTCGCTTTTTAGGGCATATCTGTGAGACATACCAAAGCTATTACAAAAAGAATTTTGAAAATGTCTTGTTTTGTTCGCTAGATATATTGAAAAGAATGTTACGATTTACACAATTTTAAAATTCAGCGACTTGAACAAAGACTACAAATCAACCTTTTTATAAACAGCATGCACATTTAAGCCATGGTTATCTGCCCTTCCCAGAATTCCTTTGTGTTATATTGAATTTGGTCTAAATGTTCAAATGGCTGTTATTTCTTACTTGAGTGAGCCACGATCATGAAATTTTGGAATTAGAGAGAGGAAAATTCAATGTATACATTTTTGTAATCGGATTGACCCTTACATGCGTTTAAAAAAAAAAAAAATTGATGACGTCATCATGACGTCACACATTTTCTCCCTTTTAGGGGATATCTTTGAGACATACCAAAGCTATAACAAAAAGAATTTTGAAAATCTATTGTTTTGTTCGCTAGATATATTGAAAAAAATGTTACGATTTTAAAACTTCAAAAATTCAGCGACTTGAAAAAAGACTAGGAATCAACCCCTTTTATAAACAGCAAGCACATTTAAGCCATGGTTATCTGCCCTTCCCAGAATTCCTTTGTGTTATATTGAATTTGGTCAAAATTTTGAAATGGTTGTTATTTCTTACTTGAGTGAGCCACGATCGTGAAATTTTGGAATTACGTACAGCAAAATTCAATGTATACATTTTTGTAATCGGATTGACCCTTACATGCGTTAAAAAAAAAAAACATTTTTGATGACGTCATCATGACGTCACACAATTTTCGCTTTTTAGGGCATATCTTTGAGACATACCAAAGCTATATCAAAAAGAATTATGAAAATATCTTGTTTTTTTAGTTAGATATATTGAAAAGAATGTTACGATTTTCAAATTTCAAAAATTCATAAAAAATCACGTGATGACGTCATCATTACGTAAAAGTGCGGCAGTCATTCTGAGCAGTTGGTCTAAGTGTCTGTTAAGTTTAAAGGCAATCGGTTGCTCAAAAGTGGCCAAAGTGCCGGTTAGAAAGAAAACGTGTACAAATGCTATGGGGAAAAGTCTGAAAAAGAAAAAAAAAAAAAAAAAAAAGAAAAAAAAAAAAAAACTAGACATCTGGTACAGTGTTTGTGGACAAACACAGGGCTGTTTTGTTTTTTTGTGTAAAATTGTGATTAAAATGAAATTTCAAAAATTTCAAAAATCATTAAAAAAATTGACGATGACGTCATCATGACATCATTTCAGATTTTGCATGCTAATGACAGTATCTACCTACCCACTACTTTTCATGACGATCGGACCTATCCTTATATGTGTTTAAAAAAAACACATTTTTGATGACGTCATCATGACGTCACACATTTTTTTCCCTTTTAGGGCATATCTTTGAGACCTACCAAAGCTATAACAAAAAGAATTTTGAAACTATCTTGTTTTGTTTGCGAGATATATTTAAAAGAATGTTACGATTTCAAAATTTCAAAAATTCATAACAAATCACGTGATGACGCCATCATGACGTCACTTTGGATTTTGCATCCTAGTGACAGTATCTACCTTCCCACCAATTTTCATGACGATCGGACCTATCCTTATATGTGTTTTACAAAAGCACATTTCTGATGATGTCATCATGACGTCACACATTTTTTCCCTTTTAGGGCATATCTTTGAGACCTACCAAAGCTATAACAAAAATAATTTTAAAACTATCTTGTTTTGTTTGCGAGATATATTTAAAAGAATGTTACGATTTCAAAATTTCAAAAATTCATAACAAATCACGTGATGACGCCATCATGACGTCACTTTGGATTTTGCATCCTAGTGACAGTATCTACCTTCCCACCAATTTTCATGACGATCGGACCTATCCTTATATGTGTTTTACAAAAGCACATTTCTGATGATGTCATCATGACGTCACACATTTTTTTCCTTTTTAGGGCATATCTTTAAGACCTACCAAAGCTATAACAAAAATAATTTTAAAAATATCTTGTTTTGTTTGCCAGATATATTTAAAAGAATTTTACGATTTCAAAATTTCAAAAATTCATAACAAATCACGTGATGACGTCATCATGACGTCATTTCAGATTTTGCATGCTGGTGGCAGTATCTACCTACCCACCAATTTTCATGACGATCGGACCTATCCTTATATGTGTTTTAAAAAAGCACATTTTTGATGATGTCATCATGACGTCACACATTTTTTTCCTTTTTAGGGCATATCTTTGAGACATACCAAAGCTATAACAAAAAGAATTTTGAAAATATCTTGTTTTGTTCGCTAGATATATTAAAAAAAAAATTACGATTTCAAAATTTCAAAAATTCATAAAAAATCACGTGATGACGTCATCATGACGTAAATGTACGGCATACATTCTGAGCAGTTAGTCTAAGTGTCTGCCAAGTTTAAAGCCAATCGGCAGCATAAAAGTAGCCAAAGTGCCAGTAAGAAAGAAAACGTGTACAAATGCTATGGGCATTTGTCTGAAAAAGAAGCACAAAAAAAAACTAGAGGCAAGTGTTTGTGGACAAACACAGGGCTGTTTCGATTTTTTTTATTGTTAGTTTGGATGTCAAATGTGTATGCAATATTTAAAGTTGTTTGTTAGTTAGCAATGACGGATCAGGGATGAAGATGTTGTTATTGGATGTGTGAAGGATTGGTTTAAAAAAAAGGAATCGTGTACAAATGCTATGGGAAATAGCCTAGCGAATGCCCCTTTAAGATGACATCACATAACATGTAATGACTTCATCATAACGTCATGTCAATTTTCATCTATGACACCGGGTGGCATACCTAAATGGTGTGTTTCAACTGAATCGGACTTGTACATTTGTAGATATATGGCTTCGAAAAATGCCCCTTTAAGATGACGTCACGTGACATGTGATGACGTCATCATGACGTAAAAGTTAGGCACACATTCTGAGCAGTTGGGGTAAGTGTCTGCCAGGTTTAAAAGTAGCCAAACTGGCCGGTAAGAAAGAAAACGTTTACAAATGCTATGGGCAATAATCTAGCGAGTGCCCCTTTAAGATGACACCACGTGACATGTTATGACTTGATCATAACGTCATGTCAATGTTCATCTATAACACCCGGTGGCATACCTAGATATTACGTTCCAACTTAATCGGACTTGTACTTTTGTAGATATATGGCTTCGAAAAATGCCCCTTTAAGATGACGTCACGTGACATGTGATGACGTCATCATGACGTAAAGGTTCGGCACACATTGTGAGCAGTTGGAGTAAGTGTCTGCTAAGTTTAAAAGTAGCCAAAGTGGCCGGTAAGAAAGAAAAAGTTTACAAATGCTATGGGCAATATTCTAGCGACTTGAAAAAAGATTTTTTTTTATGACGTCATCATGACGTCACACAATTTTCGCTTTTTAGGGCATATCTTTGAGACATACCAAAGCTATAACAAAAAGAATTTTGAAAATATCTTGTTTTGTTCGCTAGATATATTGAAAAGAATGTTACGATTCCAAAAATTTAAAATTCAGCGACTTGAAAAAAGACTACAAATCAACCCTTTTTATAAACAGCATGCTCATTTAAGCCATGGTTATCTGCCCTTCCCAGAATTCCTTTGTGTTATATTGAATTTGGTCTAAATTTTGAAACGGTTCCTATTTCTTACTTGAGTGAGCCACGACCATGAAATTTTGGAATTACGTACAGAACAATTCAATGTATACATTTTTGTAATCGGATTGACCCTTACATGCGTTAAAAAAAAAAAATATTGTTGATGACGTCATCATGACGTCACACAATTTTCGCCTTTTAGGGCATATCTTTGAGACATACCAAAGCTATAACAAAAATAATTTTGAAAATATCTTGTTTTGTTCGCTAGATATATTGAAAAGAATGTTACGATTTTAATACTTCAAAAATTCAGCGACTTGAAAAAAGACTAGAAATCAACCCCTTTTATAAACAGCAAGCACATAATAGCCATGGTTATCTGCCCTTCCCAGAATTCCTTTGTGTTATATTGAATTTGGTCAAAATTTTGAAATGGCTCTTATTTCTTACTTGAGTGAGCCACGATCATGAAATTTTGGAATTACGTACAGAAAAATTCAATGAATGCATTTTTGTAATCAGATTGACCCTTACATGCGTTAATAAAAAAACACATTTTTGATGACGTCATCATGACGTCACACAATTTTCGCAATTTAGGGCATATCTTTGAGACATACCAAAGCTATCAGAAAAAGAATTTTGAAAATATCTTGTTTTGTTCGCTAGATATAATTTAATGAATGTTACGATTTTCAAAATTCAAAAATTCATGAAAAATCACGTGATGACGTCATCATGACGTAAAAGTTCGGCATGCATCCTGAGTAGTTGGTCTAAGTGTCTGTTAAGTTTAAAGGCAATCGGCTGCATAAAAGTAGCCAAAGTGCCTGGCAGAAAGAAATCGTGTACAAATGCTATGGGCAAAAGTCTGAAAAAGAAGAAAAAAAAAAAAAAAAGACTAGACGGACGGTGTTTGTGGACAAACACAGGGCTGTTTCGCTTTTTATTTTTTTTAGTTTGGATGTGAAATGTGAATACAATAATTAAAGTTCGTCAAACAATCGCGCTCCTGCCAGTTTCTTTGTTAGACTTTGAAAATGATTAAAGTTGTTTGTAATAGTCACTTGTGATGACGTAAAAATAACGTAATGTAAATTTTCATCTGTAAACTTGCTGACCTACCTAGATATTACATTTAAAATAATCAAACTTGTACTTTTGTAGATATACAATGTATGGCTTCAAAAACTGCCCCTTTAAGATAACGTCACGTGACATGTGATGACGTCATCATAACGTCATGTCAATTTTCATCTATAAACCTGCTTGCCTACCCGACTATATATTACATTTCAAATAAATCGGAGCTGTACTTTTGTAGATATATGGCTTCGAAAAATGCCTCTTTAAGATAATGACACGAAACAAGTGATGACGTAATCATGACATCATAATTTTTTTAATTTAAAATACCTACTGGGCTACCTAGATATTACTTTTGAACTGAATCGGACTTGTACTTTTGTTTATATATGGCTTCAAAAACTGCACCTTTAAGATGACGTCATGTAACATGTGATGACATCATAATAATGTCATGTAAATTTTCATCTATAAACCTATTGGGCAACCTAGATATTACTTTTCAACTGAATCAGACATGTACTTCTTAATATATATGGATTCAAAAACTGCCCCTTTAAGATGACGTCACGTAACATGTGATGATGTCATCATAACGTAATGTCAATTTTCATCTATAAACCTACTAGGCTACCTGGATATTACTTTTCAACTTAATCGGACTTGTACTTTTGTAGATATATAGCTTTGAAAAAATGCCCATTTAATATGACGTCACGTGACATGTGATGACATCATCATGACGTAAAAGTTTGGCACACATTGTGAGCAGTTGGGGTAAGTGTCTACCAAGTTTAAAAGTAGCCAAAGTGGCCGGTAAGAAAGTAAACGTTTAAAAATGCTATGGGCAATAATCTAGCAAGTGCCCCTTTAAGATGACACCACGTGACATGTTATGACTTGATCATAACGTTATGTCCATGTTTATCTATAACACCCGGTGGCATACCTAGATATTACGTTCCAACTTAATCGGACTTGTACTTTTGTAGATATATGGCTTCGAAAAATGCCCCTTTAAGATGACGTCACGTGACATGTGATGACGTCATCATAACATCATGTCAATGTTCATCTATAACACCCGGTGGCATACCTAGATATTACGTTTCAACTTAATCGGACTTGTACTTTTGTAGATATATGGCTTCGAAAAAATGCCCCTTTAAGATGACGTCACGTGACATGTGATGACGTCATCATGACGTAAAAGTTCGGCACACATTGTTAGCAGTTGGTGTAAGTGTCTGCCAAGTTTAAAAGTAGCCAAAGTGGCCGGTAAGAAAGAAAACGTTTACAAATGCTATGTGCAATATTCTAGCGACTTGAAAAAAGAATTTTTTTTATGACGTCATCATGACGTCACACAATTTGCGCTTTTTATGGCATATCTTTGAGACATACCAAAGCTATAACAAAAAGAATTTTGAAAATATCTTGTTTTGTTCGCTAGATATATTGAAAAGAATGTTACGATTCTAAAACTTCAAAAATTTAGCGACTTGAAAAAAGACTAGAAATCAATCCCTTTTATAAACAGCAAGCACATAATACCCATGGTTATCAGCCCGTCCCAGAATTCCTTTGTGTTATATTGAATTTGGTCTAAATTTTGAAATGGCTGTCATTTCTTACTTGAGTGAGCCACGATCATGAAATTTTGGAATTGGGTACAGCAAAATTCAATATATACATTTTTGTAATCAGATTGACCCTTACATGCGTTAAAAAAAAAAAGCATTTTTGATGACGTCATCATGACGTCACACAATTTTCGCTTTTTAAGGCATATCTTTGAGACATACCAAAGCTATAAAAAAAAGAATTTTGAAAATATCTTGTTTTGTTCGCTAGATATAATTTAATGAATGTTACGATTTTCAAAATTCAAAAATTCATAAAAAATCACGTGATGACGTCATCATGACGTAAAAGTTCGGCATGCATTCTGAGCAGTTGGTCTGAGTGTCTGTTAAGTTTAAAGGCAATCGGCTGCATAAAAGTAGCCAAAGTGCCTGGCAGAAAGAAATCGTGTACAAACGCTATGGGCAAAAAGTCTGAAAAAGAAAAAAAAAAAGAAACTAGACATCTGGTGCAGTGTTTGTGGACAAACACAGGGCTGTTTTGTTTTTTTGTGTAAAATTATGTGATTTAAATGAAATTTCAAAAATGAAAAAAATCATAGAAAATTTGCCGATGACGTCATCATGACGTCACCATGACGTCACATACATTTTTATCTAACACATGCTGGCATAACTAAATACCACGTTTTAACTTAATGTGACTTGTACTTTTGTAGATATATGGTTTCCAAAAATGCCCCTTTAAGATGACGTCACGTGACATGTGATGACGTCATCATGACCTAAAAGTTCGGTGCACATTCTGAGCAGTTGGTGTAAGTATCTGCCTACGACTTGAAAAAAAGACTAGAGATCAACTCTTTATAGACAGCATGCCACATGAAAGCCATGGTTTCTGTCCTTCCCAGAATTCCTTTGTGTTATATTGAATTTGGTCACAATTTTTTAGATGCCTGTTATTTCTTAATACTTGAATGAGCCACGATCACGAAATTGTTGAATTAGGTAGAGAAAAATTAAATGTATACATTTTTAATTGGACCGACCCTTACATGCGTTAAAAAAAAAAATTGATGACGTCATTATGACGTCACACAATTTTCGCCTTTTAGGGCATATCTTTGAGACATACCAAAAGCTGTATCAAAAAGAATTTTGAAAATCTCTTGTTTTGTTTGCGAGATATATTTAAAAGAATGTTACGATTTCAAAATTTCAAAAATTCATAACAAATCACGTGATGACGTCATCATGACGTCACTTTGGATTTTGCATCCTAGTACCAGTATCTACCTACCCACCAATTTGCATGACGATCGGACCTTTCCTTATATGTGTTTTAAAAAAGCACATTTTTGATGATGTCATCATGACGTCACAATTTTTTTTCCTTTTTAGGGCATATCTTTGAGACCTACCAAAGCTATAACAAAAAGAATTTTGAAAATATCTTGTTTTGTTTGCCAGATATATTTAAAAGAATGTTACGATTTTCAAAATGTCAAAAATTCATAACAAATCACGTGATGACGTCATCATGACGTCACTTTGGATTTTGCATCCTAGTGCCAGTATCTACCTACCCACCAATTTTCATGACGATCGGACCTATTCTTATATGTGTTTTAAAAAAGCACATTTTTGATGATGTCATC
Organism: Hippasteria phrygiana; assembly: GCA_037893225.1. Taxonomy (NCBI): domain Eukaryota; kingdom Metazoa; phylum Echinodermata; class Asteroidea; order Valvatida; family Goniasteridae; genus Hippasteria; species Hippasteria phrygiana. The sequence continues at coordinate 299,235 of JAZGUH010000796.1, read as the reverse complement.
ATGACGTCACACATTTTTTTCTTTTTTAGGGCATATCTTTGAGACCTACCAAAGCTGTAACAAAAAGAATTTTGAAAATATCTTGTTTTGTTCGCTAGATATATTGAAAAGAATTTTACGATTTTGAAATTTCAAAAATTCATAAAAAATCACGTGATGACGTCATCATGACGTAAATGTGCGGCATACATTCTGAGCAGTTAGTCTAAGTGTCTGCCAAGTTTAAAGCCAATCGGCAGCATAAAAGTAGCCAAAGTGCCAGTAAGAAAGAAAACGTGTACAAATGCTATGGGCATTTGACTGAAAAAGAAGCACAAAAAAAAAAAAAAAAAGAAAAAAAAAAAAAGAAAAACTAGACATCTGGTGCAGTGTTTGTGGACAAACACAGGGCTGTTTTGTTTTTTTGTGTAAAATTATGTGATTTAAATGAAATTTCAAAAATGAAAAAAATCATAGAAAATTAGCCGATGACGTCATCATGACGTCACCATGACGTCACATACATTTTCATCTAACACATGCTGGCATAACTAAATACCACGTTTTAACTTAATGTGACTTGTACTTTTGTAGATATATGGTTTCCAAAAATGCCCCTTTAAGATGACGTCACGTGACATGTGATGACGTCATCATGACCTAAAAGTTCGGCGCACATTCTGAGCAGTTGGTGTAAGTATCAGCCTACGACTTGTCTAACGACTTGAAAAAAAGACTAGAGATCAACTCTTTATAGACAGCATGCCACATGAAAGCCATGGTTTCTGTCCTTCCCAGAATTCCTTTGTGTTATATTGAATTTGGTCACAATTTTTTAGATGCCTGTTATTTCTTAATACTTGAGTGAGCCACGATCACGAAATTGTTGAATTAGGTAGAGAAAAATTCAATGTATAAATTTTTAATCGGACCGAACCTTACATGCGTTAAAAAAACAAATTGATGACGTCATTATGACGTCACACAATTTTCGCCTTTTAGGGCATATCTTTGAGACATACCAAAAGCTGTATCAAAAAGAATTTTGAAAATATCTTGTTTTGTTTGCCAGATATATTTAAAAGAATGTTACGATTTTCAAAATTTCAAAAATTCATAACAAATCACGTGATGACGTCATCATGACGTCACTTTGGATTTTGCATCCTAGTGCCAGTATCTACCTACCCACCAATTTTCATGACGATCGGACCTATTCTTATATGTGTTTTAAAAAAGCACATTTTTGATGATGTCATCATGACGTCACACATTTTTTTCCTTTTTAGGGCATATCTTTGAGACCTACCAAAGCTATAACAAAAAGAATTTTGAAAATATCTTGTTTTGTTTGCCAGATATATTTAAAAGAATGTTACGATTTTCAAAATTTCAAAAATTCATAACAAATCACGTGATGACGTCATCATGACGTCACTTTGGATTTTGCATCCTAGTGCCAGTATCTACCTACCCACCAATTTTCATGACGATCGGACCTATTCTTATATGTGTTTTAAAAAAGCACATTTTTGATGATGTCATCATGACGTCACACACTTTTTTCCTTTTTAGGGCATATCTTTGAGACCTACCAAAGCTGTAACAAAAAGAATTTTGAAAATATCTTGTTTTGTTCGCTAGATATATTGAAAAGAATTTTACGATTTTCAAATTTCAAAAATTCATAAAAAATCACGTGATGACGTCATCATGACGTAAATGTTCGGCATACATTCTGAGCAGTTGGTCTAAGTGTCTGCCAAGTTTAGAGGCAATCGGGTGTACCAAAGTAGCCAAAGTGCCGGTAAGAAAGAAAACGTGCACAAATGCTATGGGCAAAAAGTCTGAAAAGGAAAAAAAAAAAAAAAAAAAAAAAAAAAAAAAAAAAAAAAAAGAAAAAAAAAAAAATCTTAACGAAAACAAGGGCTGTTTTGGAAAAGTTTCCAAAACAGCCAAAAAAAAAATCTTAACGAAAACAAGGGCTGTTTTGGAAAAGTTTCCAAAACAGCCAAAAAAAGAAAAAAAAAAAAAGAAAAAAAAAAAAATCTTAACGAAAACAAGGGCTGTTTTGGAAAAGTTTCCAAAACAGCCAAAAAAGAAAAAAAAAAAAATCTTAACGAAAACAAGGGCTGTTTCGGAAAAGTTTCCGAAACAGCCAATAATTGAGGAATCCCTCTCAGGGTACCAGTTACTGATGATTGCAACTCTCTGGAATTAGAACAGCTAATAATGTCACAAATTAGCCAATCAGAAGAGGATTTTTGCAAACATGACAACCAACATGTGACCAATGCGACCAATCACTGCGTTCTAATGTGCTTGCTCTTCTAATGCCAGTAAGGGCTGATGCTGTTCCGCTGATGCTGTTCCCATGATGCTTTGAGAATGTCGAAACGGTTTATTAATAAACCCCCTTGGCTTCCCCGACTCCTCCACCCACCGTACTCCTAGAACTATGAGGTTCCTGACATGAACCTCATAGGAAGACGCCGATTTTTCCCATAGGCTAGTACAGCAAGAATAAGAACGTCATTCCCATGCAACACGTTTCTACATTTTTCGCCGTGAATTACTTCATGGCTGCCCCCCCCAAAAATAATATGCCGCATTTACCTCCTCACCTCGGTTGCGCCAAGTCAATTTTCGCCTGAAACGGGTCCAATTTGCGGGAAAAAAAGAAAAAAAATTGCAGTCGTTCCGAAGCGATCACACACACACACCATCGATTAAGCCGCACACACGAAGCTCCTGTAAGATATCCCAGCATGCATCCAGCCGGGTAATGTGCGGGGGGGGCGTGGGTCGGTCAAGTCATGATTATTCATCGAAAATTCGAAGCGCGGTACGGCAGGCAACTGCCGCGTGTCCGTTATATACCGTCTGCGACGACAGGCAATGCATGCAGACGGTATATAACGGACACGCGGCAGTTGCCTGCCGTACCGCGCTTCGAATTTTCGATGAATAATCATGACTTGACCGACCCACGGCCCCCCGCAAAACAGGAGCTTCGTGTGTGCGGCTTAATCGATGGTGTGCGTGTGTGATCGCTTCGGAACGACTGCATTTTTTTTTCTTTTTTTCCCGCAAATTGGACCCGTTTCAGGCGAAAATTGACTTGGCGCAACCGAGGTGAGGAGGTAAATGCGGCATATTTTTGGGGGCAGCCATGAAGTAATTCACGGCGAAAAATGTAGAAACGTGTTGCATGGAAATGACGTTCTTATTCTTGCTGTACTAGCCTATGGGAAAAATCGGCGTCTTCCTATGATGAGGTTCATGTCAGGAACCTCATAGTTCTAGGAGTACACCCACCGAGGGCCACTCATTTTATAAATCTACCCTTCTGGCATAACTGGCATCCGCCTTTCGCCTTTGTTCTCCATCTTTCAACACTTTTTCTACCCCCCCCCCCCACCCCTCCCCAACCCCACCACCCCACCCCCACCCCACCCCCACCCCCACCCCACCCCCATTTTCCATTCATGCACACTCGCAGTTCCCACCCTAGTCTGGTTCCGATGCGCATAATGACAAATCCACACCATTTCCCCAATATTAATAATTTAATATAAATTATATAAAAGCCCGTTCTACACACCCCAATGCCACGCCAGTTTCTCTATATGTCAAACAATAATTCAGCACAATCTTTTCTCTAGAATATTCACTAAATCCTGCAAATTACCTTGTTTTTCATGAGCGATTTGCTCCGCTCTCCTCACACGAAGAAGGCAAGTTGTTCTGCTACAAAGCATTTCCGGGGTCAAACATTTCTCGAACGCTGATTGGTCAATATCGCTGGGCAAGGTCAAATGAACCAAGATGGCGGAACAGGACGATCTGGAGTTTAATCCGCTGTACAAATGTTTACAGGTAATTCCGTCCATTTAGACTGATTGACGACAGATTTATTGAGAGGACAGTGAAACTATTTTCGTTATCAGTCGAGAGGCATTAATTTTGTGTCCGGTCCTTTTGTTATTTGGTATTTAACCACGGTGTAAAATGTGTCATCGGGGGCCGAATCATCGCCTTCGCAATACGACTAACGTTAAGTTACGAAGTAGGCCTACGATTACGAAGTTTAAATAATGACTGCGAGATGTCACTTCACGGACATGACTGACTTATGGACTTGGCTGTGACTGTGCATGTGGGCTAAACTATAAAATGGGAATTTTTTGATGCCGTATTTAAAAAAAAATCAAATAGACATGATAGATGGCATTCGATTAAAAAGCCTCAATATTTTCAACTGTCACTAGCTTAATTAATGAGAAACAAAGTTGTTCCCTTGGCCCCTTGGCTTGCCTGACATTTTTCTCTCTTTATTGCCCATAGGAAAGAGTTCCATATCCGGCTATCAATTAGACCTCGTGCACAAAGTCTATGGGCCATGACAGAAAAAGTATTTTCAAAGAATAAGTTTATTTTTTTCCTCCTAAATTTGTGTTTCTTCATCGGATTTACACTTTTTGGTAGTTTTTTATAAGTCATTTAAGGAAAAATAAGTGATGGCCGGATATGGAACGCTTTCCATAAAATCAATTGTGGATTGTTTGACGAGTAATAAAATCAGTGAGTTTTTGTTTTTCCATTTTAATGACAACAGACAAGATTCCGAAATGAGTTTGAAGTCGCGCAAGACAATTGCTACTTAGTCTGCATTCCACAAACTGCTTCCCTGGTTGGACTTTCCATAAGCCAAGGACTTGTCGGTAGGTCTAGCATCTAGACTTCTGCCATGTGAATATTCCAAACTGGGAATTTTGGTTGGCAACTTTTGATTAATAAAATTAATAAGGAAGTATGCCTTCAAATAAATACTTTTCCAAGCTGCCAAATCAACAATTTAGGTTGATGTGAATCTTTCATTCAAAAAAATATGAACCCCCTTATAATTAAGAAACTTATCGGAATTCTTTTGACACTTATTCTGTTGTTGCCCGCTAGTAGATCTCACAAAAACTTTTGTATGTTTTGTTTTTCTTTTAGAAACCCATTTACTGAAACCTTCTCCCATGCTAAAAGAGTGAGTACATATCTTCTTCTTCAGTAAAGTTTATTTAAGTCAAATGAAACAGTTAATATTTAGAATTTCAAAAGAAAAATTGCCTTGCCCATTTACAATTGAAATACCAGGCCTGTTATTCCAGGGGACTGATATTTTCCTCATTTAATAAGTTGATTTAACCATTAATAAAAAAAAAGTAGAGTCCAGTCAGCCACATTATTGTAGAGGAAGTTTTGGAAGTCAAACTTTAAAATTAAGTGAGAATAATTCATTGCAAACCACATTGCAAACCAAGTTATTCTTCATATTTAATCAGCTTGTGATTTTCTTGGACTTCAGTACTCATCATTACTAATACATTTCTGCTCTCATTAGTTATCCCATAAATTATGTAATTATTTGCCTTTTATGTTTTTTTCCCCCAGTCATTATATTAGCACAGACAAATACAATTCCAAGACGATATCCGTGGAGGGAGGAATTATAACATGCGTGGAGGGATTTAGACAACAGGACACAGTAAAAGTCCTGTCGGAGGAACTTGGCTACAATAAGGTAAAATAGGGGTCACTTTCTAAAATGAAACTTCACTGATATCAATTGTACAATCCATCGGTTAGCCTGCAGCCTCAATATCATGGAGCCACTTGTTCAAAAAATTCCTCAGCACATTTTTCCTGCTAAACAGAGATCAAGAACCAGTCACAATCAGTATACGGCACATATAATTTTGGCTGGTAACCTGGTCTTGCTAAGCAAAAATGTTTCTGTGCTTATCAGAATTTTGTGCTTAGCAGCTCCAGAAAGTTGGTCCCAGAGATTAATGGTTTTTAAAATTAAAAGGTAGTATACATCATTTGCAAACATCAAAAAACAAAACTACTGAATTATTACCAAGTGCTATGCTAGACTGTAAGTAAATAGCAGTCTCAAGCATCCTGTGAATTCATAGCACCTGGTGTGCTGCCGTTTTCAAAAAAAAGTGGAAATTTATATCATTTTTCCTGTTAATTGTTGGCCGACAATCGTTGGAAATAATCTAGTTCCCCGACCTGATAATTCCCTGACGTCTATAAATTGCTCCATTTTGTATAAAGTATGGTCAGGGAACCATACTACTAGAACAGATTTGTTTCTCTCTACGCAGACTACGGTTTTCCCAGCATCTATGCACACTAAACTTTAAACGGGTCAGTGTTTCAGTATTTGCTAGCACCTTATAAATACCTTTAAGAACAATTAGCTGTAATCAGGTAACAATTGACAAATTTACCCCCAAAAAAATCTTTAGATTGTTCGGAATAATGCTTCTCTTAATTTTCTTTTTGCAATGCTAAACAGAACTACAAACCATTCAAGATGTTGATTATTGAGAGACCACTGGAGGGCGCCATAAAGGTAACATTGAAAATGAACATCATCACTATCGCTGTCTCAGAGCCTATGTATGCAAGATTCTGGGGGGCACAAATTGTTAATCTGTTGTGCCTTTTACAGACAAATAGATTACAGATCTGTCAGGTGTGAACCCACCCCCGTTTTTATTGGTTTTATGGGTAGGCCTATTAAAAATCTTGGTGTTAAGTTTTATATTAAATATAAATATTTTATGGTATTAAAATCTGTTGGCCTATCCTACCTGCAAAAAACTTGGATCCACCCTGGGTGGGAGATGGTTGAAACGATAATGATGAAATGATTTCTATTTTTAAACTATGTTATAATTTGCACAAAGAATGGCTTCACTTTGGTATGTCAAAATCAACACAATTGTATGGTATTTATAAGGGGATAAAAGTGTGATGACCCGGTCTTTACCACGTCAATAATAACCGAGGAGGGGCGTGACCGCTGTTAATGGACCGAGCCGAAGGCGAGGTCCATTAACAGCGGTCACGACCCTTCCAGGTTATTATTGACTGGTAAAGACCGGGTCATCACATTTTTATCCCCATTCATAAATGCCTTCTTACGAAAAATGCAAAAACCTCCTGTAAAAAGGACAAAATGCAAAGCTTTTTCACCCCACTTTTTCTCCCATTTGCTCAGTACAAAACACATGCATACGTATCGGCCTATTGAGTGCATGAAGGCGCTCCGCGCCTGTCTGTCGCGTGCGCATACGCACAAGATGCAGCATTTTATACGCGTGCATTAGCGTTGTCTTACATTATGAAGTTCAGTACATCTTGTTCGCGCACCTACTACGCTCTCCCTGTTGCGTATCGGCTGAGAACAGCTGGTTATGACGCACCGTGTTTAAACAACTTCCAGCCGTGTTTAAACAACCGTTTAAACACACCCACGTGACAGGCTCTCGACCAATAGGGATAGTGAAACTCGCTGAGGCATTTATGAATAAAATTTTGTTGTAAACAATTTATTTGGTTGGTTGCTTCTCCAGGGAAGGAGAGGTTCTGGAGGTTTGTCTGATGAGTTCCTCGCACTACGCACAACCTATGCAGAGTAAGTAAGAGTTACTTTATGATATTAATGTTCATGTTTCAACACTCCAATAAAATGCATTTTCCCATTGAACAGCCTAGATGCCAATGTAACATAATGATCAGAAGGAATGGCTTCTTTCTCTTTTGGTCAATAGAAACTGCAAATTTCTGAACCTCTTCCACGAGAACCGATCGCATCTCAAAGCCATCGATATGAAGATTTCCGAGTTCAACAATACTTATATGATTCTGCCTGGCTACCTTGTGGACACGGCCCGCAAACTGAGGGGCATCTGGGAACATGCCAAGCTGGTTGGTAGACAGAAAATCATCTTTGAATTTGACATAAATTAAAAAGATTTGTCCACTTCCCAAAGTAGTACTTTAGCACTTTCCGAGAGCCTTTTGGAAAAAGAATAAATTCACAGATGAGTAAGTGACTCAAGCCATAACCTAAACCACTCAACTGCCACGTTTACAGGTTGGCAGACCAATTTGAATCACATACAGCAGCAGGCTCTGCAGAATAAGCCAGTTCGGTATTTCAACTGCGCATGTGCACAATGACATTTTATCCTGAATGACCCGCGTGACCTAACACGCGCTTGTGAACGCAAAAGGTGGTCGCACAACGCGCACGTGTTAAATTCAATCAGAATGAGCGTTCGCGTAACATGGCTACATCAGGAAGGACAAACAAAACTTCTTTAACCTCATCTGCCTGGCCGTTATTAGTGGACAAGCTCAATGTAAACAATTGACAAACAATGGATTGAATACATGCAAGAATGCGCTTTAGAGGACAACCGGCTAGGCGGTCTTTTTCAAACTACGGCTGTGGCCGTCTTCTGTAGTCAAGAGGTTAGATGTACATAATCCCTGATTCAAATTCCATCAGTTTTTCGTGTTCACCTTGTATCATTGTACTCAAGGAGTCAGTACTTAAAACTAGCCCCTGCCTCGGAGATCAAATCCTTTCCTCATTCAAATTCACAACAAAATCATTTCTGACTTCAAGTAAAAGCAATTAGTTCACTTGTGCACTAAGTTCTAGTTGTCCTTTGTCGTTCATATTGTTCATATATTGTCTAATACCAACAGGCCTTCAGTGAAACAAATAACTACATCAGGCTACAGTCCGATAGTCGGTTAGAGGAAGCAATCACAATGGCACTGGAGAGGTAAGCTTGTTGGGAAAATGAATTTATACCTCTCAGTAGGATACTAAATCAGCATTTTCACATATGGGCTACTGACTTGGTAGTAAAATTTATTTTTAGCATTAACAAAGACAATTGACAAGAGTGAGATTTGAACCTTTGACCTCCAGAATACCACACCAGCAATGTAAAGCAACCCTGCGCTACGTTGGCCACCTTCCAATCAGGGATGTAGTCGAGTCCATCACAAGTCCCTGCAAGTCCCTGCAAGTCCATCACAAGGCCTCCAGTCCTAATCCCAATCACAAGCTATCCAGTTACTTGTGACCGGCTTTATGAAAGGACTTCTGACTGGACTTGCGAAAGGACTTCTGACTGGACTTGCGAAAGGACTTGTGAAAAGACTTGCAGGGACTCGACTACAGCTCTGCTTCCAATATATGTCAATATCTCTGTTTGGTCAAAACTGACTGACGGGCTCATGCGAAAGGCTTTGTGTCAGCAACTAACATTTTCTAGTCAACTGTTTATACTTAGACAGTCGTCAAACACTGCACAACTATATATACAGTGTTTCATGAAATGGATTGCAAGAAAGTTGTACAAGCTGCCCAACATTTACAAAATTGGCTGCTGGTTCTTTTGAGAAGCATTTGAATTATTTTTTTTAGTGAGTTTTTCTTTTTTCTTTTTTATTATCTCAGAGTTTTTAGAGTTACTTCACATGGTGTATTCCCAAATTTCTCAGTAGTTGTGTCAAAGCCCCGCAAAGTCTCAAGTCACAGTTATTTTTTATTTTCAGTTACATCATGGGCGGAGTTCACACCAAGGTCTTCAAGACGGTATGTCAGCAGATGGCGGAAGATGATAAGGCTCTGTACAGAAGGGTTCACGAGCTGCAAGGGGTCAAGGCAGATCAACTAGGAGTTCATAAAGACTTCTGCTGCCCCTTACCAACTGCCGTAAGTTGATCATTTTTGACCCACGAATGGCCACAGATTTTTTGGAGGAGTGATTCTTGTTAAGCGTGGGAACACTTTCTTGCAGGCAGTTGAGACTGATTTGCGGGAGTTGATTTTTTTGAAAACAAATATTTTGAAAGATGCAATGATGGCATATTGCCTTTGGTTGATGTTATACGGACGATGCTCATAGCTGCAGTTTGAAAAAAAAACACCTGCGTGTATTCAATCCATTGTTTGCCTGTTGTGTATTACGTTTGGCTGCACAAGCCTGTATTGACATACCACGGGGGTGAGATTTGTCAGGATTTTTCCTGATTTCAGGATTTTTTGTCGGCATTTCGGAATTTTTAAAGAATCTCTTTTGCAATCTGGAATTCCTGAGGTGTTGTCCTAAAGGTGTTTTTATCTGTAAAAGTGGATATAGACCAATAAAAACAGATATTTTAATGGGGGTGCCTTTAGGCAAATACAAACTATATGTTGATCTGGAGTCCTCGTGGACTTTTCGTGGATTTCGTGGAATTTTCATTTTTGGCCAATCTCACCCCTGATACCAGCACCACATTTAATAACAGCCTGAGAGAATTGGTTAATACAGCCTATTAAATTAGCAATATGTTGAACATTCCTTGATTTGTCATTTCTCTTCAAAGTTCTGAAGTTTTGTATATTTTTTAAAGTAAAATTTGAGGCTTTTCATGGCGGAGATACTAATAAATGAATGGTTTGCGGAAACATCATGTGGAAATATTTCTTGATTGACAGAATGGTTCTGAAAAGAACCAGAGGTATAAACTTGACGTTCCGGTCAGTATTTTATATTTTAATTGAACTTTTCTTTGATGTTCCTCTGGCACTGTAGTTCAAAAGCCTGAAGAAACGTATGGAAGGAAAACTATGAAAAAATGTGGGATAAAACTCTGAAATAATATTGCATGGAAACTCAGTCAGACCCAGGTGGGATTCGAACCCAGTTACAGAAAGGCAAGGAAAGGAGCATTGCACTTGTCTGACTTTCCGAAAGTGCCCTATTCTCCGATACTGTTTATGTAACGTGGTGATATGTTGCAAAGTTCACTGAATAGTCCTTTATATTCCAAAATCTCATCTCCGTGTTTATTTGTTTTGTGTTGCAGGTTGTTGAGTTGGCAAGACTCGACGGCATAAGTAACCCACAAGAAAAACTACTCTGTCTGAAGTCAACTTTGGTAGGTGACTGAAGACGTTTGCTCTTAAAGTTCCAAATGACTTCATTTTCAGTTTAATAAAACGAAGCTATAGGCTTCGCAACACACTTTTTTCATTGTCGTTTTAATCATAAAGTACCATGAGAAATCTATATTTTGTAGAATCGATGGAGAAATTTGGTTGTAATTATTTGATTTCTTAGGATGGCATCACAGATGAAGTGTCAGCGTATCTTAGAGCAAATCTTGCTCCAGGCTGCACCCCACCCTGCCTTACATCAGACGAACTTATACCCCTTCAGGTAAGAAGAAAGAATAACACAAAGATAACATAATATTAATGTTGTGTTTATTTCTAAAAAAAAACTTGGAGAAAAAATTAAGAATCCACATAAGTTTTAAATGGTTAGATCAGATCATTTTCTTCCAACTCAAGTTTTATTTATTTTGTACACAATGAAATTCCTGGTCTATGATGACCACTGTTGTAACTTTGAAGGAATCAAGAATCTGTCTTTGTTTGTCCCTTACAAAATAGCGAAAAACTCGAGACAAAGCACTTATCTCAGACCGCTAAATTGTGTAAGCTATGAAGCTTAAATATTTTTTATTTTGTTGGTGTGGTGCCCTGTCTCCCAGGTGTTAGTAATCAGCCAAGCTAAGTGTCAGTACCTTGCTAGCAACCTGTACTACATGGAACACTTTCATTGGGTAAAGGCGGACCATAACGATGTCGGGTAAGTCCAAAGTGTAGTGTTGAGATTGCTGTACCTTTTCCTTCACAATTTTGTACAGGCGCTCGTTGCCAGGCTCTGCAGGCACAAAGACTGGTTTGAAAATGGGTTGGTGCAGTTTTCCCCCCCAAAAAATTATCTCCTCAAATGCATTTCTCATGAAAATGGAACTTCCCCTCTGAATTTTTTGTTGTATTTAAAAATGGACTACCCTGAAAATATTTTGAGTGAGGGAGATAAAAGTTAACCCTTATTATTTGTCAAACAGTCCACAGGGGAAACTGACCAGGTAGATTTGAATACATTTTTAAAGTGAACAAAGAAAAATAAAACTCTTTTATTATTTAGTATTTTTACCTGTTTCTCACTTCACTGTCCTTTTCTACTCAGCTAGGTAATGAAATTCTGCCCAGGTTTATTGACAACCTTGGCCAAGTGAAAATTTTGTCTTGTTTCTCCCCGTCTGTCGATTTAGTTACACCCTGGTGTCTTTTAAAGCGGCCATGGAGTATATGAAGAACACTGACTTCACTGAAATCACAGGAAGCCAAAAGATCAAGAAAGAGGTGAAGATGAACACCAATTTTCCATTGTTCCTTTTCTTTTTCCTGTTTTTTAAATATTTTTATTGATGTAAACATTTCCTTCAAACAGCTTGAATTTCTGTTAATAGTTTTATAATATCCAGGCCTTACAAAGATTAATCAGTGGCTTTGTATGATTCTGTGAACCTTCAACCTAGAAAATATGACACATTTTGTTGGTAAATTCCGAGTTGTAAGTAAAAATCACCAGGAGACCAATCTCCTCTCGTTAACAGATGACTATAGATGAATTGATGGCGGAGTATAACTCCAACTTTGACCAGGGCACTTACACCGGCCTACCGGACTCATCGTCGCTGGCTCGCTCAACTATCGGCAACATCACGCGCATGATGGAGAAGACGACAGTCTCCTCCGATTCTACGGGTCACAAGACAATTTATGCTGGTAAGTCAGAGGTCAAAAACTTTGTAAAATAGTGATGGGTCATTCTATACATTTTTGGGGTCCAAAAGTGTGACATTTTTTGTGTCCCTGTTTAACCGGACCTGTGTAATTTCACATCAAGTGTCATTAAAATTGACTTCACACTATTTTTTACTTGTTTGGCAGGTACTTTGCTTTACATAATCACTCTTGGAGATAGAAGGCATTAAAGAATGTGTCCTGAATTGCAAAATCTTATACGTGTCAGATGTAAGACCCCAAAATTGCAACCCAAATTTATAGAATGACCCTGATGCTTAAAAATGGGTAGAAATTCTTCACACAGCTTGTCTAAAGCAGTGTTAGAGAGGGGTGACCTCAATTTCCAAGCTCGGTCTGTGGCAAAAGTAGGCCTCCCTTACCCCTCAAAGCCACCCCAGGTCCAGGGCTACAACAGAGGTGGTGGGGTTGGCCATATTTTAGGTTGCCAGCCCCACCACCCTTACGGTTTTCCTGGGTCCAGATCTAAATAGAGGATAAATCTTCAATAGCTAACAAAATTATCCCAATTTTCAGACCTATAGACTCACTGCTGGAAATTGCTCACTAACATGGGGCCAATTTGGTGTAGCTTCTAAGAACCTAATTAATGGTAAGCACAGAAAAGATATTTTCAGGTTACCAGATAAAATACCATGTAATGTTAGATCCCCCGACTGGTTCTCAACCAAATTTTTTTTGGCATGTAATTTTCAAGGGTTTATTGCACATCATAGGGAGAAAATAGCCAGTTCGGTATTTCAACTGCGCATGTACACACAATGACATGGGTCACGGGTTATTCGGGATAAAACGCGCGTGTATGAATGTGCAAGGTGGTTGCACAACATCAGTCTTTGTCATGGATCCAGAAAATCTAAAGTTGAGGGCGTGCTTCGCGGAAAAATGTCAAAATGTCAGATTGACACAATGGAGATCAGCAGCTCGCATCATTGTGCCAATCCACCATTTTGACATTTTTTCCGCAAAGAGGCTAATTGTCCACTCTGATATGTAAAAACCTTTCTTGTAGGTAAACCGGCCACAACGAAACCACGCACCAGTTCAAACCCTGTCCCTGATGTTGTTCCGCACATCGAGAAGCCCGTTCTAGGGTACGTACCTAGTATTAAACTGTCAGAGATGTATTCAAGTCCATCGCAAGCCCTCCAGTCCTAATCCCAATCACAAGCTATTCAAATGAGCTTTGACAAAGGCATTCCTTTGTCATTGTTCATCCAGTTACCTATGACCGGCTTTATGAAAGGACTTCTGACTGGACTTGCGAAAGGACTTGTTTCAGCTTTTTCTAATGATAAGTGGAAAACAGGTTTACAAATATGTTGGATATAAAAGAATACCTACCTACCATCAGTGGCATGATCCCCCTCCCCTGAAAATGGTGCACCCAGGATTTCTCTTGGGGTGGAACCTTAAAAAGAAAAATTCTAAAATATTTCATTGACTCTTTCTGACGGTGGCACCATTATATTCGCCATATACATATTATACTATTCAGCATACTATAGCATGCGACTATTTTTTTTCAAGGAATTTGACAACCTTTTGGAGGACTGCTCGTTCACCCTGAGGTCCCCCTCCATATCTGCCACTGTGGGTACCACTGGCACATTATGATTGCCACGTGATTCGTTTACAGATTTCGTGGACCTCTTCATCTAATATGCACTGGATCGCAGCAATCATAAAAAGATTCTAAAATCAACGATTAATGGCTTTTTTTCCTTTCGTCGGATATAGGGATTTTCTGTCAGCATTACAAAATGATGTCCTGGACAGTGCATATGGGAAGCTAGATTGATGGCCTGGAAGCAAGTCTAACAGTGGATCCGAGGTGTCTTTGGTTTGAGGCGGAGTGACTGTTTGCAGATCATGTATTCCAACTACAGGCAAATATTAATGCAGTATAATGTATTCTAGACAAGATTGTCATTTTCCCAAATTCCAGATGTACATTACAAGTTACAAAAATGTACATTGTATATCCAGAACTTAGGTTTTGGCAAGTTTAACCAGGACCACAGAATCTTCCAACCTGACTTTTGTTGTATACATAAAAAAAAAAAACCACCAAATTATTTATATACAGTATGTATGCTGCTGGTGGTGGTTGTAGATTTTGGCTTCCTTTTCGTAGTTCTTGATTTAAATGTTTTTTTCTGAAGCTTTGTAAGATTAATGACGTATATTGTGGCGAACAAATGCACGAAAACTTTTAGAGACAAATTATGTACTGTTTTTTTTTGTTTTTTTTGTGGGGGAGAATTTGCTGCGAAAAAAGTAAACCCACTACTTACACATGTAGATATTTAGCCCGGAATATTGTTCATTTTAAACAAATTCTAGGCTGGTTGTGCATAATTTAATATTTCACTGAAATTGAAACCGAGATTCCTCAGTACGAATGAATATTAAATGTGTGCAATATATGTTTATTAAATTGAAATTTATGCTTTTTCTCTAAATACTGGAGAGAAAATGTGTGTGATTTCTGGGTAGATATTAACATCTTAAAGAAATTTCCAAAGTGAACAAAGAAAACTGGCAGAAGCGGGATTCGAACCTATGACCTCCGGAATACCTAAATGATAAAAACAAATTATTTTCTCATTGTGGTGACAGAACTTTGAAATAGTAGTGAGAAAGAAACTAACTATATGCAAGTTAGAACTTCTGTCATTGTTGATTACTGTTTGTAAATATGTATATTTTGTATTTTGCATGCTGCAGCTTTGATAATAAGCCAGTTCGGTATCTCAAAGGTTATGCGATGTTACGCGAACACCCATTCTGAATTTAACACGTGCGCATTAGGTCACGTGGGTCATTCGGGATAAAATGTCATTGTGCACATGCTCAGTTGAAATACTGAACTGGCTTATTCGGCTGAGATTTTGTCCAATTACAGAATGAATATTTATTATTATATTGGCACATCATTCAGCAGTTGGGGGAAAGTGGCCTCAATTTAAGATATTTAAACGTAATACATGTATTAAGCCTTTAACCCCTTGAGTACCGGTGTTATAACGGGGCGCCATGCTGACTTGTGAAGCCAAGCATAACATACAGCCTAGTGGTAATTGTCTATAGAGTACAGAAGTGATGACATCATGCAATGTAAAGGAACAGTCAAATTCTTCATTTGTTTGGAGCCAGTTGTCGTGCCAACTGACATACTCTATAGATGTCAAATGAACTACTTATGAGTCACTAACTTATTTGTATCTTTTTCAATCATAAATGACCTGAAAGATGTCATTTTTGTAGAATGTTTATATATTTATAACAGATTTATAGATAAAACAATACTTAAGCCAATATTTAAAATTGTGGTTGTGGATAAAAACCTCAAAAGAAAATAACCCATGTAGAAGACTACTTCATGGTAAAAATTTATCATGTATTTATGTTAGTCTAATGTATTTTCCTATAATTCTCGCCTTTTTGTCCCTTATTTCAAGAAGTGCTTAAAAAAGTATTTGTATGGATTCCACTCATGATATGCTGAAACGTGGTCATACACGTATAACCATGGAAACCTTTTTTATTTAAAGAAAACGTATTACTGAAATTTGTACTGTTTACAAAAAAAATTGAAGTAAAATAAAATTATTGGAAAGTGTGTGTAATTCCATAGGCATCTATTCAGTATTCTGTTTGGCGTTTAGAGTGACTAATTAATTCTTAAAGAAGATGTTGATTGCCGACAGAAATCTGCATCATTCTGTAGTTTTATGTAGATAAAGGCATATTTAGGGCTGTTCATTTTCGAACAACTTAGTATTCAATTACTATTCAATTTAGTGCACAATTACTGCATTTTTGCAGTAAATTATTTATAAGTATTAGAGGTTTTACGGACGGGAACAATAAACCCCCGTCCACAAAAAAAAGTGGCATTTGACACTACTAAGCGGCGTAACTTTTCCATTAAAATAGCAACAGAGTCGTATCTGTACTTGCATATTTTTTTCTCTAATATTTGGTTGACAATCAAATATTCGGTATTTTCGGCACAGCCCTAGGTATATTACAACAAAGCAGGCAAAAACTGCCCATTTTATTGTAATGTACCTTAACAGATTTCTCTCAGCAATCAACCTCCTCTTTAATTTGTACTAAAATTCCATTACATTTGAAAACACTGCAAAATATTTTTACCAAAATATGCTGAGTAGAGTCCGGTTTAAACATTAGTCACAGTGGCTGAGATAATTCAAATTGCAGAGTTGTACTCGAGTCCCTGCAAGTCCTTTCACAAGTCCTTTTGCAAGTCCAGTCAGAAGTCCTTTCATAAAGCCGGTCACAAGTAACTGGATGAACAATGACAAACGAATTCCTTTGTCAAAGCTCATTTGAACAGCTTGTGATTGGGATTAGGACTGGAGGGCTTGTGATAGACTTGCGGGGACTTGTGATGGACTCGACTACATCTCTGTCAAATTGAATACCTGATTGAAAGAAGTGCCCAAGTCGGGGGAAAAGCTTAACACGCCTGTGACTTTGCTGATGAGAGTACAATTTACATGATTCGTCAGAATCCATATTCAATGAGTTTAGTCATCGTCGACGCTGACATGTACCTTAATGTTACCCTTCCCGGCCTTCCTGGCCAGGTATCGATCTCTGGCAGACATCACTGTCTCACCAACATTCCTCTTGGCAAACTTACTCCCCCCGGACTCCGCCTCTTTGTTTTCAACCTTCTGCCCGACCTTTGTCTCGGATTCATCATCTCGATCCTCCCGTTTACAAACCTCATCTTCAGACTTCTGGAAATCTTGTTTCTCCGACTTCTGAGATGTGGGATGCTCTTTCTCACTTTCCCGATCCTTATCCCAGTCGCTGGGTCTGCGATCACTTCGATCTCTTTCATCCCTGTGTCTCCTATTTCCGTCGGAATACCTGTCTCTATGTCCATCTGAATGACGGTGTCTGTCACTGTGTTTGTCGCTGTCCCTGCTACTTCTATCATGATGGTGTTTGTCACTGCTTCTGTGCTTTTCTTCAGTCCGCCTTTCTGACCCGACTTTGCTTTGATGATTTCCGTCGCTCCTTTCATCATCATCATCATCATCAGAACGGGCTTGACGCTTTGGCTCATCAATGCCCCTTTTATATGAAGCATAATAAAAGTATGATTCTTTAAAGGTAGTGTACACGATTGGTAATCTTCAAATAATTCTTTTTTACTGAATTATTACGAAATACCGTACTAAACTGTAAGTTAATAGTAGTCTCAATCATAAGTTCATAACAATTCTTGGACCTACCCCCATCTCATCACAAACAACATTGGTACTTTGCCCGAAACCATACTATTTGTCCAAAGTGCTTTTATCTTGCAGAAAGCTTGGCAAAATTTCAACAAGAAATTCTGGGCAACCCTGTGTGTCAACAACAAATTACGGAACTTTTTGAACAGAAGTCTGCCCTCTGTTGGTCAGATTTGGAAAATTCTGACTGATTGAAACATTGCGAGTATAAAGGTGAAAACTTGTTTCCGTGTGTACTTTATGATGCTCAGTCACCAAAACAAAATGCCTCCGCAACTCACAGTTTCTCAGTTTTGACTTGGACTGCATCATCTGACCTCGTGACCTCTGGCTCAGTCTTGTTGGACTCCTCATCGCCAGCTGTCTGGGCGAGGATGTGTTGATAGAAACCACTCATATCCCTCTGTTTAGTCACATCATTGGCAGCTTATGAATGGATGAAAGACGGTTGAAAAAAGGATTAAGAAAAGGTGTCTAAAAGATATTTGTACCCCCACCCCAAAACACAAAGTTTACAATTTATTTCAGTGTGAAATATATTCCGAGTATCTAAAACAAAATCTGAGAGAACAAGGAAAATTTACCCCAAAAAACAGTAGGATTCGAACCTCACACCGCAGGAACACCACACCAGCACTCTACCAACTGAGCTACTGTGCCTTATCTTGGTGGTCTCCCGATATTTTTGTCCATGGGGGGATTTATAGTCAGATTAAACCCACAATACCATATAGCCAGGGTCATTCCCCAACAACCTTGGAAGTGTAAGTGTGGAGATCACTCAATGTGGATATAACTTTGAAACCATTTGCTGTTATTTATTAATAGAGAGAACCAAGTAATTTGAAGGGGAAAAAATGGGTCTTAAACCACACCTGCTGCTATAAACCGTATCTAATATGACATCATGGCAGCCGTATTGTTGGACACACATACAATAATACACGCCAATACTGCCTGTCCCACAATATTGCAGCCTACTGTTGCTATGGCGACAGTAGCCATGGCCCATATGTAATAGGTAAAAAATACCTATTCAAGCAAAAGCCTAATTTAGCCCTCCTACTGTTATAACTATCATAACCTATCCAAAAAAACCCAAGCCCTTCCTCTCCAACAGCTTGTGTGTTTCAACCTGAAACTCGATAGGTTTTGGTAGATAGGGTAGTTGGCTCCCGCATTTTGGCACCAAGAGAGGGAGGGTTAATCAGATGAAATATATTTTAAAGAGTAATGATGAGATACCGTACCTTCCATCTCTGCCTCTCTTCGTTCCCTCTCCTCCTCCTCTGCCATCTCCTGCATCTTCTTCTTGTAGGCTGATGTCACGAAGGCCTCCTTGTCGGCAAACTCCAAGCCCTCTGCCTCCCGTTCTTTCTGGACTTTTCTCTCCTGGCGGCGCTCCTGCTCCCGTTTTCTCTGAGCAGAGGCCTTCAGAAGCTTTTCCATGTATTTGGGCTGCGGGGAAAAATGGCGTCGAGTTTCTGTTATTATGCAAGCCTGCACTGCATCTAGGGCTGCGCATCCGAACCGGGGACCCGAGTACCCGACAACCGCTAATGTCAGGAGCTGTTCCAGATTATGGAATCAAGTACCAACCTAATTAACATATTACTTACTCATTTCTCAGACAATGAAAAAGAAAGTTTTTGAATGTCATTTGTGGGAAATTTTCCAACTGAAAACCAGGGTACATAAAAAAAACAAAAAACAGAATAACGTTAATGCAATTTACACCGTAAAGCTATAGAGCTCACTGTACACACTTGCATCTTGCTGCATTGATGCACCAATGTGGTAGTATTAATGTGCGGACCTTTACGAACAATAATTTCCGAGATTAAATTTCTGGGATTGCCAGGTACCTGGGTAACTGTGCTTTTTTTTTTTTCAATCGGGCACCCGATACCTGTACCACCCATTAATGCATATCCCTAAGAATTGCATCTGCCCTAGCCAGGGATCAGGATCAATTCACAGGGATTTTGAGAAGTGGCATGACCTCATGGTCTAGTCGCTGGACTAATATCTGGGCGATACTACAGATTGTGGGTTCGAGCCCAGACAGGGGGTCATGGTGCTTGTGTCCTTGAGCAAGACACTTTGTAATAATTACATCTCTCAGTCCAGGAGTGAATGGGTATGTATGAGGGCAGTGTTGGGACAGGGTCTGATTACTCCAGTGCAATTCCTTTGAAGCTGGGGCTCTGAACTCCCAAGGGAGCTGAAGTTTCAGGAATGATAGATGGCCCGGTGAGCAGGGGTAATAATAATGTAGTGTTTTGAATGTCATGACTGGTGGTATGTGTGTCCTTTCTATATAATTATGATATTTGTGTTATATGATTAACCCCTTGAAGCCGGTTATTTATAATGAGGCACCGGGGTGCCGGGGCGGCCTTTGCAGCCAAGCGAAACGGACACAAGAGGCTTGTGAGCCAAGCGTAACATACACAATAATCCAACAATGGATTGAAAATGCAGAGAATGACGTGTATAGACGTCATCTGGCAAGGTGGCAATTTGTTTTTGACACCTAAAGACGTCATCCGGCTTTAAAGGGTTAACAAAAAAAATGTTTGCATGTTAATGTTCATTACCTTCAAGAGTCAAATGTTTGTTGGAAGAAGAAAACCGAGAATTTTTCACACCATATGCAGGTAATAACAATTGACATTTTTAGATTTTAGTTTGGAGTTTTCAGTGAACGGATACATTCGGCAAGGTTTATTTCTTTGACGTTATTGTGTGTAATGCAGAAAATTCACTTGTCTTTTGCATCGGAGACTGAAAGTATGTGGTTTATAAACAAGTGTTATACCGAACAAAAATCTGTGGATCCCGCGATGTTCGTTATAGCGGCGTTCCACTGTAACTACATGTACCCACAGTGGTGTGCAAAATTATTCAAACGCTTGACATATCTGAAGAAATTGATATTTAATGCCTTTTTACAATGCCTGGTTGACATTTTTCACCTGTATTAAATAGAAAAGGTAATTGTTGTGTGCATACATGTAGCTCACATTGCCAGTCCTACCATCTTTTTTGTCAAACTTTACTCTAATATTTGGTGTGTCCACCCTTGGCAGCAATCACTGCGGCACAACTCTCGGGCATAGTGTCTATATATTTCCTGAGAGTTTCTACACTAATGCTGTTCCAAGTCTTCTGAAGTTCATTCCAGAGGGTTTCATTTGAATGTACATGTATATTGATTGTCATTTCATCACAAACAACTAAAGTACCTAAAATTTGTCAAGTGTTCGAATAATTTTGCTCACCACTGTATACTGAAAGAATTTACTAATGAAAGCATGACCCAGTTCTCATGCATCCGAGTTTCCTGCCGGTTTATTACAAAAGCACAACCAATGTGTAATTCAAACGGACCACAAACAATGAGTTGTTTAAAATAAAACGGTAATAAGATATTATCAACATTAAAATACTGCTAACATTTTTTTCTCGTAAATTGCAAGTTTCTGATTTCCTACAGATGCACACATTGGAGGCACCAAGCAGAATAATGGCTGTTACGGATCTAATCAACAGCGAGCAACAACAGAGCTCTACCAAACAAAAACTTGTCACTCTGTTATTCTTGAAGTTGTGGTCCCAGCAGTAGAAGCCATCACAACAACCTTGTAAAGCACACATCAGTCTGGGCAAACAAACTTGGCTGTTGTGCAGCCAAAGTTTTAATTTGTGGTTGTCCACGGGCAGCAAGCCAATTTCCTGGCTTCACTCCACACAAAAATTCACATAAATCTGCCCCAAGTAAAAATTCAGTAATACCCCTAACCCTCCAGGGTATTTTGGCTAGAAACCCTGTCAGACGCATCAGATTGCATACTTTGTCACATTGACTTGTGTGCAGAGTGCAGCAAGGTCAAGCTGTCACCACAGATGCACTGTGCTGCATCTGGCAGGGAGGTTAGGGTTATAATACAGTAGAAAGCCACTATAACTAACATCATGTGATCTACAAAACATTTTCACTGTCGTGGTCATTCATTTTCGTGAATAATGGTATGTATTGAATATAATAATATGGGAACCAAAGATGGTGTTCGTTATAGCCAAATGTTCAGTATAGCGGTGTTAGTTATAGTGGTATTCGTTATAGTAAAATCTTACTGTACCAAAGCTTGCACAAAAATAACAACAGCCAAAGATGATTTTAAAAACTGAGTTACATGTATCTCCACATTTTATAGTTCTGAATGGCACAATAAAACAAAGATGTTATTATTTATTTTATATCATCATCCCTCTAAACAGTTTTCTGAACTTTTCTCTCGCACCTACGTGTACAAGCGTGTGCATGTCCAAAGCCAATATCCTCCCATTCCAAAATCCTCCAATGTTTGTTACTGGGGACCACTGCCTGATTCCTGCAAAATCAGATTAGACCTGATGACCTGGATCCTCCGTTTTCCTCCAGAGGCAAAATCCTCTAATACCCTTAATCCTGCAAAATCCTCTAATGCTTCAACTTCCAAAGACCCTCAATCCTCCAAATTCCTCCATCTGGCAAAGAGGATATTGGAGGATTTTGGAAGGTTAGGGTTAAAGATTCATAGATATCAAAATACTATAGGAAGAATGCCAGGATGAACGCATAAGAAATAACCATACGGAGGAATTTTTATGTTTTAGTTACTTATCAAGACTTGGGACGGAACAAAAAATCATCCCTTGTACCCCCACCCACACACACAATGTGTGTAAATACCGGCAATCGCGGACTCCCTATTGTCCCTCTTTTGTTTGTACTTCAACTTTTTCGGAAGGCCTCCCATATGTTTTGTACACAAATTTTAATCGTGGACGTTCAGTCAATCACGGACCCATTGTCTATGCCCTCACCCTTTTGTCCCTAGTCCACGATTGCCGGTATTTACATATTCAAATACCCCTTTGTGGCTAAGAGGCCATCGACAAAACTGAGTATAGCCCATGTGCCCTTTGTTTACATCTAAACCGACCGATATTGAAATACGCCCGGCGATATGTTTTGCATACATTTGGTTAAAGAGTGACATCAAAGGTCACATAATTCAAAGGCGATCTGACCTGCGACGTCACTCCTAAACCAAATTTAATGCATAACACGATGCGTGCGGATACCGCCAAGCACATTTCAATATATAGATGTAAACATGTGACGTCAGAGGACACATCGTCTATTGCTTGTCTCGAGTGTACATGTTCATAACAAACAGCGTATATGTGTGGTATGAATACTGGGTGGTAAAACTAGCTCATCCAACTTGAGTTGCTACAACCTAATCAATAATTTAACTACGAATATTTACACGTACCCCCACTTGGATGGGACAGCAACCATAAGACATACGGAAATCCATGTAATAAAACCATCTTAATTGTAACTTCGAAACCACAAGAGACCAATATTTTTCTCTGAAAGTCTCAGGGAAATACAACGTTAGTCAAGACACTATCTGCCTCCTTTCCATCTTCCTCATCACTGCCTTCCTCCTCCTCCTCATCACTATTGATCATCTCTTCCACATCTTGGCTCTGCTCTTCCTTGATGTCGTACACTGTGAAGAAGCCTCGTCGAAGCAACTGAAGCTCCTGACCAATCCCGGAGAGTAGGAGCAGAAGCTGCTCCTCAAACTTGGACATTTTCCCCTGGCACTGGCAAGTCCTCTTTGGACCGGGGCACGTGGAACTGTCTCCGTCTTCCTCTTGAGCCTTCCGTTTTCTCCCCGGCCCAACCGGACTCCAACCTGACGTCAATTTGGGCAAGCTTCGTCTGGCCGACTTTTTGAATCTCAGTCTGCTCCTTGGTTTGATAAATTCAGAGTCGGACGTTGATGGCTGATCTGACTGTAAGACCCTCTTCATTCGTCTTGCCGCCTTGAACAAATCGACACCAATATCTGCCATCGTTGATGAGGCTGCTTGATGAAAAATATTGCTATTGGATACCGCATTATCATTTTGTGATGCCTGTTGCTCCTCAGAGAAGTCTTCTCTGTGAACCTTAACGGGATAAGGTGGATTACTGCTGGAGCATGATGCTGTCGCTTCTAAAGGTGAGAGTTGGGCAGGATCGCCGTCGGTGGTAATCATCTCATGTCCATCGGTTGCCGGCTCAACATCGTCAACATAATGTTTTGCGTCAACATTCGCACCACTCTGGAAAGGCTGGGGAGGTCTGTTTCGTTTCTCTGTGAGCAAACCATAGATTCGAGCGAATTCACTAAATAAAACGAAGAGCTTCTGGGATCCTCTGAGACTGGGCAGCACAGGATGTCCCTGGGCTTCGTTCTCCTCTGTCTGCCAAACCATGTCGCGATACTCCCGACCCAGATTCTTCAAGAGGTTCTCTACCTTCCTGCCGGACTCCGATATCATCCCACCGACCTCGGAATAGAAACTGCCCACCTTGAAATTGGATTTGGCGTCCACGTACTTGTCGTGGGAAATGAGCAGGATCTTCATAAGCAATTCGATTTTGTCTTGTTTCCAAGAAGCCCTGTGCGATCCAGCCGGTAACAATTCCTGGGGACAGCAACCACAAAGTCAAGAAGATACGAATCAAAATGGTACGTCCGTTCCGCCTTTATTTTGTCTTTGACCTTGGTTGTGCTGCATCAACTGTAACTGGATCAATCCTTGTTTGACATCAAGAAATCAAGGAATTTTCTATATTTTTTTGAATATAATGTATGAACATGTATTTGGGCATAAGCCACTTGTACAGAGCTGAGGGATTTATGTCTGGTTGCTGGTTCACCAAGGCATGCACTGTGTCCGCAAACATTTTTAAAGGATATCGGCTGTTTACTGGCGGCAAGCAATGAAAAAGCCGCATTCCACCCGAAGTGTTCAAAGTAGGGCAGAGAGATATTCATTAACCCTCCTAAAGCTATAACTATCAAAGCCTATCAAAAAATCTACCCACCAACTCTCACAGCTTGTGTGTGTTTCAACCTGTCACTTGATAGGTTTTGATATATAGGGCAGTTGGCTCTACTTTGGCCCTGAGAGAGGGAGGGTTAAACTTAAGATTGAGCTACAAGACTCGGAAAGACCCCCAACGAGATATCTACATGTAAGGAGTAACACTTGCCGCAACAAACTATTTAGAATCTGCCCTGGTTAGATGTTAAGTTACGTTTACGTGTAACCACAGCGACAAAAGCATGATCAACTGTTAACCCCTTGCGTACGTATGACGCCTGTGGGCGCAAAAAAACACCAGTGTCACCAGGCCAGATGACGCCGCTGGCCGCTGTTTGTGCAGTTTCAATCCATTGTTGGATTATTGTTTATGATACGCTTGACTGCACAAACACATTGTAGCGGTTCGATTTGGCTGCCAGAACCGCCGCAACACCCCGACGTCTCCCGTAAAATACCGTGCCCAAGGGGTTAAGTAAGAAGTGCAATTGTTTTATTGTGCAATTGTTTTGCTTGCTTAATATTCAAAAAATGCTTTGTCAAACTGTGCCTGTTTTACCAAAAAAATACAATGGAAGAAACCAGAGCAAACAAAGCACGACTAATCCTTCACAAGTTTTTACATTAAAAATTCTTTGTTTTATTATTGCACAATTTTGAAGAAACCGAGTTCAATCAATTAGTTTTTCTTCACACCATATACAAGCATATAACAGTGTTTAAATACTCACAAATGTACTTGAGATAACCTCCTGTTATCTTACTTGTACTCACGAAATGTGCTTGACTATAACCTGCGAGTTGGACTTTTCATAATTGTATCCAACTTAAGTACTTCAAAAGCAAGTACTAACTACATAAGCAGTCTGTCTAGTTTGGCGTAATTCTTTTAACCATCTCGATTTTGAAATGTTCTTGTAATAAATCGAGATATAAATCAAGGCAATACAAAATATTTGTAGTAAGACTATTGAACTCTTTTGGTGTTGGTGTGGCTCTGAACTGAATTTTCCTTGTTGCATAATTTCCGATATGTCTTGAGATTTTTTACTTGATGATGCGAAGATTCCAACAACGTACCTTGCTATCCTTGGCAGCTTTCTTGGCCTGTGTCTTCTCCAGTTTCTTCTGTTCCAGGGAATCATAGATGCTGTCATACTCATACACGGTCGGGTCTTCCTCTAAAGCTCGCTGGATCTCTAGCTGTGTCTGTTCAATCAGGATTGAAAAAGCAAACCGTTACTTTGTGCATAGTTTCTAAAACTTCATTTCTTGCATAACAGACGTACTCAATTAAAAAATTCTTGAAACAATTCAAGCACTAATTATCTCACCTGTTTTTTTACTTTCTGCTTCTGAGCCTCATACTGCAGAGATTGGTTGACAGCCGAGTGTGCCGATTCCTATATAAACAATTGTAGAAACGTTATTCTTCTGATTAAAAAAAGAAAAAAGAAAGCTGAATAAAATTATGCTATTTTATAGACATTATTTAACAGGGGCAAGAAATGTAATTAAGTCCCATTCCAATATTTTGAAATTTGGTTTACATTTTGTCTGTTCTTTTCCAACTCCCTCATCAACCCCACAAGTTAAAGATGCGATAGAAATGAAATTGAGGATAATTTATTCTTGATTAACCCTAACCCTACACGGCATTTTTGCAATAACCCTGCCAGACGCATCAGATTGCATACTTTGTCACATTGACTTGTGTGGAGAGTGCAGCAAAGTGGAGCTTTCAGCACATATGCACTGTGCTGCGTCTGGCGGGGTTTAGGGTTAAATGAAATATTTAAAAAGATGATAGGCTGTACCTCCTCATCACTCGAGTCTCCGAAGGCAGCCAGTTTAGGCAAGAGGAGTGCCGTCTTCTTGACCTGGCTAGTTATCAACCCATACCTGAATAATAGGGGCAAAAAATGGCCAAAGTTTGAAACAACCCGATACAGTACTACTACTAGACATAAATGCATTCGGCCTTTTCGAGCTTACAGCTTCAGATTCTATACAATTTTCTTGAAAAATAAAAAGTATCTGCTTTTCCTGAGTGGCATTACTTTCTTACCGACACTTGTTCATTTGCCACCCCTTGTCCTAAATCTGCCACCTGCAAATTTCTTTTAACAGCCAATGTAAAGAGTTTTCAAACCAGACAGTAAATGGTTGGTAATGGCTGCTTCCACGCGAAGGCACTTTATTTTAAATGAAAGTGCAAGACAGTTCACTTATTTCCCAGAGAAATCAAGGTATTTTTTTGGGGGGGGGGGGGGGGGGGACGAAAATGTGTTTTTTTGCTTCAGTTCCATGTCTAAGATAATTTTTCCCAATTTCCATACATACAGTACAAACAAATTTCCCTTAAGCCTATTCTTGCAGTCGGCATGACATCACATCTTCCCCTTCGTCTATTAATATATACATGTGCATGTTTTCCCCTTCGTGCTGCATGCATGGCAACCCATTGATCTCTGTACAAATTTTTAAGCAAAGTTCTAATCCTGGATGTCCGACTGCCATGCCAAAATGTTTTTTCTTTTCCGTTTTCTATCTGTCGATCTGTTTTCTATCAATTTATATTTTGTATTTATTTGGCGCCTAACTCATTAACATTATAATATTTTGTTTCAAATTATGAATAATAATTCTAATTCTACAAGCCAATCCGAAATGAAAATGTTGTTTTTCCAAATAGAATTAAATGAAAACGTAAAATATAACTGCGAATGGAAAGTGCGCCCTCTATTGAACGTCAGCAGCACGTAGGCCTACGTACAGTACGTACACGCTGATTGAATATTAAAACGAACAATATGTTCGTAAAAAACACCTTTTACAACGTAAAAATGTGGATTAAAACACTCCTGCGAGGTACCCAATATTAAGAGTGACGCTTAAGTGTTTAAAATGGTAAACTGTAATTCTTCATGAATGCAAAATTCAGTAAAATACTGTCGACAGTTTACTTACTTTTTCCCACCGCTTGACTCCATGTTGCAGTCTGGTGCTCAGGGACTATATTCATTTATTTTTAAAGCATGACGACAGGGAAACAGACTTCATTAATTGAGCTTTTCATTGTGCAAAAGTTTTACAGGGCTAGGGATGCGCCCATAGGACCCAGCGTGTGAAGTGCATTACAATATGTAACAATACCGTTCACTACTTCTCACAAATTAATTAATTAATTTAATGTAGTTATTATTTTTCACTTATTCAAGTTAAAAATTGTCATGTTTGTGCGACAAAATTACTGCATTTTTATATGTACAAACTACAAGCAAGAATACCATTAATTTCTTTCTCATTTTTGCAGACATATTTCCAATCATCTGCCACAATTGCTTCAAGCAAAATGAGGGAGCAATCTTGCATCTCTGTAGTGAGGCTACTCTTATTCTTCATTTGGTGTGTCGTTGGATGCTGTGGACATCAGGGGATTCAGGGGCCAAGCGATGTTCTAAAGAATCAAGATTTGGGTAGGGCCTTTTACTTAGTGGCAAAATTTCAGTTGCACAGACGTAATTGAAACTTGATGCAAGGGCCGGGGAGGGCGATTTTACTTGGGGTGCTCACCAATTTTTTTTTTTTTCAAAAAATTGTTCAAAACTTTTTCAAGAAAGATTGCCCCAAAAAATTCCTGTTGTTGCATTATAATAAATGTATCAGTCATATTGATTTCATTTATGTGATCAAATTATCTTCTATGTTATCTTTTTTCCCTCCTTTCACTTTAATTCCCCCTCAGGTTTGAGTATCGGTGTGATGTCGGGCCTTCTTGTTTTCCTGATTTGCCTGGCAATATTCGTCTACTGGCCAGTGAGAACGACAAACACCCAACGCCCTCCCCCTCTCCTGCAACAGGTTTCCTTGTCGAGCAATTTGAACTGAATCAGCTTGCTGCCTCTTGAAGCTTGAGACACCCAATACTCTCTCTGAAGAAACCTGCCTATAGGGCTGATCTGCAACAAAGCCAAATACTCTGAAGAGTCTGTAGCTGAGGCTAATTGACTGAACTTTGAACTTGAAAAAATAAATCACTGCGCTTTCAGACTCCAATAGACCCAAGACGTAAGGCCAAATAAAACAAAATCCATGTTTAGCGTCCCCGCCCGCTTCCTTTTTTGAAGCCGCCTGCTTTTCTTTTTTTTTTAAATGAAAAAACACGAAAAAAAATTAAGAATATTTGATCTTTTTCGAAAAAAAAAAATCCCAAAACAAAAAGTCGTATTTTTAGACTCTAGCATCACCTTGTGTATGCTGGCGGCCATCTTGAAAAATAGCCCAGCCGGACGTCTTGGAAAATGTGTCGAGCGGCCATTTAAAAAAAAAAAAAAAAAAAAGGGCCTCCTCCTCCTTCCTATTTTTCAAAAAGGCGGGACGCTAAACATGTTTTTTTTTTTATTTGGCCTAATGACGTCACGCTTTGTTTACATGTGCGCTTTCCTATGTCCCTACCTTGTCTGGTGCCCTGACCTGGCTCCCATAGGAAAGCGCACGTGTAAACAAAGCGTGACGTCATTACGTCTTGGGTCTATTGCTCTCACATAGGGTGGAGCTGGAGCATATATATGCCCCGCTTGTAAAGTAAAAGCCTTATGCTCCTAGCCCTACTGTGCCCCTTTGAAATCCTGAGAAATTCTAAGAAAATAATACAGTGTTCCGGAGGTCGCAGGTTCGAATCCAGCAGCGTCAGTAGCCAGGGCTGTCTCCATAGGGGGCGGGGGCTGGTTGTTGCAGTGGTGGGGGGCACGCTCACAGTGTTTTTTCTTTATTATACTATTATTTTCTGTGTTTGCGAAATTTTCAGTGGGGGAGGGGGGGCGACAATTTTTTATGGGGGGAGGAATGTTTCCCCCCCCCCCCCCCAGCTGCCCCTTAGCTACGCCACTGTTCAAATCCCACTCCTGCCAGTTTTCTTCGTTCATTTTGAAGATTTAAAATAATAAGTCACTAGTATTGAAGTGCTTGGTCCATTTTTGGTGACCAAAATTAATTGTTTCAATAGGGGCTTGTCAATTTAATAAATAAACAATCCCCATTTACACATGTTTTTACTTCATCTTAATAATTTACATAATAAAAAATAATTTTAAAAAGTCATCATGCTGCTGACAAGAAATTGGATATTCCTCATATTGAAATAATCATTAGTAGCATCAGGAGTAATGTTGGATTTGTTAGGGTATCAATTCGACAAGTATATGCCCCACTAGTCACAAAGTGAGTCTTATGGCCCTGTGTCAAGAAATTTAAAAAGCTCTGGAAAAGAAGTTCTTGTTCCATTACTTTACGACCGAGATTGTAAATTTGAGAAGAGAATATCAATCATCATCACGTTTTATTTTTCATAACTTTTTTTAAAAGCAAGTGGTGTATATATACAATCTAATTCATATTCAACTGAACAAAGATGTGTAAATAGATTAAGAAAATAACAAAATAATATCAACTGCAACTCCAAAAAACTTGAAGTGGTGCAGAGTAAGAAATGGAAAAAAACAAAGACGTCAGGAACATATCTCATTACTTTGGTAATTTTCTATAATCATCTTGATAGCTTACATAGGTTATAATAATAGGGCCGTTCTGGTTAGACCTTTTATAATTTGTTGTTTTTCTTAATAATCAACATAATAATTTTAAATAGCATGCTGATGCTGATGACAGGATATTGTTTGTTATACATATTGAATTCATTGTAAA
The DNA here is from genome assembly GCA_037893225.1 of Hippasteria phrygiana. Taxonomy (NCBI): domain Eukaryota; kingdom Metazoa; phylum Echinodermata; class Asteroidea; order Valvatida; family Goniasteridae; genus Hippasteria; species Hippasteria phrygiana. The sequence continues at coordinate 268,788 of JAZGUH010000796.1, read as the reverse complement.
GGGCACATTCGTTTATTCATAAATTCAAGAATTTATTTTTAATGTGGTGACTTTACGATGATATAAAACTTTAACATTTTACCTTTTGCTGCTGTGGCAGAAATTAATGTTAAATGTGTATGTTTTTTCTTTTGTGTGTGTCTTTTATGTATACTTGTTCAAACTATGGACTTTTAATAGAGAACAATAGGGTCCACGGTTGGGTAAAGCTCCACGGTTGGGTAAAGCTCCATGGTTGGAAACGTGTACAAAACCAATGAAGAAGGTTCATTGTTCCCAAAAAGTATGAACAGTAGGACAATTGCAGGCTTTTACACACGTGTATATGCGCACAGGTTATCTATTACGTCTGAGGACTTGGGACAATATAGGGGATTACAAAACAACTGACGAGCTTGGCCCAAGTCCTTGGTAGTGTTCATGTACAAACCTTATGGGACTTGTTGAGAAAAAGGTTTAAGTACAAACAATGAGAACAATCGAAGAGAAAAGTTTGAGTACTCGGTAGCACTGGCGGCGGGGACAGAGGGACATTGCCCCCCCCCCCCACTTTTTCCATTTAGGGCAATTGCCCCCACCCCCTCCCCATCACACACATCCTTTTGGCAGTTCCGCAAAAATAAAAACATAGCACTGGCGCTGCCCCCCCCCCCCCCCCTCCCCCTTTCAAAAGTGTTCCGCCACCCAAGTTACTCGGACTAGATCGTGCGATAGACGTCGTGTGTATCAAAACGGGGACAGAGAAATGTCCCCCCGGACGGTAACTCTGTCCTAATTTGTCGACAAAAATGTCAGAAAATGAGTCGCCAAATGAACAGCGCCCTCACGCTTTTATTAATGTCCCTAGGCCCCTAACAATATAAAATAAACGGAACAGATTCATGAAATTTCTCTTTTGTGAAAATGTGGTGGCTCTGAAAAGAGCCGGTTTTGTTGTCTTTGTTTGAAGGTGCTGTCTAACCGCCGAATCCGTAGAGGGTACGGCCCTGGCGTTTCAGAGCGTAGACGACGTCCATGGCAGTGACGGTCTTTCTCTTGGCGTGCTCGCAGTAGGTGACGGCATCACGGATGACGTTCTCGAGGAACACTTTCAGGACTCCACGGGTCTCCTCGTAGATGAGACCAGAGATACGCTTGACACCACCACGGCGGGCCAGACGGCGGATGGCGGGCTTGGTGATCCCCTGGATGTTGTCACGCAAAACCTTGCGGTGACGCTTGGCGCCTCCCTTTCCGAGTCCCTTGCCTCCTTTACCACGTCCAGTCATGTTGATAATTTCTTCTTTCGATGTATGAACCGAATTCGAGAATGCTGATTTTTTTGGGGGCCACAGAACTTTATACATTTAATACGGACGTGATATAAACAATTTCATTGTGCGCGCTAAACGCAGACAGAGGTTCTGGCGGTCCTATTTTCTATTGGTCGGTTTTAATCATGAATATTCAGTATTAAATCTTACAGTTCGTACGATGCATGTAATTTGAACTGAAAAACGTCTTTTAAAATGAAAACTGTCCCCCCATAGGCCCACAAAATCTATTCGTTCACAAAAACTATACTTTCTAAAAAATACTAAGATGATTGCTGTCAATTGGTACGGACATTTTGGCACTAAAGTGTTGTAGTGGATGAACTACATCTTCGGAATTTTGCTCGCTTGAAGGATTACGTAGGGACCAACTTGCTCGCCGATTGGACATTGGTTAATGCATATGCAAATTACCTTTGATTCCAACAACGTTTCTTATGATGAGGGTAGATTGGCGTTGATTTTTCCATTTGATTACAATCTCGGAAACAAATGTATTCGTAAAATGAAAAATAAATGCAAAGTAATAAGTTAGAATAAAATTATAAAATATATTGGCAACTGTTTTCAATAATATTCGTACTTTCATGGTGTAACTTAGTTTTACACTGGATTCCGTGGAGGATCGTGATTCACGGCGGGACTAATCCAAAGCGTTCATTGGTCAATGGAAGAAAATGCATAAACATTAGTACGTCGTTTCACTCAGTTGTAAAGAGAACGTGGTAATTTAATCAAGTTATGTCGTAAACGATGGAATGAATTATCAAACCATCCTCAGGTATTGAAACAATGGGTAAGAATATCGTTCTGCGATCCTCTTTTTGGCTTTAATTGTTTAGTTTAGAGGAGAATTGCACACATTTTTGTACTCGACTTTACGTACAAGAGAACAAGTAAGGATCCAGATGGGTGTTCACTGTAACTAATCAACGTTTACCACAATATTGACCAATCACGCACCGTGTTTCTTTCACACAGGCCAATGATAGTTTTCGTTGTAGCGGACCAATCAAGTTAGCGCCACAATTTGCTATAAATTAGAGCCGCGAAATTTTGAAATTTATCAGACGATTTCTATCGATCAAACAAGCGAACAGTAAAGAAAGATGGCACGAACAAAGCAGACTGCACGTAAATCTACCGGAGGAAAAGCTCCCCGCAAGCAGCTGGCCACCAAGGCAGCCCGCAAGAGCGCCCCAGCCACCGGCGGAGTCAAGAAGCCTCATCGTTACAGGCCCGGTACCGTGGCTCTCCGTGAGATCCGTCGCTACCAGAAGAGCACTGAGCTGCTGATCCGCAAGCTGCCCTTCCAGCGTCTGGTCCGTGAGATCGCCCAAGACTTCAAGACCGAGCTGCGCTTCCAGAGCTCTGCCGTCATGGCCCTGCAAGAGGCCAGCGAAGCCTACCTGGTCGGTCTCTTCGAGGATACCAACCTGTGCGCCATCCACGCCAAGCGTGTGACCATCATGCCCAAGGATATCCAGCTGGCCCGTCGCATCCGTGGCGAGCGTGCTTAAGCAGGCGGCTTCATAAACGTCAAACCAACCGGCTCTTTTCAGAGCCACACAACTTCAAAAAAGAGATTGATTTAATGTCCGTTTTTACCGTCCCATGGCCTAGGCCTATGAAGACTTTTTTAATACCAACGTCCTTCCTCCATCATCTGATCATGTCCATGCTAGAGAAATATATATTTGGGATGGGGGTGGTTATTTTTTGCTAACCTAACACTAGTAACAGCGACTTGTCTTAGGCAAATGGCACTTCCAATTTTCGGCTGTTTTAAGAAATCATTAAAAAAGGTAAAATATAATGTTTCATAATCGTAAGATGGAATTTGCAAACGGGTGACGGGCCTTATGGTTTTTTTTTGGGTTTTTTTTGCACCAACATAATTATTTACGAACGCTACAGCCCTCGGCCCTACTCGCTTTGTTGGGGCGCAGCATGGGGGAGGGAAGGGAATCACTCGGGTGCGGCTTGAACCCAACACCTTTCCTGCCCAGTGCAGCTTACCACTCGACCACCACCGAGCTTGCCAGATTATGTTGGCTGGTTCGAATCCGATTAGCAGCGGCTAATGTAACGTTACATTTTGGAACACGAATCGAGCTTGAAATCAACATGAAACAACCAATGTTCTTACTGTTTAATAAGAGAAATTTATTTATGGCAAACTGACATTCAAAATGTAATTATCACACCAAGAAATAAAAACGCAATTTCCAACTAACGTTACATGTAAGCCTAATGACAAATCAAAAGAATGGACCGGATAAAACAACAAATTAACTTGATAAAATAAAGGGCAGATTCTGCCACAGTTTGTAACTGCCAATAAAACTTTCATTACAAACAGGAAAGAAAAATGCCATTTACAGCGTAATTACATTATCATTTAACAGTTTTTATTTTTAGTACGTGAACGTAAACAGAGTGAGAGTAATGTACATGTAAGTTACATGGGTCATTCCATGCCTCCTACAAAATAGTGTGAAGTAAATTTTAATTACATAGGTCAGGTGTAACAGGGACACCGAAAAATGTCACTTTTGGACCCCAAATTTATGGAATGACCCAAATACAAATACATAGCTGCAGCTGATCTGGCACTACATGTAGTGAACACAGAAAATAGAAATGACAAAATCTGTATTGCTGTTTTAAAAACATGCCTATGCGCAAACTATTTGGTAAAATGTCTGACCAATTTCCCCCTCGACAAGTATGTTGTGTTCCCACCATGCTGCTTGTATAAACGGTAAGAATTTTTCATTTAAACTTATTGCCGTTTCTCTTGGTCACTTAACGCAGCAGTTTATATGAATGAACTAAATTAGTAATTTGGCAACATTCAATGTAGTGTACAAACTACACAATTCAGAGAGCTAGCTACTCCGATTTTCGAGAATTTTAGTTGTCCAAGCGCATTATTTACCACTATGATTAAAAAATGCCAAAATGTATTGTTCTACATGACTACGTACGTGTAGAGAAGTCGCATTTCGTCACCGACACCACAAAGTAACACCGGAGTTGACTTGAGTGTGCGCTATGCGCGCGTATTTTAGAGAATCAAGTAATTTTCGTTTCCACGAACTAACACCCATCTTTATTTCGCCAGTTTGAAGGTTTCTATTACTTTTTTTTGGTAACCCAACAAGAATACAAATGAAGTAAATTCCTGTCAACCCTTTTCAAAGCGTTTTTCTCCGCACTGTATTTCCACAACATGCTTTTTATTTTGTGAAGTCAAAAATCGCACGTCACTGTCCGAAGTGCGCGCGCACACTTGGGTGTTAGTTCGTGAAACCGAAATTATTCATTGAGCGGTTTTCACGAAGTAACACTGGAGTGGACTTGGGTGTTACTTTGTGGTGTCGGTGACGATTTTAAGTACACCAGTGGCCAATTTCACTCGCTGCTTAGTAAATACTACATTTACTGTAGTACTCTTCTATAGACAACTTAGTCAGGGGTGAGATTTGTGGGGATTTTTCCTGATTTCAGGTTTTTTAAAGAATCTCTTGCAATCTGGAATTCCTGAGGTGTTGTCCTAAAGGTGTTTTTACCTGTAAAATTGGATATAGACCAGATATTTTAAGGGGGTGCCTTTAGGCAAATATACAAACTGTATGTTGATCTGGGGTCCTTGTGGATTTTGCATTTTTGGCCAATCTCAACCTTGCTTACTGCTTTGTGACATCAGGACCAGTGTTCTTTAGCAAGCAAAATCAGACGCAAGTAATAACTTTAGAAAATTGAGATTTCCATTCCATAAGAAAAATACATGTACATGTACATGTACAAATACATGTACATGTATAATGTAAGCTTTGTAATAGTGACAAAATTACTCTTCTACAATATTTTGGTTTTCGAATAGAGCCGTAAATTCAGCACTGAGAATGGAAAATAAAACGTAGTTTAAACAATATTTTCGGAAGTACGCCAGACTAAAATGTCAAACTATACACATTTAATGGTCTCAACACAAAAGCAAACCAGGTATTTTGAATTAAGTATGCTTTAAACTACAGTATTTCAACAAAAACAGGAATCGTGATTTTTTGACAAATTTTCATATAAATTGCAATTACTCAAAAGTAGATCATGCGACTTACGTCCGATTTCCCTTGCGGATGAACACTTCAACACGCCACTCATACCTTTATGTCGACACCTCAAATGCTGCAGCTAAAACTTAGAACTAGCAAAATAATCAAATATTTGGCAACAGCTTTTTACAAGTAAAAGATATGTTTACTCAGAGTTTACATAAAAATTCTGAAGCCTTCGAGGCAAGTTGAGTACAGGTACCATGAGTGGTATTGTGCACAGTTAACCCCTCGAGTACGGTTGTTATCGGGAGGTGCCAGGGCGGCCTGTGCAGCCAAGCGAAACGGAAACAATGTGCTTGTGCAGTCAAGCGTAACATACACAATAATCCAACAATGGATTGAAACTGCACAAATAACGGCTGTAGGCGTCATCCGGCCTGGTGGCACTTTTTTTGGTGCCATTTGGCGTCATGAAAAGGTCAACTGTCGTCCGCAGACGTTACTGGATGGGTGACCCAACTTATCTCATTTTTTAAGTTGGCTTCACCAGAACAAACTACAGATGTACAAAATGCAGACGGGACGTTGGTTTGTAGGCCCTGCGTGATTCATGCTGTTCCAAGATTAGTTTGCGAGGGGTGTTGTACAAGGAACCCGAGCCAATATTGCAAAATAAAATGGACTCACCCATATCCAAGTTCTACTCACAAGTAACCTCAGCAGCCCAGATTACATGTGTAACCAAGACTGACGCGCAAGCAGCACCAAAATAATGGTTCATTGATGAGGATTTAGGATTGTCTATTCAAAATTCTGTCGGTGATACTGACAAATTCTAAACTTGCTCTTCAACCCCTGACCTTTTTGTTTGTCCAAGATTTAGAATGTCACATGATATTCCACAGACATTGTGATTGGCTACTGCTCATGAACAGCGATTGGTCAATTCTGTTATCAGGAACAGTACACAACATCAACTGCGTACAAACTTGAAGGTACAGATCCCTCAATTTCCTCTCGGAGACCACGTTTAGAAGAAGCGAGTTGACGACAAAGTATTCCAAACGGGGCAGTTTTAGGTTTGGGCTCAAAACACACGCACACCACTTTTGTATCACCCCCAAAAACCGTGGAGACAGACTCTTTTGCATTGCAAACTGACTTACAAGCGATGTTTTTTTATGACAACCTAACACAGGGTTCGCACAAATCTGAAATTGAAATTTCCTGACTTTTCCAAGACCTTTAGGGACAAAATTGGGGTTTTCAATATACTGGCCAGCCATCACACTGAAAATAAAGGTCTAGGCAGCGTGCATTATCATCAAGATGGCCTTCACCTCCCCTTACAGCCATCGGATCTCCCCACTTTATTATTTGTGTCACCAAATTAGGGCTGTTCATTTTCAAATAATTTAGTATTCGATTATTTGAAATTGGGTTTGACCGAATATTCGTCATCTGCAACTGCATGCCGCACCGGTCGATTTTATGGACGGCCCGATCGACACTTTTACATGCGCCTGTTGTATCAAGATCATTACGGATACGTATAACGTTCTGATAACAAGAGACCAAACTCCAGCTAGTATTTTTTCATGCAGTAATTATTTTGTAAGTGTCAAGGGTTTTACCGAGATGGGAACAAAAACCTCCGTCACCAGAAAGTTAACTTTCTAAAAAATGAGGCATTTGACACTGCTAAGCACTTTAACTTTTCTATTTAAATAGCATCAGAGTCAAATCTGTACGTGCATATATATTGAATTTAAAATATTCGAACCGGCAAAAAGGTATTCGAATATTCGATTGACGATCGAATATTCGGTATATTCGGGACGGCCCTACACCAAACATAAGAGGGACGGGGGAAAGCTTTTCCTTGACTTTTCGTGTGACTTTCCATGATAGCTTTAAATTCCAGTATTTTTCATGACTGTGGGAACCCACGCTTCTTCAAAATGCTAATTTGACGACCGAGTAAGAATAGCCTGAAACCTTGACATGACACCTCATGTTCAATACATACTTGACAAGCTATCTGTTTCGTTCTGCAACTTTTGAGTAAGCTGTCAAACCTGGTTTTTACGAGTATAACGGCACCACGTTCAGACCTACTACGTGTAAAAATAGAGTCTCACGCGCGACCAGCGTGTGTGGAACCACGGTGTGTGGAACCAATTTCCATCGAGACAAGCTGAAAATTGTACCGAGTGCCCACGCCCATACAGCAATTTTTTTATCACTGTGCAATGGGCATGGTGTGCAAAATCTTTTTTGAAGTCCAAATTGCTTAGACTCGAGTCTGTTTCTTTTTCTATTCTACCCTTAACCAGGTATTATCCAACATGACAAAGGTTATCATTCTAAAGACAGGGGGTGTCACGGTAACCCAAACCGGAAATTCGTCATGCGGGACCCCAAACCCTTATGTCGTCGCACTCTTCGTCGCATCCATGTACAGCGATGAAACTCGGCCAACGGTTTTCGCTTTGCGAGTTCCTTCAAACCTTGGCCCACCTTGTGAAGGCGGTGATGTCTTTGACGGGTACGTTCTGCTGGAGGGCTTTGACTCGAAGATTGCGGTCATTGGTCAGCAGTACAACGTCACGGTACAGGCGAATCGGAGCATCTGTGGTTACAAACAAGTTTAAAGCTTCATCAAGTTTGAAGATTTTCAAAGTGAGCAAAGAAAACTGGCAGGAGCGGGATTCGAACCTGCGACCTCCGGAATACCGTACCGGCGCTCTACCAACTGAGCTATCCTGCCCTATGTTGGGGGTCTCCCAAATTGTCAGTATCTTTGTTCGGGTTTGAAGATTATTTGTTTGCAGAGGAGGAGGGTAAATTAAATAGAGTCAAAAATAAAACAAATACAAAGGGGTGGCATCTCAATTTTTGTAGATATTCTTCCATCTTCCATACGGAAGGGCAAATACAATGTACTGCTTAAATGAATTTCACAGTGCAATAACACCGAGGTGTAATGATGTCACACTCGTATGGTTCGTTGTTTACATGAGAGCCAGTTGGGGACGGACGTATCAATATCACCACAGCCATGCACTTTTTGGAGATACACGTTAACATCGTGTGACGTCATTGGGTCTCGTGACTTAATATATGAATCTGCATGGGGAACTGAGCTGGTCTCACTAACGGTGGAAGTTACCCCGCCTGGGTCTATAGGTCTGAAAATCGGGGATAATTTCTCTGGAATCTGTTGAAAGATTATCCTCTATTTAGATCTGGGCCCAGGAAAACCGTAAGGGTGGTAGGGCTGGCAACCTAAAATGTCACCAACCCCACCACCTCTGATCGTAACCCTTTACCTAGAGTGGCTTTTAGCCTTGTATTGGGCGATTTCAGAAAATATTGCTTAGGAAACTGATGTGCTAAGCAGAAATATGCTGAGAACCAGTCACAAGTAATACACATAACACAGCATTTTGGCTGGTAACCCGTTTTTTGCTAAGCAAGTCTTTTCTATGATTAGCACAATTTTGTGCTCAAACACTTCCACGAAGTTGGCCCCAAATCAGACACACACCTTTACTTGTTGGCATAAAATCCCTGGCTCGATCCTCAATGTAATGCAGACAGCACTTCAGAATAAGATCATCGTTGCATCCCTGACAAATACGAAATTCCAATGTTAGTCTTTCACTGATCCACTCGGATATTTCAAGAATATTTAAGAGCTAAAAGCAATGCAAAATAACGACAGCATACAGCTGATGTTCCTAGCTTCGATTCGCTAGGTTCCTTTTAAAAAATACATCATTAGCTTCCCCCGACAGGATTACAGATTAAAGTTGTGCTAAAAAAGTTAAAGCTGTCATATTTTCCCCCTTGAAATTCCCCCGTAGAAACATTGGTGCACCCCTGGTTTGACCGTTGCAATCTAGACCCTAGTTACATCACTGCAACGAATACAAAGCCTCTGAAAAAGGGCTTTTTTCACTGAGCACTGTAACGATTTTCAATCACACCTCAATCCCAGCCCAAAAAAAGAAAAGTGTGTTTTTTTAACGATATTTTACAGTCAAGCGTGCTAACAGCTAACAAATCAACCCACCTTAAAATCGACTTCCTCGCTACGATAAGCTATCGTATCCATGACGGTGCCCTTGCTCGTTAACGCTCTGAGATACTTGTTCCTCTGCTCAAATTTCTCCTCCAGACATCTGATGGATAGCACCGCCCCTTCCTGGACTCGACGACCTTGGCTTGGATCATCGTACGAATCATCCCGGCTGCCTTTAGCGAGACCATCCAACTCATTAATGACTGCGGGGGAAAAAATTAAATCTGGCATTTTCAGAAGACGCTCAATTTTTTAAACTAGCTCATTTCAAACTGAACATAAACGTTCAGTCTTTTTGCTTTTGTTCTTAAAAGTACGAACCCTCCTACTATTTAAAAGGTCAAAATCAGTCAAAATTTCCTTCCACCTCCCCTGCTATACTTTTACACAGACATGATCAGATTACATGTGGTTTTGTACTATGGCAGGAGGGTCAAAAACAATCACCTTGACTGATTTTGACCCATACAACAACATGGCTCAGAATGTATGTTTGCATAGGAGGGTTAATTAATTGTACCAGCTGTTATTTTCAAGTCTTCCAGGTCCATTAAATAATTAGTGATTAAGCCCAGGTGCAAATGGAAGTTCTGCATAAATGATACGATTTCCAGTTTCACAAAGTAACATATCTGTGTGTGAAACACAGCCACTACAGCTGTTAAAACAATGCTACAGAAAGACCGTACTAACTTTAACAATGACTTTTTAAACAAACCTGATGGTAGATAAACGAGTTTGAAATAGATGCTCAGTTTCCTGGTTAACTAAATGCACAATTCTCCGTGGTCTATGGAAATTCTGACTGAAAATGTTACAGCCCCTAGCCTTGACTGGAGACGTAACTTACCAACGAGTGGCACGACCAATTTGTACTTCCTACAAGCCAGTAAGGCCTGAATCTCAGTCAGGTGATCAATGAAGCAGTTGGTATCCGTCACCAGATACAGCGGTCGGATCTCCACCTCGAGACCTCGCTGTTGACGATGGCTCTCCATAGTAGCCTAGTGGCCAAAAAAAAAAATCAAGCAGGTGAAGAAAAGCTCAATCATCCCCAATTTTTACAGAATGGTGTGCACACAAACGTGTATCGACCTCCAAACGCGGAAGTCCTATTGTTCAATCTTTCGTTTGTACTTTTTCGGAAGACTCCCATAGGTTTTGTACACGATCTCAATCGCGGACGTATTCTGGGAATCGCGGACGATATTGTGCCCTTTGTTATACGTCCACGTTTGTTTGGGAGAACAAACGCTATAGCTTTGGTATTGATCCAAAACTAAATTGATTAGTTTCAATTTGAAAGCTGACCATTTATACAGATCATACCAGTTCCAATCCTGAGAAATATTTCCGTCTGAAATGCCGTCATCTTCAAGAAAGTTATATCCCAAACTACCATGGCTTACTTTGATTTCAATAATCCAAATAAGTCCATACGAACGTGCACAATATCGCTGTTGAAAGAGAACGGTTTTTCACTATTTTCTCACGACTCTGTTGACGGATTGAGCTCCAACTTTCACAGGTTTGTTATTTCAAGTATATGCTGAATCCAACAAATGAAAAGATTATTACAAAGATATCTTTTAAACGGAATTCCAAAGCTAAGTTTGTGATAAACTAAATGTTGATAGCGCTGATTGTCGAGACTCATAGATGAGGGCGTTGATTTTTTTTTACCTGTATCTGAGCCTGTTTCTGTTGCTGTTCGTGCAGACGCCTTTCAAGGATTTCCTTCTTCTGTCTCAGCCCGCTGATGCCTCCCGTTTCGTCCGTTTCCTTCCCAGAATTCTCATCTTCATCCTCGTAATACTCCTCTTCAATGATGACATCATCATCGTCCTGTGGAGGAAAAGCAGGCTAAATCGAGCACGTTTGTCTACTTTCTGTGCACTGAATTGAAGAAGTATAGCCCAAAGCCGACGTGTGATTTTTTCTTTTAATAAGCTGATCCAAAAACTGTATGTTTTAGTGAGCTTCTGACTATAAGTGGAAACAACATTTTTTTCCTTTCCTTTTAGTCTTTTACAAATTCCCTGTTGTAAAGGCAGGTTTAAACTGCTTAATTCTATTACATGCGTCAAGAAATACATCAAAACAATTTTTTAACTTCTGTAACCTGACAAATGAAATAAACAAAACAGAAAATAACTACTGGATTTTGTAAACATCCTTAAAGCTTCGAGAGAATGATAATACCTTGTGAACTTTGTCCTTTTCTTTGAGGTGTTTGACTAAAAATTTGAAGATTTTTTCTTATAAAAGTGAAATCAGGAGGAAAAAAATCTTGATTTTAATAGGCTTGGCTCTGTTGCCCTAGTCATGCTAATTTCATAATGTGCCTTTAAAAAAAGTTACGGACCTGTTGCTTCAAGAACAAAATCCCTCACCCACTGTTTAAATTCCTGGGAATAAACGTCCACAATTACCTGGTCAGGTGCATGTTCAGCATTCTCCTTGGAGATTAGCTCGGGTGCAACGGACACGTAGCAATTCTTGGACACGTCATAGGCCAGTAGTGGTGTCTCTTGTCCACAGGCGTACTCCCCGAACAACAGCAGGGACATGATGCGTACGCAGTCCATTGCCTCCATCTACAAACAGCAAATTTCATTCACAGAGAACGTTACCGCTACATCGGTCTTGCATGGGGGGCTTATATCACGGCGCTTGACCCTTTATGCTAATGGTCTGTATTTCTGTGGTAACTGACCTAGGGAGATCGTCAACGTAGGGCGAGATAGCTTGGTTGGTAGAGTGCCGGTACGGTATTCCGGAGGTCGCAGGTTCAAATCCTGCTCCTGCCAGTTTTCTTTGTTCACTTTGAAAATTCATTCAAATGACCTAGTTTGTTTGACGTAACTGAGCTAGAAAAGAAATTGAGCCAACCCCAAAAGCACGAACAAAATCGCTTCAAAACTGATTTAGTGAAATCTGAAGTACAGTGCTCAAAAAGTATTGAAAATTACTTTTCCAGGTTGTTTTATCAGAAACATCGACTACGTTGCAAGACACACAAGTGATTTGGTAATCTTGCTCCTACCTTGTCGGTGTCATTAGGCACATAGACTGGCTGGAGAGGTAGAGCCAACAGGGGCACAAACCCAGACAGCTGAACGTCCTCAGGTAGTAAGATCTCCTGGCATTCTGAAAGATATCAAGACATAAAGAGGCTGGTAAACTTAATTGTTTGTTAAACCCTTGTGTCTGGCTGTTATTAATGGGGTGCTGGTACACCAAGTACAGGCTGTGTAGCCAAGCGTAAATGCAAACAATAGGCACCACACTGAATAGAGTCGTCCTATTCATTACACTTGGAGCTCCCCTTTCGTGTGAATGAAAGCTTTGTTTGAAAAAGCTCCATCTATTCATTACACTCCCATTCAAGAACAATATAGATGAAACATGAATGGATTGAGTATGCACAGAAATGCGCATATAGATGACAACTGGACAGGTGGTTTTTTCTTTTCTTCAAACCACAGCTATGGCCGCCGTCCGTATCCAAGAGGTTAAAAAGTTCAATTTTCGAAGAAAACAATTATTTAGCTGTCTGACCAACTCTGTGCGACATACTCAAAATACACGCCCACATCCCACGTAGTTTGAGTATACATCTACACAGCCAAGGATATCCCAAGTTTCAGAATTACAGGGGTGTGGCATGATATAGGAAATCCTAGGTACAGGACTCAATTACCCTGAATACAGAGTACCGAAGTGATGACGTCAATGCAATGTTTGGAACCAGAATACTTTTGTTATTTTGTGTCAATGTGTTTGCATGACTGGCTGTTAACAAAGGAACAGTCGAAATCTCCATTTGTTTAGAGCCAACTGACGTCAGACTTCGGTACTCTTTAACTTGAAAGTGGACTCTCACTCACCATTTTCGTCGGTTTTCTTGACAAACTGGACCACTTTCAAATCAATCTGCTTCAGTGTGTTCAGAAATTCTGCTATCGAGGACCACACATCGACAGACGCACTGCACGACAAATACACAGATGCATTTAAACAAGAAACTCATGGCAAACTGCTCACTGCAACCTCTATCCGACACAACCCGGCCGACACACTTTATGCCCGACAGGAAAAACGAGACTCACTACAGTTAGCCTTCGCCAGAAATCATCATTATCATAACGAAGCTATTTTGAAAAAGCATTACAAGTTTTCAAGGAAATAATGGGATAGTAAAACAGCTTACAAATGTGAATTTTGACGATCACGTAGACGAAGATAAATACAGTGGAACGCCGCTATAACGAACATTTGGCTATACTGAACACCATCCTTGGCTCCCAAATTTTGTGTACAAAACTTACCGAACATTGTTGTTGAAAAAAAGGCAACGGATTAAAAAAATGTACCGGGTATTTGGGCTGTTTGTAATTCCCAAACGGCCGCAGCTTTATGTTGAAGAGTGACAGGCGGCTATTATTTCCCCAAGGAATAGAAGAGAAAAGTCAACTGTTGCTTTAGAATTCGGTAAGCTTAGAAAGTATGAACATGTAATTACATGATTCAATGGCGGCACATGTTCAATTACAATCAAAAGAGGGCGCACTTCAAATATGACACAAGAGGGCGCTATTTAAAAGAACGGACGCCATGTTGATGTCGGCGGACTGGCGGCTGGAAATCGCTATACCGAACGATCGCTATACCGAACAAAATCTGTAGATCCCGCGATGTTCGACGTAAACGTAAATGTAAATGTAAACGTAAACGTAAATGTAATGTAAATGAAGCAAGACAAAATTTGATACCTGTATGGTTTATCAGTGCAGCTCGGTGGCGGGTTCCACAGCCGAGGGTGACACATCAGCCAATCAGCATACACCTTGACGCCAGGCAAGAGTTCCAGTAGATCCTCGCTCAACAACACGCGACCTCTGGTGTCTGATTTCAAATGCTCTGGGAAAACAATCAATAAAAACAAAAAATTGAAACTGAACAAAGACAACTGGCAGGAGCGGGATTTGAACCCGCGACCTCCGGAATACCGTACCGGTGCTGTACCAACTCAGCTCTCTTCTCGTATTCTTGCAGTCACCCAAATTGTCAGTGTCTCTGTTTGGGGGGTGCTAGTCAGAAGTCATAAACTCATAATGCCATATTGCAAGGGATCATGCCATAACTTTACGATATAACCTGGGAAGTGACACAATGTCAAAGGAGAAAGAAGGGGCAAGGGTGGGGAAGTAAGGGTTCCAAGAGAGGGAAAAATCCCCCCCCCTTTTTGTAAGATTTTTTTGTAAGACCCACCTGTTAGTAGCTGGTTGCACCTGTTGACCAGAAGACCAAACATGTCCAGTCCCAGCTGCATGGACTGTTCCTGAACCATAGAACGCATGTTTTCTTGCGGTGATTGGTCTATGATAAATAAGTATTTACGCAAAGGAATTAGGAAGCTTGCTGAGATATAAAACAAAATCCAAGACAAAGCCACCAAAAGTAAAACTTGCTAACATTTTATCTCTGAAATCTGTGCTGGCTGCAAAATTTGGGTCGTTGGTTTCCAGGGCAATCTAAAATCCACCCAGGCATCGGGCGCGATGGTCAAGGTTTTAGGCTTATTCCGAACACTGTGCTAATGAAATGTCAAACTGAATTATCGTGTGGCTCCTGCACACGGCCTGACAGGATTTGATGTGCTTTAGCAACTCCAATGCTGCAAGAAGTTCAAGATCACTTTTCATCACATTTACGTGAATGTTTCGGTACCAGACTAGTCTGGCAACAGACTCTTTAGTATGCTTTTACCCCCACTGCAATGTGAATAATAGATCGATCGGACGTTGGTCAAACTTCTCAGTATTTTTTTGGTCATCAATTTGCAATAGTTAAAACAAATGGTGACAATTGAAAGTTCTCATTTTCCTTCGCGCGACGCCATAACTGTTCCAACTCTCCCCAGTCAGAGAACAAAATAATTTCACAGAACAGAATGTCGCACATATTGAAGCTTCTATATGGTGTGCCTGGACGTATGTATTCCTGCCAGATGTCACTGAATTTTGAAGTCAAAGCTCTATCAGCAGAAATCTGCGTGGTCTCAATTGATCACATTCTTGTACAATCTTCATCCTTTTGTAATGGTTACCTTCAGTCTCTGTGTTGTGTGCAGCAAACATGTTGATTGCCATGGCTTGTATGAGTCTGGTACTGGTGAGTGGAGTGGGGGTGTGAGTTAGTAAGACGCTGAACTCCTTCAGAAGCCTGTCCGTGATGAAGTCAAAATGCTCCATGCTGTTGGAACGAGGACAAAACCAACGGGAGACTGATGACCAGATATGACGTACTTATACTCGTACTTGACTCTTACTAGAATACATTGTTCAGTCAATTATTATATACCAAGCCTTTAATTACTCTTCTGGATGTGAACATATGTGACCCGCTCTGGAAAAAGGTATATTATGTCGCAAAATATGAAGAATGAGTATGTTTGGAAAGCCCGCAATGTCAGCTTTCATTTGGTACATGACAGAGCTCCAAAGCCCTTTCCGTTCTGGAGATATTGCGTTTTTGCATATTAATTAGTTTGGAGTTCAAATTGCACAACAGAGAAAACAGGCTTCGAAATAGCTAGTTCTAATACAATACAATGCAATGGAACAATGCACTCTAAAAATGTTGTTTTTTTCACTTTATTCACTGAAATCAACATTGTTGTGCACCAAACGTGAAACTTTAGATATTTAAGATGTCATTAAAGACAAAAAACAAAAAAATTAATTTTGACCCAAAAAATTTACCCTCTCAACGTTGAAAGGGCCATTACACATAAATGCATAGCGCGACTTATATCACCTTTTTCTGGAGCGGGTCACATATAGAAGCCAAATCAAAATGTATGAATGTATAGCGCATGTGCAGAAAGCCAATCACTGACTACTATGGGATAAACACAATTCAATTTTGTGCACAACTAAAAATGGTTATCAAATTGGGAATTCTAAATTTTCATGCAATTTTCCCACAATAAAACAAAAAAATATAAGATTAGTAAATACTGAGTGAGAACCCTGATCTGTCTGATTACCCTCCCCCCCCCCCCCCCCCCCCCCGAGTTTTTAAACAATATTTTTCTGGTAACCTACGTAATAACGTTAGACTCTTCTGTCCTCAATCCTGTAAAATCTACCAAACCTCAGAAGGATCTGGTACGGGTACTGCTGGGTTTTTTAATCTTAGAAATTCTATGGGACATCCATGACGGCGAAATACTGACCCAATCTTTGTGAAGAGCTTTCCGTGAACATTCAGCAGGCTCAACACAAACTTCTTGTTGATCTGACAAGGCAAAAACAACAGAAAGTATTTTTTAAAGTGAATTATTTTTCATCGAAACAAAAACATAACTTAACAATGACCATGACCAACATATGCAACTTGTCAGCCATTACAACAAAAAACAAGATAAAACTGACTTCATGACATTATTGATGTCAGATGGCATTTAATAACGAACAGTAAATGCTTGGCTTAGCATTTAAAAAAAAAAAAATTCATTGAGAATTTGGAAGCATTTGATTTGCATTGCGTTGCTGAAAAATGTATAAGAAAACTGCCTTTTCTACCAAAAGATTGGGTTCAAAATTGAAAAAAATTGGGTCATTGGAAAGAAAGGAAGACTGTTTCAGGTTGCAAAGGTCATTTTTAGAATGATTAACCCTAACCCCCTAGACCCTTTTTGCTAGGAACCATCCTCAATCCTCAAAAATCCTCCGATTACCCTCCCCAAAAATATGCATTCATCCTCAATCCTCCAAAATCCTCATGTGCTTTAAACACCGTTCATCCTCAATCCTCCAAAATCCTCTTTTTTAAAATACCATTCATCCTCAATCCTCCAAAATCCTCCTTGCTTGAAACACCATTTATCCTCAATCCTCCAAAATCCTCTTTTTTTAAATACCATTCATCCTCAATCCTCCAAAATCCTCCAAAACTGCAAGGAGGATTTTGGAGGATTGAGGTGGGTTAAGGTTTAATAAAAACAATTTAAGGACCAAAAAAATCTCACCAAAAATCCTGAAATCAGGAAAAATCCAGAGAAATCTCACCCCCTTTTAGTAAAAAGCCAAAATATCAATTGAGGTATATCACTTGTATCTGGTTCGCAGGAGATTTTTACTTAGCGAGATATTAGCAATATCTTGCAAAATATCAATTGAGGTATATCACTTGTGTCTGGTTCTCAGGAGATTTTTACTTAGTGAGATATTAGCAATATCTTGCAAAATATCAATCGAGTTATATCACTTGTGTCTGGTTCTCAGGAGATTTTTACTCCGTGAGATATTAGCAATATCTTGAAAAATATCAATCGAGTTATATCACTTGTGTCTGGTTCTCAGGAGATTTACTTGGTGAGATATTAGCAATATCTTGCAAAATATCAATTGAGGTATATCACTTGTGTCTGGTTTCCAGGAGATTTTTACTTAGCGAGATATTAGCAAAATCTTGCAAAATATCAATTGAGGTATATCACTTGTGTCTGGTTCCCAGGAGATTTTTACTTAGCGAGATATTAGCAATATCTTGCAAAATATCAATTGAGGTATATCACTTGTGTCTGGTTCCCAGGAGATTTTTACTTAGCGAGATATTAGCAATATCTTGCAAAATATCAATCGAGGTAGATCACTTGTGTCTGGTTCTTAGATTTTTACCAAGTAAGATATTGGCTATATCTTGTGCTCGGCGGCTCCGAGAAGTTGCCTCCGGTTCGACACCGTTACCACGGTGATCAAGCGCCTTACCTCAACGGGAGATATCCTCCTCAAGACAGCATCCTCTTTGTCCTCGTCGCCGTCCTCCGGCAGCTCCGATCCATCATGGCTGCTCCCATCGCTAGCAATCCATATCTCTCTTCTAGTGGCTTGCCCGTCGTCCTTATCCCCTTGCCTACCTCGCCTGCCTCCTCTCTCCTTGACCCTGCGTCGTCTCTCATCCTCCTTGGCCTTCTCTCTCTCTCGTTTAGCTTGGATTTCAGCCGCTTCCTTATGCTCCACCTACAAAATTGAGAATCAGCATCTGATGAAAATTCACGTTTGTCGGTAATGGCATCGTCATTCAACCCCTTGTGTATGGCTGTTATTGATGGGGGCCTGGTATGCCAAGACGGGCTTGTGCAGCCAAGCGTGATGCAAACAATAGGCAAACAATGGATTGAGTATGTGCAGGAATGCGCATATAGACAACCAGCCAGGTGGTCTTTTTCAAACCGCGGCTATGGCTCCGTATTCAAGAGGGTAAAAAGGTGACCAAACTATTTTTGTTTGGATTAAAACATTGAATGAATTACCAAACCCACTTTCCTTGATCTAGGACCAGTGCAGTTTTCCGGAGGTTGCTGGTTAAAATCCTACTAAAATCCCATTTTGTGGAAGTGCCGTGGCCTTGTGGTTTGGAGCAATTAATTCGTGGTGTGCAGGTAATTAAGTTGTGGGTTCAAGCCCAGTCCTGGGCTATAGCACTTCTATGCTTAATATGGGTAGAGGCATTATTAATGCCTTGCAGTGGACTAGTTACCCATCCTGACCCTATTCTTACTGTGAAGAGATAAGATTATCTTGTCTTGTTTCAGTATGAGCGAATGGTTCTTCCACACTTTCCTCGAGTGGCCTTTGGCCTTGTGATGGGTGATTTGCATTAAAAAAGAAATTCTAAACCATTTTTGAAATTGTATTTGTAAATGTAGCCATTTCCATACCTTCCTCCTGACTTCTTCAAACAGAGACATAAGGCTCTCCCTGGCTGTAAGGAAGGGATTACTGGCTGCCAGGCTACGCATATAGTAGTACACTGCATCCAGTTTCCTCCGCTAAAAAAACACAAAATAATCACCCGAAAAGAAAACATTTCATTCCATTCTTTCTCGTAAAGGATGACTGTGACCCTTCAGTGTACAAAACTGATTTAAAAACCTATGAAAAATCTGACTTGAAGGCGATAAAGAACAAACGAGTATTTGGAGTATGATAACACAAAGTGTGAAATTCTAGAATGGAAATATTTAAGGGCTAATAGTTTGAGAAGGTATTGAACATCAAGAGATTTGAGATTTTCCGAAAAACTTTTTGAAAAAAAAAGGATGAAAATTTCGGTTTCTATTTTAGTCTTCAGTGATGTAGTCGAGACCAGAAACAAGACCATTCACAAGACCAGCTTGTTACAGGCACAAGTAACAGGCATAAACCATGACAGAGGAATGCTTTTATTACAGTTCATTTGAATAGCTTGAGACTTGAATTCAGACTGAAAGTCTTGTGATGGTCTTGTGTTGGTCTTGCAGGATCTTGTGATGGTCTCGACTACATCACTGGTAGCCTTTGATGATGATTCTCCTCGGATTGAAATGTCGGGCCCTTCTAACTTTTCTCACTTTTTTATTTTATTATTATTATTATTATTATTATTATTATTATTATTGGGTTTTTTTTTTGGTGGTTATCAACTGCATCTTTCTGTAGAAACTCATAATATATTACATGTATCGACTTGAACAAACAAATTATTTTAATAAAACCGAACTGCAGTTTTGTTTCTGTATCAAGAAGTATACGCGGCAACCTACAGGAGGTAATTGTTAGTTTAGATCTAGGATTTACTCACAGTATACAGAGCAAGGATGGCAAGTTGGTTGTAAGGTCTTCCATTTCTTGGAGCTAGATGTTGAGCTTTCAAGTACCAACTAAAAAAAAAGAAGCAAGAAGGTTATCGTCAGCGGAGCTATCCAGTCTTTTGTTAAAGGTAGTGTACACTGAATTATTACGAAATACCCGACTAGACTATAAGTTAATAGCAGTCTCAATCATCCTGTGAAATGATGGCACCTGGTGTGCTGTCATTTTTAAGAAAAGTTTAAATTTATATAGTTTTCTAAAGATTGTTCGGCTGAACAATCGTTGGAAAAAATAACGGATACTGCCCTCTATTGACCGAATGTAGTTAGTCCACATCGTGTCTAAAATGGGTTAACAATCCGAAAACGGGCACAAGGTTGCAATTATATGTGTCGTATGCGTAGTGTATCGAAGCGACGCTTTGTAACCAGTGCATGCAGTGGATCTTGGACGTTCGCTGCACGACGTACGTACCAATTGAAAACGATCCCATTTACAGATATGGGCTTATTTTACAAGAGCGTGCTATAACTAATCCAGTGAGCTTACTGCCCAACGGTTGAAAACGAATGCCGTTTTTCTCTCGACATCCAAGAACGCAAAACTTTGAACAGGTCAGTGGAACGATATTTTCTATAAAATACTAAGGCCCAAATCCGCCCATTTCTGAAAATTGCAAAAATGACCAATTATGTACACTACCTTTAATTTAAGTAACTGTAATTAAGAAATTTCATGGATACCACCAAGACTATGTCTTGGTATTTTTTTGAGATATACAGAGTCCGTAGCTGTTTACCTCCTGGCTTTTCCGTAGTTGTTAGTATCGTTTGTAAGCTCCTTGTATCGAGCGATATCTCCAAGTGCTATCAAACATCTCTGGGCACTAAGCAGAGCAAGCTTGATCTGGTAATGAAAGTAAAAAATAAAAAAAATAAAAAATTAAAAGTGAACAAAGAAAGCTGGCAGGAGTGGGATTCGAACCTGCGACCTCCGGAATACCGTACCGGTGCTCTACCAACTGAGGTATCTTGCCCTATGTTGGCGGTCTCCCAAATTGTCAGTATCTTTGTTCCGGTGGGCGCTAGTCAGAAGTCATAAACCCATATTCGAATCTGTGCACTTAACTAAACAAGGTTTCCTTGAGGATGCAAAAACTGTCCGCCAAAAACCCAGCCACATTTTCCATGTGTAGATAGTGATATTGAAGTCTACCAATTTGATTTAAAACCCGCAATATATTGACTGGAGCATTTTAAAAAGAATTTGTAACAAAATAAATAAATCAAAATCTATTTTCAAAATACCATTATATCATTTTTAATGACATTAAAAGAACATTTTCCATTCTGATTTTTATGAGCAAAGCAGAGACCATGTTTTGAGTGAGAAGAATGAGTTCTGAGGATATCTGAATCAGATTTAGTTTAGGCTTACCGTTCTCCTAGGCTCTTCGTGTAGAGGATCCAGCCCTGTACGAGTCTCCAACCTAAAGCTGTAGGCCGACTGCAGCTTCTCCAACATTGCAACATAGAAATCATTGCCCTGGGTTGAGACAAAACAAATTGAAAGATCAGAGAATTGGCTAGTTAACCCTAACCACCCCAAATCTGCCAAAATCCATTACTTTACATGGAGCTATGATGCCCCAATTTGTCTAAGTACAAAAAAATGTGCCATAGGTTTACTGCACAGTGTTGGATTTTGACAGCTTCAAAACACAAGTGCCACAAGGGTTATGATTAACCCTAACCCTCCTCAATCCTCCAAAATCCTCATGGTGGTTTTGGAGGATTTTGGAGGATTGAGGAGGAATGGTGATTGAAGCACCGGAGGATTTTGGAGGATTGAGGAGGAATGGTGATTGAAGCACGGAGGATTTTGGAGGATTGAGGATGAATGGTGATTGAAGCACAGGAGGATTTTGGAGGATTGAGGATGGTTCCTAGCAATAAGGGCCTAGGGGGTTAGGGTTAATGGAGGAAAAATCAATCAAAACAGTTTAGTGTAGTCTTCCATGTGGACAGTTTGTTATGTTGAGGTAAATATATCTCTCATATAGGTATTTTCAGTCAAAAATATAACCCTGGGTGTGGGATCAATGTCACAGAGCTGCTGAGCGCAGACAAATTCTGCTAAATAGCCAAACTTGGTTACCAGCCAAAATGTGGTGAGATGTCTATTACATGTATATCTGACTGGTTCTCAGACAAATTTTGCTCAGCAGATAAATTCACTTAGCAAGATTGTGGAGCAAAGAATTTTCTGGTAAATCCGAAAAGCAAATGGAACCACTCTCGTCTTGAAAAAAGAATTCAGCTTTGGAAGCACACTAAAGCTTAATTATATCTGGTGAAAAAAAATGTTATTTCTTTACAAAAATTTCTATCTCTGAACAGCTTTTATAGTTTTTTGTTTCAGAAAATCATGCAGTGAAAAGATTGACAAATTATTTTTAGGCCATTTTCATTTGATATGAACTACACGGCACGCAATATAAAAGTCAAATAGATTTGTCAACACTCTAGGCAAAATCAGGATTTTCTCAAAGGAAAATTGAGTGTTTAAATGTGGTGATAAGATTGTGGTGAAAATGTGGTGATAAGATTGTCTAAACGTACATGATTGAGTAGCTGCTCCAGGTGTGTCTTGTAAATTCCCTGTTCCTCCGTATCCTGTCGCCTCAAGGCCTCGATCAGCTGATAATAAGCCGTCTTCCACAGTAGTTGCTCCACGTTGTGCTTATTGCACGTCTCAAGGTCAGTCAAAATAACCTGCTCGTACATCCGCTCCAGGTCTTGGCTGAATATTTGAAAAGGAAAAAAGTTTCAATCAAAGTTGCGGCAGAGATGACAATAAGCACTTTCACGGTAATATGCGCCATCTTGTTGACTGGGCAAAAAGAACAAGCGTTGCTAGACGCGAGCGCATTTTGGAATGAACGCATGATGACTTGGAAGCGCCAAAGTTTTCGATTGATGATGCGTACACAGCAACGCGTGTAAATTTGCTCCGTAAGCAAGATGGCGCATATTACCGTGAAAGTGCTTATTCATGGATGTATTCAGTTAGCATGCCAAATATAGTTTATTCATGAATATGCAGTTCCTGACTTGGCTTGGGTGCAGGCTTGTATAAAATTGGCGGGAGTGTTCATCTAAAAAAAAGCAGAACTCATCTCCCAATATTTTCTGTTAAAAGCAACCCTGAAAAAAAAATGCTTGTTTCGAATGAACAAATTTGGAATTTTGGCAGAAAAAATAGCACAAAAACAACTACAGTGTACTTTGGTGAAGCACAAAAAAGCCAAAACAATTTAGATAAATTACTTCATTTAAACAGACACACAGAAGAAAAATATTAACATTATTACTCCCGAGTGGAAAAATGCAGTAGATACAGTAACTGTAAGAAGGAAATATTGTATTTAATCTTGAAAGCTATTTTGTATGATTTAACCCTAACCCTGATAAATGCAACAAGTTTAATATGGTTAAGGAAGGTGCAGTTTCAGTTAATTTTTGTTCCTTTTAAATTGATACTATTTTGAATAATCGTGATGAGATGAAATCATAAAATGCTGAAGTCAATGCATACCTTAATTTCATGATTTTCTGGACGCCCTCATCACCATGGAAACGACGTGATACTGCGTTGTTGAGGCTGTGCTCATACCTCACAGTGTCCTCCAGGATCCTGATGGCAGCAGACTGCAAGTGGGAAGGAGATGGGGCTCCAGGACCCATAGGTGTGGCCATCATCGGTGGAAGGTCCGGCGAGGATCCAAGGGGTGGGAAGTTACCCTCGTAGTTCGGAATCTGTGTCGGGGGACTTCTGGCGGGCACCTGGGAGTCTGTGTTGTGGGCCTCTACCTGCTCCGCCCAGGACATCGCTGGGTAGAAACCCTGAGGAGGGTACACACCTGGCTGCATTTGCATCATGGGATGGGCAGGGGGATAAAATGCCCCGTAGCCCAGTGGTTGGTAATGACTTCTGGGGTCGAATCCATACTCGCTTGGACTTCCTTCATGTTCCGGATCATAGAAATGCAGGTCGGACGTGGAGTCCGGTTTCTTGCTGGATGCAAGAGCAGGTTTCTCTTGCGGCTTGTTGGGATCCCAGAGGAGGTTGCGGTTGCCGTGGCGACCTCTTGCGTCTTTTGGTCTGGGTTCTTCCTTGGTCTCTTTGGCCTTGGTCTGCTGCGGTGGTGTGTAGTATCTGTCGTAGATTGGTTTGTAGCTTGCCTCCGACTGCTGATTGGCCGTTTGTGAATGGATTGCGATGGGATCACTTCTCTTCTGAGGGAGCCGGATTAGACCTCCACCTTTGGAGGTTTGTTCAGGATGTGTCTGCTCCAATTCACTTGATCTCCTTGACTCTCTTTCATGGTGCTGATTCCGACCATTTTTTCTCCCGTCTCCCAAACTTCCATCCCGTGGCTCCTCTTCCATCCTTCCTTCCCGTTCTTCCTCTGGTGAGATTTTCACTTCCCGCACATTGCTGTTGAAGGTCACTGTCAGTTTGGCTCTCTCTGGACCTTGCTTTCCTGGACCTGCTCTGGAATCCAACTGCTTTTTCAGATTTTGATTTTGCAATTTCTTTTTCTGCGACGCCACAGTCCCTAAATGTGTCCCCGAGTCTGTACTCGAGACAGACTCATAAGAGCCAGTGAGTTCATCACGGAGACTCAAATTTTGCAGCTTGGAGTCAGTGTGTGCTACTTCTCTTTCATGATCATCCGACTTTGATGCAGCTGCACCAACAAATGGGCTATTATCGCTACCAGTTGAGCTTTCACTGTTGTACTGCTGGCGCGATCGCCTAGCCGAGTATCTCTTTGAAGAAACAGTAGCCTTAGTTCTTGTCTCGGTATTTTGTGACCTTGCTTCAGTTTGTGGCCTTGTATCAGTTGGAGGAGGCTTTGCACTTAGCGCCTTACTTGGAGGCGACACCTGAAGATCAAGTAATGACTTCAGCGGTACCTTTCTGTTATTCTCAAGGGTGAACTTTTTCAGGTGAGATTCAGGTGGTTTCTTCTCTGCTCTGTTATTAGTCTTCTCTGACCTGTTTTGGGCTGGACCTTTGCGCGATGTAAACACCATTGTCTCAATCGGATCTTTAACTGACAGTTGGTTTGTAAATTTCTTGCTGTTATCCGTCCGTGGCTCTGGCTGACTGGGTTCGGCCTCTTGGACCTTCAATTCATCCTGCCCTGAGCTGCTTTCTACCTTTGGACTCGTATAAAAAGTGCGCTCTGGTTTCCTCTGCTTTGATGACTTATTTAAACTCTTTTCACTATATCTGGCATTTGATCTTGTTGTTTCATCCTCAAGACGTGAGCATTGTTTACTGTCATGAGAGACTTTTCTTAATTCTTGATCAGGTTGCCTGGTATGGTATTCATGGCGATTGTTGCTTGGAATTTTATCATCATTTCGTGATCTCTTTGATGCGTTCTTGTGCTCTTGTTTGCCTAACCAGCCATGAGTGTGATCGGGGGCTTTATTTTGGCTGCTTTTCTGGTTGATAGTCAAGGATTCCTCGGCTGGTTTGGTATTTGCTGGAGAAGCAGTCGTTCTTTCAGAATCTAGGTTAGACACCACGTCAACTGCACCATGCTGCTGGTTAAGTTTGGTATCGTCTTTAACATTTTTCCTTTTTCCTTGTGGACCATGCCATCGTTTCTCTCGCTGCGCCTGGGACTGTTGTTCACCAACACTAACAGATTTACTCTCTGGTATGAGATCTTTCTTAATTTCCCTGGTAGACTGATTGGTCTGCCTATCTCCTGCACTCCTGTCTTGTGGTTTAGGTGCCGATTTGGTTCCATCTCGTGTTGTTTCATTTATCTTCCTGTTTCCTGAAGGGTTATCTAGCTCCAACTTAGGATTGGAATTCCGTCCACCTCTGCTTCCCTCGGATGATCTCTCACTGTGATGGGCTGGCCATTTTCTATCATCCCTGTTCGACCTCTGCTCTCGTGGAAGTCGTGGGGTGCTCTTCTTGTCATCATGGAGTGCTGATGAGCGTCCTTCGTGCCTCTCTCTCCCATGCCGATATTCCATTTGCTTTGTTCCCTGTTTATCGCCATGTGGTGTCACTTTGGGATTCTGACTTTGGACTTTTGGAATCTCCTGAGCCTTGTGCTCGACTCTGGTATCTTTATTAATACTAATAGGACCGGTGTCTTTGTCTGTTGAAGGGTGTGATTTAGCTGCGTCATCTTCAGACCTCTTCCCCAAACGTGATTGACCAGGTTTGTAGATGGCTATGTCGGGCCGGCGAGATTCCTTCCGCTGACGTGATGACTTGGAGTCAGTATCATCGTTGGGCATATTTGCCATGGCTACGTCTGCATAAAAAAGAAATTGATTTAAATACCTAGGCCAGTAGCCTTGCAGTAGCTTTTTGATATGTTCCCCAGAATAACTACTTTCACAGTTATATATGCGCCGTCTTGCTTACGGGGCAAATAGAACACGCGTTGCTAGACGTGAGTGCATTTTGGAATGAACGCATGAATGCATTTTGGAATGAATGCATTTTGGAATGAACGCATTTTGGAATGAACACATGATGATATGGAAGCGCAAAAGTTTTCGATTGATATGATGCGTACACAGCAACGCATGTAAATTTGCCCCGTAAGCAAGAAGGCGCATATTACCGTGTAAGTGCTTATTTTCATACCGTTCAATTCCTGATTTGGAATGCCCTGATTTGATGACAAATAATATCTATTCATTTGCCATTTGGTGATTGCATAGTTAGGACATTCTCGCAGTCGGACATCTGGGAACTTCGCTTGAACTTTGCACAGAGATCAATGGGTTGCTATGCAGCGCGAAGGGGAAAGCAAAATCACGCGCCGTGTACAAATTAATAGACGAAGGGGAAGATGTGACGTCATGCCGACCAACCTACCCACCCACCCCCGGTTGGCCCCGGCATGAGTAGTTTTTCAACTTTGTTGTCACCGTCAGTCATGTCAGTTGAGTTTGTTTGACAAGTTTGATTTTCAAACACAAACAGTCATTCTAAAAATCTAATGTAGTTTAACAGAGAATCTAGAAATCCTAAATTTACAGGATAAATACTGAAACAGACGATGTCAATATTCACCTTGTCTTGTATAACTTCGATCACTTCAAAGGAACGTTTTCGGCGCTGTTTTGTAGACCTGCGTGCATAACGCGAACAGAATATCAAACGCAGGTCGCCATTTTTTGATATATTTCTCATGGCGTGTTCCATTTCTAAAAGAGGTTACTTTCATTTGGGCAGTTCTTTTTTTTCAGTAACAAACTTTGCTTTGCAGCTAATAATTACCGAAATTACTAAAAGTACAAAATTAATTACAAGTATATTTTGGGAAAACATAGGGTCATTTTACTTAGAGGTGCTTATTTCGAATTTAGAGTCAGACGAATTAACACCCCTAAAGTAGTAATCGTCGGTTCAACATTTTCCAAAAATAATATTGTCTCTGGAGGGCGCTAACCGGCCATTGAGTTCAATTTTATAAACAAGTCTAATTTTTGCACGGGATGAAAATCTCTTGTGCCGAGATTAAATTTTAAGTTAACAGCAAGATGTATGCAGGCGTTTCTTCAGACTAACCATGCAGGTATATAGTTTACAAG
This sequence comes from Hippasteria phrygiana, assembly GCA_037893225.1. NCBI lineage: Eukaryota > Metazoa > Echinodermata > Asteroidea > Valvatida > Goniasteridae > Hippasteria > Hippasteria phrygiana. Next base: position 241,035 of record JAZGUH010000796.1, on the reverse strand, counting down.
TTCATGAACTTGAAGACATCTATAAAAATGTCATGTGACTTTTTTGATTTATCGTGCTTGTTTCTTCCTCCATGGTTCAACTCAAGTTGTTGTGGTCATCAGGGTTAGCCATATCAATCATGTCCAAATGTTTAAAAAAAAGGCAATAAAGGGTCCAAGTTACTCAGACTACAGACTAGGTAAACCCAGGTTAGACGTCCTATTCCTAGTCCACGACTGACGCAACGTGTAGTGCATGTCCACTTTGGGCTAATCAGTGGTCAGAGTCGTCGAAGCAGAATAATGTTGTTTGACCCCCATGCAAAAAGCCATTTTGGGAGTCAAATGGTATTCAAATTAGATGAATGCGTATTATATAGGCCGTCAGGTGTATTTGTGTGCACAGTGTAAAAATGTATTAAACAAGCACCTACGTTCGCTTGAAATTTGTTCGAAACACACATGTATAGCAGTCACAGATATGCATACGTCACAGATACGCATACGTCACAAAACTCAACTCCCAAAGTGCAGATGCATGTGCCAATCTGTTGGCAGTGACGTTATTTGCACAGGCTGAATAGACTTGAGGCTGGGTCATACTTTATGCGAAAATCAAGTGAATTTCGATTTTTGTGATGTCATCCAGCAAATTTAAATTTTGTTCACATTGTTTGAAATATATTTTTGTTCAGTCTTTATTCTTCAAACAGGTTCCAGTTTCTTAAACTCCTTTTGGTTTAGCCCCAGGAATGTGGCACTATAGATAACTTACGCTGCATCCTTAGCCCCATAATTGAATGAATTTAATCCTTGCCTTTAGAAAAATAGGAGAAAGATTCCGGGGGGAGGGGGGGGGGGGGGTGTTTGATAGCACTATGCATTGTATTTAATAAATGGATAATAGCAGAATATTATAATGGGGAAAGGACATCTTCAATTCACCAACGTTATTTTGTGAGGCCCAAGATTTGCTTGAACTAATTTTGTTGTGCCTAATTGACTTCAAGATTAATTTAAGTACATGTACACAGCCACCTAATATTGTCAGTGCAGATCTAACCTTGGATATCCCCGGGCACTTAATGATTTTGTCAAATCTATATTAGAAAACAAAACAACCAAATAATTCAGTCAGGATGGACTCGACATTTATTTTTTTGGGTGGTTTATTTAGTCAGACCCATTTTTTTAACAAAAGTTTTATGTGTATCAGGTTTCTATTTGGCCATTCTAAGTCCTACCAGTATTACAACTTTATATGTAAATAAAAATCCGGTGATTACAATTTTTGGTATCATGGAAAACTCCTTTGAATGGAGAAACAAGTGGTGGTTTTTTATATATTTTATTGTCCGGTTTATCACAAAAGATGTCCTAAGATTTCAGATGAGATTTCAAAAAGGACTTGAAGTTAAGTCTACATATGCTTTGTTACACTTAAAGTTGATCTCAGTCCTCGATTTTGAAAAACTCTGGAATTTTTTTTCAGGTTTCTATCTTAGGACAACTTTTACGAAATGGCCAACCTGAATAATATGCCAATCAGGCTAAGTATAAAAATGTTCATATAAAAAACACCTTTGCCACATAAGGTGCACCTACTTACTTGCAACATAATAAGCCATTTTTTAAAACAGATTTTGTTTTTGAAATTGTTATTTTTTGTTTCCAGTGGTGTACAACAACACTAAGTTGTTATTAGATTATGTCCATCGTCGATGGATGAATCGTACACATGGTTTATGAGTCTGATCCTCAACGATAAAACAATTCTGGCAAATTTGCTTTATGTCATCCAGCACAAGAAAAGTTTAAAGTTGCTTGAATCAGAAAAATGTGCCACTGAACTGACACATATGAATTTGTGAGTAAAACAGTAATTGTGAACAGCCATGATCATAAATTTCAGTTTGTCATTTCGCATTTGCACTTTCTTTGTAAATTAGCACCATAAAGTATCTTGCACACCTTATTAATTTTGAATATAAATAAAAATTGAATTTATGATTGTTTGAATAATAGTACCCCCTGAATAATCTCTAAGCTGATAAATACCAAAGCAGATTTGATTCCAGTAAACTATGAGTTTTAAATACAAGATCTTTACTTTGTAAAGTACAATTTGAAAGACTGTAAACTGTTGAGGTGGTCACATGATCTTGACGTTACAAAACATGGCAAGAACTTTATAATTCACAATTACTACAATGATTCTTTACTCTGAACTGAGTACCTGAGATGTGGTATACAAAAATGGGGCAAATTCTGGCAAGCGTACTGATAACATCCAACTTAACAAAATAAAAGAGTAAATTTTTTGGGATGGATGTTAAAACAACTTAACATCTTTTTTGTATATGTCTAGTTGTGGCAGTCGACGAGACTTAGCTGTAAAATTTGAAAAAATACCAAAATTTATGATGAGATATTCCTTAACTTGGAATACCTGAATTAAGTTATGGTAATATTTCCAAAATACCCTAGCTGTTGGGTATTATGATGAGTAGATTAATAAAAACCCTTGTATGAAGTTCCCGGACTACTTGGGAGTTAGGATAATAATAGAATAGCACACATTGTATTGTACTTTTCTTGCAGTGTAAACGCTAGCCGTTGGGTCTAACTATAAAATGAGATGTGCAATCTGCACTTTAGGTTCAATAAGCAGAAATGAATACACGATTTCAGCTGTAGCAGTATACAAAAATAACTATTACAATTTTTTTGTTTTGTTTTAAAATTTTATTACAAACTTTTTTTGGGTAATGAACCCTCAAAGGCGTGATGTTTTTTTAACCCGAGGGAATTGTACTTGTACCATTACCAGATACAAGCACAACAATGTGGAGTAAATCACCAATTCATGAAGTAATGAAACACAACAATGATAACCGGGTTGTTTGAATGGGATTTACTGTCTTCCATAAACCCTTAAAGGAATGATGTTTCTCTACTTGAGGGAAGTGTACGGGTAGTATACCATACAGGTACAATCACCGGCTAGGGGGAGTCACAGCAATGTTTTATTGATGCGTTGAGTAAATCACCAATTATTTATTTGAATGGGATTTACTTCAATGAAACCATAAATGATTGATGTCTCTGACCCAAATGTATTTGAGTGAAGAAGCTCAAAAATCTCTGAGTGCAGTCTCGGCTGTTTAGTTTCTTTTTATTGTTATGGCTCCAGCACAAGAACATTTGTTGATTGGACCTCATTGGAGATGTGTAAGGATCAAAGTGAATCAATGCATTGATGTACAAATCACTAAGTTTAGATGTTAAAAAACAACAACCTGTTGTTTAGTGAGATTTGTATGGGTATTACCCCTAGTCTTACGGATGAATACGCAGCAGCGAGGTCTTACTGTAAGACCGAACTCTGGACATTATTGACAATTTTGTGTGTATTCAGTCGCACCAGTTGCTGACCAATCACACGTGAGATGGTACGGAGGAGGGTGTGTGATTGGCCAGTCAATGTGGTGGAGTGATACATCATGATCCAATCGTATACCAGTGGTGTCGCAGCACGCACTGTGATTGGATGGTTGTCCCCTGATGTCACTCAAAAGGCCAGATCTTATTGGAGGGTGACCTTTTGATGTTGACTTGTTGGGGACGTGTTGGTGGCCGAGGACGGCATGGGGCAAACATGAGCAAACGGGTTGAGCAGACCCTATAATCCCTAAAATATAATGAGCATTGACGAGTAAACAGCATGTTAACAAACTGCCATTGGAATTGCAGTTTTAACTGAAGATGGAAATCAGTTGCGGTTTACTCTTATTAACTGTTGATGTTATTACAGTTTTTGAACAGGAGGAAATTCAAGACTTAACAGCACGTTAACTGCTGGTGGAGTTACAGGTAACAAACTGCAGGTGGAACTGCAGCTTTAAGAACTGAAGATAGAATTTCAGTTGCTGTTTTGAGAAACTGTGGATGTTACTACAGTTCTGACAAGGAAGGAAAGGAAAGAATTGACAGCAAGTTAACTGCTGGTGGTGTTACAGTTAACAAACTGCTGGTCGAATTGCAGTTCCGAAGATGGAAATTCAGTTGCTGTCTGTGAGAAACTGTTGATGTTGCTACAGTTTAGTGAAAGATGGAAAACAGAAAATGGACAAGAAAAAGTAAATGGCACAACATTAACTTTTGACCAAACTACAGGTGTAATTGCAGATGGAATTTCAGGTGCCGCTTACAGTTTAACTGTTTGATGGAATAACAGGGTTTTTTTGTCCATAAAGATGAAATGATACTGATAACCACAAAGAAGATATCTGTAGAAAAAAAAGTTTAAAAAAATCTTGGAAAAAATCTCTTCAATTCTACAAATATTTCAGAAGGGTTTTCTGTTGCAGTACTGATGCTAGTTTGTCTAAGTGATCATATCAGCCTAGACTAGTCATTGATAAGCCTGGTGGTACAGATCAGAAATGGAACTTGCCCGATGGTGTGTTCGTGAGAAATCCAAAACGTGTCTGCTTTCCAGGTTAGACGATGGTAAACCAACCTGGAAGTTTGATGGTATTACTGACATGTCCGTGTTCTCATAAACATGACAAGTTCATTGATGTTACCCAAGTTTGTCTCACTGTGTAAGAGAGGCAGGCATCAGATCTTATTGATGCTGGATGCTCCCTAATGTTTGCATAGTATCACCCTGGTGAAAATAGTTGTCTTATTTCTGGATTATCGTAATGTCGGATTGAAGCTACATGTTAACACCCTCCACTCTTCCCAGTAACCATCAGTTGTTGTAGGGGTTTGGGAATAGAGGGTTCCTTACGAGGGGGTGTAGATGGTATACAAGTAGCCCTACGATAGCAACCAAGAAATAAGTGTACAACTGAGGGGACACTGCAAGACTTTCAAGATGAAGCAGGGAGCTAGACACTCTGTACACAGGTGGAATTGTGTCTATAGTGTTCAGTGCTCTCTACACAAGAACAAACTATTCATTTCTGATCAAGGCTTCTCAGTGGAGGATAAACGTCCACACTCTGCTTCTTAGCAAAGAACTCTGGCATTATGGTCAGGTTATACTGGATCAACTGTGGATACAGTCGTCTGTGTTTTGCCAAAATGTGTTTGTTTGTTTGTTTGTTGGCATGTTTATTTTTGTTGTGTTGTTTGTGTGCTGTTTAGTGGGTACATTTGTATGTTTGGGTATTGTGTTGTGTGATGCAAGCACATTTTGATTGGAGGAAAAAGAACAAGCTAAGTGTCTAATATGACAACGTTGTGAAAAAATGCCCTTAAAAATCATTGATTGAAAAAAATAAATCACTGAAAAATGGTTTGATTAGTGAAGCAATGTTGCATGCTTATAATGATAATGAAGATGTAATTCAGTTCTATATATAAATGAAGGGTAACTTTTTAGCTAAAGTGCATGGAAGTATTATTTTCATGTGGCGTTTACATGAAAATGTAATTTCCAGATGCTGGTTATGAGAGTGTTGATCACAGCTTTAAGGATTTTATTCAGGAATGGACATTATAAAGTAAACAGCATGACATTTACTGTTAATATTTTACAGTAAATGTCCAAACTGCAGGTGGATATGCAGAGTTTTTGTCGCTGTTTTACTGTTGAACTGTTTGATGGAATGACAGCTTTTGTCCATACTGAATATCCTCGAGGAAAATTCTCTTGACTTCCACGAACTTCAGTTCCTAGTGACTGTTCATTTGACTTTTATCAAAATGTGCTTGCATCATTTTCACTCATTGTAATTGAAAAACATATCAAAAGTACCGAGTACCAAAGTGTGACGTCATTTGCCATTGTTCTAGTTGACACACTGATTCACGTGCGTGAACCAGAAATATGTCATCACTTTCGGTACTCTATTGTGTAACAGTTCGGGAATGACACGCCTCTCAGTGATTGCTTTTCTACTGTTACTAAAGGCTACATTTGAAAAATTTGATGTGTTTTAGTTGTGTGATTGTTTGTGAAGTTGGAAAAAAACAACAAAGAAAAACAAAAGAAATAAAAGTAATTTTGCAGGATTTGCAATAGTTGTCATCAAGATTGTTGTCCTACTGTACATGTGTACATCGCTGACTGTTGTTTTCATATACTTTATTAATTGGTATCCTGTTGTAATGATGAAATTTAGCTACAAGGGAGCACCGTACAGAAGCCACTTTAAAAAACCACCAGGGCCCAATTTCATAGCGCTGCTTAACGGTAAGCAGAAAAGTTGTGCTATCTATAGCAGGAAATTTGCTTAAGCATTAGCGTATTTCATGGCCAAGTCGTGCTAACATTGCGCGTGCATGAAGATTTATATTGCTGCGTCACTAAAAGCAAATCCTGCTTCCGAAGTTAGCGGGCTCTTCGATGTGCTTACTGCTTACAGTCTCTATGAAATGGGCGATGGTTCCGTGTGTTAAAGCAGCGTGTGTTAAGCTGCGCTATGAAATTGGGCCCAGATGTTGCGGAGGTTAATGAACTTAGTCAAGGGCTTCTGAGTTTGAAGAGCTGTTTGTTTTAGTAGCAATACAACAGGTTCAGAGGAATCAGAAAAGAACAGTAGATGACATTGCTACAAATCCTATGCTTGTTGGTACAATCAAGTATGCCACCTAGTGTGTACAGTCGTATGTCAAGTGGCTGATGAAAAAAGAAAAAAACCAGAAATAGACTTTGATTAATGCTGGTAGATATTACCAGCTATAAACTGGAGATTAGAGAATGCAAAGAGTAAAATCTGCAAGGTGTATTCTGTATAATCATTAATTAAAACTTGTATGTGTGTGTCTGGTTAAATGGTCTTATTTGCAAGTGTTTGTGGTTCCTAAAAGAAAAATAATGGCAAGATGGTTTATGCCAGATTTTTTTTATATCAGAACATTCTGGAAACATGCATTTTTAACCAAACATACACACACATCAATATGGCCAGTTCCTCTCTAAATAATGTTATACATGTACATAGATCCTCGATTTTTTTTTGTTGGTTTTTTTTGCAGGGACATTTTTTTTTACATTTGTTTTTGTGTGTGCATCTGTAAGCCCCTTTGGATCCACCTATATATGTCACAGCCGTAATTAATTTGGTTTTTTTTTCAAGTCAGAAATGTTTCATTAAGTGAAGTGAACCTGGTTCAAAATGATGAAGAGTATACCGGTAGTGAAAGGTGGGCAATTCCATGGCGACTGGATGTGGAATGGCCCAATGTTTTATAATTACGGATGTGACATAAAGTTAGCATTATTTAGAGAGGAACTGCCCATATGCTACTCTGCCTTTCTAATTCTGCCGCTGGGTGCAGCCAAGCTGCACCTCAGTCGTCTCCTGGCATGGAGACTCTCCACCACCACCAACAGGTGTGCGACGGCCAGGTGTGGTGGAAGGAGTGGTGGATCGTCTCTTTATTCGGCGCTGCTTTTCTAGAGCACTTGCCGCGTCTCTGATGAGTTGATCAGTGCTGCCCAGGTTGCTCAAGGGCGTATATGAAGCTTCCATTATTGGGCTTGGTGTCTTCTTGACTCTTGGAATCTGTGAGACTCTAGCTTGAGGACTGATGGAAACCTTGCTACAGGGACTCCCAGAATCTTGGTTGGGGCATCCTACCTCTGGTCTGGTCACGTGATCATCCGGTGGCTTGTCAGAAGGTAGCAGCATTGGACTTGGCATCTTCCTGCCTTTTGGGGTCTGTGGGACTCTAGCTTGAGGACTCGTGGGAACCTTGCTGTAGGGACTCCCAGAATCTTGTTTGGGGTCAACTGCTTCTGGTTTGGTCAAGAGATCATCCGATGGTTTATTGGAAGGCAGCAACATCAGACTTGGTGTCTTCTTAACTCTTGCAATCTGTGAGACTCCAGCTTGAGGACTCATGGAAACCTTGCTGCAGGGACTCCCAGAATCTTGTTTGGGGCCACTTGCTTCTGGTCTGGTCAAGAGATCATCCGATGGTTTGTTGGAAGGCAGCAACATTGGACTTGGTGTCTTCGCGGCTCTTGGAATCTGTGAGGCTCTGCCACTTTCAGTGCCACCAGCACTCCTGGAAACCTGGCTGATGCAACTTTCTGGTGCCGACAAGTGATCACATGATGGTTTGTTTGAAGCTAGCAGCATCGGACTTTGTGTCTTCTTCCCTCTTGGAATCAGTGAGGCTCTCCCTTGGGGACTGTTTGAGCTCCTGACTTGAGAAGTTGGCTGAGACACCTGGTCTGTGTCTGTTTCAGTCAGAAGATCATGGTTTGGTTGGTCTGGTGTCCGTAAGGGGGGAGAACCTTTGCCAAGAGGGTTGTGAAGTTGAGCAGCAGTAAGTTGATCACTGTCTTGATCCAGGAGATGAACTGGGCTGTGCAGGACATCACATGATTGGTTGTTGAAAGCTGTCAGAGTGGGAGTTGGTGTCTTCCTTGCCGTTGGAATCTTTGAAGCTGCAACTTGCTGAGGACTCACAGAAATCCTGCCACAGGTGCTCTTTGAACATTGGAGGAGGGCACTTGTTTCTTGTGCTGTCTTGAGATCACTTGATGGTTTGTTCAAAGCCAGCAGCATCGGACTTGGTGTATTATTCCCTCTTGGAATTAATGAGGCTCTTCCTTGGGGACTGTTTGAACTCCTGACTTGTGAAGTTGGCCTAGACACTTGGTCTGTGTCTGCATCAGTCAGGAGATCATGGTTTGCTTGGTCTGGTGTCCATAAGGGGGAAGAGGCTTGGCCAAGAGGGTTGTCAAGTCGAGTGCTAGTAAGATAATCTCTGTGTGGTTGTTCTGGCAGCTGCTGTTCGTGGTTGTCTTGGTTCACAGCAGCTGCAGCATCCTCCTGGTGCTCCTCCAAGAGTCGGTCCTCAAGAGACAGTTGGTGTGTGACACTGTTTTCTCTGTTCACCTCGATGTTGTCACCCATGGCACAGCCATCAGATTCCAGAATGGGTAACTGGTCCATGCCAGTGGTGGATTCCATCTGATTTGCCATCACTGTTTTTGGTCTTGACTCGGCAAGTCCAGCCAAGGATGTCTTGGGTCTATTCGCCTGGCAGGCAGAGTTGGCTTTACGGGGAGTACCTTCTTTTGTGATGGAGATATTGCCCTTCCCTAAATGCTTCTGCCGCTTCGTGCCTACCTTTGACGAGCCTGGAGTGTCGGTAGATGTGAGAGCAATGTTAGCATCCTTGCTTTCCACAGCAGCAGCCTGCATTGCTTGGTGATTGACTGATGGGGAAGAGGCTACATCCTGTGCTGCTTGGAAACTAACTCGGCCTGGCTTTAGTTTGCGGGATGACTTGGATTTCATTGCCGAGTTGTTGCATGATGTTGTCCGCTGATTGGCAGCGCGTTTTGGTGTTGGATGCTGCCTCTCAGCAGGCAAACTGTTGGCCAATTGCCTGCTCTCCTTGTCACTCGTCCTGGCAGCACTTACAGAGGTGTTGGGTGGTTTCTGCAGGCCACCTTTGTGAGGGAAGGAAGCACTCTTGGAAGCCTTCAACTTCTCTGCAGGATTTGGTTTGCCCTTGGTGCTGCTGGATGAAGAACTGGTAGACATCTTCCTAGGAATTTTGGATGCCTTCAACTTCTCAGCAGGATTTGGTTTGCCCTTGGTGCTGCTGGACGAAGAACTGGTAGACATCTTCTTGGGAATTTTGGATGCCTTCAGCTTCTCAGGGGAATTTTCTTTGCTGTTTGTTTTTGAGGCGGTGGAACTGGAGGCATGCTTTGCTTTGTTCTTGTTTGATTTTGCATTTGAGCCTCTATTGTTTTTGGCACCATCCGCTGCTTCCTTCAGCATCCTGCTTGAAGCAGTGCGGCCTTTTGGCTCGGTAGAGGACTTTTTACGATCAGCAGTGGAAGACTTCTTTTGATCACTTCTTGACTTCTTTACATCATTGGCAGGCTTCTTGCTATCCGCCAACTTGGCCTTGCTTTTGCTGGAAGCCTGTTTGATGGATTTTGAATCTTTGTCACTACTGCTGGATTTCTTGTCTTTACCCAAAAGGGCTTTGCGGCCCTTTTTTGATGCTGACTTGATTGCAGCTTTGATCTTGGACACAGTTGATGGCTTCTTTGAAGGACTTGCCCTCTCCTCACTTTCAATCTGAAAAATCCAGTCATTCAAAAGAGTTATTTTTTATCAAATGTATTTCACTTTCATAATAAAAGAAAGCAAATTATTAACAAATATTTTAATTTACAATTAACCAATTCTGTGATTAACTTCAAATATATATACATATACATTTATTTTTAGATTTTGGAAAAGGGTCTTTTTTTTCCCTAATTTTGTTAAAAATGATTTATGCAAAGAGACTATTTAATATTTAATATTAAATTTCCATCTTGATATTCGCATTTTGGTATGGCACTATATATTTACGTCATCAGTTTGTATGGACATTTCACATGTCTGTGTGGACATCTCAGAGGTGGGGCGCATGAGGGTGACGCTCGATTTCTTCAGCCCGTTCAAGATGATGCGGGTCAACTCGTCCTTGTCAGTTGATGCAGTGCTGGAAATCTGCAGGTACAAGGAATGGAATGTTCCATTCTCAGACTGATTCGACGTAAATTTTGATAAAAACAAATGAGTCATTAATTATTTTGTTTTATTTAAAAGGGTTTGCTGATGTTGCAAGTCTATGAGGGAATTTCTGTCATGACATTTGAGGATTTTCACCCATACTTACACATGTTCTAGATATTTGTACAAATAACTCACCGCATCAGTTGCTGGAGAGTTCACCTTGGACAAGGCTTTCTCTGTGGTAATACTGGCCAAGACGGCATCTACCATATCAGAAGCCTGCTGGTCTAGGTTGTTTTGTTGGCTTTCATCCTCCTTGGCATCATCGAGAGGCTGTCAAAATTAACCATGGTAACAATAGTCAACGCCTTGGGAAAAAATATTGTATCATGTGTTTTTAGTCTGTTTTTTTTCTTTAAATTTGATCAAATTTTGATGTTTTTAAAATATCCGTGGAGATTGTCAAATTAAACAAACAAACAAACAAACAAACACACAAACAAACAAACAAAAAACTGACCCAATAGACCTACAGTTGGAGAACTTCCCCACCTTGTGCCGAACACATGTAAAGTATGACCTTGTTTCTTTGTAGATCTTTTAAACGAGTGGGTAGTCACCAGTCAATTATGGGCCGTCATGAACCTACCGTACTGGCTGTCTTCTCCTTGGACTGGGGGTCTTGCAGGCGTGTGCCTTGTATCTTAGCAGTTGCATTAGCCAGGACATCACCCACAAGTTTAGCAGCCTCTGCTTCAAGGATGGAAGGAGCCTCTCCTGACACACCAGAAGGCTGCTGAGCGTTTAAAGCAAATTTTTTTTAAATAGCTATTTATGTGCTTTTGTTGTATGATGTATCATGACTTTGATCTGAATTATTTCAATTTCATGCATGTTGGCAGATGACCCGCCATCAATTTCACCAACCTTATCTCATCTTAACCCCCGAGTGCAGGTATTATAGTGAGGTGCTGGGGCAGCCACGCGAAATGGACACAAGAGGCTTGTGCAGCCAAGCGTACTACACAATAATCCAACAATTGACTAAAAATGCAGAAAATGGCATGTATAGACGTCATCCGGCCTGGTGGCAATTTTTTGCGGCATTTGGCGCAAGGGGTATATTGTTATGTGATTTGTATTGTTACATCGTTTGTTAATTTTTATTATTTCAAGTTATTTACTTCATTGATTCAGTGATTTCATATTTACTCATTACTTTTTAATGATTGAGCTTTTTATATGTTGTATTTCTAATTATTATCGATCCATTGTTAGATTTGGTTTTTTTGCATATTACTCACACGGTTTGTAGTAGATTTCTGATTCAGTTTGTAGAATGTGCACATTACTATCTGACATGAATATCAAGACTGAATTGAACACAGAACCCACCCTGTCAATAACTGGTGTGAAAGTTCCTTCCTCCTCTTCGCCATCCAAGCTGGCGAAGACGGCATCCACTAGATAAGCAGCCTCCTGCTGCAAGATGGCTGCTTGTTCAGCTGTGCTGAGAGTCTGCAATCACAAAAAGAGTATTTCTTATAATCGTTGTGACTAGTTAGTGATTATTGTAAATGTCCATGAATTCAGTAAAGAATTTAAATAGAAGTACGTTTTAATTATATACGTATGAACTGGTGTTTTATTTTGCTGCTGTCATTCTTATTTACTAGGTCCTGATCTATCCGTTGGTCTGTTTTCCCCCATTTATAATAGCCGTCCGTGATGTCATTTTGGCTATGACTTCCTGTTTGCTGCCTTCTATGTGTTTGTCTGATTGTCTGTGTGTATTTCACTCACCTCGATGGCAGCTTTGCCTGTGTCATCAGAGACTTGTGCTTCAGGCAGCGATGGGTATCCCTCTCCTGCATCCAGACTAGCAAAGACAGCCTTAACAAGATTGACAGCCTCTTGGTCCAGGCGGCTAGAAGACTCCTGGGTTAAGCCAACAAAAAAGAAGTCTTTGCTTAAACAAAAAAAATTGCCACTAAGAAAAACTGAAAACAAACGTGGAACGTGAAAAGTTAACAAATTGTTCACAATGAAGAATTTCTGTTGAATGATCTGAAGGCGAGTTTTTGAGACACTGCGGTCATTTTCACAAGTTGACTGACCTGGTTGTCCATCTTGCTTGTCTCCACTGTGGTGTCCACTGAGGTCGCGACCTCAGTGACCGGTGCACAGCTGGCGAGATGCTCGGTAGCTGCAGTGATCTGTTGAGATAAAGAAACACATTTTCAAAGTGAACAAAGAAACTGACAGGAGCAGGATTCAAACCTGCGACCTCCGGAATACCGTACCGGCACTCTACCAACTGAGCTCTCTTGCCCTATGTTGGCGGTCTCCCAAATTGTCAGTATCTTTGTTCCGGTGGGCGCTAGTCAGATAAAGAAACGGGTGACAGAATACTCAAATGGCAGAACACTGTTGATACACACAATTCCTTTGAAAATCAAGTGTACAGTTAGTTACTTTGAACAAACTAACTTATTACTGTGCATGATGATAAAGTTGATAAACATGTATCAGTGGAGAAATTTTTTCAGGCCATACTAAAATTGGTTGGTACGTTGATATTAGTATTGATATTGTTTCTGCAGCTTTTTGGTGTGCATAGTATTGACAGAAAAAATTATTAAAAGTTTGTTTTCAGCCAAGACGCTTATACCTCATTGGCAGCCTGGACATCCTCTTCCTTGGCACTCACAGGAGCCATGGTAGCCGCATCATCAATGTTGGTTATGATGGGCTTCTGGATCAGTGCCTATATTCATAAAGATTGGGATTCACCCATCATCATTGTCATGACCACTCATTAACCATATCAACATCAACCACATTATCTTTTTCAGCATTACCAAAACTCTTGTATTTTCACTACCAAACTATTACAGTACAAACTGAGGATCAAATAAATTATTGCAAGAAACTTATCAACTTACCTCAGTTTCTTCAATAGCAATGGGTGGTTTATCCGCAGTATTGTCAACGCAGATGTTGGCTTCATTGACAACGATCAGTTTAGGTTGGACACATGCAGAGCTGGTAGGACCCTTGATGGCCGGAGCAGACTGCCATAAGAAAATCACAGAAAGTTCAATTGAAAAGACATCATGGATGAACCCATTTTAAAAAGTCGACAATTGTTGCGATTGTATAGTACAACAGTGAAAGAAGTTAGCAATATACATGTAGACAGCTCACTCAAACCTTTATAGAAATAATTAGCATATAGTAGATATTTCGCATAATATATTTTTGAATTTTAAATTAGTACCTTGGTCAACCTCACAATGGCCTCCAGGTCCTCACTCTTACTCAGTGCATTGTCGTCAGTGATCACCTTGGCAACCGCATCAGTGATGGCAATTGCAACAGAAGAATCAGTATTCATCATCATCGTCATTCCGCTGGAAGTCTTCACTTCCTTTAATTCCTGCAAAGATATAAGAAGTGTTATGGCATCTTCATCAATTAAGAATCTTGTGGTGGAATTTTCTTTTTTAAACCTCCAACCGATCTTTTGGCTGTAAGAACCCATGCATTGAATATTGAGGCATTGCAATAATGACTTTAATGTAGAATACTGCAAAAGTTTACTCATTTTTTTTAGTGCTTTGTGGATAAAACTTTAAAAAATGGTTTTAAAAAATTATTTTTGAAGGAAGTTTTATCTGCACAGACCAAAGTCACCGACATGTGTTTAATTTTCAAATGGAAGTGATCTCTCACCTTTAGAATTTCCTCGGGGGTAGTATGCTCATTGGTCAGGGTTTGCTCAGGGGTTTGCTCAGGGGTTTGCTCAGGGGTTTGCTCAGGGGTTTGCTTGCTGGTGATGGCAGGCAACTGGACCCCTCCTATGGAGTGAGTTGAAGAAAAATAAGGTACGGACAAAGTATTCTTGTGTATTGAATATCGACACATGATATAAATTCAAACTGTTCAAAATCTCAATTCGTCCTAACATTTTCATCACGTAATCATTCAGATATTTTTTAATTTTAACTTAAAAATTACATAATGCAATGTACATGTAATAAACCGTGTGAACACTTTGAAACACTTTTTAATGGAGACTTTTGGATGATTTGACTTACCAAGTCCAGCTACCTCCAGAGCTACAGCTCTCAGCTCAGCATCCCCCTTGGCCTTAGTCTCGGCTAGGGCTTTGGCCAATTTGGCCTTAGCCTGCAGAAAACGAAATACCAGTGGGCCTTGAAATTGCAGCTGTTCAATCAGTTTACCCTAAGTACATCATATCCCTATTTTATCCACAGGTTCATTTGAATAAATACTTCATTGCCATGTCTGATGTGGACTGATGACATCACATGAAACGGTGGTCAATAAAATTGCCTGGAGAAAAAAAAACAAGACCCTAGTCTTGGCCATTGAGTTTCCTGTGACTGATTTTTTTTCCAGCCTATCTTTTCGTTTAGTTTTAACTAGCAGTACATTTTGAAAGTTGTTTTTTTCTTTACACTGTCAGTAAAACTAGAAAACAAAATAGACATTGCAAGTTTACATACCTTGTTTTGCTTCTTCAAAGCTCTCTTGGACAACTTCCGTTGCTCCTTGTCTCCTATAAAGAGCATCAAAGACTAAGTCTTGAAACAAATCAAACAACTTTTTGGCCTTCTGAAGTTTTGGACGTGTGGTAAGACATTTTGGAAGAAATGTCCAGAATCGTATCTGTCAAAAGACTCAAAACTTGCGTTGACAAAAGCAGCTTTGAAGTTTGAGGACTTTTGATTCATTATTGAATCACATTTTTCGTTGGGAAACGTCATATTAATTATGAAGGGCAGGTGCACTGAAATGGCAGATTCTAATCAGCATTCCCCTCCTAGCAAGATGCAAGTCTAAACTACTAAGTAAAAGCCTTTCCCCTGGCTGATCTCCTGGGGCTGTTTATTTCACACGAATCCGGATCGCGAGGACAGGGAACCCGTGTCAGATTTTTATACGTGGAGATAGATCAGTGGGAATGATGAACGTCACAAGAAAAAATATTGTTGACGTCATACAATACGCTTTATTTTTAAACGAACTTTATGACGTCAACAATATTGTTTCCTTGGCAATATGTCGTCTGAAACGTACGTGTAGACCGGCCCCAGTAACGTAAACATAGCCTATGTTTACGTTACTATACTGGGGCCGGGCCGGTACGTCCGTCCAGACGTAGGCAAAAAATTTGGGTCCCGCTGAATCACGACATAACTTTGCAATGCCTTCTCAGAACATGATCAGAACCCGTGAAAATTGCATTTGTAATGCCAAATCGCAGCCTAACATTTTCTATACAAACTCCACGTAAAATTAGTGAACAAAATTGTGTGAAAATGACTTTGACGGCTAGGTCTTATCAACAACAATCAACTCACGCAACAAAAATTGGGGGAAAAAGACACCGCTTTCGTCGGACAAAATTAACATCGCTGTCATGATTATGATATCATATACTATAGGCCCCTAACATAAAAAACTACTCAGAAGTAAAATTCACTTACCCACGACACGGAGATTTCCTTTCTTAGACTGTGGACAGCCCATGATTGAGCTAAACGGTGTAAAAATCAGCTACGAAATCACATAATCGCTGTACCGACAAAAGAGAGAAACACGAAAGCACGTTCACTACGTGTGAATCCAAAACTGTTTCTGAAGGGCGTGTGGCTGTACGACGCATCTGATTGGTTGAAAGTCTGGTCACGTGTCATGCATTATGTATTAAGGTCGCGTTTGCCGTTTCTAAGGAGATAAGCCCGGTTCATACTTTTTCATCATGCGAATGCGAATGCGAAGCGAATTTCATGACGTCAACAATTGAAGTTTCATTGTGACGCCCCCCGTTAATGAAACTTCAATTGTTGACGTCATGAAATTCGCTTCGCATTCGCATGAAGTATGAACCGGGCTTTACTCGTTCCTCTCTACTTGTTTATCATGTAAAAGAAAAATGATGTATTTTTATAGTATTGTGGTAAACCCGTAACAACCCGTTTTCTGAAAATCCTTTTTAAAGCCGCAAGTTATAGCCTGATTGAGAAGGCTTAACAACATAAACAATAAAGTTTTGCACACGAATAATATTTGCATATTATGCATATATTATTCGTGATGCAAAAACATTTCAGAGTACGCGCGCATGTTTTCTGCGCTTCGGGGCCAAGGATGTTGAACAAAATCACCCCCACCCCCAACAAAAAAGAAAAAGAAAAGGGGGGGGGGGCAAAAGACAGGGAAGAAAAAAGAAAGGAAACAAACCAAACCAAACCAAACCAAACCAAACCATACCAAATTCAAAGAAGAACACGGCTGACAGGAATGTTATTCAGATTCTGTCCATAAAGGAAAACCTCACCGAGACCATAGACTATATCAAACCTATGATTTATACAAATTATATTTAAATATCGTTCTATTTCACACACAAACGCGAAAATTATTAATTATCTTTGTTGGAAGTTTTCTTTAATCTGTTTCCGAATCAATAATGATAAGGTTAAAGTAAAAGTCCCTCTGTCAAGTCCAGACATTGAACAA
Organism: Hippasteria phrygiana; assembly: GCA_037893225.1. Lineage (NCBI taxonomy): Eukaryota > Metazoa > Echinodermata > Asteroidea > Valvatida > Goniasteridae > Hippasteria > Hippasteria phrygiana. Next base: position 224,008 of record JAZGUH010000796.1, on the reverse strand, counting down.
AATGTATAGAAATTGAGCACCACTGATGACAACCGACATGCATCTGGCATTTATTTATTCAGATCATAGTAAACGGCTTGTACAGGGTCTCATTTGCTTTTTTGAAATCCACTGATTCATTCCAAGTACAAACGATGTTGAACTTCCTCCTTTTTGTGGCCGACAACAACTGATGCAACAGCAATTTGTTGATCTATCATCATGTGTATGCATTGCCTTAGGCTAATAAATATCTGCATATTAAAAGAAAATTTGGCAAAAACCTTAGTACATGTGCAAAACCTGAATATTCATGACAGCACTGTTAAATATTACAATACTTGATATTATGTATGATGCATCTAGAAACTTTGGCACAAATTTTCTGGCATCTCAACAGTTATGTTTCACATGATGTACGTACACATATACCCTGTACACAGGACACCTTTTGTATTTCCCATTTAATAAGGGGATTCATTCAGTGTAGGTGGGGCAGGAAAACTGACATGGGTCACATTACCAATAATTTGGCATTATCTTACATGTAATTTTGTTTAAATGACCTATTAAAAAATGTACGTACATGGCTGATTTCTATTCGCTCATTACGAAAATTATTCAAAATCAAATTTACCCAATTGTATTTCTATTATTGTACATTCCCAAAAAAGTTGAATAAATCTTTCGCGTCATTTTGTTCGGTAAAAAAAGAGCGTATTTTGCAACAAAATTCTGCACCTAAGTAGTGTTCTTGAGATATGTTGGAAAAAAAGGGGGTTAATATTTGAGTTGGGTAAATAAAACGAGCATTTACCCAACTTCAATAGTGTACTCTTATTGTGTTAACCATACCTCCAGAAGACTAATAGTATAATAGACTCATTTTAAAAAACTAATAAGGTTCTTATATTATCAGTGGCTGTATCAAAAATATAAACAGTTGTGTTGAATATATTTTTAACCCCTTGGGCACGGTATTTTACGGGAGACGTCTGGGTGTCGCGGCGGTTCTGGCAGCCAAGCGAACCGCTACAATGTGTTTGTGCAGTCAAGCGTATCATAAACAATAATCCAACAATGGATTGAAACTGCACAAATGGCGGCAAATGGCGTCATCCGGTCTGGTGCCACTTTTGTTTACGCAAGGGGTTAATAACATGATTTTTATCAGGACTTATACTTCCCATTTTTTAAAATTTTTATTCCACTGCAGTTATCAAACCCTTTTAAAAAATAAATGACTTACTGCACCTCTGAAAAACAAATACGTAACATTCAATAAAATTCATACATTATAGCATGCTTACGTTTTTACCATTTCCCCGTACAATAGAGTTTTTAAAAGAACTTTGCGTCACACAATAATGAGGGTATACACTGCATACAATATTTTATTTCTTATAAATGCTGTATGAAAGATAATAATAAAAATAATGCTCCTATGATAATGCAATGAGAGTACGGTATGTTATTCTGCAAATTCTTCAGTAGGATCTATAATAGAAGATGTAGTCCACACCATCCTCTGGAATAATCCCATCAGATCCTGTGATAAAATAGATAAAAAAAAAAAAAACATTAAAATGTTTTCTTATGAACGCAAATGAAAACGGATCACCAATAGACCTTTATCATGGTACAGCCATCTTGTTTTTTCTCCAATTAAAATCAATGTAACCAAACCGAGGCTGGAAGGAAAAATAGTCTGGCACCTTCATTCAATAATTGGAATCACTATTCATAATTACTAATGCATACAGGGAACAAGACAGGGAACAAGGCGTAGTGGCCATCATTGAGGCGTATGTCTTTATGACACCTGGATAGGCATGGGTAGACCGTTTGCGCTTACATTGTTGCAGAATTTGAATGACAAAAATATGCCTCGAAGATGGACGCTACATGAAAATATGTATGAAAATAAAGCAAAGTTTCAAGCGTAATATTTTTTAAAATTCTCTACGGAAAGTATGTTCACGTCATTATTTCAAGATTAGACACAAGGATCTTCCCTTAAATTTGTTCCCTTCACCAAGCAAAAGTACATCAAAGGGAGCACATGAGTCCCCCCACCCCCAATGTTGTCATTTTTCCCCCCAAATTTTACTCATGCAGTGTGCAGTTTATCAGTACATGAATCAATAGCTTTCCAAGGGAACTGCACGTTGGAAATATGCTAAATAAAATGGAACCACTAATATCAGATAGCCCCCCCCAAAAAAACAAAAAAAATCATTTTCTGGGCGGTAACTTTTTTTGAAAACTTTTGTGGCAAAAAAACTTGTTAGGTCCACAAAAATTAGGTCCACTGTACCTGTTGTGGCAGATGTTCTGTCAGAACCAATCAGAATGCTCCAATACCTATGGTTGACACCGTCATTGGCAACGCCATTGAAACTTGTCAAAAAGTTTCCAAAGTCGGTCATCTTGGACTCAAACCTAGCAATAAAGGAAAGGAATGTAGATAACCATGGATGATAAACTGGGATGCAGAATTGTATGCAATATGGAAAACAAATTTCAATCAACTTAAAAGTCCAACATACGTAATGGGACAAAGGTGTCATTACTGAGATAAAGATTACTTTTAACTTAAACTGGGATTATTAGCCCTAACCCCCTAGGCATTTTTACAAGTGTCCTCAACCTGCCAAAATCCAACACTGTGCATTATACCTATGGCACATTCTTTGGACTTAGACAAATTTGGGCATCATAGCTCCATGTAAAGTAATGGTGCCAAGGCCCTGCAGTACTGAACACATCAAAATACAACACATGGTGTTTGAGTTTGTAAGGCTTGGGGTAGTTAGGGTTAAGGCAGCGTCATCACAAGCCACCACAGGCCATCACAGGTCACCACAGGTCACCACAGGTCACCACAGGTCACCACAGGTCACCACAGGTCACCACAAGCTACCACAGGCTACCACAGGCCACCACAGGCCACCACAAGCCGCCATCAAAGTCATCAAAGTCATCAAAGTCATCAAAGTCACCACAAGTCAGCACAAGTCAGCACAAGTCAGCACAAGCCACCACAAGTCATCAAAGTCACTACAAGTCGTCACAAGTCGCCACAAGCCACCACAAGCCACTTCACAATTCTGGGCCCTTTTCCAAACCTTGGCTTGGGCTCGAGCTTCGGCTTCGTCTCTAGCCATTCCCCAGTCCCACTGCCAATCCGAAGCCTTGAATATGTAAATAAATAAACAGGCTCTGGCTCTTGGTTAAAACAAAAGACTTTGATGTACATGTAGCAAAAACAGTGCCCCAGTTCTTGCCAAATCTGGAGACATAAAATTACGCGAAGCCGAAGCCCGAGCCTAAGCCAGGGTTTGGAAAAGGGCCCTGGTCTCAAGCCATTCCTTTGTCATTGTTCATCCCATGTAGCTTGTGATTGACTTATTTGATCTGACCTGTGATTGACTTGATTCAGGCATGCAACTTGGAATTTACAAAAAAAACGAGGAAATTCCAGTCTTTACAAGACTTTGTACAGTGTTTTCCAATTTTCAATGGCATAAGTGTGAAGTGAAAAACGAGGAAGTCAGCTGGTCCAAAGAAAGTTGCATGCCTGTTGATTACAACTCTGGGTTAAGGTGTAATTATTGATCAAACGCTTCATAGAAAGGTCCACACGGCGCAACATTGACAACTGCAATATGAATTGACGTGCTGAAAGGATGAAAGAGCCTTTAACAACCAGTGTGCTTCTTTGAATTGAGAATTTCCACTCACCTAAATGTGCCATCTGACTGTTCCATGGCCACCTGCAGGAACTGAAAGAGGGTTGACCCTGCCGGAGCAGTGACCGACACTGTGACCGGCTGCTGTTCCGTGTCGATGCTGTTCTCAAGGACTATCTGGATTGTGATTGGTGGGCCTGGCTCTTCGCTGGGGGCAGCTGGCACGTTGCCAGATTGGGAATCAACAGGATCCGCAGCTGATGTAAAAAGAATTTAACAAAATTATTCTCCGACAAATTCCATTCCTTCCCTCTCCCCACACATGTGTAAATGCTTTCAATCGTGGACCTCCTATTGTTTATACTTTTTCGGAAAAGACCCTCATGGACCTTTTCCAAACCATGAACCCTATTGTCCTCTATTGTTAAAGGTCCACGGTTTGAATACGTATAAATAAAACACAGACAGTCGTTTAGCTTATTTGGCTAGTGTCTTCTCACCATGGAGGCTGCATGCCATCTTGACATCCTTAATGCTGCCAAGGTGACGGTTGGCAAGGAGAGGTAGAATCTGCACAGTGGCGCCTAGGTTAGCAAAATGGCCGTCCTCGTGCTGAGTGTCCAGGACATGCTGCAAAGCTTTCTCAGCTTGCCACGATGACGACGGCACGCCAGCTGACATCAGGGCCTGTTGGAAACAGTAAGACAAGTCAACAAAAACAGACAAACAAATTAGGATGATCTAATTCTACTGCAATGGGCTCCGTGCGCCACCAAAAGAGGGCGCTGTCCACATAGCAACCGCACTTCCATGGGGAGTACGTCGCTGGTATTACGCACTGCGCTCCTCGATCATTTGATACTCGTATACCAGTGGGATTGCTTTGTCTGTTTGCCGACTCTCGGTAATTGCTTTTTCATTAAGAATATCATAGCGGGAACCAGACACTTAAATTGAAGTCAGGTAAGATGGCGTCGATATTGACCCCCTAACTCGCCTTTTCTTTCCGTTGAGTGGGTAGTTGTGCACGGAGCCCATAGGTCAATTCAACTCTCTTCATGAGAAGACTGAGTTCGGATAAAGTCATCAGGCCTCATTGAGGAGACAGAAGACAACGCAACTTCCTCAAATTAAAACTTTCTAATTAAACGACAAATTTCTAACTCGTACCTGGCTGGCAAGCGCAGTGCTAATGCCATTACCAATCGATCCATCATTCCGTTGTTTACTCCTGATGCAGGATATCGTCTTGTTGAACTTGTGCTCAAAGCGAGGTTTGAATAATACGGGCACGCTGTCTTTAGCGCAAGACATCGCCATCAGAGACAAGGAGGCAACATCGGGGCCTAAAGTTGAGAAACAGGAAATTTCAAAAGGAGTCGGCACTGAAGATATCTCACTTGGCAATACAGATTGGTCACCGGTAGGGCTGTCTTGAATATACCAAATATTATAATATTTTATTGTCAACCGAATATTTGAAATACGTCGGTTCGTAAACCCGAAAAAAATACATATGCACGTACATATACGACTCTGATGCTATTTGAGAAAAGCTACGCTGCTTAGCAGTGTCAAGTGCCGCATTTTTGTCAATGTAACCTTTTGTGTATAGAGGTTTATTATTTCCGTCCATAAAACACTTGACAAAACGCAGGCTTGAGTTTGGTTTCTTGCTATCAAAACGTTATACGTACCCGTAATGATTTTGATACAACAGGCACATCCAACAAAAATGTCCATTGATGAGCGGTCCATAATATCGATTGCCACATGTAAAACACCGGCGTGCTTTGCGTGCAACTTTTTACCGCCGCGGCAGGCAGTTGCAGCTGACACAAAAAAAACTTGATCGGCGAGTATCAAATATTTGAATATTGGGTCAAACTCAGTTTTAAATAATCGAATACTGAACTATTCAAAAATATACAGCCCTCGTCACCCATTAGCAAAAAATGTTCTGCTACTGTTACCAGCAATTGACCTATCGCGGTCGAATCGCGTCAACGCAGCTTGTGAATTATTGTGCAATCACATCAATCATAATTCCACGTGAAACACGCAAAATCTGGGACAAACAAAAATTACCACACAAAATTCCCATAGGGTTGTCTAAGGGTCGTGGTTAACTCGTAAACGGTATAGGTCAATTCTTTGCTAACCGAAAGCCGAGTCATGACATTGGGCCTCGTACCTTCTCCATCAAACCTGTAGCATCCATCCTCCCTCTGACCATCGAGTAACTGTCGGATATGCTTCAGCTTGACGGCCCCGTCACCGCTTTGGCAGAGTGCCAACACCCCAAAAGAATACTGAAAGTGATTATTGAAGCCCTCTCGCGGGAAACGCCTCATGTTGTGCTCCAGGATCTCCACAAGGTCGTTGCCGTAGAAATCCCGGGTGTCATGGCAAGTGGACTCCAAAGCGAGGATGTAAAGGGCTAGACGAGCCACGGAGATCCTGGCCAATCGGGTGTGGCGCTGGGAATCATTTCCACAGCCACTCAGTCTGTCAAAAAAAAAATGGGATTGAAAGTTTGAAAACCCTAATTTTACCTCCTCGGGTTGAGACAAAATAGAGCTTTGTGGCAGAAAAAGAGCATAGTTTTGCGCACTCTTATTTTACAGAAGGGCCATCCAAGTCTTTCTCTTGTTTTGGAGAACAAGTGTCTTTGTCAAGACCCATAAGTATAATTTATATGTTGCAATAAAATCGCCTAAGCCCAGCTGGTGAACTGATGCCCATTCATAGTAACTATACGTTGACTCATCATACAGAATTCCATGGCAGGTATTTTTGGGTTGAGCCCCAGTGAGCAATCAGTCAATTATTAGACTGTACACAGCATAGGAAAAGATCTGATTGCGCAGAATTTCCAAACCTTTCAAAAAAAAAAAAAATATCTGTCTTTATGCTCATATTGTGGAAATAGGTTCGAAATGAAAAAAACAAACCTCTGTTGAATACTGACAACAGCCATAGCCATGGTCTGAAAAAGACCACCTGGCCGGCTGTTGTCTATACGCGTATTCCAACGTGTACTCAATCCATTGTTTGCCTATCGTTTGTGTTATGCTTGGCTGCACAAGCCTGTATTGACATACCGGGACCCCATTAATGACAGCCGGACAGAAAAAGAAAAATACTCAAAAGTGTGTACTTTGCTGATCGAGCAAGCTCTGACAGAAGCTCTATTTCCAACTGCTTGATTGCGAGCTGAGTTTTCAACGCGTTCTCGTGAAACCAACTCTCATTGGCCAGCTGCATTGCCATGACAACAGACGATGTGCTGGTTCCCCCATTCCAGCTCCAGTCGGACTCCTGTTGCTGTAGCAACCACCGAGTGGCCCTGATGAGTGCACAGGTGAGGTCATCATCTACGCAAGAAGGAGATGCTACGCTGGTTCCATTCGCTGTAAGACACAGCACAGACATTGATTAAACACTTAATCTGGAAATTTTTTTATTTGTTTTGAAATTACCATTTAAAAAAAAAAATTATTATTCATAGCAACAAAACCTGTTGCTATTTTGCAACAATTTGATACACCTCCAAAATCTTGAACCACCTTTTTTTATTACAATTTACAAATCCGGTCATGATTTTAAAATGTGAATGAAATAACGGACTCCTTTAAAAACTACACACTGATGAATTATTGATTGAAATTTATACTGTCCCTGCCTTTCAAAAAATTTGATTTGTTTTTTTCTTCTATAAAAACATATTTTATGTCAATAAAATACCTCTTTCTGTTTTGGGTGCCTACAGCCCTCAAAAATGCTTTTTTTCTCGGCATCGATCTAAGCAAAATCTTTTTCACTGAAGGCTTTATTAGAAAAGAAATGTTAGGCACTCAACATGTCAAAAATAAAAAAAATTACAAGCAATATGAACTGCTCATTATATTTTCCAATTTCCCTTTTACATTCATCATTTATTAAGATTGATTTTTCAGGATTCGTATTTAGAACACCATTATGATGATGTATTGAGTAAAAAGATATCAACCCTTAAAATCAATCGTAATAAATCTCCCCCAACACTCAAAGGACCCAATCGGACGAGTATGCTGGCACTCGGACAGTATCCTCACTGAATCGATAATTGGTAAAGTGTGAAATGGAATTGTATAAGGAATTATTGAAGAACTCCACTGTAAGGCCGAGTAAAAAAAGAAACATGTTTCACGTCTGGGTTTTCAAAAAAAAGGAGGAAGATGGGCTTTTTATTTTTTATTTTAAAGATGGCCGTCATTTAAAAAAAAATCTGGCAACCGTTGGTGTTTCCCTGTTCAAAGACGCATTAAAAATGAAAAAGACATGTTGGACAAGAGAACTGAACATATTTAAAGTGTTTTTTAGTATGTTTGTAGCACCATATCAGCCCCAAAAAAAGAACTTTCGACTTGCAAGTATTTATTTTCCGATTGACTGGTTGACATTTTTGTTTTTTTATACATAATAAAATTTCTGTGGTAAAAATAAAAAAATTAAAATCCAGGCGGCCTTCAAAAAGGAAGCGGGCGGGTACGCGAAACATGTTTTATTTTTATTTCGCCTAATGTCAATTGCAATCAATAAACAAAACAACAAAGAGAAGTAAAAATTACTTTTGTCATGTTCAGAAAAAATTTTACCATCAATAAGTAGTGTATACCTGGGTTTACAATTTGAGCATCTTTCAGTTTTTCCCATTGCATACACAGTTGAATTTTTTTAATTTAGGGTTTTCATTGCATACAGAGTGCCTATCAAAAATAAATTTGCAACACAAAAAAAAAATATATCAGTGTTCAAGCACCTGTATGTGTGCACTGATTTGTTTACCGAGTGATAACCAAACCACTCGACCTACAAACTTGTTACTATTATTATTTGAGGCTACATAACTGTTGGGCAACCAATGGCCTGTGAAAATCGTTTTGAATACAATGGGTGAAAAATTCCAGGTACAAAATTGTAAGTATGACCTCCATGGTATGACATGTCTACATCTGGTGCATATATAAAACACCAAGTATGAAATTGAAAAGTTGATTTATTTCTACATTTCAGTAGAACAATCACCTTCTTGTCTTGTTTAAATTGTACAGTAGCTATAGTTTTGGTGGACCTTGTCCTTGAACCTAATTAATTTGCCTTTTTAAAAATGAACTTGTCAAGTTCACATTTTAATTTTAAAAGGGTGATATAAAGTTACTTGAACTACTGTACTACAATATGTATCCAACTCTTCCTGTTTCAATCATGTCAAGAAATTTGAAAAACTATACAAAAGAAAATAATAACACTGAAACATGTTAGTTTAAAGTGTGGTGGTAGGCTTTTAGTTTTAGTGACATGCATGATAGTGCACAGTACTAGTGCAGGGATATGGATATTCGCACAGTACAACTACAAAACACAAAACTCAAATTCAAAAGCTAAAAGAAACTTTATTTAATTATACTCACTATTAACGCTTGCTGCACCGCCGACATCATTTTCTTGGTTTTGTGTATCTACATTGGCACAAACAAGCACCAAAAGGGCTAACCAAAGCACACACAATGCAAGAAAATCCTTCATTGTGAGAAATAAACGATGGCAATAATTTCTGTGTGCAAAAGCTCGCAAGTACTAAGAAAAATGGAGGACGTTCTTGCACAACACTGAACTTCCGCATTCATGACCTCGATCCCGGATTTGACCTGGGGTGTCGGAGAGGGGGAGGGGGAGGGGGAGGGGGGGGTGGGGTGGTACAGTGTGATTGGCAGAGTGTCCCGCAGGTCGTATAACTGGCATTCCGGGCTCCATATGGAGCAAGATATGGGGCAAAGGGAACCCCCTCTTTTGTGTTGGTCATTGTGTTTGCGGAATATGTACATAACAATAGTATGAAGTGTGGGGGGGGGGGGGGGGTACATTTAACGCTTTGCCCCAAATCGTGCTGAGCATCACAGGTTCGAGAATGGCTTCGGGAGCTTGTTCTTCCCGGGTAGGAATTTCCTTGTGCGGAGTTCACCACTTGACTCTCATTGGTCAACATTTTGGTCATCAGAGTACATGAATAATTGTCGAGATGAAAAAGTGAACCTTTATAAGGGTACCCGCCCTACTTGTGACTGTTCTTCTGTTCAACCAACCATGCCAAAAATAGATATCAAATCAGTCGGTATCAAACCATGATTTTTAATCAGCTTAAAAATCAAAATTATGGAGTCTGTGGAGTGTTGACTTTGACAATGTCTGACCATGTTTGTCCCCCCCCCCTCAAAAAAAATCTTTAAAAAAATAAAATTAAAAAATTAAATTAAAAAATTAACAAATTAACAAATTAAAAAAATATATAAAAAATCAGGTTCCGGACAGACCAGAATCATTAATAAAAGTTTCTTGGGGGTAGTTCTTCCAATTACACGGTAGCATACACAGCACTATAAATTTCTTTTAATCCCTTTTAATCCATGGGTCATTTGTTTTCGAACTGTGGAGTATTAAATTATTCCTCAGATGCAAGGAAATAATTGTGGGGAGTATGAAAAATTCACTGATGTTAGCTGATAAATCCGACAAGACAAAAGCAGAAATGGCGTAAAATATTCAATACAAGATAGAAGAGTATTTAATTCCCATTCAAAAAATCTCCATTCATAAATGTAGCGCCATATTATTAATACTTGAATGACACAGCATTACATTAAGGCCTGGGTCACGAATATGAGTGTATATAGTATGTACAAGAAGTGCATTCCCGTCTTCTATATTTATATATAAAGATGTTTCATATGATACACATTATTCAACTTTCAATAATATTGTGTACTTTCAATGTCTATCTTCTCTCTGAAAAAAATTTCTTTCGTCTTAAACTGTCTACGCCATCTACAAAATGCAATAAATAGAAAATTGCACAGTGGTTTCATACGCAGTTCCTTTTACAATACATTACTTTTTTTTACACGATCCGTAAGGCCATGTCTGAATTCAGTGGTTCAAGACGGCTAATTCCACAGTACAGTTAAGGCAGGTATTTCAATGAAATTTGTTTGCTTTGAAACACTGCTGTTTACCAGTGAACTAAAGTATATGTAATATATGTATCTTTGACTGGTAACCAGCAAAATATCCAGTGGAAATATATGTCCAATAATTAACCACTGTGAAACTGCCCCATGTCTAGTACCCTTTCGTCACATTCCAGTTCATCACTATACTAATTCAGGTCAACTGCCTGGTTGCTTTGAATAAAGCGACTTATTTTGGTCAGGTAACCTGCAGCAAAGAAAGATGATATTAGGATACACAGGGTACCAGATCAAAATCCACTTAAGGCCACATAATGAGACGGGTACCAATGCGCATTTCATTCTAATAATGCATGTGGATACAGGGCGCTAGTCTCAAGCCACAGCCACAATCCACTTCAGTAAACCCCAGTTTTTAAACTATTGTATTTTCTTCCAGTGATAACCATATCATTATCTAAAATACAATTGCATATTTAATAGACAGTAAAAAGTTCAGTTTGCCCAGTTGATTGATTAATAAAAATTGACGAATTACCATTTGTACAATCAGCACCCTTTAACTTGAAAGTGATTTTTTATAACCGGACAAAACAGAAATACAACGCGGCACCAGGAGTGAAAAAATCACCACAGGACAAACACGACACTAGTGCCCAAGCAAATCTTAACCTTTTCCTTTTTTGAAATGAGTTTGGAAAAACTTGCGACTCTCAAGTATGGACTTGAGCTTTAAACCAAATGCAACTGTGGGACAAATACAGTCAGGCAAATTACTTCTTTTTCCCCTTATAAATTGCCGAGGTGTAAATCAGGTTTAAAGAAGAAATTGAGGGTGAATGGATGCATTTATTCAATTTAAGGCATTTCAAAAACTGTCAAAATTTCATGAATTGTGAACTATAGTCGAATCATTCTCTGCAAAGACACAAAATGATTGGTCTAAACTCCAACATCATGTTTAACTTCCAGTAACCCCTCTCAAGAAATTAACAAAGCAGTACAATTGACAACATGTGCCCTTTGATAATGCAGAAACACTGTTGAAAGATTAAGACCAGGCATAGCACCATTCATTACAAAGGCTCATTCAATGTATACAATAGCAATGCACAATTAACAATGAAGTATTAATTTCTATAGGTACTAACACCGAGAGTATTAAAAAGACACTTTCCTTTTTTTCTACTTTTCAGTGAACACGACCTATCCAAGTCCAACCAACATCACTAAGAGTGGTTTAAAGTTGGAAAAAAATCTTGATATAATCAGTTTAGTGAAACCCTAGTTTGAGAACTCGACACTTTCACGAAATCTCAGCTTTTAAGTACAAGAGCGAGATATGCACCACTGAATTTTTTTTTTTTTTTTAAGAGAGAAACTGAAAGTGAGACCTAATTCTTGGAAATTTAGATGAAAGAACACAATTCATAAACCTCTTTAAATTTACACACAATGTTGCGAGAGAGACCTCTCTTTGACAAAATGGACCATTTCATTTATGCGAAACACAAACCCGACTTAATACGAAAGATACTGTGATTAATCGAAGACTGAAGCACCGTGGACAATTTTAGGCCGTATCTCACCAGGAAGAAAATACAAAGAATAAGAACAAAATGGAAATTTGATTTGAATTAAATACAACGGACAACCCCACACACATCTCAGAAGGTAAAGATCTCTAATTACACGAACTGGACAATACTTGCGAATATGTAGAATGATGAGAAAAATTACCGGAAATCAATGCGTGCATTCTCAGCCTGCAAAGTTTGCATATAAGTGCCAAAAATAATTCAGCTTTGACAGCTCTCAGTACCTTACAATCAATGGTTCTAGTTGCTTGCACTAAATGGTAAAATGTCTGTCTACTCATTACAAAAATTAGGTTTTTGTTTTTTTAAGATTAAAAAATAAAATTGTTTGTACAGGACAGTAGATTTAGCCGCCATAAATACAGGTATCAATGCACAGCATCGGAAGTGATCAGCAAGAAAGGTAACGCTACAGGTTAACTAACAGTTGGTTTGTTCGATACAGATGTATGCACAACACTTCATGAGATAATAAAATGTACATGGTTTTCATCGTATGTCTCGATGGGGAGCAAACTTGATTGCAAACAAGCCTTGTATGTAAATACCGGCAATCGTGGACTAGGGACAGAAGAGTTAGGGAGTAGACAAAGGGTCCACGATTGACAGAACGTCCATGATTGAAAATCGTGTACAAAACATTTGGGAGGCCTTCCGAAAATGTTAAAGTATAAACAAAAGGGGGACAATAGGAGGTCCGCGATTGCTGGTATTTACACACTTGTGGGAGCATGTTGGGGCGTCATGTACCTGTGGTTAGCCTCTTATGTCCGGCTGTTATTAATGGGGTGCTGGTATGCCAAGATGGGCTTGTGCAGCCAAGCGTAATGCGTAATAGGCAAACAATGCATTGAGTACGTGCAGGAATGCGCAGATAGACCACGACCAGCCAGGTGGTCTTTTTTCGTCTGTACTCAAGAGGTCAAGGGTTCAAGGGTTCAAGGGTTATTGTTCCCAGCCAGGGGATCATGATATTTGTGTCTTTAAGCAAGACATTTTACTACAATAGCTTTTCTCCACCCAGAATGAATATTTACTAGCATCTTCAAGGCACAAGACCAAAACGATCACGATGGAAACAATTTAATAGCAAACATTTCACAGATACTTTGATCTGCTTCAGGCAGTATGCATTACAAGATTCGTAAATACCGTTGTTGCTTGCAGGTAAATATACCTCAAGAGCTAGAGGGGATTATAAAACGGATTCGGCTGAACGTGACAGGTGCAGCGGATGGGAGGGGCTTCTGTGAAGACCACCCCTTTTCTTAGGTAGTCTGTTCAGGGTTTTGATGATGTCGGTAAATTCCGGTCGTTTCTCTGGATTGTAATTCCAGCACATCATCAGGATATCCTGTTTGGAGAGGATGATAAACCACCATTAGTTTTTGAACATGGACTAAGGTTACTCCTAAAGAGTTAGAAATTGTATACGTTTAAAACTGACCATGAAATTTTTTTATTTTATTTTTTTAAACTAAGTGATTATTTTTAAAAAGCAGAATCTACCTTCACATCTCTGGATGCCTGGAGGTGTGTGAGGGGCTGCTTGATACCCTTCCCTACCCGCCAAATAATGGACTCGGCCAACTCATTGTAGAACGGCAGGCAACCAGCCAGCAGCTCGTACCAAATAGTGCTGTGATAGGTGAGAGGAAACCACATGGTTAATATCAATCACAGTGTGGAATGTATATTTCTTCTTGTGACATAGCTTTGTTTTTTTTATGGAAGTCGCTCAATACAAGGCTAAAAGCCACTCCAGGTAAAGGGCTACAACAGAGGTGGTGGGGTTGGCCACATTTTAGGTTGCCAGCCCTACCACCCTTAAGGTTTTGCAAGGTGCAGATCTAAATTGAGGATAAATTATACCGAAGAAATTATCCCAATTTTCAGACCTACAGACCATAAGGAGATTTGAGGGAGATTTGAGGGAGATTTGAGGGAGATTTTCAGGGGAGATTTTCAGGGGAGATTTTCAGGGGAGATTTTCAGGGGAGGTTTTCAGGAGAAATTAGGGTCTTCTTGTCTATGAACCTGCAGTTCTTGTTTTTTTTAGTGGATGTGGTTGTTGGAACCCGACATGATTTCTTGGGTTTCTCTATAATACAAATCTCTGGACTTTCTCCTGGTGAGACATTTGTTCATAATGTTTGCTCCAAAGGTTTCTTTAGGCTTGCGAGCTACAGTGCTATTATATGAGGAATCCTTGGTTTCAGAAATAAACAATTACAATAGTGTGCATCTTAGAAATGACAAATTTTAAGGAATTCTCTAAGCTTTATCCATGCTTTATTTTTACTTTTTATGCATGTAGCATATGCATGCAATGGGGATTCCCACCCATCATCTTAATCAATAGAGGGCAGTATATAGCTTGACCAATAACTGCTCCTTAGCGTTAAAGTCATACATGCAACGATCTTGAACCTTATTTTACTGAACTGTACGTACGTCAAGAGACTCACGAACGACAAAAAAGGCAGAACTGCTCTGCATTCGTTCTCAGGATGAGGGCAGGTCTCATTTTAATTTTACTTATATTTAATTTTTGTTTAAAACGGTTTAAACAAAGTATTGTTTTTACATTTTGCTTTATTTTTACAACTTTTGTTATTTTACTTTTTAGGGGAGGGGGAGGGGGGGGGAGTGGGGTCGGGTGTTGCCGTCATTAAACTTATTTTTTCACTTCACAACTGTCATTCCTCCGTGGACTAAACAAAATTGAAATGAAAGACAAACCGTATCACAAGGTCAACTTACCCAAATGAGTAGATATCCGACACGGTAGAGAAAGGCAATTCCCTGTCGGAGCTTCCGCTAGCATCAACTCGCAGAGCCGTGATAAGCTCTGGGGCCAGGTAACATAACCATCCATCAGGAATGACCATCACTGTGGCTCGTCTGTTCTCTCTGGACAGCCTCATGATGCTGAACAAAGCAAAGTCCGTGATGACCACTTTACCGTTCTCCAGAAAGATGTTCTTGGACTTGAGGTCTTTGTGGACGATACCCTTGGCATGTAGGTAACCCATACCCTGTTGGATAAGAACAGCTCGACATAAATTGTATTTTCTCTCCACAGGAATATATCTCAACTTGAGTTGGTGGTTGCCGATGGGAAATTGACAATTTTTTTTCTTACAGCCTGCAGACAGTTCTGCAAATCGTCATTTTAAATGGTTCCACTGACCGGCTGAAATAAGCCAGTTCGGTATCTCAAAGGTCAAAGGTTATTTGGGATAAAATGGCTGACGTAATGTCACGCCGTGTTACGCGGACGCCCATTCCGATTGAATTTAACACGTGCACGTTGTGCGACCACCTTCTGCATTCACACGCGCGCGTTAGGTCACGCGGGTCATTCGGGATAAAATGTCATTGTGCACATGCGCAGTTGAAATACCGAACTGGCTTATTGTCAAGCACCACGCTAATGTTCCAGTGGCCTTTCATCATTAGTTCTCCCCGTCCAAACTTTTAGGCACTCTACTCGCCTGGCTGTCTCATCACATCCTTTCACTTTTGTTCCAAATGCTAGTACTGTAAGATACTCTATACAAAAAATGTACTGCCTCACTGTGGAACTCCTTACCTGTATAAACCTGCTTCCCTTCCATCTATAATCTTTCACAATTCAAACGGAATGTGAATAGATACCTTCTATCCCTGTGATTTCTGTCTTTTCTTGAGTGGACTTTTGGCCTTGTGTTGGGCGATACACATTTAATTAAATTTCATTCAACGCAATATCACATCCATTGACATACTTTCACACAAAAAGACACATGTAACAATATGTTTGTGAAAATATAAAGAAACCATGGCATTCTGAAAAGATTGTGACTTCATTCTGGTGATCACTCAAGACGTTTGAGAGAAAACGCAAGTGTTCTCAGATACTCACCTGAGCAATTTGAGTTGCCAGGAGGATGGTTTTGTTCATTCCAAACCGCTCACCTCGTAGATGTATTCTCGTGTACAGCGTCATACCCCTGCATAAGCTGGGAGAATCAAAACGACGAATTTGTAACAAAACAAGAAGCTTATAAAAGAAACCGTCTCGCGAGTCGGTATGTCCGTTCAGACAGAGACAGTGACTACTTCACCAGCCTGCATCAAGCCCGCTGTTATGGAATTAAATAAGCCAGTTCGGTATCTCAAAGGTCAAAGGTTATTCGGGATAAAATGGCTGACGTAATGTCACGCCATGTTAGGGGAACGCCCATTCTGACTGAGTTTAACACGTGCGCGTTGCACGACCACCAAGCGCGCGTTAGGTCACGCGGGTCATTCGAGATAAAATGTCATGTGCACATGTGCAGTTGAAATACCGAACTGGCTTATTTTATTGTCAATACGGGGTGGAATAGTGAAGGGGGTTAACTGGAACAATAAAGGAAATTAAAGTGCATTTACTTTTGAGGCCGGTCTGCTAGGCGAGAAATGTTACCCCCTCGTAACTTTCATCGTGTATATATTCTAGCAGTGGCATGTCCAGTTTTGAATTAGGGCATCTCAAAAATGTCTGAAAAGCCGACCCTAAGGTTTCTTCTGCCAAGAAAGAAGGAAATATTGCCAATTTGTTGCCGAGGGGATGATATTTTCCTATTTTCGATTTCTGTGAACCTTTTACCAAGTTATTCATTGCAATTTACCTGGTTACAATTGCCAGTTTGGGTGGTTTCAGGTAGGTTCCCATAAATAGAACGACATAGTCGTGCCGCGTCTTCTTGAACTGAGAGACCTGATGTAACAGACATAAACATTTAAAAATTAGTCAAACAATTCAGCAGCAGAACACTTGCACAATACAAGGCCAAATATTCCCCAATTAAGCCAAATTAAGCTAATATTCGGCACACATTTGTTTTGTTTTTTGGTTACTGTACTGAAAGAATTCAAGTCATGATTTTATGCCTGCACACTAAAAAATGAAATGCCAAATATGATAACAAATTACGGAAAATCATTTGGGTTAACCCCTTGAGTACGGTTATTTACAGGAAGCGCCGGGGTGTCGCGCAGGCTCTGGCAGCCAAGCTAAACGGCCACAATGTGCTTGTGCAGTCAAGCGTAACATACACAATAATCAAACAATGGATTGAAACTGCACAAACAGCGGCAAATGGCATCATTCGACCTGGTGCCACTGTTTTTTTTGCGCCATTTGGCTTCCTCCGTACGGAAGGGGTTAATCATTTTTTGACTCGCCCCATATGTATATTTCATCAAGCTTAGTGATATCACATCTCACTCCTGGCATTATATTACCAGAAAAAATAACATCCTTGTTATCCAATTCTTTTTACCTAATAGAAGAAGACAGCCTGTCTGTTGTTATTTAGTCTAAAAATTTCTGTCCCGATACTAAAGGCTTTGTGTGCACAAGGCAGAGTTGTAGTCGAGTCCCTGCAAGTTCTTTCACAAGTCCAGTCAGAAGACCTTTCATAAAGCAGGTCACAAGTAACTGGATGAACAATGACAAAGGAATGCCTTTGTCAAAGCTCATTTGAATAGCTTGTGATTGGGATTAGGACTGGAGGGCTTGTGATGGACTCGACTACATCTCTGGCACAAGGTTTCCTTGGCAACCATGACTGTACCCACCTCCATTTTAAAAGCCTGCAGTTGCTCCTCGTCACTCATATCAATATCAAGCATCTTAACAGCAACGTCGCCGTGCCATCTACCTCTGGAATGAGCAATAGATGAAAAAAAGTCATGAGGAAGTGACCACAAAAAAAACACCAACTATTATTTGACGCAGAACGTGCGAAATCTTCATCAAGCAAAAACAAAAACTACTGCACATTATAAAGAGTTGTTTTGGGGGCTAGGTCAATAGAATGAATCATTAAGCTCCGCCCACTTTACACGTAGGTAACAACGCACACCTGTAACATGTGTCACACGTTCGCACACATGTCCGACTTTCCTTACATTTTTAATACGTAAACGCATCTGTGATTGGTCAAGACAGAAAGAGGTGGGACTTAACGGATCCATCAGTTACGAAGAGACTTACTTATAGACCGGTCCGAATCTTCCTGTGCCGATCAGCTCGGTGATTTCAAGTTGGTCTGGAGGAATGTCCCATTCTGATAAAACGTTGGTTTTTAACTGCAGCAGAGGAAGAAGAAAAAACAGAAACCACACTGACACACCATGCTTTCCAAAACAGGATACACTTAATTATTATCTCCTTCTGGTAATAAATCCAAAGATTCCCGAAAAGTATATATCACTAACTCAGAAACCTTAAGAAGCCTGTATGGGAGATAAGGCAACATTCAGTTTTAGAGGTGGTGGGAAAATTCTTAGAATAACAACTTGGGAAACCCATATAATTAAGGGAAAAACCCAATCCACATGTTGGCCCTGGGCGGGATTCGAACCTGGGTCACAGAGGTGAAAGGTCAGGAAAGGAGCGCCATGCCAACTTCCCAACATGGGCAGAGTAGATTTGGCCAAGACGCCAAAGTGCCACGTTCACATCAACACTTTCACCCACATGTAGTTGTGTTTTCCCTATACTACCGAGGACAATGCTTTGTGTTTCCTATTGTTCCTTTAATATAACACAACGACAGACTAAGCACATATTTTTACGTCCGAGGACTGATTTTAACAAAAGACCGACTCCCGAGGACAAGAAAGATTCCCTTGTATTTTCTTTCTCCTCTTGTCCTCTAACGTATATACAGAACCTGTACATGTGTGCACAAATTGCAACAGAATGAAGTTGTTCGTGGCAACTTACGCTGTGTTTCCGATGCAATACTTGGTCCGTCATCTCCACGTCATCTATGCATTCTACTTTCTCTGGCAACGTCCGCTCCGAGTCCGTAAATGGCTACAAAGACCCAACAAAAAAAAAATTCAACATTGTGCAATTTCTGCTTATTCACCTGCCACTGAAACAAAGTGACTTCAATATCCTAGGAGAAAAAAATATGAGATGTGAAAGTGAAGCTACTTACATCATGAGAATCATTGGAGTTGTGAGAATCTACCGTTATTGTCCTGTCGCTGTTGATAGAAGCATGGATGGCATCACTGTATTGAGAAACGAGATAGGATTATCAATTACATATCAGAACGTGCATTCAAATGACAACACTTTATTTTAATGCCAATACTTAATGCTAAATTCATTTTTATCTCAAGGATGAGTACTTCATCAATAGTACGGCAATTCCGTAACTGAAATGAGTCAAATGACTAATTTTAAAGTTGATTCAATCACCATTAAATTAGATGTTCAGAGTGGCTAAATGCATGCTTACATGTAGCAAGGAACTAAAAACCGTTTGGGAATATCTTGATTGGTTATATAGATTTCATAGAAATTTATTTGGAAATACAGGTTTAACAAATCCATAATTTTGTTGAAGAAATTCTGTTTTTGGCCTTGGATCTTTTCACATGTAGGAAGTTTAAATGTTTTATGTTGATACGATAGCAGGGGTATAACCAGACCATATAAAAGTGTTTGTAATCAGGTAGGCCATAAGACTAATCCACAGCATGTGAAAATACAGCCCAAATTCTTCTGAAAATGTAATTCCGTTACGCGGAATTGCCCAGTAGCTTTTAAAATATTTGGGACAAGAACATTTTTTTTTTAATCTCTCGACATCATTGCTATGTATCAAAATTTACAGAAAGCTTGCTTTTGTAGGTGGCAAGTAGGGCCCAATTTCACGGAACTGCTGAGCACATAAATTTGCTCAGTACTTACAACAATTTTGTTTAGCCAAAACCTGTTACCAGCCAAAACTGCCTGTGACGTAATACTCTGCGACTGGTTCTCATCTGGCATTTGCTAAGCATTATTTTGTACGAAGCAGTTCCGTAAAATAAGCCAGTTCGGTATCTCAAAGGTCAAAGGTTATTTGGGATAATATTTCTGACATTGTTACGCTATATTACACGAACGCCCATTCCGATTGAATTTAACACGTTGTGCGACCACCTTTTGCATTCACACGCGTCATTCGGGATAAAATGTCATTGCGCACATGCACAGTTGAAATACCGAACTGGCTTATGGGCCCTGATGTGTTTATGTGTCCTTACCGGTAGGAGTCAAAGTTGGGATTCAATAAGCCATTTAGTGCAACATCTGCGATAAATATGACCAAAGAAAGGAGGGTTACAAATCAACAGAAATGAGTACAACCAAATATCAACAAATTGAATGAATTAAACGATAAAAATAAAATGTGATCACCCCAGAAAATGAAAAGAGAATTTACAAATGTTGATTTCTAATTAAATCTTGAAATGTCTGGAAAAAGAACAGTTCAGGAAAAATGTTGTAAAGGCCAGTAAATGAGCTGCCTAACTATGCCACATATCAAACTACACCCCACGATAAACTCATAGTTTTTGTATGAACTTGCTCAATCTTTAATGATAAATGGGGGAGGTGAGTAGGTATCACTAACGGTGGAAGTTACCCTGCCTGGGTCTATAGATCTGAAAATTGGAATAATTTCTTTGGTATCTATTGAAGATTTATCCTCTCTTTAGATCTGGACCCAGGAATACAACCAAATACTTGGGGCTGGCAACCTAAAATGTAGCCAACCCCACCACCCTTTACCTAGAGTGGCTTTTAGCCTTGTATTGGGGGACTTCTATAAAAAAATGTAATTATTTTGAAAATGAAACAATAAAATGGCTTCCTTTTTAATTAGAAGGCAGGCAGATAAACATGTTTTTATATTTTTTTATGCTACATCATGCACATTAAATAAACCTGAGATGTCGGAGAAACTCACCAGGGAACTGAAACTGTTGCTTGTGCGAGTCCATATGTGGGGACGGCGAGGGGTGGGCCGGGGTGGGCGGAGTTGTACTGGAAGAGGAGGCGGTGAAGGGCACCGGGCTGGACGATGTGGACGAGTTGGTAGAGGAGGGGTTGGAGCTGGACTCGCCATGGGAGAAGGCCGGCACTTGCGGGGGATAGCGGTGGTCCTGGCCGGACAAGGGTAGACTGGCTTCCGAGTTGGCTGTAAATTAAAAATGTCAATGTCATTATGAAGTCATTTTTCAGTTAACCCCTTGTGTCTGGCTGTTATTGATGGAGGGCTGGTATGCCAAGAACGGGCTATGCAGCCAAGCGTAAATGCAAACAATAGGCACCACACTGAATAGAATGGTCCTATTCATCACACTTGGAGCCCCCTTTCGTGTGAATAAAAGCTTTGTTTGAGAAAGCTCCATCTATTCATTACACTCCCAATCAAGAACAGTATAGTTGAAACATGAATGGATTGAGTACGTGCAGGAATGTGCATATTTCTACTTTTTCAGTACACTTTCGAGTTTGTACTCACGAGTTTGTAAGCCAATAAAGTACAATATTAAAAACTGAATAAGAAAAACACCATTTCTTCTTACCTATTCTCCTGATAAGAAGTGGTGACGCTTGGCCACTTCCTGTACGGGGGAAAAAAATGAAAAAGAAATGGATTCTCGATGAGTTCACTGAACCAGTTGGGCTCTTGAAAATAAGTAGCTAAAACTGGCTATATTCTTAATGCTGGGTTACTGCAAAGTGTTCTAGGGCTGTCCATTTTCGAATAATTTAGTATTCGAATATTTGAAACTGGATTTAACCGAATATTCGATACTCGCCGATCAAGTTTTTCACTGCATGCCGCGGCGGTAAAGAAATTGCACGTAAAAAGCACGCTGGTGTTTTACGTATGGCGATCGATATTATGGACCGTTCAAACGGCATTTTTTGGCATGCCCTGTTGTATCAAGGGTTTTACGGACGGGAACAATAAACCTCCGTCCACAAAAGTTACGATTGGCAAAAATGCGACATTTGACACTGCTAAGCGCCGTAACTTTTCTATTAAAATAGCATCAGAGTCGTATCTGTACGTGCATATATATCTTTTCGAATATTCGAACTGGCAAAATGGTAATCGAATATTCGGTCGACAATCGAATATTCGGTATATTTGGGACAGCAAAAATGGTTTCTAAAGGGCTCTTATTTACTTGTCATCCAGAATGCCTCAGTGTGGCTTTCTGCTCATTTCAATGGGCCAAGACAAAATTGTGGAAATTGTTCTTAAACTTACCGCGGAATTTGTTCTCGTAAGAAACCTTGAAGACCTGTTCATAACCCCGAGGAAGTCCACAGGAACGAACCTTCTCTGCGAGGGGTTGGCACTTGTTGTGGCAAACATATCTGACGGACGAAGAAAATCAAAATGAAACAATTTTAAACTTGCGTGCTTCATGCAGAGGTTCATATCAAATGCGTACATAGGGCAGTTGTAAAGTTCGGATGTTAAACTTGACCATTCAATCAACAGGCTCTATTGCTTTTTAAGATCTTCAAAAACAACTTGTCTTGAGGGGTTACATTAAGACAGTATTTTGTATACTTTAACCAGTTCCCGTCGGAGGACGTGTTCACACGATCTGGCTGTTTTTATACAAGGGCACGGCTGACGGGTAAAAATGTCAAGCTTGCCTCGAGTTGCCTCTGGGTGACGTCTCAACACGCTAATCCCTCATTTGTTTTGTACACACACAAAGTCCGAGGTCAGTGGAGGCGGACCGTGTGTTGAACTTGAACTTTTCCGTTGTGCACGGCCTGTTCTACAATTTACGCTCCGGTGGGCGCACCCGGAGTATTGAAATATATGAGGTTTCGGCAAGAAATATTGTACAAATACACAATGTACTGTTGAAATGACTCTTGCAAATCAGTATTTGTGGCGTTTGGCTGTATATCAGAAGTTGGCTGCTATATTTTGCCTTTTTGGAAAATATAAATTTTCGGCAAAAATAATCCTGGCACGAACTGGTTAAAGATAAACTTTGTAGAATGCTGCAACACTGGAACCTCACGGAGGACACCGACAGAGTTGTAGTCGAGTCCCTGCAAGTCCTCCTGAAAGAACTTTCACAAGTCCTTTCGCAAGTCCAGTCAGAAGTCCTTTCATAAAGCTGGTCACAAGTAACTTGATGAACAATGACAAAGGAATGCCTTTGTCAAAGCTCATTTGAATAGCTTGTGATTGGGATTAGGACTGGAGGGCTTGTGATGGCCTTGCAGGGACTTGTGATGGACTCGACTACATCCCTGGATACTGAACCAGATACTTAAATTCCCCCACTGTCTTAGAAATGCTCTCTCTCATTTCAGTAATCCTAAAATTTGCTTTTGGGAAAATGTCCACATAAAATACAGAAAAATCTGCATGGGTAAAACAAAAAGCAGATGCAGCAGGGCAGAAGAACCATTTATTTTTAAAAGAAAGGCCAGTTTAAAAGAAGAGTGAAGCATAATATTCTCTCTTGAACTTACTTGCAATCTTTGCATTTGTAACCCTTCAGCATCAATTTGTGGCAGTAGTCACAGTTTGGTGGAGGGAAAAAATTCTTTTTGCTAAACCTGAAGAAAAGAGGGAAACAAAATCTATAAGTACCAATTTCCAATTAAACAACTGCAACTTACAATGGAAAACTAGCCCCATTTGAATCTGCCGTCATGTATTTTAGTCTATGCAGATGTCTAAAAGTATCACGTAAATGCATGGAAAAGCCTAGCTTGAAAATTCCAGCTCTTGGCTCATGACATGTGAGATTCGCCGTTTAGAGCTGGAAGACATCCCATAAGGTTCGTTGCGGAATTTTTTTGAGTGCCGATATCTTCTTTCCCTGAATATATCAACCAAACACTCACCTTACCGGCAGAGTAGTAATTCATGCAGCGACTGATCCCATTAAAATGAGAATATGCTCAAGTTAAACCCCCAAAAAAGTAAATTTTTCGTGCAACTCCGAGCATGCACAAACCAGCTGTGTACAAAGCAATGGCGGAGTGATTCTTGGTGCCCGACCAAAACACGAAGGGGCCAGACCTCAACAATTTACCATTTGAAGCTTACGATGGTTTGCGATTACTCCGCGACACGGCATGTACTGCGCGCGCACCGCCTTCCGGCTCGCTATATGACGGCTGTTTGCTGATGCACTAACAGTGAACAGCAAACAGCCATCGTACAGCGAGCCCCGAGGCGCTGCGCGCGCAGCACATTCCGCATCACAGAGTAATCGCAAACCATCTGTTGTGGTCTGGCCCCTTCGTGTTTTGGTCGGGCACCAAGAATCACTCTGCCATTGCTTTGTACACAGCTGGTTTGTGCATGCTTGGAGTTGCATGAAAAATTCACTTTTTTTTCGGGTTTAACTTGATCGTATTCTCATTTTGAGGGCATTAGTCGCTGCATGATTTACTGCTCTGCCGGTAAGGTGAGTGTTTGGTTGATATATTCAGGGAAAGGGAAGATATCGGTGCTCAATAAAATACTGCTACGAACCTTATGGGATGTCTTCCAGCTCTAAATGGGGAATCTCAAATGTCATGAGCCTTGAGCTGGAATTTTCAAGCTAGGAAAAACCAAAAATAAAAGTAACTCTTATTACTGCACTGGTTTTTTTAAGAAACCCGAAACTAGAAATCATTTGATTTTGGGTCGTATTAACGTTAAGGCTTTGGGAGTTTCAGTATCCACTTTTGCTTTCCGACATGTGCGAGAATGACCTTGGTAGTTTGACCTGGTACTGACCTGTGCTTGATGGAATGTACCATGTTGCTGCGGGGGGCTCTGGGTGAGCGAGGGGGAACGGCCAGGGTGTCTGAAAATCAAATCCAAAATATGTATTTAACTACTTTCATCTTCACTGACACCGAGTGTTTAAATTACATACTACTGATACACGGTTAAGAATGTTATCTGAGTTTATACAACAAAACCGATTACACACTGAAGCCTGTATCGTGCAAATTAGTACAAAATCACTCCATGCAAACAACGACTTCACTGCACTTTTCGTTTCATGGATGCCCAAGTGGACACAATTACAACGTCCAACAGACATAACACAAGTTTCAGTACACATTTCTACGGCCGACAAGATTTAATCCTTTTGTATCTTTAATCTTTATCATCCAGTTTAGGAAAATTGTTTTACGACAGCTCATAAAATTATTAGTTATTTATAGACAATAAATGACCAAGACGTTATGGATATCAACTTTTCATCCAATCCTGAAATCATAAATTAGACTAGTTGTCGGATTTCTTAAGAACCCAAGATAGGAAAGTTCGGAGTTGGTTTGGTACCTGTTCTTAGACATGATTCAGATTTGCTTAGCGAGATGACTCCATTGGTTGCTGCTCTTCCTTTTTGGAATATCCCAACAACGGTGGGTGATTCTACAAAGAGGCACATTCAGCAGGTCAGTTGGGATCGCATGGATAGAAACTGGCCCTAAATTACGTTATCGACAGAGCAAATGCCGAGCTAGCTGCTTTGTTTTCAGTTGGGTAATCAGAAGACTGCTGGATGCGAGAAATATACATGTATGATAGGAAAATATAATTTTGCATAATTTTGCATGCAATTGGCCAGCTCCCACGAACCTCGATTATTTTGCCAAATGTTGAAGCACCACCACACTTTGTACCTTGCACGATTTGCAGTTTTACAATATCTCTTCCGAGAAAACCATGCCCGATTGTTGGACGGTTGTCCTCCAGGAGACTAGCGATTGGCTTGTTAGATTTGTGCAACGACTAAATTAGTAGCATGCAAACTAGAGCAATGGATTAATACCGGGTTATTCTATAAATTCGGGTTCCAATTTTGGTGTCCCTGTTACATCTGACATGTATAAGATTTTTGGCAAATTCAGGACACATTCTTCAATGCCTTCTATCTCCAAGAGTGATTCTGTAAAGCAAAGTACCTGCCAAACAGGTAAAAAATAGTGTGAAGTCAATTTTAATGACACTTGACACACAGGTCAGGTGTAATAGGGACACCCAAAATGTCACACTTTTGGACCCCACATTTATGGAATGACCCTGCTATTAGTTAAACCACACACACCATGCAAAATTGGTAATAAAACACAAAGCAATCCTATCTGAACTTAGTTCAAACAAGATAAAGAAACTTGGGTGCAAATTTTTTCTTTTTTATGCGCGCTTAGTTCTGAGCATGTGCACAGCGTTCCGAGCAACTGGTGAGAACAATGGAAAGGACCATGTCTGCTGCCACCAACGTCTCAACAAGTACCCCTGTTGGACCCTTATTACAACATGTATATAGTATAAATGTCGTTTACGTCATTGATTGTGGCTGCACATTAACCAGTTAGCGTCGGATAACGTGTATACACACCAAGGTTTTGGGGTATTCGGAACGGATGACTGATAAACACACACTCGATCGAGGCCGGTAATATCTGTCAGCGACCCGCTCGCAGCGAGCGATGCCAGAAATATCAGGGTGTGCTACCTGCAGATTACGGCCTGATTCTGCCTGAACTCGGCTGGCTTCGAGGTTCGTGAAAAATAATCCTGGGCCTGGGTCTGGTGAATGTCAAAATAATCCCGGCGTGAACTGGTTAATTTTAACCATTAGGTTTTTTCACACTGGAGATAAACTGAGTAATGTGCATTCTACCCCGATTGAAACCTAGGCTCAATTTCACGGGTTATGTTATGCTAGATTCTGCGCAGTTCCGTGCAAACTGAGCTAGCCAAGAAATTCTGCACTAACCCTGCACGCAAATTTTTTTTTTATCAACAGGATGTACGCATGCACTCAAGCCAAAATTGCTAACGTCAAATATAGTACACCGTTAGCATGGAATTTTCAGCTCTAGTTGGCAGCAATTCCTTGCTTAGGGTAAGCACAGCCATAAAAGTCGGCTCTGGTCAGGAGGACTAGGGTCGGACTAATCAACCCAAATCAAAAATCAAAAATCAAAAATCTACAATGGACCCCCGTCAAAATTCTCATTCCAAATGTAGCATAATTTTGGCCGAAAATGAAAAATCCACAAAATCTGCAGTGTTTGGGAGTCGCCGAGGACCCCAGAGCAACATAGGGTCTATGGTTTGTATTTGCCTAAAGGCACCCCTTAAAATACCCACTATTACAGGTAAAAACACCTTTAGGGTAACACCTTCAGCGTAATACCTCAGGAATTCCAGATTTCAAATGAGATTCTTTAAAAATCGTAAAATCAGGAAAATATCCCGACACCTCTGGCTAAAGCAAAGTCACAGCAAACTGGAATACGTACTACCTTCAACGAGTGTTGAAATGACACCCGAGTGTAAAAAGCTCATTGCTACATTTGAATAACACATTCAGAATACGTGTAACAAAGCCAGTTTCCACACTTTGTTTACAGTTAACACGGACACCCTTCCATGCACACATATGTGACCCACTCTGCAAAAAGGGCACATGAGTCGCTGTATGCTTTTACGCGTAATGGGCCGTTTTTATGTGAAGAGGGTGAAAAATTCTTCAAATAAGTGATTTTTAAGGGAGGGATTTTTTGCATCTTTGATACCTATATTATCCTAGTTCATAACGAAAATCTTTGATTTCAGTGAATAAAGTTGAAAAATAAAATGTGTTTGTGTCGAGTGCTTCAATCTATTGCTTTGCTTTTTGTTTTTTTAAATGGCTTGTTTCTCCTCAAGTCATTTCAAGAAATTCCCGAAAACAAATATGCAAATTTCCAAATATCTCGCGAATGCAAAATGCTACAGGCCTCAGACATGTATATACCTTTCCATCTTAAAAACACTATTTTCAAATTGTGCAACATAATTGCCCTTTTTTGCAGAGTGGGTTACATTGCTGTGGCAAAATCAAACACAAAATCAGTAACACAAGGCTTGAAATGTCAGACCAATATGAGAAATGCCAAGCACTGCTTCGCATGCATGATGTTGGACAGCTCATCAAGTGGGTTTATACACATTCGCATCCCAAATTACACCTCGCATTTCATTCCCTATGTAGTTTTCTCATCACTGAATACTTTTCAATTTTTATTTGTGTGTTCCAGTCAGTCAAGCTGGCATCTGATGCAACTTTTGAAATGATTTTGAGATTGTTTGGTCTACCAAGCAGAATAAATGTGTGTCTTGTATGACACTCTACATGTACATGGAAATTTCCGACAAGCTTTCTGTGCACGGTTGAATTTCAGCACGCAAAAGCAGTTTAACTCTAACCATCCCAAATCCGCTAAAATCCAACACCATGTTGTGTTGTATTTTGATGGGTTCATTACTTTACATGGAGCTATGATGCCCCAATTTGTCTAAGAATGTGCCATAGGTATACTGCACAGTGTTGGATTTTGACGGGTTCAGGACACTTCCTAGTAAAAATGCCACAGGGGTTAAGGTTTTAAAGCAAAATTTAGCTGACCACAGCTCCGCAATGCTTCAACAAGGATTTTTATATCCCAAAAATTTGCATGCATGCTCAATGAATTTAAAAAATGAATTTAAACAATATCCACAGGGACAAAATGGATGGATGGTACATACACAATGATCAAGTCATTTCATTTTATTTGTAATCCTTTGTGAAAATAATTCACATTAATGACATTGCTCCTGTCAAAAAATTCTCCCCGCCCCCCCATTACCACAAAAAACAAAAAATACTAATAGTTTGTAATTCTAGATCCAACCACATACACACTTAACCCCTTGCATTCAGATGACGTCTACAGATAATTGCCACTTGGCCAGATGACAACTATACACGCATTCTCTGCATTTTCAATCCATTGTTGGATTATTGTGTATGTTACGCTTGGCTGCACAAGCCTCTTGTGTCCATTTTGCTTGGCTACACAGGCCGGCATGGCATGGCATGGCATGGCACCCCGGCGCCCCATTATAAACAAAAGTTTGTTATTTTCACATTTTGCACAAAAAATATAGCTCATAACATTCTGATGTGAATTGAGCCAGGATCTTTATGGTGTAAACTTGCTTTCAAATTCTGAAGAGAAAAAAAAAGCTTGGACTCTTTTCACAGCCCAACCCTGCCAACTTTGACATCCATATCCCAGCCAAAACACATACACACTTATAAATGAGCGCAAACTCACTGGCTTTGCCGGTTTCAAACGCAGAGACAGAGTTGTACCGGCCAGGGGAACCCTTCTGAGGAGACATGTTTTTACTGTCTATGGTGTCTTCGGAGTAACGTCTTGAGTAGTTGAGGTTGGCCTCACAGCTTCCACCAGAACTCTGCTTCTTAAGCACCGCTGGAATACCACTGCCTCTCATCCTGTCGCACAAAAAAAGATTTTTTTTACAAATAAGATAGAATTAAAGTCTTGAGACTCACCATTTCTCAAACTCTGAATTTGACTTTTTACTTGCTTCTCTAGCTGTACCCAACTCCATTAACCCTAACAGCCCAAGGCTTTTTACTAGAATCCTTCCCTAACCACACAAACTCCAACACTGTGTAGTAAACCAATGGCACATTCTTTGTACTTAGACAAAATCAGGGCATCAAGTCCCATGCAAAGTGATGGTGCCAAGGCTCTACAGTACCCAATCACACAAAATTCAACACAAATGGGGTGTTTGATTTTGGCAGGTTAGGGAAGGTTAGGGTTAATCTGAATACTTGAACAAAATAAACAAGCTCTGGCTCTATGTTAGGGGTGAGTTTGTCAACAAATGAAAAATCTATGAAAAAAATCCATGAAAAAATCCATGAAAAAAAAACCAAAAAAGGAAAAATCTATGAAAAAAATCCATGGAAAAAAATCCACAAAAAAATCCTCGGGGACCCCAGATCAACATGTAGTTTGTATTTGCAGGCACCCCCCTTTAAATATCCGTTTTTATTGGTCTATATCCACTTTTACAGGTAAAAACACCTTTAGGACAACACCTCAGGAATTCCAGATTGCAAAAGAGATTCTTTAAACAATTCTGAAATCCCGCCAAAAAATCCTGAAATCAGGAAAAATCCTGACAAATCTCACCCCTGATATGTTCAAACATAATACATGCATGCAGCAAAAACAGGGTCTAAAATCCTGCAGTATCTCGAGACCAACAAATTCCAGGAAAGCCAAAGCCAAACAAAGGTTTCAGAAATGCCCAAAGTTTACTTCTGGGGTGCGTTCCATTTGCGCAAACAACGCGAACGTTCGCCAAATGTTTGTGCCCGTGTTAAATTGGAAAATTGTTCGAGTATTTGGCCAACGTTGGCAACGTTCGCAGGAATGGAAGGCATCCCTGATCTTTTTTAATGACCAATGCAAAATGTCTTTGGTTATAATATACTGCTCCATTTTGATTCCTTGAGTGATACGGCTTGAGAAAACCCACAAGAAGTGAAAATAAAAGAAATCATCTTGAGAATGTTAAATTCATCTTGGACAATCATGGAGTATTACGACTCCTTCATGTCTACAATGAAACCCTTTAAAAGTCAACCACATACATAGTGACAGAATAATCATGATTAGTTTCCAATGACGCAAACGCACATTAACCCTCCCTCTTCAGGTGCCAAATTGGAGCCAACGAGAGACACAAGCTGTGGGAGAGGAGAGGATTTGGTTTTTCGATTTTCGGTTGTGATAGTTATAATAGTAGGAAGGTTAATTGAAATACACTGCCAAGATCAAATAAAATGGTGGTATTTCGGTATCCCAATCATTAAGATTTTTTTTTTTTTTGAAGGAATCAAATGAATGATAATTATGAACTTTATAGAATATTATCAAGGTGGGAGTTATTAAACATTATGCACCTTGACAACGATCCTCCGCCATCGATGTCAATTCTATGAGGTAGAGATGCTTCGGTTGACTTGCTCCGTTTCAACTGCGTGTCAGGCACGGGCAAGTTCACCGTGATCATCTTCTTGTTGGGCGGAGGCGTGCCCTTGGCCGCCTTGTTCTTGACCCACTGCTTGGGAGTCTGGGGCGGGGTTACAGTGTACACATTCTTCGGGTAGGACTCGATCATGTAGGGGGGCGGGGTGATGGGGACACGGATACTGATAGCATCTGACGAGGCGGATCCCATAGAGGAGGTGGAGGTACGTTTCTGTTTGGGGCTGTTGCTCTCGGGGCTGTTAGAGGTATATGAACTTGTGTCCGTGGGTTCCTTGTCCGACACATCCTTTATGTTGGGGCTTCCTCCGTACAGTTGAACTGTTGGAAAAGACCAACATGTAGATAAATAAACATTTCAGGTAATACACAACATTTGCAAACTTCAAAAAACTGAACTAAATTATTATGAAATACCTCACTTGGCTGCAAATACATGTAAATAATAGTTTCAAGCATTCTGTGAAATTATGGCACCTGGTGTGCTGTCATTTCTAAGAAAAGGGGAAGTTTTGTATCATTTCCAGTGATGGCCGGCCATCGTTGGAAAAACAAACTTATTTTCAAATACTGCCCTAATTTACCAACTTTAGTTAGTCCACATTTTGTTTGGCACTTGGTTTATAAATTGCTCCGTTTTGTCTGAAGTAGGGTCAGGGAACCAGATTACAAGAACGGCATATTTTTTTTTCTCATTGCTTATTCGGCATGTAGCCATGCAATAAACAACCCTGTGGAATTTTTGGCAGTCATTTTTTTGGTCTTGAGACTTATTTCACCAAGCTAGTACTCAAAACAAACCCCTCAGGCAACATGAACTTGAAAACAAAACTCAGACCCTTGAACGAAAATATTGTCAAAACAGGAGACCGTCACCATAGAGCAAGTTACAATATAGAAAAGTTCAGTTGGGAGAACGTCATATCAGTGAGGTCGCTGGTTTAAATCCAGCTTGTGTTCATTTTGTGTGTTTATTTTTGTGTGTTTACTCTCAAAATAGAAAACAAAACTGAACAATCACCACAGGAGGCCCGTTGGTAGTTGTATCAGTTGTATTAGCCTATGCCCACAGCAGGAGCTGACGTCACACCGCTTTAATAAGGAAGAAGTGATCAGGGAAAATTCCTCAAAAAGAAGAAATTCAAAATCCCGAATGAGGTAACGAAACTACAAAAAAGAAAAGCCTACGAGACGACAATCCTTAAAAAAGAAAGGAAACCAATTATAAAACCGAAAGGTGCGATTACCGATCAAGGCGTTTTGAACTCTTTATAGATCAGAAACCACGAAGTGAAGAAACTAATTATTCATGAGCAAGTAGGCGTAAACAACTCATTAGTCTTGCTAAGAGCGCATTTCTGTCCCAAATTTAATGTTTAAAGACTAAAAAGCAGGGGTCGAAATTCAGGTAAAAATCTACTAGACAGCTGGGCTTGTAGCACAAATTTTACTAGACCAGAAGGTATTTCACAAGACCAACGGTAAAAATAAGAACACACACTGTTTTGAATAAGTGTGCTGTTTCAATTTTCCCCCTTTGCCGATCTTGTTGGGGGAGGGGTTAGAAATGCTGTTTTGATTGAAACTCCCTGCCTCAAAACTAAAAATGGCCATTCCAGAATTTATGGGGCTTTTTCAGTTCACCAGATTTAGAAGGAAAAAATTGACTTTAGTGATAGCATTTCATGCAGTTTATAAAAAAAATCACTAGACCACCGGACTAGTTCGGTCAAGAGTTCACAAGACCAATGCTCAAATCACTGGACTCGGTCCAGTGGATATTTCGATCTCTGAAAAGGGTTGTGAAATGCAACCCAACCTTTAGCTCAGAGACACAACGGGCTTGCTTCAATTGAAAACAACTTTCACTTTTCAGGACTTTCCCAGAACTTTCCCTGAGATTAGTGACGGCATTTTCCTGAAGCAAAGATACTTGGTTTCACTGTGACAACAGCTATATCATAAATGTGGAAGTGTATCCCCAAGTTTAAACTTTTGGTACAAACACATTGATTTGAAGGTTTAACAGCTTAGTTCCAATGTTCTGCAGGATATTGTTACCCCTGACTGGCAGGCTTTTAGTTATTCCAGGATTCATCTCAATTCCCTGGAAAGTGTACAGGCCATAATTAGGTGCTCTGAACTGACATCAACCATCGATACAATAACCAATTAACCCCCTCTAGATATCACATGATACTCCAGTGCACAGAAGAGCAAGTGTGGTAAAGTGTCTTGCCCAAGGACACAAGACTTGGTCGCATGAACATGAATCGCAGCCCCTTTAATTGTAAAGCCACAGAGCTTGGGCACTGCATCTTTAAGCTACATTCATAAATACCTGAGACAGTTTACCCGTTCCTATTTGTCGACATTCTGTCACATGGGTGGTTTTAAACGGGTGATAAACGTACCAACTGGTTTTAAACACTTTTTCCAGTGTGTCACATGAAATTTAGACTCCCATGAAATCTGGTCCCTTTTATTGGTTGAACACTCGCACGACCAGTCACTCTCCTAATTACGCAAGTGCAATACTAACAATAAGTCTGTATTTAGAGTCCATAAATTCACACTACACCGGCACTGCTGTGTTCTGCGTGACATTATGCCACATAGAGCAGTACGCATCACGCGCGTCAATTTCCATATAAAGAATATTTTAGCACGACTCACGTGAGGTACGTACCATTAAATAGCTAAAGGGGTGTTCCGCCTTGGGGCCTGGACGTTGATAAAGACCCTCGCCTTCGGTTCAGGACATTATCAGTGTCTAGGCCCCAAGGCGGTTTCGGCTCAGGTCACTATTAGCGTCCAGGCCCCAAGGCGGTTTTAAACGTACTCATTTAAAACCGGCCCAGCACATACATGTATTTATTAACTTTTTATCACAATCTTTTTCTTCCCCCTGGAATCATCTGTAAGCACTTCAGCCTTTTTGAGATATAGACACAATCGGAAGGCACTATTTGAGTAGGGTAAATATACAAGGAGTGACCGAACTTGAATAGCACCCTCCTATCATGTCCACCCTATCTGAAGCCATGTTCCCATTGGACTTTTCCTCGTGGTAAGTTGCCGCGACTCACTGTCAACATTCCTTTGTGTACTCTTACAGCTGTTCCCATTTGGACTTTTGTTTAGGTGGACAGACTGTTAAGTTTACTGTATGTGGCTGGTATATTCCCATTAATCTATACAGTAATCAGTGTCCGTGTTAAACTACCGCAGCTGGGCGGAAGTCTACCATGCCCCCTGTCGGCCTGTTAGTTTTACATCACGGTCGCGGTAAGTTGACAGGGACGTTAGTTTACCGCGTGTCCCCATTGGACATAATTTTGTCATTCTACAGAAAAGTCGTGGTAGATTGACCAAAAAAAAGCCACTGGGAATGCGGCTTTAAAGTGGCTACTTGAGTGATACCTCTGTAAGCTTTCTTGAGGTTCTTGCAGGTAGCCAATAGCCTCTTGGTCGTTCTCTCCTCACATTCGCACTGGACGGCCTGAGATCGGATGTCCTGTTCCGTCATGTCCACCACAACCGACAGATCCTGCACTTTGTCCAGCATTTTCTGCAAGACAAAAAATAAATGGATTCAAGTTACACTCCATGATAAGTACTCAATTTCCTGACGCTCATATTCCGAAAATATTGCTTAGGAAATGTTGGTAAGCAAAATCAGCCGAGTACCATCACAGGCAATACACGTCAAAGGGCATTTTCACTGGTAACCCATTATAAAAATTTTTTTTACATTATGCCCTTAGTTAAATGAAATTTCCCCAAGGTTGTGTATTTGATGTGTGAAAGTATGTCAGCTAACTGGAGGATTCGAACGTCTCACCTTAGGACTGCTTAGTAGGGTCAATGACTAAAGCACTTCGTCCCAATTTTTAAGGCCTTTAAGGGTCAAAGGTCACAAAGCTGCCACAGTTGAAAGACCGTTTATTTTGAAATCTTGCTTGAAGCAGAAAACAGCTGGGAACCAGTGAGAAACAATACATGCATCACAATGTATTTTGGCTGGTACAATGTATGTGTAACCGGGTTTTGCTACGTACACGTATACACAAAATATTTCTGTTGCTTTGCAAACCTGTGTGTTTGGAAGTTGTGCAGAATTTCTTTTAGCTCAGATGTTTGTCACACATCGTATGACGTGATTTAGGGGAAACACGATTTGATTACAAAGGCAATCATGTGGTAACGAGGCCATAATTCTGTCATAAATGCTCTGAAACTAAAACATGTTTAGTCAGCAAACAATCGTAATTGGTACACGAGTGTTAATAGAGTGGCTAATATTATGCATTAGGTTAAACTTTATATGAGTTTCATATAAATGTGTTTCATTTACATATGTAGTTACTATTCTTAGCAATGTAGTTACTATTTTTAGAAATGTTGTTGATCAATGGTAAGCGGTAGGAGTGATGTTCGATAACAAACATCACTGTTACAGACAATTGAAACAAATTTAAAGTGACAATTTGCGCCCTTTCCTGTACGCTCAGTGCTTTCCGATAGCCTGTGGGGAAAATGCAGAAGCTGACTCGGGCGGGACTCGAACCCACAACCACTGCTACATTGGATTCGAATCGGCCAGTTGGCGCCAGCAAGCTCGGTGGTCGAGTGGTTAAGATGTCTGCACTAGTAAACAGGAGGTGCTGGGTTCGAGTCCCACTCGAGTAAGCCTGTGATTTTTCTCACAGACTCTTAGAAAGCACTGAGCATACAGTGCTTTATTACGTCGGAAAAGGGCCAAAAATGTCACTTCAATTTACATCATCCCCGACGCAAATTCCACCTTCACAATTGATACAAAATAAGACGAGTGCAGGAATCATAAATAGACACAATCCTGAAAATAACTAATCCCCAATAAATGAATAAGTGAACACATCAACACAAAACTTGCATAAAAACTGGGAAAAGCCAGGTACGTATGTACGATATAAGAACCCATCCGGGTTTCTCCCTGGGCTCCGCAGAAGTCACGCTCAGAATCTAACCAGCTTATCTCTAACCCAAGGGCTCGAGGGCTGCAGGCCCTCAATAGGTATGTGTTTGCAAGAGTGTGTGCCTGTGTACCCAGCTACATACGTCTGCCTGACATATGGGACTCATGCCAGAGAGGCCCTAACAGGATTGAATCAGGAAAGGGGGAATTGCAAAAAAGGTCAAGACTCTAGGAGTAGACCCGGGCATCGCTTCTCCCGAGCCAGGAAAATCTGAAACCACAAACGTGCGGCTGTGTACGTCACAGGAGCAGGGAGAGAATTAGACAAGTGCCGAGTCCTCCCAAAATAGTTGTGACTGACCAAAAAAGCAACGGTTTGATAAACCCCCAAAAAATTAACCACAGTCTTCACTTGCCCATCTGCATATTTCATGTGCATGAGCTGTGGCTTGAAGCCCTGTGGGACACTCCATGACGTCAGCATAGAGTTTCATTGGTACACCGCGAAAAATTGTGGCATGCTATTTCTGACTCTGTCAAGTCTACGGTTGAACAAGGGTTCGTCACTTTACTCCCCTGACGTTTTACTGCTGAACCAAAGTAATTTTCTTCACAAGAATGGTTTAAATTGGTAGACTTCCTTGACCCCAAAAAGTCTTCTTACGTAGACGGGCTCTATTATTTTATTTTTTTATTACTCTGAAGGGGCATCGGCACAGCATTTACATATTAGGCGATATCACGCACATGAATCCATCTTTTTCCCAAATTATTCTGGATTACGTATGTTGCTACGTAAGTGCATGCATTTACTTAACCAGGAGGCACAAAGACGATCTAGGTGACTGACATGTTAAGTGTTGACACAATGGCATTGTATTTGTTTACATTTAGTTTCTAACACACCTCTCTTAGATGTTACGACTGAGCACCTGCATGCATACAATTAGAAGTATACATACCGGTACATAATTAAACAAAATATTCCTTTTAGAGTAAGCAATTAAAATATAGCAGGAGAAATCCAAATAGGCTGGGCCTAGGAAAATATAGATAACTAATTTTTCAATTGAAGAAAAGGGTTTCAAAAAAATGGACAGACACACGATTTCTACTAACCGTACCCTTTAATGGAGACTTAAGACAAGCACGAAAAGCCAACACAATGAAACTGCCTTTCACAAAATGTTCATTGTATTTGTTGTTTTGTAGGGAAATTTCTTTTTTTGGGGGGGGGGGGTGCTGGGGGATAATTTTGACTGAAATTTCCCTGAATTTAATGTCACTGAACTACTTTGTGAAATTATTTCACAAAAATTTTTCCCCCTCCCACCCCCACTTCTTGCTTCAACCGAAATTGAATTAGTAACTGCGATGTCAAGGTAGAAATCACAGGTCTTGGTTGCAAATTAAATCAATTAGTGGAAACTATTGGCAGGAAGAATAACGCGGGCTCACACGTCAATGAACACGATACATTTTTCTTGTTTATGTAGTGCTGAGCACTATGCTTTTTACCAATCGACGGGACTACATGTACGTCATCCACTACTTTCAAGTAGTAAATTTCATGTTTATAAGTTACACCTTTCATTCATTTCACCAATTTAATTTTCCGTGAAAACCCACTCCGTGGAGGCACTGTTTTGGTTTTCGTTCAGTAGCCATGATGCAACCTTAATGCAAGGCATGCTTTCAGGGTTGGGTTAAAGCTCTACATTTACACAAGGTAGAAGTTGGCTTAAATTCATCTAATAACCCCACTAAATCCAACAAAATCCAACAATGGTCAAAAGCTGTTGAAATATTTTTGGATTTAGCAGTCAAAATAAGCTATGTGGTGTGTTGGATATTGTTGTATTCAGCAGGGTACCAGCTAAATATACCTGTTGGATTTTGTCATATTTAGCAGGGTGGAAGCAGACTTTTTGTAAAATTTCAGTTGGATTTTGTTGGACTTGGCAGGGCTCATACAAACAAATACCCGTTGTATTTTGTTGGATTCAGCAGGGTAGCTGCAAAATGCCAAGGCTGGTGTGTAGGTGGTACACTGCAGAATCCAACCAAATTTGCTGTTGGATTTTGTTGTATTTATCAGGCTTTTCATTTCGGTTTTGTTGGAAATTGGTGGATTTAGCAGGGCCATGTGAAAATTTTTTAAAGAGGGTTGGGGTTAAAGGGATGGAATACATTCAAACTTTGCCGATTTGGAAGTGTTTGTCCTTTTCACAAGTTTTGAATTTGTAAAAGTTTTTTTTACAGCCCGCAATAAGACGTGCAATGAAGACGCTGTATATAAACCGTGTGCTGCATGGTTCTCACACTTTTTTTATGCCAATAACGGCACAATTTCTAGCAATGTTAAACTAAACTACTGTAACCTACTTTCAAAGATCTCTCCAACCATGATTCCAAAGACCCCCCCCCCTTTCCATGAAAACAAGATTGCAATCAACTCAGTTCGTGTCATTCTATTATTACCTCTCGTGCATTTCCCTGAATGTCGACGACGTGGAGCCACTGCCGTAGATTTGGGAACTGGTTGAGCTCATTATCCAATGGGTAGCCATTTTTTTTTACTCGTTGCTTGATAGCCAGTTGTCGGCCAAAGAGTTGGGCCAGTTTGCCCTGGAAAACAAAACAGAAAGTGAAAGAAGACAAGAGGGATTAAATCTTTGGTGCGATTATGAACAAGTTTCTATTTTATTTAAATAGAGAGAGAGAGATCTCATTTGATGTTTGTTTTTTCAAGGGGAGGTGCAAAAGCCATACAAAATAAAATCTAAAAAAGATTTGTAATCATGAGAAATATCTTTCTAAAACACTAAAGCATAAATGTCAAGCAGATTCAAGGAAGTGATTATTTGTACTTTGGAACACTTCGGAATTAAAGTTTCAATCAAATCTCAGAGGGGGGGGGGAGAAACTAATAAATCACAAAACTATTGAGAGAACATTTGTTAAGGATGAAAAACACAGCTGGAAACCAAAAGCAATCAGTCTAATGAACTGTTACACAAGTGAGAAAGTGAAAAAAGAGGGGGAGGGAACTCTCATGACTTTTCCACATCTCTAATGAACTATACTTAAATGACACATGGCCCCTAAGGTAACTTCTATGAAAGTGGGTGATCGTTTTTCACTTGTTTCAGATTTCACGCCTTCTGCGTTTAATAAGCCAGTTCGATATTTCAACTGCGCATGTTCACAATGACATTTTATCCCGAATGACCGGCGTGACCTAACGCGCGCGTGTGAACGCAAAAGGCAGTCGCACAACACACGCATGTTAAATTCAATCAGAATGGGCGTTCGCCTCACATGGCGTGACATTACGTCCGCAATTTTATCCCGAATAACCTTTGACCTTTGAGATACCAAACTGGCTTATTATTATTGATGTGATTGGGCAATATTTCACAAGCTCCATTGACACAATTCTACCAAAGGAGAAAAGGTCATTCCATCAACAATGCTTATTACAAAATAATTTTCAAGGCAATCACATGAGCGTCAGATGACTGATGCACAGTTGAATGACATCAGCGGCAAATACCTGAAGGGTAATATTCCAGAACCCTATAGGCAAAAGAACAGGCAGATACTTTGCCAACAAAATAATACCACTGGTCTGGATGCCTATTCCTTATCATGCGTGCCAGCAGCCTGGCCAGCAGGAAGTTACAGCATACATTTCAGGGCACCAGTTCCGGATTTCCTCAGAATCGGAACGTGTCATGGCTTTTGCATTTCTCGTGACCTCCAAATTTGGCAATGTGGAAAACTCCTGGAAATGAGAGCAATTTTAATGACCCTGTCCTTTCACTGTGCGATGAATATGCCAACTGTTCATATACAAGTACAGTAGCTTATTATCAATGCAGAGATCATTGGTGTACAAAGACTAAAGGCAGGGCTTGCCCTTAACTTTTTTTTTTCACTCGCCGGCCGGACTACTCAACCAGACTTTTGGGTAGTCCGCAAGCTTTTTCACTCGCCGCATGTTTAACAGTAGTTTCTCAAGCAAACTTATAATAATTATAATGCATCATTTATACGTTTCAGCAAACAAGCATTAACTACTTTAACACTACATTGCTTATTGGCTGTTTTGGAAACTTTTCCAAAACAGCCCTTGTTTTCGTTAAGATTTTTTTTTTTTTCTTTTTTTTTTTTTTTTCTTTTTTTTGTTCTTCTTTTTCAGCCAAAATGCCCATAGCATTTGTACACGTTTTCTTTCTTACTGGCACTTTGGCTACTTTTATGCTGCCGATTGGCTTTAAACTTGGCAGACACTTAGACTAACTGCTCAGAATGTATGCCGAACATTTACGTCATGATGACGTCATCACGTGATTTTTTATGAATTTTTGAAATTTTGAAATCGTAAAATTCTTTTCAATATATCTAGCGAACAAAACAAGATATTTTTTTTAGTTGATACAGTGTCAGTGTCAGGCCTTGAATTTGGTAATTTTTAGGGCAAGGCCACTTTGGCCTTGAATAAAGCAAAATTATGGAGGGCACCAAGGCCAGTAAGGAGGGCACCAAGGCCAAATTATATCTGCAGAAAGGGCACGGAGGTCGCGGCATTGTTGATTTTTTCATTCAAAACGTATTTAACTAAGAGTAAGAGTAAGACTACGAGGCCAAAAACATACTGCTTCCGATCACATGGGTATTCAATTATATGTGAATTTCAGCCTAAACTATTTCCGTTTACGCTACGAAAGCTATAACAAAAAATTGCCACAAGAAATTATCCAAACTTGCCTTAATTAATGTCAAAAATATTTACGGTCGATTCTTTAAAATAATGGAGAATTTAGGTCGTACACATCACTATGCACAACGTTAACCACGATGGGAAACTGGCCAACACTGTCCGTTTATCGTACGGTGGTAAGCGTGCGCGATGCACTTTGTGTGGCGGGTGATGAACCTCGTGTTGCGGCAGGAAATGTCGGGGAAACACGCTGCGGTGTATGAGCGGTACATGTACAACCTCGAAATATATTCATGAACACGGAAAATGCATACACAGACAAAAGAGATCGAGTTCTGTGAATTAACGTGCAGAAATCTTTCTCTATCGATTTTTGTTGGCCTAATTATTCATCAAAACTTTTGACAATCGGAACACCGCGATTGCGCCGCGCGTGTTGTGACCAAAGTTCATGAAGTTACTGTATGTAGCGCGCTGAAGGCGTGCTTTATAGCGCCGCCTACATACAGGGCGCGTTCCTCGTACACGAACATCGATGCCTGTTGTGAGGCACGCACGTGCAAGTACTGAGAAAAAGAAAGTCAGTTGACTGCACGTAAACGTTGCCGTACATGTACATACTCCTGCTGCTTTGTGTATTGTACGAATACACACATTTAATCTTGCGGTGGGGGTGTTA
This sequence comes from Hippasteria phrygiana, assembly GCA_037893225.1. Lineage (NCBI taxonomy): Eukaryota > Metazoa > Echinodermata > Asteroidea > Valvatida > Goniasteridae > Hippasteria > Hippasteria phrygiana. The sequence goes on along the minus strand of JAZGUH010000796.1, from coordinate 182,628 downwards.
ATGCTTGAAGTATCGGCATACTCTGAAACTGGACCAGATTCAGTTTGTGTGCATGTGCATATGCTGCACGTATTGTGTGCATGTGATTCTGTACGATCGCCAACGTGTTGTGCAGCGAGATTTGATGAAGGGCTGGCATGACATCGAAAATTAAAATATGAAGGATTGTAGTGGCTGTGTTTTTGCAAAAAGGGCACGGCGGCCAAGGTAAATATGGGGCAAGGCAAAACTGGCCGTGAAGACGGAGATTTGGTACATAATATAACACAACAGAAACTTTTTTTTTAATACACTTTATTTTTGACTCGCCCGGCGGACTACAAAGGGTAGGGTTTTGACTCGCCCGCCGCTGTTTTCACTCGCATTTGGCGACCGGGCGACCGCTAAAGGTCGAGCCCTGAAAGGGATGCAACAATTTTGTGGAATTCACTATTTGGTAACCGCTCAAAATTACACCTGTATGTACTATACACATATGGGCCTACATTATACACACATTGTGTGATGTACACTTGTGTACAGTGTACATGTTGTGTGGGTCATTCCATTAATCTGGGGTCCAAAAGTGTGACTTTTTTGGTGCCCCTGTTACACCTGACCTGTGTAATTTCCCATCAGGTATCATTACAATTGACTTCACACTAGTTTTTACTTGTTTGACAGGTACTTTGATTTACATAAGCACTCTTGGAGATAGAAGGCATTAATGTGTCCTGAATAAGCCAGTTCGGTATTTCAACTGCGCATGTGCACAATGACATCGTTATCCCAAATGACCCATGACCTAACGCGCGCATAGGCATTCGCGTAACATTGTGTGACATTATGTCAGCAATTTTATCCCGAATAACCTTTGACCTTCGAGATATCGAACTGGCTTTTTGCGAAATCTTACACATGCCAATATGTACAAGGCCACCAAAAATTTCACTTTTGAACCCCAAATGTATGGAATGACCCATGTACATAACTAATTATTTATGAAGAAATAACTACAGATGTACATGTATTCATTGCTTTACTGATAACCGTGTCTAGCTAAAATACACTATACACTATCGTGTTTCATAGTTCACACATTCATCTTTCTTGCTAAATAAATATATGTGCTATCAAACATTTTCTGCTCATGCCTGGCCAATGCATGGCCATATTTCCACCTTTAATTGTACTCAATATGCTAATTATTTCCAGGCATCATTATGCATTTTTGTTGCATGACAGATGCGTAATTAGTACTAAATATTCATGATACTGTAAGGTACTTCACTTGTATGAACTTTACAAATGACTTTCATGGTAGCCTTTTGAGCTAAAATATGAGGTGCACCAGTAATCTTAGATAAATCTATTATTCAGGGTTGTACAGCTCTAATATGCATGATTTGTTGGACTTTATGAAAACACCTATCGCATTTTGCAAACATCCACGAGGCATTTTGGCAGCAAATATTTTTTTGTAAAACATTCTGCTTTAGTTTTTTTTCTCCATCATGTACCGTAATTTGACGCGCAGTCCAGAAATGTCGAATTCTTCTGCTTATATGCATTCGTTTTATTGGCAAATTGCAAACTTTGCGAGCAGCCTTCATGCATCCAAATTAGATGAAAATGTGAACCTCACAAAATAAAAACATATGTTGGGTCATCACGGATGCATTTATCTTGCATTTCAACAGTTCACTGCACAGAATTAGCAGGATCTAACAATTGCTGAAAATTGCTAAAGTAGACAATTCCATACAAATTGCAAGGTACAATGTACATATATATGTACATGCACATGTATTGCATGCTGGCCGACTACAAAGAACCACATTTACATGTACAATATATGTGCAGCCACAAATTTGGAGGAAGATCCAGTGAGTTAGCTGGTGCCCAGGGACTGAATAATAAAGAGACCTCCCAGGTCAGCAACAAAAGGAGCTGGTATCCAATCAAGGGACAGGCTAGCCCGTTATTTATGAGGGGTTGCCTCATTAGTATGCAGGCTAGACGAGATGGGGGGGGGGGGGGGGCACCCTGATATTACAAATTACACAAATTAGACGAGGTAATATCAGTGTGTTTGGATTAGCCTAACAGAAGACGGTGGATTTTAATAATTTATGGTACGGGGGTACGGGTTCCTCTGTCAGTCTTTCCTGCATCACAGGCTTTTTTTAGGCTTTGCATGTAGCGCATAGCAAGCCTTGGGCAATGACCTAGCTCAATCATATTTTTAGGTTTTGTTTTATGTACATATTGGCTATAGAAACCAAGAATTTCACCTGATAAAACATGGATGCCAGTTTTAAAATCTTTGCATACTTGATCGCATTAATTCACCGATTCCATATTATAAATGATGAGCAATTTCCCCAAAAATAAAAAATTCCACGTGGGGAAACTTGTCTTTAAATTCTGAAACTGATGTAAAAAATAAATAATCGACCATTTTTTTCCCCTCAAACTTTATATCTTGCACATCGAGTTCTATCATGTACATGTATTCACTTCTATTCGGTTTATAATGTTTAGGATTCGCTTTTGAATTGTATAATCAAACATTCCCAAACTACAGTGTATCACTAGTTAAATATCCTTTTAAAAAGCACACAACAAAATCAGGGCCTAAATATACTGCAGAGTCACCTCCAACACTCAATATTTTTTCGGTCACTCCGAATCTTTGGTCGCCAGACAAAAATTAACACTACTTTTGGCTTGCTGTCAACACTATCAAATGTATTTGCACAACTATAGAAATGCTTTCAAATATTGATAGGATAAAAGTATTAATCTGATAACAAAATTTCAGAGTAAAATACATTTTTAGTTTATCATCCCACTGAAAAAAGAATTGATGTGGGCAGGCAGCTTTTTTTTTTTTTTTTTTTGGGGGGGGGGGAGAAGGGACGAAGTACATGTAGGAACGCTGTAGGTAAAATACGTTTATTACATGTGCGGACAGACATGGTTCCACTACAAATGCAATGTCTAAAGCAGAAGTAGCACATGAACCAATGGCACTAAAATAAACTTTCCTTAAAAATCCTCTAAATTGTACATTTAGCAGGCTGGATGGGTTGTCCGGGTGAGGTGGGCGGGATAGGCTGTGTGGCAATTCCTTTCAATATTTGTTTTTAGAAATAAAAAAAAAAAAAACCAAAATCCTTTCAATATTTTTTTTGAAATATATTAAAAAAAACATTCAAAAGACCGAACCCTAGTAACCTCAATCCTCCGAAATCAACCAACATCAGATTGGGCCTGATGACCTGGATCCTCCAGAGGCAAAATCTTCTAATGCCCGCAATCCTGCAAAATCCTCTGATGCTTCAACTTCCAAAGACCCTTAGTCCTCCAAATTCCTCCATTTGGCAAAAAGGATTTTGGAGGATTTGGGAAGGTTAGGGTTAATAATATAATGCATTTATTCATAAGCAAGCGTAAATAATTACGTCTAAAAATATGTATGTAAGCAGGTATCAAGAATAATCTTAATCGTGACTGATCTACTTGTATTTTCTGTCAAGCATTTTACAGTGTGCACATATACAGGCATACTTTGAATGGTGTGCATGTTAATGGCACCATTATGTTTAATCTACCTAAAATCCAGAGGAAAGTTTGATGACCTCAGACTTCAGACTACATCAGGGATTTACGGGGTTATAAGTTGGTTAGAGCACAGCACAGAAGGTCCATCAGTGCATGTACAACTTACAGCGGACCTCTGTTGCATTGTGTTCCTCCTAGTTTCAGTATGGAGGGGAATTTTTTTCAAAGCAATTTCATCAAATGATACAATATTTTGCATTTCAGAGATAGGTTTTGCCCATATGTAATCACTGCAGCATAGCCAATGCTTTAATTTTGTACAAACATCCACTAGACCATCTGGCTGGTACAAGTGACTTGTACCAGACCAGCATCTATCAAAATTCATAGCTGACATTTGATACAGATGTGATGTTTAAACGTTCACATTCGGTCCAACTTGTAAATGAAATTAAACACGGCAGACTTTATTCACTCAAATCACAAAATCTAAGATTTAATCTAAGAAACGTAAAATTATTTTAAAAGAACCGTGACTGCTCCTGTGGCTTGGCGCCATTCTTTTAGCATCAAGTTTCTGAATTCTTTTAGCCATATTGACCTTAACCTTTGACCTATAGTCACCAAATTCAAGACTTCTTCGGTGTACAACTAGAAAGCTACCTACATTTACCAACTTTCATGACAATACATCAAGTCGAGCTCAAGTAGGACATTTCTTTGTTTTAGCCATATTGACCTTTGACCTACAGCCACGCCACCCCCGCCACCCCCCCCCCCCCCCCCCAAATAAATTTGGGTTTTTTTTAGGGCACCACTAGGAAGCTACATGTACCTATCAACTTTCATAACAATTCACAGAGTCTAATTCAAGTTATCTTTATGTTTTGATATTTGTTTATTATTAAACAATATAAACAAATATTAGCCAAGTAATTTCCGGTCCAGGGACTTCCGAACCAGTTCTTACATCACTTCCCCCACACAAACAAAATTACAAACACTCCAACTCAACAATTAATAAAATCCCCACTTTAAAAAAAGGTCTGTGCATATTTGTCTAACTATTGGTACATGTACTTTAATAAAGGTATGAGTCATTCAGTTTTGGGCAAGGGTGTACATGTACACAGGACAGGGCCCTATATAGACCAGGTGACTTAACGACACCAGATTCTGAAGCCATTGTGAAGAGTGAAGTTTACCCTTCCGTTGCGAACAATCTTCTATTTTCGGCTAAGTGAGTCAGGCCAACATGCCGGGTAAATCCCCGATTGTCCTGCAAAGACCTGCATTTTTAAATGTTTTTTTCTAACGACCAATAAACTGAATAATCCTCACCCTCTCTGGGTAAATTCACAATGCTATGCAAGAATTGGTGGCTGGTAATAAAATCAAAATCGATGGTTAAATACTGTAGTTTGTCAGAAGAAAACTGCAGTGAATGGCCTCGGGAAAACTCTTTACTTGATTGAAATTTTAAAGGCCAAAGTCTATAAACCACAACTTAGTGTACAAAAAGTATGTCTTGATGACTTCTGTGATCCGGGGGAGGATACAGAGAATTTGGAAGGGAGGGGGGGGGGGGGATCCCCCTTTTGTTTTGCGCATAACATCAGTAGTGTTAGACCTTGTGCCAAAGACCTCTTCCTATGTTTGCTGTAAGGGATAAACTTAACAAAAAAACAAAACAAAAAACCAAACAAACAATCAGACCTGACCCCTGACCCCCCCCCACAAAAAAATGGATCTGTCCCTGATGATCAATACAAAACACCAGCTACCTCAGAACATGAGCAATAATTTTCTGTAGAACAATCCTTTGACAATTAGTAACTACCAGAAAGGCATTCATCCGACAGTAAATTATGACATGTGAAAACCGTTACTCAAATAGTAGTCACTCAAATCTGCCAGCTATGAGCAAGATTTTCCTGTAAAAATTCTTGTACAATAATGAGTCAATGATCACAATTTGGGCAACCATCCAATCATCCTACAGCGCAAGAGTTCCTGCATTTCTTTCTGATGGATAAATGGACGTCAGATTCCGCGCTATACCCAGACTAGATCCAGGAGTACATATGAAACCCCAGATCTTTCCACGGAGAAGCCTTCAGTTACTGGGAGTGGGAACCAGGCCAACAAAAATATAATCTGATTTCTAAACCCAGCCCAAGGCTACGGTATGGATTTGTGTCACTGGATTCCTGCTGTTCGTAACTCTAATCAATACCTTTTCTTCGCACGGGGCCCGTCCGTCCTACAGTCTAGCACAGTGGCCTTCTCCTTGACTGACTTATCAATTTAAGACCCCATTTTGTAGTGCCCGAAGCCTCCAATCTAATTTTTTTATTTATTTTTTTCAAACTAAACTGTACTACTGTCCTTAACCCCTTGACCCCAAATTTCATATCGAGAGGCTTGTGCAGCCAAGCATAACGTACACAATACCCCAATAATGGATTGAAAATGCAGAAATTGGTGTGTATAGACGTCAACCGGCCAGGTGGCAATTTTCAGGTGGCAATTTTCAATCTGCACGTATTTGTGTCAACCGTATGGATGACGCCAAATGGCGCAAAAAACCAGTGGCACTAGGTTGGATGACGCCATTTGCCGCTATCTGTGCAGTTTCAATGCATAGTTGGTTTATTATGTTACACTTGACTGCACAAGCACACTGTGGCCATTTCGCTTGGCTGCAGAGCCGCCCTGGCACCCCGACGCCTCACTATGATAACCGTACTCAAGGGATTAACCACTGCGATTGTATTAAACAGTTTGTATTGTTATAGAAAGCCATAAAAACGAACTGTTCACTCCAGCTCAATGCCTTTTATCCATTCTTTGTTCTTGTTCTTTGACACTTAACATAATTGATTACAAATAAACTTGATCATCAATTTTAACACTATTCTTTCATCGTACACAACACAAATAATCTTTTTACACCATATGCAATCAGAAGGATAGCAACTGGCTTTTTTTAATAGGGTTATATACCATTCATCAGGTGATTTTTTTCCCGGCAAAAAAAATGTTTTGAGTAACAAAACAAGGTGGTTCTCGAACCACGTGTCTCGTCTGCTTAAATGTTAATCATGTTCTCTGCACATTTTCACACCTCAATCGGCACAATAGCACAATGGCCAATTTTACAAATCCAGCCTCTTTTACAACTTGACCTCACATGACCTTTGACCCGAGTGCTTCGCCTTTGACACGAGACACGACCATCATATAAAGGTTACAATAGTGCATGCATGACCAAAGTTTGATTCCAATTGGACTTCCAGTTCTTAAATGAGACAAGTTGGACAATTCCAGCCTATTTTACAACTTACCCTCAAATGATGTTTGACCTCAGTACTTGACCTTTGACACAAGCATCATATAAAGGTTGCACTATTGAATGCATGACCCAAGTTTGCTTGCAATTGGATTTCAACTTTGTCGAAACTTTATCCAAAATGACACGTACGGACTACGTACGGGCTTCGTACGGACTACGTACAGAAATAGTGATTGCATAGTCTCTTTCTGAACTTCGTCCAGGCGAGACAAAAACTTTTCCAGCCCCATAAAATATGAAAGTGGCTTTCAAAAAGGGGCTGAATGGGGGAGACTAAACATGTTTGGCTTTTATTTACTTGACCTACTTTGAGTTTTAAAATTCTCGAGCACCAAACAGACGTAACTTTGTTTTAAATAAATGTAGTGTAATGCACATGGTGCTTGTGTACACGTGTGCCTGGTACCATGCTGGTATATATATGCATGTATTATGAGTACTGGGTGTGACCTAATCAAACTGGGTGTGACAATCAGACAAAGGTCACGCATGAACACATTATATGTATGCAAACCTACACACATTACGGACACGTACATGTATGTCTACATTTTTCGGCCTACATGTACATGTATACAGTGCTTGGTAAAACACTGAATGTTCATGTACATGTTACACTGTATGTGTCAAAGTGCTAGAACTGTACAGATGTACATGTACATGTGTGTGACTATATTATGTTCACGAGTACATAAAACTTTTTATGGAAAACCCAAAAATTAATGATTAACCCTAACACCTACATGTAGGGTGCATACTGCATGCAAAATCATATTCAAATTGGAGATTTGGGACTTTTAGGGTTAAAGCACGTGATAAGGTATATTTTCATATACATACACGTGTAGGTCTACACGTATTATACAATACTTTTTTTCTAGCCTTCAAGACATGTGTACAGTATGTACCCAGTATTTAAACATTCAAAAATGGTTCACAACTTCACATACATTGTACTCCAGAGAAGAAAACCAAACAATAAGCAAAAAAATATTTTTTTTGATTTACAAACACGAACCGTCACAGCTCTTTTAAATAGTAGAATGATCTTCTAAATACACATTGTCGATGCCATTCTGATTATCGGATACAATCAAAATGTTTCATTTGTTATCGTGTTTCCAGATTTTTTTTAAACAAAAGTAATGTTGTATACACTTATAAACACCAAAGTCCTTCAAATCAATCTTTTCAACCAAACTGGAACCACAGTTAGGCTAGTCCCAAATCCTCCAATTGATTTGATTTTGATTTGATTTGATTTATTTCCATTCATCACAACAAGTGAAAAAGAAGCAAGTAAATAGTACAATACACAGGGTGATGTATGGAGGATACCTGGCAGAAGCATAGGCTTATACGAGGCCAGGCTCCTTTACAAATAATTAAATGTTACTTTCTAAAATAAATATAAATAATTTTATTACGTAATAAAAGTTTCAGGAAAAGAATGTCATTAACAGGAGTATAAAAAGGAAGGGAAATACATTTATACAACACTTGCAAGCATCAAAAAACAAAACTACTGAATTATTACGAAATACCGTACCAGACTAACTAAATACATGTAGCAGTCTCAAGCATCCTGTGAAATCATGGCGTCTAGTGTGCTGCAGTTTTCAAGAAAAGTGGAAATTTATATCGGCCGACAATCGTTGGAAATAGTCTAGTTCCCCAAACTGACAATTCCCCGATTCTATAAATTGCTCCGTTTTGTCTAAAGTATAGTCAGGGAACCAGACTACTAGAACAGAATTGTTTTCTCTGTTTTCCCAGCATCTATGCACTCAAAACTTTAAACAGGTCAGTGTTACAGTATTTACTAGCACGCTATAAAATACTAACCCCAACATTTATTTATTTATGAAAATTACAGCAAAAAGCAAATGATGTATACTACCTTTAAAGTGATTTTGCATACACCCAATAACTTATTCTCATGAATTGTGCAGATGAAATTCTGTTAACTAAAGAAGAAACGCGAAGCGTCCGAGCCCATTCCAATCAGAGAATGTCCACCTTTTGAGTCGTTTCTCCGACTTAAACTATGTCCCTTTCACCCATTGTCAAGATTTCAAGGGAACTAAAAGTACATTTTTACTAATGCTTTGAGGTAAGAGATGAAATAAATGATACAAAAGTTAACTGTACATTCTTCAAAAAGAATCTACACTTTTCTAAATAGATTGACGTCACGAGAGTAGTTTAACTTAAATGGTAAGTGGCGTTTAACATCAATTACTACAAAATGTGCTTAAATTTCATGAAACTGAAAAACCGCCATTAAGCGAGAAATAACACTATCGTTAACCCATCATCTGGCTTTACTTACTGCAAAATGGAGACAGTACAAGTAACTTTGAAAATATGCATGTATTTTGTGTGTTAAGTACATAATCCCTATAAAGCCTGGACATAGCCAAAGCCTACACAACAACACATACGGGAATGACTGCACCAAATGACCCGGATATATCTACCTTGTACCTTCCATAATATTGTGTTCTACACCAGATTAACACACCAATGTGTACGATGCACGAGATATGACTGCCCATATTCTTACTTATACCATTAAATTTTATTGACATGCGGGACATTTCTTACAAGTAGCAGTGCAGGGGAGCTTTTCTGGTGTGGTGGCCAACATTCCTGGCATGCCTGAATGTTGTAAAATACCTGGACCAGAAAGGTAACACTGCCCCTCATACTAGTCATGAATGTACTGGCAATTTAATTGACTGAACACTGCAAGACAGAATCCATGCATTGTTTGTTATGGCACGCATTAATTATAGTCCAATAATGTTGAAGGTTGTCTACATGGATGCCAGACGTCCATTCATCAAAATCTTACACTGGGGATGGGGAATACAAAATTTACAAAATGAAATGTTGACATATATTATTACATTCTAATTATTTGAGGACCCGAGGTCACACTAAAAACACAGGCCAATTTACAGGTTTCTATTTTTTTATTAGGCGAATTTTTAAAAAAATTTGTAGAATTATGCCGTTTTCAAACAAGGACAGAGGCCCTTTCTTTTACTTCTCTTTTTATATCATGCCGGGGAATGCTTTTCAAGATGGCCACCCCATTATTATTTTTGTAATGGCTTTTGCTAAAATTGGATCGCCTAACGTTTTGAACTTAAGCAAGTTCTTTCTCAAAGGCAAATAAAGTCAAATTTTTTTTTTTAGCCTTGAAAAAGGAAGCAGCCTTGAAAACAGAGGCATCCTCAAAAAGGAACCAGGTTTGAGGATGCCAAATTTTGCTTTTAATTTTGACTTACTCTCACATGGGGTCATCAGTTACATGTATGTCTAGCACCTTGCCGACTCGTACACTACTTCAAAACAAACATGAATGTCGATAAAATCTGGGAGGTTATTATTTGATAGAATTCGTACAATCACTGGATTTTAACCATATTAACAAATTGCGACATTCCTCATGCACGCAAGAAATGATCGATTCTCTCGTGCAAACAAATTTATCTAAGAACAGTATTACGTGCACTTGTTTGAGCGGGAAAAATCACAAGACTCTAGTCTAGATCGTCTCAAGTTCTCCATAAGGAATATTTTCACTGTTAACAAATTTTGACCAGAAGCTGTTCGATCAGAATTTGATCTACACCAATCAGGTGTTCATAGATTTTAAACAATGACTGACAGGGAGGCTCAACTTTGCTATGCGTCTGGTACTGGTGGCCATTCAACTTAATAAATAGGTATACATCCAGTTGTATGGACATTACAAGTTAGATGTTCAACAGAGATGATCTTAATCAAAAATAGTAACTTCAATCATCAACGAGATACCTGTAGCATTTTTAAGGCCAATTACCCCAATTCCCTAGGGTGTATGCAAAATCATATTAAAATTGGAAGATTTGGCACTGGTGGGGTTAAGAAGGTTTGTTTTCTTTATCAGTTATACAAGAACCCAATAAGGTGAGTCCAAGAGGGGGGGGGGGGGGGGGGTCATGCTCCTCTCCCATAAACTTATTTTGCGGATGTCAAATTTTTCGGGGTGCCTTTTTAAAAATTAATTCCCCCCCCCCAAAAAAAAAGGGTTTCGGATCCGCCAGTACAAAAACGTCGGGGGAAAAAAATTTGAGTTTGATACTTCATTTTGATTGCTAGACATTGAATACATTATGCAGCGTTGGAGAAAGTAAAATGCCCAATTTTACTGCATATCAAATGACTAGAAGTACTGGTATACATGATCAGGTCTACAGGTGAGTAGCCTCAATGGCTAGAAATTGCCAGAGAAAATTGTGGTGGTTTCAATATTTTTATCGTCGGCGGACTGTTTGACTATCTCGGAGGGTTATCATTAACTAGGCCCCAGTCAGCAGGCTGTGGTTTTTCCTGGGGATGTCAAACAGGTGATTCTGTGGTCTCCAAGTACAGCACTTTAACCCTAACAGCCCAAGGCTTTTTACTAGAATCCTTCCCTAACCACACAAACTCCAACACTGTGTAGTAAACCAATGGCACATTCTTTGTACTTAGACAAAATCAGAGCATCAAGTCCCATGCAAAGTGATGGTGCCAAGGCTCTACAGTACCCAATCACACAAAATTCAACACAAATGGGGTGTTTGATTTTGGCAGGTTAGGGATGGTTAGGGTTAATGAATAAATATATCTACATGTACATGATTCATACTCAGTCGTCTAAACTGCTTAGACTACTGATGGTACGGTGACTCAGATGTGTCTGGAGGGCTAATTTTATACAACCGAAAGCCATGTATGCACATGTAATTCGACTTACACAAAATCTATCCTAAAAGAATATCACAAGGAAAGTAAAAAACAAAGTTAAAAAAACAGTTATGTGGAAATTATACAAAATTGTAAATTCATGAATGCCAAGGGGTAGTATGCACATTATTTACGGAAAAAACATACTTCTCCAGGAAGCATGACACTAGTCTAACAGGATTTAAAAAAAAAAAAAAAAAAAAAAAAAAATGGGGCATTGTAAACATTTTCCAGGGACTATTTAAATATCTTTTTGGAAATGTATACAATACACGGATACAAGGAAGTGGTTCGGTGGACCACGCCAAAAAAATATCTGGAGTACATTTAGATTACAGTACATGAAAATACGAACTATCAGTCATGCCACATGGGCAATTTGGACAGAGTGTAAAAGGATAAACATCTCAGAAAATAAGAAATTTGATTTCTTGGAGGAATAACAAGTCAGTAACCCAGCAAAGAAAGAATCGTGTGGTCACTGGACTCACAAGCCCCATGCGTTCGTTCATCAAGAGATTTGTACACGATGCGTATCTATATCTCTGCCCTCACTTCAGTCATTGCCCTGTGTACAGTCAGCATGTGCCTGAGTCATGTACCCCATTTCCTTGAAACCTGGGAGTAATTAGACTTGCTTCAAGTCCCTCCTTCTGACTGCATTTCACCACAGACTGAAATCTCTTCTATATATGAAGACAGCACTAGAATAAGAGCATTGTTTGGAAGTAACAAGGTAACACCAATGGGTTGTATTGTTTTCTTTGGCCACAACTGTTTTGGTTTCCTTTTAAATTAAATTTGCCAATTACTGATTTGAGGTGCTGAGGCATAATACTAGAGCAAGTCTAATAAGAGGTATTCTTCACAGGCACAGAACGACAAGGTCACCTAGTGGTGTGCAGGTAGATTAGGTCACACAGCATCACGTACAATGTACATGTACAACTGTACATGCTGAAATCATTGTACATGCTGAAATCGGCCAGCTGTAGCTAGCTGATTCCAGAAAAATGAAGGATTACTGGAAATACAGCCAGGAGGAAATCTGTAAACACTGATTTGCATACTTTCCAATGAGTGAGAATTTACCCATATATTTTAATGGCCTTCTCACATCTTCTTAGACCACATGTACATGTATCAAATTTGTAAGCAATACAATTGAAATGTTTTCCTTCTTTTTTCGCTGTTCACATTACTTCTGTTTTTATAAATTGATCTCCAGTGATAATTTTCACAAGTTCACGTCCACAAAATAGAGTTTGTTCAAATTGTATTTGAAATTAACAGTGTGAAAATCTGAACACACTATCAACAAAATCATTCTTTAAAACCTCTTCTCTCGGCCCTCCATTCACCAAAAATGATTGAGATGATTATACTACGATACAAGATGACAAGTGCATCATATCATTAAGTTAACAAGGGAGAGATAAAGTAAGTGGATATTCAACAGTGGTGTCTGTTCACAGAGTTGTAATTCTCTGGTAAGATTAGTCAGAATGTGTCACCCACTAACCTCGCACAGTAAACATTCTTGATAATCCAGTAACACAAGACGAGCAAGATCACAACTTGTGATAACCAATATTCACACAAAAATGGTAACTTTACACATAATTCCTCGTTTCTTTATTTCCAAGTACTCCATTTTTCTCTGTTTTGGTAATTTTTCTTTGGTATTTCAATTTTTCTGTTGATATGCATGCATTAATGGAAGATTGCAGAAAACAAAAAATAAAACTCACCCCTAATTAACCATTATTAACCCTCCTATTATAACTATCACAACCTATCGAAAAACCAAATCCTCTCCTCTCCCGCACCTGTCACTCAATAGGTTTTGATAGATAGGGTAGTTGGTTCCAATTTGGCACCTGGAGAGGGAGGGTTAACCCCTTGAGTAGGGTTATTTACAGGAGGCGTCGGGTGTCGCGTCAGCTTTGGCAGCCAAGCGAAATGGACACAATGTGCTTGTGCAGTCAAGTGTAACACACAATCCAACAATGGATTGAAACTGCACAAATAGCGGCAAACGGCATCATCCGGCCTGGTGGCACTGTTTTTTTTGCGCCATTTGGCGTCTTCCGTAGGCAAGGGGTTAAGGCGCCCTCTGTCGACAACAAACGATGTTCAACTTGTGGTCTTGGTAAGCGATATTCTTGTAAAATTTCACCATTTCGAGTGACATTTCAAGGAACTAAACAAGCCTCGATCTTAAGCTTCTTTTTAACTAGACCACCGGGCAAGTTAACTGGGTTTTTTACTAGCCCGCAGAAATTTTTACTAGCCCACATTTAATGGACACATTGTAAAATATCTCATTAACGATAAACTCCCTACGGTGTCCGAAATATCATATTAAAATTGGAGGATTCAGTACAGTTATAAATAATAAGTGATTTTTCAAACTATAAAATAGAAAAGAAATTACTGAATGATAAGCTAATATGTTTCCTTCCACAGTTTCATTTCGCGGCAAACACGGCAAAACATCGTATTTCCATCGTAGCTAAGCCAGCCAAAGTCCCGCTCCCAGTCTTGTCTGTAGACACGTCTTTTATTTTTGCTGTAGTTTGCATCGTATTCTCTTTTGCTTCCTGTTTTTGATGGATTGGATACATTTAGATATCGCCACATGACGGAAAATGTAAAGACCCAAGTGAATAAAACTTCTCACCAACCACGTATACGGCCCGGTACAGACCACACGCACAAATCTTCGCACGCGCGCACCGTACCTTCCATGCCTTCTTTCATGCACTGCATGATGGCTGGCTCATGGAATCGCTGAGGTCAAGTGCCGATGCGCATGCTCAGTATGCACGTGGGTAGGTATGCAGGTAGGTATGCTTTTTTAACTAGCCCGCCGGGAAAGTTAAACTAAAGAGTGCTTTTTACTAGCCCGGAGCAGTTTTTACTAGACATTGTACGCCGGGCTAGTGCTAAGGTCGAGGACTGAACTAAGCCTAGCCTACATGTACATAGCCATATCAAGATAATGCATATGAAATGTTGTGGCAAAATATATTGTGACAAGAGAGTTTATTAAATGATCATAAACAAAATTGAAAATTGAAAAAGTTTTAATGCGTCTCTCTGTAAGGTTTGTTAAAACCTTACAGTTCTGGAAGTATCCGGGCTGCACGACAATTCCTTTCAATGATTTTTAAAAAATAAAAATAGAACGTGATGTGGGCGGGGATGATAAACTAGGCGTAGTAATATTTCATGAGGCCTTAGGCTCATCTTATTTAGTTGCATATATTGATTGGTAAATAGGGTACTTGGCACTATGGTTGTTGCCACGTTCATAGAAAGACAATTTTGCAAACACTAAAACTAAAAGAAATACAATACTGATGGCTTTTTGTGCATTGCAGAAAAATATTGGATAGGGTCTACGGATATTTTCATGAGAAAATCACCGGTCATGCTATTTGGCGTCAACAAGCGTCAACAAGCGTCAACAAACCCGATCAGCGTCAACAAGCTCAAAATGCACATTTATAAGCTTCACAAAAGCTACATGTATACTTGTATTCAACAAACTCTCTCATCTCGTATTATGTAAGAAATTGGCTGAATTCCTGTTCACAATCCCACATAAAAACGAAATTTTAAGACGACAAAATTACGGTTAATGGGCACCGCCATCTTTGTTTTCTCTTTTGCGCATGCGCAATTGCACCATGTCCCAGAAAAACAAGATGGCTGCCGGGAAAAAGCACCGTTGATGTCATACTTTTTCGCTTAAAAATCACACATTTTAAGATACTTTTAAATACTAATGATACTTTTAAATAAACATAGGAGCCCACTAAATATTGTGAATAACATGTTTAAGCTTAACAGTGCTTTTATAAGTTGTTGACGCTTTGTTGACGCTTGTTGATGCTAATTAGCATGACCCGGAAATCACTGATGACCATCTACGTTTGTAAAAGTTAAAACAAAAAGCATTGTCATGGCCTATTGTGGCGAAAATCGCCTTCTGTTTATTAAGTAGTTTAACAGAACTAGAGAATCGCTTATTCTACCGGAACTGACCTTTGCAAAGTCAAGAAATATTGAGGATAATCATTGTAGTATTCTCATTTAGTCTTTCTTTCTTTTAGTTGTATTTCATGAACGTGCAACACCCAGCTAGATGCGCCGTTCTGACTCTGTGGCTGTGCCGTAGTGTGCTTAAGTTATGTTGCAGTGAAAGATACGGAATTTATTCATGACGTATTGCTGTACGTTGTTTATGCTGCACACATGACACAGAACCAGGGTGACGCGCGCCGGCTGAAGTGGAGCAAGTTACCGTAGCAGATTATTTGTGATTGGTCGATATTTTAGAGTGCGTCCAATCACTGCGTATGCAACAGAAGTGCGTGCTGCGCGTACGCGCTTCTTACAGCTATAAATTAAGCTGCAATCTCGTTTTTGGGGCTTCTCCTCCACGAGTGGTCCTCACCACAACAAGACCAAAGATGCAAAGATTTAAAGAACAAAGTTAGGCTATAATGTACATGGGGACGAAACCCACGCTACCAATGGAAAAGCCCCTAGCCCTATGCATCACAATGATCATACTCCCGTAGTATAGTAAGTAACAGTGAAATGGCTGGTGCCTGTCTATTTTTCAAGAGCGCTTGTATAAATAATGAGGGCGCTGTGTAAATATTGCTGAGTTGAAGATAATAAATTAATACAAACAGTATTGGTCTTTGGTTGAGAGTAACCCTTGAAGTTTCAAACTTGTTTCATTACTCGGAGTAAATAAGGTACATTCCCCCCTTTTGGAGTTTCATCTGGAAGATACCGGCTCCTCAGGACTCTGAAGTTAGGCCCTACAGTTTTAAGGCAACGAAAACGAGGGAGGGCCGGAATCGTTACACTATGGTATTATTATGATCAATGGTCTTCGCTTTGACAACAAAACAACAACTTGGCCAAACAAACCACACAACCACTAACAACATTTTACCTCAACAGTTTTGATTTCGAGTTGCGTGTAGTCGCTGCTACCCAACTTCCGTAAGCCGTCCAAGCTTGAGATTCGCCCGTCGATGACCGACTGGATTGCCCGCAAGTTATCCAGGGCCTTGCTCACTGCCAACGGTTCGTCCGCCATGACTGGTTGCCGCACACTCGTTGGAGGAAAATCAGCTCATCTGATAAACCTTCACATGGGAGAAAAATCGACTAAATGACGGAACATTTTCTGGTGTCGCAACTAACTGGCCTCTGACAACACAAGCAGACATTTTTTATCCAGGTGAGACCGTACCATTTTTTAACCGGTGTATTTGGCAATGAGTCACAAGGAGGGGAGGCAGAGCACGACGTTATATGCTCAATCATTCACAGATTTTCCCTTCAATATGCAACTGTTTATTCTCATTTTGTTACAAAACTATTTTATAGGACACTGAAGTATAATTAGGGGTGTTATTTGTATTTCTTATTTATTTATTGGAGTCAACATTTTCAATTAATTTATATAAACCCCCTATAGAAAAGTAGTGTAGTATAGGGACTTCAAAGCACGACATCATCTGCAATAATCACGTGAATGACGTCAGTGTCGGCGCCTTGCGCGAATCATTCGCGCCAAACACGAGAAGTCAACATGGCCGATACAGATACGAAAAAGGTCGCAAATCTTCCATGGTAAGACGTTAAAATTGCCATTAATTTGTTTTTTAAGATAAAGCCCTTAAAGTTAAGACTTGTTAGATTCATAGTCATCAAAGGTGCTGTTGGGTTTGATTTCCTTCCGCGTGAAATTGAAGATTTAAAAAGTGGATTGTGCATGAAGTGTGATTTTAGTGGTGTTGTGATAGAGCGCCCTCTATTGCTCGATTAAGTTGTATTGCACTGCAATTTCTTGAAATTGGAGTATTTTAATTTTGCAAATTTTAAATTTAAGTTTTATTTTATTGTTATTCCTACTTTTACACATGATAGAAGCAAGAATATACACCACAGTGTTGTGCCATAACACTAGACTTAACTCTGGTCTTCGTTTCTTATTTCAATTCAATTTCAAACATTGTCAAAATGGCAGGCCAATATTCTAAATGCATGTTAAATGTAGTCCGAGTAACTTGGACCCTTCATATCGCCTTTTTTAACAATTGGACATGATCTGGCGATAGTAGGGTCCAAGAATGGCCAAAAATTCAATCCAAACAAAAAACATCAGAATTCAACCTTACAACGGCCACCAAAATACTAGATACGCCACCACCTGAATAAATGTACCAAGGTTTACTTAACATCCAAATAAAAATTTTACCGTTTAATTCCCAGAGACCCCGCAGAACATGTCTTTTCGCTTTTTTGGAGTTCAAATAGTGACTCCTCCATCTTGCATGACGTACGTCACCCTGATGCGCAGCGCCCGCATGCACCTAGTCTAGGTTCCAAGACGTTCTTAGCGGTGTGACGTATAGCGCGCACGGCCGGCCGACAGCGCCCTCTCGCTACACATACACACGCCAAGGCGTGTGTTTGTGTTTGTGTAGCTAGAGGGCGCTGCCGTGCGCGCTGTACGTCGCACCGCGCTAAGGACGTCTTGGAACCAAGACTAGCATGCACCGCGCGACAACCTGTTTATGCCGGCGACTGTTTCGTGAAGAATTTCCTACCCCATGACGCGCGTGCAACCTCGAATCAATATACTACATATGCTACATGTATAACTCTATGATCTACACACGAACACGTACAGCGACCGTTTTACCACTCGCGAAACAGTCGCCGGCAGGTTGTCGGGCGGTGCATGCGGGCGCTGCGCATCAGGGTGACGTCATGCACGGTCGAGGGGTACGGTCACTATTCGAACTACGTACTGACTGACTACAAAAAAGCGAAAAGACATGTTCTGCGGGGGTCTCTGGGAATGAAACGGTAAAATTTCACTTTTTATTTGGATGTTAAGTAAACCTTGGTACATCCATCTGATCATGGAACTCCACTTGTTCAGGTGGTGGCGTATCTAGTATTTTGGTGGCCGTTGTAAGGTTGAATTCTGATGTTTTTTGTTTGGATTGAATTTTTGGCCATTCTCTATCGCGCAATCGACTTGGACCCTACTATCGCCAGATCATGTCCAAATGTTAAAAAAGGCGATATGAAGGGTCCAAGTTACTCGGACTATGTTAAATGATTGACAAGTTTTAGCTATTGCGTTCTGGACTGTTTGACAATCGATCATCATTTCATGGGTATGGATAGATGACAAGCAATGTAATCAGAAGAACAGTAGAATGAATGTAATTCAATTAATTCAATTCACATTTGTTACTATCATAATTTTTATTTTTCCATAATGGGGCCTATTTTATAATAATCTAATTTCTTTTTCTTAACAGGGTTGAGAAATACAGGCCGAATAAGCTTGATGATTTAATTTCTCATCAGGAGATCATCAAAACAAGTAAGATCAGCAAGAATCATATTTTGGTTAATTAATTAATTAATTAACCCTTAATCCCCTAGGGTGCATGCAAAATTACATTAAAAGTTTTAATTGGATTTAGCAGAGGTTAAAAAGGCAAGAAGTTATTTTTGTAGGTCAAATTCAGGTCAAAAAATACTGTTTCTGCAACTGAGCCAAGCTAACCAACTTCTCCAACATTAATTTTTCAGTTCAGAAGTTCTTATCAAAATACACCTGTGCACACTCAAGGTAAAAGATTTTAGGACGAATGATTTTTGTGGCCTAATTGGGCGGCCTTCAAGGCAGTACATCCCTTTAACATCCTATCCCACACCTTCATTCCTCCAGTTGAGAAGTTCATGAACGAAGATCGCCTACCCCATCTGCTTTTCTATGGTCCGCCTGGTACGGGAAAGACATCCACCATTCTTGCATGTGCCAAACAACTGTACTCGCCAAAGGAATTCAACTCCATGGTGCTAGAGGTGATTTTTTGATTTTGGTCTTGCAAATCACTGGAGCATCGACTGTTGGTGCGGCTAGTAGTCGTAGTCCAATTACCAGGCCGTCCTCTGTAGTTCCAGAAAATTGTGTATGTGCATGATTAAAATTGCACTTTAACCAACTTTCATTTTTTAAATTTTGTTTTTGCCACGTATAAAAGCAGGATCTTGACCAAAATACTGAGATCTTTGCTCCAAGACGTCTGAAACCGAGAATGAGTCTTCCAAGACAAGACCCTGAAACCTCATAAGCCAAAACAACAAGTGGTCTCCACACCGGTCTCAGGATCTACATCACGAATTTCTAATAATAAAAGGTCTCTAAAATTACAGCACAGATTTTGTATTCATGATACAGCTGAATGCATCAGATGACAGAGGCATTGGCATTGTCAGAGGGCCCATCCTCAGCTTCGCTAGTACCAGAACCATCTTCAAGTCTGGTTTCAAGTTGGTTATCTTAGACGAGGCAGACGCGATGACCAACGATGCACAGAATGCACTCCGGAGAGGTGAGAAGGAACAGGGAGTCGTAGTGGAGAAACCTGTGAATTTGATTGGTGGTTAAATTTACTATTTCGTCAAAGCTTTAGATTCTGCAGTCCATTTCACGAAACAGTGCGTAACTTACGCCATTGGGTAGGGTTTACATCACAAAGATATTGCGCAGCTGCGCGACATCATAACTGTGTAATGTTTTATTTTGTTACACATTGCAGATGAGGCCGAATGTGGCTGTTACGACGACTGTCTAAGAATAACAAATTCATGGAACAGTCGTGAAATAACTGTAGCGGCACCATTTAAAACCTTTCGCGTCCTTCGGGCCTTTCGCTCCGAAAAATTAGTGGCAAATTTCGGAAACACCTCACTGATAAACTTGCAGCGATAATCATTTCATTACCCTCTGAAATAAATCTAGTGAATTTAATAAACAACTTTAGAGCAACTAACGGCTCATGCTCAGCTCGTTAAGTCATCATTTTGGTGTTTGTGCGGACAACTTACGCCTTTTAAAACTAGTTCGAAAGTTGCGCCATAATTTGTGGCGGAAGTCAGTGACTTACGCGCTGCGTAACTTTCACGAAATTGATTTTTTTTAATATCTCTCTCTCTCCTCTCCTGTAGTGATTGAGAAGTTCACTGAGAATACTCGTTTCTGCCTGATCTGTAACTACCTCTGCAAGATCATCCCCGCTCTTCAGTCTCGATGTACAAGGTTCCGGTTTGGACCGCTCAACTTGAAGCAAATGGTCCCCAGAATACAGCACGTCATAAACGAAGAAGGGTAAGTATCAATCACAGTTCTATGGGGGTGAGTTAAGATTCAAACGCCCACACTAAGCCGTTTTCCCCCTTTATTTTATAGTTCATGAAATTTATAGACTTCTTCAAAATTTGGAATAATTTTAAAGATTGGTTTCTCAAATTATTTTTAAAAAGGTATTTTTAAATTTACGCACATTTTTCAGGTGTATACTTGGATAGATGACAGTTGTCTATTTCAGTATTTTTGATTTCACATACATGTACATTTCATAAAAAGGCAAATGTTAGTATTATTTAGTTAAGTTGTATAATTGATGGGTTTTTTTGCAGAGTGAATGTTACTGAAGATGGTATGAACGCACTGATTACGCTCTCCAAGGGTGACATGCGACGATCTATCAACATTCTACAGGTGCGTCCCTCCATATTCTTATGCAAATTAACCCTAACTATACCCCAAGCCTTACAAACTCCAACGGCAGGTTGTGTTGATGGGTTCAGGATTGTAGAGACTTGGCACCATTACTTTACATGGAGCTATGATGCCCCCATTTGTCCAAGTCTAAAGAATGTGCCATGGGTATACTGCACAGTGTTGGATTTTGACAGATTGCGGACACTTCTTAGTAAAAATGCCTCGGGGGGTTAGGGTTAATTAGGAGGGTTTATATTGGGGCCGTGTTGCTTTACTTGCCTTCCATCTCTGTGACCCGGGTTCACATCCCGCCCAGGGTAAACATGGATTGAGTTTTCAGTTCTCATGGGTCTCTCTAACATATTATATTGTGGGTTTTCGTGGATGTCGTAAATATTTCTTCATAATCTTCTCTCAACAGTGTTTTTTAAAGGTAATACATGTATACACAATTTGCTTTTGCTGGTTTTTTTCTTCAGAAATACTTGGATTTGGGGTTACTATTTTATAATGTGCTAGCAAATACTGTAATACTGACCTGTTAGAAGTTTTGAATGCATAGATGCTGAGGAAAAGAAAATCTGTTCTAGTAGTCTGGTTCCCTGACCATACCTTAGACAAAACGGAGCAATTCATAGACATCAGGGAATTATCAGGTCAGGGAACTAGACTATTTCCAACGATTGTCGGCCGAGTGATTTGGATGCCAAACTCACTGTCTCTCAGTCATGTCAAACAAGCTTGTCATTTCAGCGTGTTTTCCTTGCTTGATTTCAGAGTACGCACATGGCATATGATGCTGTCAATGAAGAGAATGTTTACCAGTGTACAGGGCACCCGCTGAGGTCGGACATTGAGAACATCGTTGATTGGATGTTGAACAAGGATTATACCACCGCATATAACAGTATCCTTTGGTTTTTTGAGATGGGGGATCCTAGTGGGTAATGTATTCCTAAACAACGTTTAGTCCTTCAAAAATGAATCAGTCCCCACCCCACCCCAACCCCCTCGCCCCACCCCACCCCATCCCACCCTACGTCACCCCACTCCACCCCCTCCCCCCAAAAAAGTTTTTTATGCCACTTTTCGCAGCTTTTGTTATTGTACAAAAATGTCTGACATTTTTTAGAAATCAGATAATTTACAAAACTTTGCATGGATTGGTGAAATCTTTCAAAAATCATACTCAGAAATTGTTCACCCCCCCCTTTCATTTTTTGGTCTGGAAAAGCACCTTTTTTCTTTCTTTTTTATTAAGAAACATTTCCTTAATTTTTGTTCACCAGACATCATGAAGCTCAAGACCTTGAAAGGTTTAGCACTTCAAGATATACTGACTGAGGTTCACACGTATGTACATAGAAGTAAGTATGCCGACTGTAATGAAAACTAAATCTCCCGCTAAGTTACGATCTTTAATCTGGTCAGTGCATATGTGATGACCCATGCCAAAAACAGGCTGTTCCCGCATTTAACGAATGGCATTAAAACTTAAACCAAAACTATCAAAAGCGGTAATGTGTATCCCTGTATTTCCTGTATGTTCCGCGTAACAATCGTTGGAAAAAATAATGATTTTTAAAAATACTGCCTTCTGTTGATCGAATGTAGTTAGTCCGCGTTGCTTCTAAAATGGGTTAACAATCCGAAAACGGGCGCAAAGTTGCAATTATAGTACAAGTGTGTGTCGCGTAGTGTACCGAAGCAACGGGTTGTAACCAGTCGGCTCGTGTAGTTATATGACCAATTCAAAACGATCCCGTTTACAAAAATTGGGCTTATTTTACAAGAGGACGCTCTAACAAATCCAGTCACCTGCCACCCAACGGTTGAAAACAAATGCCGTTTTTCTCTCGGTTTTTTTTTAGCCATCCAAGAACGCAAAACTTTGAACAGGTCAGTGGAACGATATTTCCTATAAAAAACTAACCCCCAAATCCGCCTATTTCTGAAAATTGCAACAACGACCAATCATGTACACTAGCTTTAAAATTACACAATGTGACATATTTGCAAGAGCACTGTTTTTTCTGTCCCTGCAGTTGATTTTCCGATGAAAGTGAGAATACACCTCCTGGAGAAGATGGCCGACATAGAGTAAGTCCCT
This sequence comes from Hippasteria phrygiana, assembly GCA_037893225.1. Taxonomy (NCBI): domain Eukaryota; kingdom Metazoa; phylum Echinodermata; class Asteroidea; order Valvatida; family Goniasteridae; genus Hippasteria; species Hippasteria phrygiana. The sequence continues at coordinate 159,210 of JAZGUH010000796.1, read as the reverse complement.
CTAGAATTTTTTTTCAAAATTTGTGATTTTTTTTAGATCAAGCTGAGCTTGTTGACCTCAAACCAGGATATCCGTTTGTGAATTTGTTAGTTGGAGGGGATCATAGACACATGGATTAGAGTGAAGCTATTATAGAGTACCAAAGTCTGACGTCAGTAGGCACGACAACTGGCTCCAAACAAATGAAGATTTCGACTGTTCCTTTGTTAACAGCCAGTCATGCAAACACATTGACACAAAATAGCAAAAGTATTCTGGTTCCAAACATTACATTGACGTCATCACTTCGGAACTCTATTGGTTTTTGAGCAACACAAATTGGAAAAGTCACATTGAATGCCATCACAGGGGATCTGGTTTAAGGTCACATGTGGAACAAACTAAGGCCCTCTCCGAATTACTTGGCTACAACTGGATGTTACACACGTCTCTGGTAGCGGCTGCAGCCACTTCCCATAGACTTGTGTGTAATTTCAAGCCGTAGCCAAGTAATTCAGACAGAGCCTAAGAAACCTGTGAAACCGTCTTTAAATGGAACCATTTTATGCAGCTGTCCTGAACACAATTTGTTCAAGTAACTGTGTACATATACACTGTCCATGATTATTATAAAACTTGTTTTTTGCAATAAGGCTTTCAGGCTTTGTGAAAAAGCAACAATATTTTGTTTTCAACTAATATAAGTCAATAACCATACATCACATAGAGATCTAAGACCAGGGCTGTAGTCTAGTCCTTGCAAGTCTTTTCGCAAGTCCAGTCACAAGTAACTGGATGAAAAATGACAAAGGAATGCCTTTGTCAAAGCTCATTTGAATAGCTTGTGACTGGGATTAGGACTGGAGGGCTTGTGATGGACTTGCAGGGACTTGTGATGGACTCGACTGCAGCCCTGTCTAAGACATACCAAATGCTGTGTCCCTTATAGTCTCAAAATTGTTGTCAACAAAGTAAATGTTTTGGTATTGTATATAATACAAAGCTTCCTGTAATCAAGTTTCCTGTAATATTTGAAGTGTGTAATTTTCATTTTGACAGGCACCGCCTGGCTGCGGGTACCAGTGAGAAAATCCAACTTGGCTCGCTGCTGTCAGCATTCCAAATGGCTCGAGACATGGTGATGGCTGAGGCATGATGGGATAGATGATCTTACTGTTGAACATCGTATATTAATATTGGTCACAAAAGTGTGTTCTTATACATTACTCAATGAGAAGTTTTTCTATTAATTCTCCCTCTCAAGGTGCCAAATTGGAGCCAACTACCCTATCTATCAAAACCTATCGAGTGATGAGACACACAAGCTGTGGGAGAGGAGAGGATTTGGTTTTTCGATAGGTTGTGACAGTTATAATAGTAGGAGGGTTAATGATTGTTTCCGAGCTTGCAGTAAACAGAGTTATACTTCTGTCTGCTTGTATCATGAAAAAGTATCATCCCTTACACACACGTCTTTAACAATGTCAAATAAAGTCTCATTATTTTTCACCCAAAATGACTACAATGGTTTTGAAGTATCCGATTTTAGCAAAGGGTATCAGCGTGCACAATTTGGATGGAACTGGACAGGCGGATTTTTAATCTAAAGTGAAAGTTCACACATTGATATGGTTATAACCGTGGATAATTTGAAGAGTTAATTCACTTCTTAAAACACTTTTGTTACAAACATCTTATAGAAGTCAATCGGTTAGTTTTGTTTTGTTCCATCTGCATAAACTACACTGGGCCATATTGAGTTTTATTCTGAAAGCAAATATCAAAAGCCGCCTTCAGAATTTGAAAAGTTCCTATATTTGCATGGACATGAAAATAGTGTTTGTGTACATCTTTGCAGAATGAGAAATAAAGGTATGTACAGTGTACATGTATTTTCAGCAAAGAGAATTGTTTGCATAAATTATTCTTTTGTGCAACTTCTGGAATGTGGTATTACCAAGATAAATACTTTTGGTCGGGATGCCTACTGTAATATAAACCTGGGTGCAGGGGACAGCAGGATTTATGTACCTGGATTGTACCCTTTAACCCCTTGCGTACGGATGACGGAATTGGCGCCAAAAAACAGTGCCACCAGGCTGGATGACGCCATTGGTCGCTGTTTGTGCAGTTTCAATCCATTGTTGGATTGTGTATAGGTTACGCTTGACTGCACAAATGCATTGTAGCGGTTCGTTTGGCTGCCAGAGATGCCACGGCACCCCAACGTCTCCCGTAAAATACCGTACTATATCAAGGGGTTAATAGTGGGGGGGGGGGGGGGGGTAATAATACAAGCAGAAGGTCCAGTACATGCAAGTCCCCACCATGTGCCCAGTGTCTGGCCCAAAGCATCCTATATAGAGTGCGACGTCAGTTGGCATGACAACTGGTTCCAAACAAATGGAGATTTAGACTTCCTTTGCTAACAGCCAATTGACACAAAATAACATATGTATTCTGGTTCCAAACTGCATTGACGTCATCACCTCAGTACTCTATTAACTAAGGCAATAGATCATGTCACCTCTTCACCCCGACAATTTACATGTCCCAAAAATTAAGATTATGTTGTACGTTGTACCTTGAAATAAATGTGCCCTTTTACTCCCATTTCCCCCTCTAAATTATCAAAATTGGTCTTTCAAAATTGCAAATTTAGAACTTCCAATTTGATAGCACTTCTATTATTTGCATCATGGCCTCAAAAGCCTAGAGTTAATTGACCGACAACTAAACATTTTACAACCTTTAAATTTACAGAAATATACTGTAGGAGAATGTGTGGGGGGGGGGGGGGGGGGGGTGTCAATAATTTGGTAGACGATTAAGAAATGTAAAAAATTATGACATCTTAAGGTTTCAAAGCCAATTGATTGTATGCCCAGGATACATTTCTCACAATGTATCATCTTTTTTATTACAAAACTTTTTTTCACAAAACATATCTAGTATTAAATCATTAAAAACAAAACTACTATTAATCTACATGTTTTAACCCCTTGCGTACGGATGCCAAATGGTGCCAAAAAAACAGTGGCACCGGATGACGCCATTTGCCGCTATCTGTGCAGTTTCAATCCATTGTTGGATTATTGTGTATGTTATGCTTGACTGCACAATCACATTGTGGCCGTTTTGCTTGGCTGCACAGGCCGCCCCAGCACCCCCACACGCCTCACTACGATAACCGTACTCAAGGGGTTAAAAGGATTTAAAATGTACTAGACACAAAAATGTTTCAAAATTTTCTACAAGAGTATAAATTACCAATGGGAGTTTATAATGTATACAAATGCAGCGACGGGAAGCTATTTAAGCTAGTTGAGAAAGGTAAGTTTACAAAGTTTAAAAAACTGAAGAGAAAATTCTCTTACAATGATGTATCTCAGCTGTGGGATTCAAGTTAAAAAATCTGAAAATTCCACACAAATTACATGCACTAGTTGTATTCTTGTTAAAAAGGCATGAAGTCTTAATTTCTTTTGTGAGGAAACAATACAGGACAGCTCAACTGATAATCATTCATCTTCATATACAGTAGAACTTTGCTATAATGAACACTAGTGTAGTAAAGATTTTGCTATAATAAACTTCGCTTTAATACACTCGATCCACTGCTCACTATACTGAACGACTACTAAACTGGACATTTTCAATGAATCCCCATGATGTTTTTATTAATGAAGGTCTACTGTTCATGTACATCAGGGTGCGCCACACTAAATAGGCCAAAAATGGCTGCGCCAAGCCGATTACCGTAAATTGTATACCCACAACTTTTTTTGAATAATACATTTTGGGGGGTCATGCAACTGATAGATTGTGCTATTATGATCAGCTAGCTATCATAACCTGGGGGTTCTGTGCTTCAATTTTTGTGCAGACTTGATAAATTTTGGCTTTAAAATTGTTCCTATTTGGCTTGGCAAGCGGAGGGATGCTGTATAAAAAAATGGCAGCTAGCCGGTTTGGGAAAAACCACATTTTTAGGGGTGGTACTCTTTGGGGACAATTAGCAAAAATTCCAAACGGCTACCCTACCAAAAATTGAAAAGAATTTGACAGATTAAGATTCAAACTATAATTTTCAGTAGCACCACAAAAACTGAGAGACTTCTGGATAAGGATTTTTTCACTGTGAAGTTAGTGGATTTTACACTAAGGTCAATGGGAGTTTAGTGCGGTGCACCCACCAGGGATCGAAATATCCACTGGACCGAGTGCAGTGATTTGGTCTAGTGAACTCTTGACTGAACTAAAGTCCATTTTTTTTCTCTAAACCTGGTGAACTGAAAAAGCCATATAATTTCTGGAATGACCAATTTTAGTTTTGAGGCAGGGAGTTTCAATCAAAACAGCATTCCTAACCCCTCCCCCAACAAGGTCGGCAAAGGGGGGGGGGGGGGGGAATCGAAACAGCACACTCATTCAAAATAATGTGTGTTCTTATTTTTACCGTTGGTCTTGTGAAATACCTTCCAGTCTAGTAAAATTTGTGTGCTACTAGCCCAGCTGTCTAGTAGATTTTTACCTGAAATTCGACCCCTGTACATAGGAATGATAGGATCAGTGTTCTAGCCAGGGCAAAATTAAAGCGCAGGGGCCTTTTGCTAAAGGATGGACAATGCGAACGCGGAGTGCAGCCCTTACAACATGGGGTCCGGGGTCCAGCAAATTTTGGACTAGATGCTGAGGCAATTCCTGGCCACTTTCCCTTGACTGTTTTGAGCAAAAGTTTTGAAGATTATGTAGGCAAAAATTAGTTCATTTCAAATTGTTTAGAAAACATTATGTACAATGTATACTCTTGCTCTTAAAGTTATAGCGTAGTGATTGCGTAGGGGCAGAATTCAAGCGTAGTGCTAATTCCCATGTTCAGGTTCCATCAAATGAGATTTCTCAATTGTTTAGAATGCAAACCTAACCAGACACAGCAAAAATATAAAGAATAAAGAAACATACTTAGATTGGGAGGATTTGCTCGAGATAAAATTGAACAAAAACCAACTTGTAATTCACACTGGAAAGGTGAATCTACTTACAATAATGGCAGACAATTTTACTTAAATAATTGGCTCTTAGAGGGGATTCAAAATTTTTAACAGCAAAATCAATATTTTGAAAAACCAGCTCTTTAAGAGTACAGAATGCACTTTGTCCGAGACAGTACAAATGGAATATTCATTATTTGAATGAATTTGTTTTTAACTTCTAAAAATTTTTCCTCAAGTGCCTTGAGCGTCACCGTTTGGCGAATTTGGCACTATTTATTAGTTACGAGTATTACATTTCTAAATTTTACAAAATGCTCCATAATGCCCAATATGTCAGAATGTAATTGCAAAATGTACTTCAAATTGTTCGAGGCAATAAAAATGTTAGGGTGGAGATAGACATTAGTATCTATGTACATGTACACATTTAGTTTTCTCACAAATTACAGATATTTTCATGCACATTCGTTGCGACCAGAATTTATTAGTTACTACATACACGTACATGTGTATTAACCCCTTGTGTCCGGCCGTTATTGATGGGGTGCTGGTATGCCAAGAATGGGCTGTGCAGCCAAGCGTAAATGCAAACAATAGGCACCACACTGAATAGAGTGGTCCTATTCATCACACGTTGAGCCCCCTTTCGTGTGAATAAAAACTTTGTTTGAAAAAGCTCCATCTATTCATTACACTCCCATTCAAGAACAGTATATTTGAAACATGAATGGATTGAGTATGCACAGGAATGCGCATATAGATGTAAAATTGTACCGACCGGTTTTTTTTCTTTTCTAAGTGGATATAAACCATCAAATAAGTGTTAATTGGTAAATGACTTCTTGGCGGCATTTTATATTTTCTTTTCCATCAACAGTAAACACTCCCATGATCTGAGATGACATTCTATGTACCACAATTTTGTTAAATTCCATATTTACAGCTGTGCTCAGAATTAATTGTATGTACACTTAGAGTACTTGGCATATTACCTGCAATTTTAATTTTAAAATTACATTAACTGCAAACTTTTAATTAAAAAAGTCACAAAAATGTTAGTACAAATTTGAATGTGAATCCAATTATGATTCCGAGAGAAAAACAAAATGCAAAGTTATGAAATTTTGTAAATTACATGTACAGATAGTAATAAAATATGACTATGTCTACCAGGGTTGCACATTGTTTTCTTCCCTAGGAGCAAGGTTTTGAGCTCAACATTTCCCCACCCACCTTACCTAGGGGGTCCGGGGGCAAGGGCATAGCCCCAGAAATATTTTTGAAATTCTAGATGTTAAATAGTTGCTACATTGTATTTAACTCATTTAGGGCCTAATTTGTAAGCTAAATTTGGTAAACATTTTTAGGAAAAAGTTCATTTGGTTTGGTAAATTTTTTTCCCCCACTAGTTTTTCTTTTTCCACTTGGCATTATTTCCCCAATTCTACTCATCATTTCCTGGGAGCAGTGCTTCCTGCACACCCCCCCCCCCCCCCCCCCCCCATTTTGTGCAACCCTGATGCCTACTTATGGGTACAGGAACAAAGCTAACTGAATTTTGTTTCTAGGGAGATGCTAAAAGAATACACCAGTTCGGTTTTTCAACTGAGCATGTGCACAATGACATTTTATCACCTGAATGACCCGCGTGACCCAACACGCACGTGTGAACGCAGAATGTGATCGCACAACGCGCACGTGTTAAATTCAATCAGAATAGGCGTTCGCGTAACATGGCATGACATTACGTCAGAAATTTTATCCCGAATACCCTTTGACCTTTGAGATACCGAACTGGCTTATTGAAAATACATGTAATAAAACTGGCCCAAACTTCATGCAGTGGCTTCACAACATTTTGCCGTTGAGAAGAATTCATGCGAGGACCAATCACAGGCAATGTACATCGCATGTGATTTCGGCTGATAACCAGGAGGCCAATTTCATAGAGCTTCTGAAGCACAAAAATTTGCTTAAGCACCAAATACTTGCTTAGTGTAATCAGGTTACCAGCCAAAACTCCATGTGATGTACATTTGCATATTGCTTGTGACTGGTATTTAGCTGTTTGCTTAAGTTATAACAATCATGTGGAGTTTTGGCTGGTAACACGATTTTCCTAAGCAAGGTTTTTATGCTTTAAAGGCAAATTTTTATGCTAAACTATATAAAGTTGGCCCCCTGCTGTATCTCGCCAACAAAATTCTATACTAAGCACTTTTGTGTGCTTAAAAGCTTCATGTAATTGGGCACTGGTCTGTTAAGCAGTATACAAATCTTTATAGGACTCTAAGACAGAGTTTGTCTAACATTGGGGGGGGGGGCAGAATTGCTCTCAGAATAATTCAATTGAAGGATAAAAATAATATTGAAAACAGGAAGTCAAAATGACAAGTAACAATAAACCATTTTGACATTCTCAAAGCATCATGGGAACAGCATTAATCCTTAATGGCATTTGAAGAGCAAGCACATCAGAACGGACGTGATCGGTCGCATTGGTCACATGTTGGTTGTCATGGTTGCAAAAATCCTCTTCTGATTGGCTAATAATGTGACATTATTAGCTGTTCTAATTCCAGAGAGTTGCATTCATCAGTAACTGGTACCCTGAGAGGGATTCCCCAATTATTTCATTAGTTTTAAATTTTTTATTGCCATTTAAAATTGATTTTCCTGGTTATTATTTTCCTTATGTTCCATGCAATGATATGTGAAAGAGTATCTCTCAACTCATGACAAATATTTAGCATAAAATCAATTAATACTTGGACTGGTTCACAGTGCCATAAGTTTGTGTATAAAATACATGGTTTGTTTGGCCTCCATACCCACAATGCATTGAGAATGTCAAAAAGGTTTTTTTCGTGGCTCTGCTAAGCCACACCATTTTTTGCTTACGGTGTACAATCAGTACCATTCTGTGCTTACAGCTCTTACAGGAAAACTTCTGCACTAACCCCGTAAGCACATAATCCTTAAAAACAGGATGTATGAATGTGCGTAAAACTAAGGCAAAATTCCTTTGAACCCTCAAATGTGTTTCAGCTTTCTTCGTAAGCAGCATTATTTGCTTACTGTAAGCACAGCCATGGAACAGGACCCCGGAGAAGATGAAAGTGGGTCCTAGCAACTTTTGATGTTGGATCTACGTCGGACTTTCCGGACGGGTGTGTATAGATTCTTTTTGAGCTTGGGAGACTGAGTAGAGCTTTTGTTCAGGCTTCGTAGCGCCCTCTGAGCAAGGGGTACCTCGGATTCGGTCGGCGAGTTACGCGTGTTGTACCTCGTTTGTTTGAACGAACTATTAACCTTCTTCTTCTGGGTCTTCTGACCTCTGGGCTTGCCGGTGCACCATTGTGGAATCCCATTCTTGCACTCAAAGCACCTGCACTCTTTTTCTTTCGGGATGTCGGGATTTGTCAGGTATTCCCGCACAATCTCAATATTGGGCCGGTTGGTCGGCTTCTTCCTCCTAGTGCAGTATGCCGCCCAGTTATTGTGGCACTCGAAGCAGTCACACGTTTCCTCTTCTTCCCATCTCGACGACGAGGGTATCAGGAAGGAACTCCCGGGTTCGGCCTCTCCTGGAGACAGCCAAGGAGAGGGATCAGAGGAATTCTTGCGAATGCGCTTTCTGTTATCGGCCACCTCCCAAAAGGGGGTATTGATGTAGGTCTCGCCATCCGGCTTCCATCGCTTGCTCCGCCATTCCTCCGAGTCACTGTCCTCGTCATCGGGAGCTTTCCGTTTGTGATTTGAGTCTCGCCACCACGTGGCTTTCTCAGACTCGGGCTCTGGGTAGTGGAAGCGGAAGACCCAATCACGGAAGGCATTGCTATGCCTCAGTTTAGGCCTGACACTGCCGAAGCCCTGAACACCAACAAAGTCCGTCTCACCCCTGACGTGCAGCTTCATGCCGGCATCTTTTTGCTTCTCTGCAGCGTCAGAGCTCTCAGACTCTGCAGCGTCAGAGCTCTCAGACTCTGCAGCGTCAGAGCTCTCAGACTCTGCAGCGTCAGAGCTCTTAGACTCTGCAGCGTCAGAGCTCTTAGACTCTGCAGCGTCTGAGCTCTTAGACTCTGCAGCATCTGAGCTCTTAGACTCTGCAGCGTCTGAGCTCTTAGACTCTGCAGCGTCTGAGCTCTTAGACTCTGCAGCGTCTGAGCTCTTAGACTCTGCAGAAGTTGATAGCGCACTAGTTGACGGCAAACTAGTTGACGGCGCACTAGTTGATGCTTTGGCAACATCGGCTGTAGTGCTGTCCTCTTCCTCGGACATACTAGGAGAACTTGTCTCCTCCTCCCCTTCCTTTGCCACAGCTGATGCCGTCTTCTCAACTTCTCCAGTCTTCTCTGCTTCTCTTCCCGTTTCAGCGGCTTTTGGTTTCTCTTTGGGGAAGTCAAACACGATTGTGATCGCTGTCGTGTTGTCCGCCCGTAGCGATCGCAGTACCCACCTGTTGATGGAATTTTTTACGAGTCGTTGTGCCATTGTCTCTCTCATTTTTTCTCCCTGCATAAAGGTGGAAAAAATTAAAAAGTTTCTATATGGCCGTGAAACTGGAAAAATTGGCTTGATCACCGAGTTGCACTGTGAATTAACCCTAACCCTTCCAGACGCAGCAGAGCATCTGTGCTGGACTCAACACAAGTCAATGTGATGCGTCTGGCAGGGTTCCAGCAAAAATTCCCTGGAGGGTTAGGGTTAATGAAGTGAATATTACAGGAAATGCTAAGCAAAGCCCGAAATTGAAGAATTTGTGCAAGTTTTTTGTAGTACATTTGTGTATTTCATACTTATGTCTTGCTAGACAAATTTGCTACGCTCGGAAACAATTTTCATGGCAAAAATTGAAAAATTTGACTGGGCCCTCTGCTGTACGGTGTATTTAGTTTGTGACTGGTTCTGTGATTTTTGCTGAGCACGCATTGTAAACTTGCTCTGAAATTTGTCTGCTAAGGAGCTCCACGAAATTTGGGCCAGCGCGCATCAAACATTGAATTAGTCAACTCAACGGGACCAACAAGTACCATCAAATTTGTTCTAACTGAACCACAATGCTTCAAGATTCATGTACATGTATAAAACAAATGTGGAGGATTAAGAATAAGCCAGTTCAGTATCTCAAAGCTCAAAGGTTATTCGGGATAAAATGTCATTGTGCACATATGTGACTCGCTCCAGAAAAAGGTGATATAAGTCGCGCTATGCATTTACGTGTAATGGCCCTTTCAACGTTGAGAGGGTAAAACTTTTTGTCAAAATTTATTTTTTGTTTTTGTCTTTAATGACATCTTAAATATCTAAAGTTTCAGGTTTGGTGCACAACAATGTTGATTTCATTGAATAAAGTGAAAAAATAACCTTTTTAGAGTGCATTGTTCCATTGCATTGTATTAGAAGAACTAGCTAATTCAAAGCCTGTTTTCTCTGTTGTGTCATTTGAACTCCATAGAACTAATTAATATGCAAAAACGCGATATCTCCAGAACGGAAAGGGCTTTGGAGCTCTGTCATGTACCAAATGAAAGCTTACATTGCGGGCTTTCCAAACATGCATGGAACTCATTTTTCATATTTTGCGACATAATATACCTTTTTCCAGAGCGGGTCACATATGCGCAGTTGAAATACCGAACTGGCTTATTAACGCAATGGGAGACTTTTGAGATGGGTGGTGGCAGCAGACATACCGGTCTTTTCCATTTTTCTTGCAAATCGTGGGCATGCTCAGAATTACAGGTGCATGCTGAGAAGTCAGAACTAGGCGCGCATGCTCAGAACTAGCAAAAAGTACCAGTACGTCTGCTGCCAATAGTGTCTCAAAAGTCTCCCATTTTGTCAAAATGTGTGTATAGAAAGATTTTTTCAAACAAAGCCATTTGAATTCTCAACCGAGTTTAAAGGATCACCCTGTTCCTTGACGTAGAAATTGAGTTGCCCTGCCTGGATCTATAGAGGTCCCAAATTTAGGATAATTTCTCTGAAATCTGTTGAAGAATTATCCACCATAAGGATGGTAGGATTGGCAATTCAAAATGCCATCAACCCTACCACCTCTAATCGGAACCCTTTACTCAGAGTGCTTTTAGCTTTGCATTGGGTGATTTGAATATTTAAAAAAATTAAAAACCAGGCAAGCCTACCTTTCTCTTTTCCACATTGTACATGGACAGGATGTAGATTGCATCGCTGGAACTCAGCATATTCCACAGACCGTCACTTCCAATGACCAGACACTGGTGAATCCTGGGATCCAAGACGCGATAACTGACGTCGGGTTTGGGGGAGATGACGTAGTCGTCATGAAGAGTACTGTAGCTCCAGAGGTCACCTGAGAGATGTTTCCAAGTCAAAAGAAACCTTTTAACAAATTGTTTCATTTTTTGCACTGTTTTACAGTTCAACGAGTTCACTGGATTACTTTGTGTAATTTGGCATTCAAAACATCTGTGCAATGCTATGCTTCATTAAACACAGGAAAAACCTAGGGTTTTTAGCCGCGTCGCATCGCAGATGGGGCTCTATAAGCGCTTAGCATTGTTCTTCTTGTTGTGCCAAATTTGTTTTCGCGACACGGCTCAACAGAAGAGGGCGCTACAACATTTACTATGCTTTACTGATTCATAGGTGGGCGACAAGGCTCATGCACGAATTCGTGCTTGTTTTTTTTTATCCAATTCTAATACCTTAACATTTTTAGCAAACTTCGCATAACTTCTACATAAAAATTTGTTTTATGTGAACACAGGGGTATGATGACTGAAGGGTAAGGCTTAAGTACACGTACAGTGTATGTGGGTTTGGGCACTGTCTCAGTGAGCTGACCTTATCTCAAACTTATTATTTAATTATTATTTCAACAAGACAAAGTTTTTTGTAAAGGTTGGTAAATGTTGAATCTTCAAAACATGAAATATCCTTGTCCAGAGAGTCTATTTGAATATTTAAATTTTAAAATCCCGAAAAAGGACTGTACTTTCAAGCTGGATGGTTGTGCAGATCAACTGCCCATATAAGCAAGAAAGCCGAAGAGAAATGTTTAGGCCCCATGGCTCACGTTACACAAAACCGTCCAAAACATTTGAAGCCGATGTCATGGTTTCAGGATTCTGCTTGATTCGCAAGAACTGTTGCCCAATAAACACCTCACTCAGGTCACGATGCTTTCCAAACTTACTTACCTAGTGAACGAGCAACAGCCAAGAATGGGATCTGATCAACACAGGTGCTTCGTCTGACCGGTCCACTGTGGTTGAGCTTGGTACGTTCCCACACCACCCTCTGCACGCCGTTCTTGCTCTGGATCTTCCCTCCGATTGCCTCGATCCGACGAACCTCCTTGGGCGACTCCGGCTTGTGGTCGGCGGTGACGGTGCGTGACTTGAGGCCATGTTGATTCAACACTCCAAGAACGGCGCGAGAGTCACCAACATGCGCAACCCACATCTGTTTACCCCGGACCATGGCTACACAGGCAGTAGTGCCCGAAGTGCTGGGGTACCCGGATTTCGTCGTACCCCAATTACCTGTTGAGAATTGAAAAGGGAGAATATTATTAGAAAGTGAAGGAATTTTAAGATATGAATGTTCAAAGATTGTCATCTTTGAACATTTATATCTTAAAATTCCTTTTGATTCACAAAATATTTATTTATAACAAGTTAAAATTGCCTGAAAAAATGCATTATTTAAATTGCATTAAAATTGCATGTGGAAACTGTAGCTATTTTGGACACTAAAAATGTACTTTTACAGTTGTTGAGGGTTGTCGACAGTTGAGCATTGTTGACAGTATTAAAGTAAAATCTTTCCAAAGATTTTTTGAGAAAATGTGAGTTTAATTTAAGCATTTGTCATAATCTGCACTCCAATTTGTGTGCAAAATAATCACACTTTACTCTGCATTAAACGTACATATTTCAGAGACCAAAAAATCCCTGCTAAATCAAATTGCAGAATCCGATGGAATCCAAACTTGAATCAAATTGTTTATGACTTTCTCTACCAACAATCAAAAACAAATGTAGGCCCTAACGTGTTACACATTTGTTTTTTTTATATGTAGTAGGGTGGGACGCTGTATTACCGCGGTACTTATCAGGGTGATATCACGTTTCCCGATCGAAATAGAGATTGCTCACTAACCTTCCCGAATTGTCCTGTCTTTTGTGTTGTATAACTCTTGCTCTTTTTAAACTGACATAAAAAATCCGACGGCGGTTTAGTTTATTCCCATGCGATGCCTGTAAAAATAGACATGCTCGTCATTGCTCGTCATTGCTCGGCGGAGTACAGACTCTGTATTATCGCGGTATGTGGGAAGTGTTTTTTACAATGATTTCAACTTTTTTATTCATGGTTAATGTTTGACCAAAACATCCCCTGAATAAAGTCTGATATTTTCCCTGTAAAGTTCAAGTTGATTAAAGACGATTAGGCCCTGCAAGATGATTTCTTAACACCCTGTCCCCCCTCGAAGGCGACAAAATTCACTGAGACAAGTCTACTGATTGACGATTGGGGGCGCCATTCACTTTACACGGTGCGTCGTTATATTTGTTTCACCGCACTGTCCTTATTTTGATCCCGTAAATGTTTCTACGATTTCGCGGCGTCATTTTGCATTTGCAGCTGTAGAATGGGAACCAGACAATGGAACTTCCATGGACAGAGCACCATTAACGATTCATGTTAAAATATAGACAGTACCTTTTAGCAGACACGGTGAGGCAAAATGTACAAGTTTTGGAAAACGTGAATATTTATTAAAAATCGTTAAAAGTCCCTACAAAACATTTTTTAATCGTCATTTTTTTACACAAATCAGCAGAATGTCCTTAATGCTTGATGAATTGGATATAAAATTGCCAGTCGAAGGAGTTTTGGCAACGGAAAAAAAAGGAATTTCCGATGCCGCGATAATAGAGTTGCCGCGATAATAGGGAGTTGACTATACCATGCCTAACCATGCTAACGTAAGTCGTAACGTTACAATGTTTTGTTTCAAAATCTGGAAAAAAGCAAAACAGTGAAAGTGAAACATCAATCATTCTTTAGCCTACTTCGTTTCTTCCACATGCTTTCCTGCGTTTTGAGGAATCCATCGGTGATGGCCTGCTTGACTCTCTCCGGGTCTTTGGACTCGAACCCTCGCTGAGATTTGATGGTATCCCACAGCGTATCGCGCGCAAACACCGCCGCTTCCTTCCCACCGTGGCCATCGAAAACACCAAAAAACGCACAATCGTTGTCCTTTCTTCGCTCATAGCGGATGGAAATCATGTCTTCCATATATACCCTTCCACCCTGATTGGAATCGCTTGTCACCCGAAGTCCGAGAACTTGTCTTTTATCGGGCATTTTGGGAGTGGATTTGTAGCCGGCGTATCCTTTACTGAACTCCATTTTGCGAGTACGAGTGTGTGCGCGATGGTATATTTTGCGCGCGCTCCCTATCCTCAGCAGTTAATTCTTTTGTGTACGTACGGTTTGACCTCGTCGTTCGTACTGTGCGTGTGTCCAAAACGGCATTTTGATTGGCCAATCGACATGGCTAACCAAATAACCAGGTTTATATTGAGGCGCAATTTTTTAAATCTCGATTAAGAGATTAACCCCGGTCTTTCAAACCGGATCAAACCATTCAGTAAATAATGCCTCCATGCATGTACATGTACGTACATGTACAGCATTTTACATATCAGGCTGTTGTTCCCCGAAATACCAATAAAAACGCAAACAAATATAGACCGGCACTGCTTTTTTCAACAAAACAAAACAAAGAGATTGTTGTATCTGATAAGATGACTAAAAATTAGAGAAGTCGTTAAATTGATCAGTAGCCGATATCTCGATGAATGAATCATTCTAGGCACCAATAAATCAATAATATAACAATAAAACACAGTAATCACAATAAAACGTGACAAATTCGTACTCATTACATGCCCCGTCCTGCCTCGGCCGGCAGAAGCGTGTAGCTAGGGCGTGGTTGCCGGGGGCGCGGTTGAGGGGGTCCAACCCGGACTTGAACTCTTTAGTGCGCGCACTCGGGTGGGTACGAGTTGACTCGGACACGAGTCGAGTTGACTCCGTCCGGTACGAGTTGACTCCGTCGGGTACGAGTTGAACCAAAATCAACTAGTCAATCCTCGAAAAAATTGTTTCGTTCCGTGTACATAATTGCCTTTTCCTTCAATGTGTACTTTACACCGTGCAGTACGCCCGGTGGGTTCAAAGCACAATGAATTTGTCAGGGTGCACAATTAACAGAGGAAAAACATTAGGCATAACGTTTTTTGTGTACAATTCCAATGGGGGGTGACCCCGCAGGGGCAGGCCTCTGCTTGGGGAAAGGTGCCTCCCCGTGTCCTCCCTCTGCCCATAGAGGAAGGAACACAAGTTCCTTCCTCCATGCTCTGCCCCAACCCCACTGCCACGCCTAACGAAATTGAATTTTCCCCAAACGACTACCTTAAAACATGGAGGTAGAAAACAGTAATTTTCATGAAATCATGAAACTTATGAAATTCAAAGCAAGGTAAAAACTGTGAGGAAGTTAATTCCAGCAGTTGGACAGGTCTGTGACAACCGTTTGGGTGCCGCACGAGATTATATCTGGGCGAAACAAAATTAAGGTCATCTTTTGAAGACAAAAATTCCGGCTCCAAAAAATGACAGTGACATTTGAAAAAAAATGCAATTTTACCTCCACCTACAAAATCTACATTGAGACATTATATTTGTTTCCTTTCGTGCCCATTTCTTCTACTCGCTCTACTCCAATGAAAGCAAAGCACTACCCCTTTTTATAAATACCGCCCTCTGATGGGCGATTCCCATTCGGTTGTCTCCTCTTCCGTGCTTTCTCAAAGCTTTTCTTCGGCTTGGGCTTCGGCTTCGTCTCCAGCTATTCCTCAGTCCCATTGCCAATCTAAAGCCTTGAATATGTGCTATATGTTAGCTCCGGATTAAAACGTCAGACTTTGATAAACATGTAGCAAAAACAGTATCCAAGATCTTGCCAAATCTGGGGACATAAAATTACGCGGAGGCGAAGCCCGAGCACAAGCCAGGGTTTGAGATAATGCCCGCGCCGGAGTTTTCTAATTGCAATCTAAGCCCAGGGGGTGAGGGAGGAGGGCTAGGGTAGGTAGGAACGTAGGGGCTTTGTTCAAAACAGGTATTCCGTATGCAGATATGGACCAGTAAGCACAACTTTTTGCATTTTTTTATTTACGTTTTCCCGCTTTTTGTTTAGAAATAATTTTGTTTTGAAGAATTTCTTAATAATGGAATTACCCCCATTAAACAAATTATTTATTTATCTATTTTTTTTTCAGGAATCGAAAGCACCACCGCTTCATAACTGGTAACCCCCTCCTTCCGCTTTTATATTAAATTTTATCCCTGGGCGGAAACAAATTAAGATAATCTTTTCAACCCCCAAAAAATCCGCCTCCTCCCTAAATGAGGTCACCTTTTGAAAAGTATTGGAATTTTTGTACATTTGGATATTTAAAAATAATTCGAACATTTTTTAGACAATTTCTAATTTGTTTTTAATATGACATCTGACTAGCGCCCGCCCGAACAAAGATACTGACAATTTGGGAAACCGCCAACATAGGGCAAGATAGCTCATCAGTTGGTAGAGTGCCGGTACGGTAACCCGGAGGTCGCAGGTTCGAATCCCGCTCCTGCCAGTTTCTTTGTTCACTTTGAAATTGTTTAAAAAGGAGGAGAAATCCCCAAAGATCTTCCACCGCCGAAAACAGCGCTAAACTTGTTATTAAATTAAATTGAAAATAATACATACATGTATTATCTTGTTTAATTTTATTTCTCCATGATCAGAGACGGTATGCTATGAGTTTCTTCAAGTTATTGTGCAAGTATTCATCCGTCTGTGCCTCCAAAATGAGGAGTAATTGTGTTGTACATGTACTTTAGCCGTATTGTCATCATCATCTTACAGTTTTCTGTCACTGAAAAACTTGGGAAGTGAAAACGTAAATCAGGACTGTCCAGCATGCAAAACGTACGTTGGGTCGACATTTTATTCACCAAACAATTTAAACAGCGCCCCCATCGGTTTCAGTCGGCACGTCAATACGTCCCCGGCCAGACACACGGCATGCACGGTGACATTTCGTGATGTAAACTCGACAAATTCGGCAACAAAATAAGGTAGGAAAAATGACATTTCTCCCACAAATGTCGTCCCATTTTGAAATATACAAACTTCCCAAGCCTTGGTGGGTAGATGTCCAGTATGGAAAGGCTACATTTGTTTTGTAATGATGACCTAAACATTGTCGAATGTGTGAGGTGGGCGGTGGATAACATGTCTAGTTTTCCAGTACATCACCGTACGTCCATGACCGTCTGCTGATCGATGATGCTGTGTAATTTGTTTTGCCTAGCCGATTGTAAAGATTTTGAGGGCCTTTCTTTAATACCCCCTCCCCATCAAAATGGTTCAGGAACAGTAAAAATATGGAAAATAATCAGCCCTCCTTGATAACAACTGTCTAAATATGTGGCGCAGTCCAGTGTTATTTCAATATTTAGACCTGGCTCTCAGCAAAATCAATGAAAAATTTACATATGAACACACGTGACGAGAATTTCGGAGTAATTGCAGAATACCCCGCTACACGAAAATTACGGGCTACACAGTCGGAACTAAGGGCGGTGCTTATACGACTGCAAAAGTAAGGTGGAAGGGTACTTCCAAAAATGTAAGGCTCTCCGTTAGCCTTACAAGGATATGTGATTTTGGTCCCCGTAACTCAATGGGGTTTGCAATACGCTCTTGCGATATCTGTTACAATGTTCCAGAATTCCACTTTCCCAAACCTTAATCTCCCCAGAAGGTTATCCAATCCCTCCTACATATCTTTTAGACTTTTGCGGCCCATATGCGGAACATTGAAACGGACAATTTATTGAGTAATGGAGTTTTTACTCACCGACCGACGTATGCAGCCAAAATGAACATGGCATCGCACAGCTGACTGATACAGTCCACCAGAATGCGCATGCGCGTGGATTTTTCGAAAAAATTTGGGGCTCGACCATTTTTTGAAGGAGGGGGGTGCACAGGGGTCGATTTAGACCAACAAAAATCGCATGCACTGGTGCATGTAGACCAAAAAAGTTACATGCACAAAATAAATTTTACATGCACAAAATAGTGTGCACACAAGTCATAACCCAAAAGAACAATAGGTTTGTTGTTTTAAAATGTGTATTCCTACAAATTTTCAAATGTAGCTATTACATGTATAGTGCTGTTAAGGGTATTGTTTTGCTTTGTAAATAAAATGTGTTTTCGTACAATTGTATTCGCTGTTTGTTTATTTCATCAGTGGTAATTAGCAATCTCTGACACGATCGCGAGAAGACGAAGCCGAAGCCGAAGTTACGTTACTACTGTAGTATCATGTTCCACGGAAGACTGTTCGATATTTTGATACCGAAATATCGGCCCAAAATATTGCGATATTATCGTGATGACGTCACTTTTTCCTAACCGGAAGAACGGAGGAATAATTTTTTCTTTTGATGGAAATCACCACGTGTACAGCATCATGAGATCGGGCCCACCGGGATCGGACCCGCCGGGACTGAGCTCGGTTCTGCTAAAATTTAATATCAGGGCCGGCCACCGAGAGATCGTGAATCGGGCCGGGGCCCGGGGGCCGAGGCCGCGCCGGCAATCGGGCCAGGAAGGATCGGGGGCCGGGTTGATGACAACTCAGACAAGGCTTCACTTGTTGAGTAGTTGGAGTACTACGACATTTACCTTCAGTTGGCTTCCTTGCGGCACTAAAGACGAGCGTTTGTTTCTATTTTGACACTGTTGATTTATAGTAACAGCTGATAAATTATACCATGGACGCCCAAATCACCCGTGAGCTGTCAAAAACATTGTCTTGCATGTCTTGTGCTCAATGCATGTGCCGCACGCATTGTCGTTTCTCAAGACGACTTTCGCTTCGTGTTAGATGCGTGTACATGCATTGTACACTGGGAATAAGACGGTGGCATTCAGTGCGGTTGCTTGCACTTGACCAAGACTACCAACAAAGCAACACGCACGCGCAGATGCGCTTTTGAGGTTGGCTTTATTGATCAATTGCTCTAACCCCAGGTCGCGGGGGCCGGGTAACAAGTCTTTTCTCAAGTCAATGTTAGCTGCGTGTACGTACATTGTACATTGGGAATAATATGGTAGCAGATCGGTTGCGGTTGTTTGCACTTGACCGAGACTACAACGATGGTAATATGCAGGCACGCACACATCATGTCGATCGTTGCGTGCAATAAATCGGGTGCGCGTTGATACGTTGTTCAACATGGGGAAATATACCAGCAGGTACGTACGTACAGGCCTAAAAAGGTACATGCACAGCGTGCACGTTGTATCAGAGGTTTACGTGCACAGAGGAAAAAGTACATGCACCAGTGCATGCGTGCACCCGTCTAAATCGAACACTGGGGGTGCATCTTGTCTACATCGCGCAACGGTGATGTGTGCAACGTGAACAAAATAATGACCATCGATCCAGATTCTGCTTTATTCTGGTTTGCATAAAATAAAAGCTCGCATTGGCAAAAAATAGCTACGTGGCTACCCGCCATGACATTTAGACGTATGGGCATAACAAACATTGTCAGGCCAAGGAACAACACTAGGTATAATAGCGCGCCAATAATTTATCACATTGCACACATCACCGTTGCGCGATGTAGACAAGATGCACCCCCCTCCTTCAAAAAATGGTCGAGCCCCAAATTTCTTCGAAAAATCCACGCGCATGCGCATTCTGGTGGACTGTATCAGTCAGCTGTGCGACGCCATGTTCATTTTGGCTGCATACGTCGGTCGGTGAGTAAAAACTCCATTACTCAATAAATTGTCCGTTTCAATGTTCCGCATATGGGCCGCAAAAGTCTAAAAGATATGTAGGAGGGATTGGATAACCTTCTGGGGAGATTAAGGTTTGGGAAAGTGGAATTCTGGAACATTGTAACAGATATCGCAAGAGCGTATTGCAAACCCCATTGAGTTACGGGGACCAAAATCACATATCCTTGTAAGGCTAACGGAGAGCCTTACATTTTTGGAAGTAGTGGAAGGGTAACTAAGTTAGTAAACTACCCCGTTGGCGGCTACGCGGCTACGAGGTGGAAGGGTGGGGGGGGGGGGGGGGGGGGGGTCAAAAGAGGGCGATATATATTCAGCGCAGTGGTTGATTGTTCTACGTGGTAGGTGGGTAATCAAGCGTGAAGTAGAGGATTGGCGGGGTATTCTGTAATTGTGCCAGAATGGCTTCCAATATATTGCATGAAGATTTCATTACAAAAGTCAAAAAAAAATGAGAGGTTGTGCCATGTGTTTATACATTACAATTTTTATTATGAACATGAATGGATGGTTCAGATTTTTCAGTTCCTGACTCTTTACTTGGCTGGGGGGGGGGGGGGGGGTGGGGGGGGGGGGGGGGTTGGTAGTATCAAAGTAAAATCTTTCCTTGTAAATTTCCTGAGCATCAGCTGTTAAGGTCAAGTAAAAAAACATGTTTAATCATCTGGGTTATTTAAAAAAAAAAGGAGGCGTTTATTTATTTTTTATTTTGAAGATAGCTGTCATTCTTTTAAACATTTTTGACAACCGTATGTTTTTTAACTGTTCAAGATACAAAAAAGGAACAGACATGCTGAACAAGAGAATTGAACATGTTTATAGTGGTTTTAATAGTTTTAGTATTAAGTTTGTACAGTGTATGTTATTTTCCGATTGATCTGTTGAAAATTTGTTTCACTTCATTTCCACTGTTAAAAAAATAAATAAAATCCAGGCACCCCCCAAAAAGGAAGTGGGTGGTCACGCTAAACAGTTTTTTTTAACTACGCCTAATAGAGTTAAATTGTAATTTAAACAGTGGATATTTAGCCCACAATTTTGCATAAGCAAGACGTTCTGAAACAACGTTTTGCCAGCAGTATCTCTGATTGTCAAAGGCAAACTAAAGTTAGGGGGGTTAAAAGCAAGTTCATTCATTGTGCATGTAGGGTCGAGCAAGCAACCCTCAGCTAGTATGTTGGATGCACTACCCACTAGGGCTAGGCTATGGCACAGCTCAACTAATGGGAAATTATAATCTCATACATATTTGAACCGATAAGTGAATATATCATTGAAATTAACCAATTAGAGAATATGAGGGTGGGGGAATTATAGGGTAAAATGTTGGCAAAGATATCTCATGCTTTGTGAATATAAAGATTACATAATGCCAAACCTGGTTTGGAAAGGGTGTAATAGGGTGTAATGAGTCAAATCGAATAATTGAATATTTGAAAATTCAACCTTCCATTCGATCGAATATTTGAATATTCGGTTGTCCGGACAGCCGATTTTTTTAGGTAAACAAAGTGTACAGAGACAGTCTTTAGAATTAACACACGAAACTGCTCATTATCATTATAATAATCATTATAATAGATTCTCACTTTTATGAGTATCGCCAGCACCAACGAATGATTTAGTAAAGGTTTAGCACACGTGCAAAAATGCAGAAATACCTTTTTTGCCCTGATGAGAAAATTGTTTTTTCCCGACAAAAAGTAGGAAAAGGTACATCCATCATTTACGTGTTTGTAAACACAGATAGATAGCCAGCTGTCATAAAATTATTTGGACAGGAACCAGTCACAAGTCACGGATGCAATTTCATTACAAAAAAATGGAACTTTTTCTCCCGATATTTATTTATTTGCATTTCACCTTCAAAATTTTATAAAAAGGAAAGAAATATTCGAATAATTGATAATCGATCAAATATTCGGCACAACCCGAAAGGGTGTTGCTGATAGGCTGATTGAAAAGTCACATGTACATGTATGCTACCATATTTGTTAAAATATTTAGGCCAAAATTAAATAACCAGTTTATTATCGTAGTTACTTGCCATTTTTGTGTGCCCATGCTACAACTTTTGAAGTTTCAGTCATGAGCCCTTGTAATAAGAGTGCCCTTTGCAGAGAAAATAAAATTACCTAGCCCCTCCAAAAATGAAATTCCCACCCTGTATTTCTCATGTATTGAAGTTATCCTTTTTGGGGTCCAAATTTTATCATTTCTACCCATGACACAATTGATTTTGGACTCGCCTGGTACGTATTCTCATGCAAGTATATTTTTAGATAAGACTCATATCTGAGGCTGCCCATAAAATAGCATTAATATCCTGTTGGTGTTCGCTGGTGTCCTCTATCACTCTCGGATTACTTGGCTATGGCTTTAGTGCAATGAGTCATCATTGCCTTGGGTGAAGCATAGAGCTAGCTCAAGATGCTACTACACGTAGCATTGGTCATGAAAAATTACTTGACAATCATGAGGTGTGTACGTGACCATTTTAAGACTTTTGGATTGCATTGAATTTGTAGGCGTAGCATTTTAATTTTGTAATTTGTTGAATGGGCACCAGTTGTGTATGCATGACCTTGGAAACCTACCATTTTAGTTGAACAAATAGAAATGTATCAGTGACTAAAGAGTACCTAACAATTTTTTTGAAGGTCAAATTTTTGACGTTTGCAAGAATAAAAAAACAAAACAAAAACCCACATTTTAATGAGTTGGTCATGTTTATTTTTGTACTTTTTTTTATAGAAAAGACCTTGTCAGCAGTAGTAATTGTAGCGCTAGTCATGCATGTTGTGCATCGGTTCCAGTTCACTGCATAAAGACACAGTTCACCGCTCAACCACCAAGCTTGCCATATCGTAGTTTTCTTATCGGCTCTTGGAAAGCTTTGAACAAGCAGCCTACAGTTTAATAAATGTATATCTGAAAAATATACAAATTCTTTAAAAATGTATTCAACCCAATCTTAAAATCCTATTTTTAGCCATCAGAACAAAGTATAAAAAAAACACAAAGTACATGCAAATAAAAAAAATAGAAAACCTCAATCTTCAAATACTTGGGACATCAAGCAAGTGAAGGGAATCATTTATTAGCATGCTGAGTCACGCGCACCGTAAAGATTACGAGCATGAAATGACCATACAGATGTGATGTGTACTAGGCACATCCTGAATGAGGACATGTAGTATTAGCATAGCTGGCTTTAATGTCCGACTGAGTGACAGGCAGGATATATCAAATTGTGTTATTTTGACATCTGTATAAACAACAGTCGTGGCTAATAATCGCCAAGTGTAAAATTGTTTAATTTTGTTTGAGATGAGGGGTGGTGGAAGGGTATTCACACTAGAAACACGGAATCAATCACTTTATCACTCTGATTGATTTGCTGTTTTCATTTCAAAAATAATTTGAGCAGTTATCAGTTTTGAGTTTCCAGTCTGTCAGATCACTGGGTTTCCCTGGTCATGCTAAGTGCATGTGTTACAGAAAAGTTGACATTTTGCCATCAAAGGGAAGAGACAGGCCACTGTAACTTTCACAACTAAAACGAACACTTGAACCTTTGGAAATGAATAGTGCGTTACTAGGCAGCACCAGACTGCATCTTTAAAGGTAGGATATAGCATTGTTTTGCCATTTGTCTGGGTTGCATACACATTTACACTTCTCTTCCCTACCCTTGAAGGAGAAGCATCTTGAAGATAGGGCTGAACCCTTGATTGCTATTCAGGGTTATGTAACTCATGGTATACACTGTACAATTATCATGAATCACAACCTGGATTGTTGAGGATAAGGGCCATCTGGCTATAATCCCCACTGAAAAAGAAAAGCAGGAAAACGGCTAATTTGAGTAAGGTGGAAGGAACGAGTCCCAACTGACATCTCAAGATGTAGACTTGTGTAGATGATGTGGTTTCATGTGGATCTGCTAGGCAAGTGTGCGTCCATGGTGGACCTTGTAAGGCATGAGTGTGCAAGTATATTTTTAAAGGGCTCTTTTTGGATCTGTTCTGCACATACATTAAAATGCGATCTTTCCGAAATTCCTGGGTGATAAATACAAATGTAGCCTTGACCATATTTTTTCAGGTGTGAAAGTAAATTTTAATTGGACCCAAATAAAGCTTGAATCTTTGGTGAGTGAATGGCGACCCATCAAAACAGCCCACTGTCAAATTGGTCTCCCGCCAAGTTGCTATTCAGGAAGATTTTCAGTGGAATGTGAATGAATCAAAGGCCTTGATAATCCACTTTATATCAGCTGAGTCATGTGTGTTTTATTCCTCCATGGTTCTTCCTGCTAGATATCAGAGGTATGTTTTGGTAAAGATATGTCAGACGTGAGGGTTATGCCCATGTTTTTTGTGTGCAACAAACCATTCTTTCTGAAATAAGCAAAGCAGTGAGTTTGTAATGAAACAGTGGTGACACTCTGCTGGAAATCTCCGTGCATATGTGTAACAAAGCATTCCCAAGCTCAAGGTATGCCCCAGTGGTTATTTTTAGCACAGTTTTCTGTAAAGAAGTGCAGATTCCCGTGTTCAGCACCATTGCATTATTTTGCCCTGAATGTTAAAAATGGACGTTCTACAATGGCATTGACATATTTCCATTGCAGGGTTTGACCCTTGCCTTGAAGTAGGTCTGCCTATAAAAAAAACAGCTATGTAGGGCTGTTCTATTTTTGAATAGTTTAGTATTCGATTATTAGAAACTGGTCTGACCGAGTATTTAATACCGGTACGGGCGCCGATCAAGTTTTTCACGGGTCAGCTGTAATTGAATGCCGCGCCGGTAAAAAGTTGCACGCAAAGTACGCCGGTGATTTATGTACACAATTACTTTTTGCAGTAAATTATTTGTCAGTTTTAGAGGTTTTACGGACAGGAACATTAAACCTCCGTCCACACAAAAATACCGTTGACAAAAATGCGACATTTGACACTACTAAGCGCCGTAACTTTTCTGTTAAAATGGCAACAAAGTCGTATCTGCACTTGCATATTTTTTTTCTCGAATATTCGAACCGGCCAAAAAGTTTTTGAGGTGCAAAGTGTGTACAGTATGTCTGCAGCACATGTAAAAAATGTACAATGCCAATCTTGTTTTCGAACCCACATTTCTGATTTATCAACACGCACACTGAAGAAATGGAGTGTTTACATTTGTGCAGATGTGCATACAGAAATCTATTGGACCCAAAGTTGGCCTCTTGAAACGGAAGTAAAGAGGCATTTTGTAAACATTGACAGCAGTAAATCTGTCTGGTTGATAAATGATTGATGATCATGTGTGAATTCAAGTTTAATAGTAGAGTACGGTATAAGTACCTCTAAAACCGCATTGGACCTTTTTTTGGTAAAGCGTACGGACGCTGTTGTAAACTTGTTTAAATTAAGTCCAGTATGGACAGCCGGTAAACTTTCCAAATTGTCCAGTGTCGATCGTCGGTTGTCCGTTTATTCCTCCACAGCGGGAACTTTTACAGGGCCAATCGTGTAGCGGAAGAGTTACGTGGTTGTTTTACATCGCTGAAAAGTCCAGTGTGGACAGCCTCTGTAATGTAAAATGTGCATTTTGATCACGTGCTTTCCGTGCTTGACCACTGCTAAATACAAAGACATATTTGTAGAGAACTGATCTCGAACTGCTGCATGAAACTGATCTCGTGGCCTGATGACCAGGGGTAATAATTATAACATAACTGTCAATGGTCCCAACTATCACAGCCTATCAAAATCTCTAAACACCAACTCTGACAGTTTGTGTGTGTTTCAATCTGAAATTTGATAGGTTTTGATCTGTACAGCAGCTGGGTCGATTTTGGCCCTGAGAACAGGAGGGTTAACATGAGGGAGACATTTCGATGTCTCCCTAATGTCACAGGCCCCTTAAGTATTGAGAATTTTACTGTCGGAACTGGGTTATATCGATAGAGGATGGTCCAAAACATAAATATACCAAATTTCGTGGGGGTAGGATAGGGGATCTTTGGGTTAGGTTACATTCAAGTTGAAAAAAAATTGTGCACAAGTCTATGGGAATGTCTCCCAAATGACCCATCGCACGTAATTATTATTATTAATTATTATTATTATTATTATTAAAAACGAAAGAGGAAGGCCTTTTCTTCTATTTTTAGATCATGACCGGCCATATTTTCCAAGATGCCTGCAGCTGTTTTTTAAATATTTATTTTTGAGGGGGCTTTCCCTTACATTGGAGTCCCACAAATTGATTCAGAACATGTAGTATTGTAGATCAGTTGGGAGACATTTCCTGTCTGTGCTTTGCATTTTTGTGTTTATGGAAGAAAAGGCATAAAAAAGGTGGTGTAGAAAAGGAAATGGATGGGGTGCTAAACATGTTATATTCTTTATTTTGCCTAAGTACATGTACAACGTGTGAAACACTAGAATGTGGACATGTCTTGTTAAATGTTATAAGGATCGGATATGTCAATAATGAACCATTTCCTAATCCACTGTTGTTTCTGCTCTGGCCTATAGATTATTGCCACTGTACATTTTAGCCCATAAGAAAAGATTTTTGAATTGTGCATGTCTTGCCCCATGCATCCATAGTTTCTCCATACACAGTTTAGAATAGGGAACGAGATCATAAAAAAAAGGTACAATTGTAACACACACTACGTTTTAACTGTGGTATGTACATGACACATGCTTTTGTTGTTCTTCAAAGAAATTCTTTTATCTGAAGCTGCCTTTTGGAAATGTGAACAAAGTAAACATGCCCCTCAGTCCACATTTGGAATGTGTTATTTTTCTGAGTATGGTAAAATAAACTCCTTCGTGTCTGGAAATGTTCACTTTTTGTCCTTTAAGACATTACTCTGTATGATTATGGAGAACAGACACACCCACTCAACTCTCATAATGTTTACTTGTTTGAAGATAACACTAGGATCTAATTTCATGGCACTTCTGATCATACAATTTTTTACTAATGGAGCCTCTGTCCATTTCACAGAGATCGTAAGCCATCTGGTCAAAAAGTGGTGGATATATACCTCTCCCCCTCCCCACCCCCCCCCCCCCCCCCCCCTGCCGATTTACGCCCATGGTTAAGCAGCGCCATAAAATTGGCCACAGAATACAGGCTGCGTGTACATGTACATACATTGTACAGCAGATTATGTACAACATTGTGTGCATTTTTGTGTATACGGTAGTGTATGTTCGACATGATTTAATCATATACAATATCACAACTTTCATTTACATTGCAATCAGTGTAATAAAAAAAAAAAAGCAGATTTACGTAAGATGTATTGATTTCCCTCCTAGCAGTTAACCATGTTTACAAGCTCATATTCCTCAGTGAGGAGGTAATTTGCAACATTCCTAATTTGAATTGTATACATCATGTTCATGTATGCCTGACTGAGAAAAACATTACAGATTTGCGCTCAGAATTACAGATTTGCGCTCAGAATTACAGATTTGCGCTCAGAATTACAGATTTGCGCTCAGAATTACAGATTTGCGCTCAGAATTACAGATTTGCACTCAGAATTACAGATTTGCTTGAAGTGCATACGGAGTGTAGACTGATGTTTTTAGTATTAAAATTCTGTTTACTTAAGTAGCAGGGACTTGCCGTAAATGGATTTGAGTGGGAGTGGGTGTGTTCATTTAATGTTGTTATCATGTTACAGTTGATACGATACATACACTGTATTTAATACATGTGTGTTGCCTTGTGGGGTTTTAAAAAAAATAAGGGTTGTCTGTAGAATGTACAATGTTTTTTGTTTACACGCCGTAAAGTGAGTAATTACATTATTTAACTCTGCAGTGTGCCATGGTGCTGTTTTGTTTAAAAGTAGGTCACCGTGGTGTAACAGTTCGTGTATATTGTCATGGCACACCGCAGGGTTAAAAAACTTGATATCCAGTTTTAGCAAAACAACAACTTCTGAAATCCCTAATCCCACTGGCAAAATTGTAATTTGCAATTGTACTTTTAATCCAACAGAAAGTTTAAAACTAATTCTGTGTATTTGGGAAGTTTTTTATGTTTAAAATATCACACATCATATGACAATACAATATACTTACCCCGTATCTTTCTCTAAATCTACAGGAACTAGCCTGGTTCAATGAGGCCCTCCACACTGCAATCATGAGCCAAACGGCTGGAAAGTCGGATTCTGCGGCCGGCTGGTCTGAGATCCAGGACCTCCTCCAGCAAACTCAGTTGGAGAACACCTCCATGAGGCAGCAACTGGACACACTCCGCCAGGAAAACCGTGTCCTCAAAGACCGCATCAAGACGCATGAGCTGGAGACGCTCGACTCCAAGACGGACAATGAGAAGGCCATGTTGCTGAGGATGGAGGGCTCCGTCAGCGGGGACGAACGATCCCATCATGCTGACGAAGATCTGGACGAGACAGCCAGCTCCTTCGTGATTGCTGATTCCAATGGTGAGCAGATACTCCCCGGGTTTCCGTCCTCCTCATCTGAGGGATCTTTGGTGCCCGAAGAGCCCTGCAACGTCTCGGACACCAACTGGGAAATCTTGAGCAGCGAAGGAGAGGGCTCTGTGGCCTGCTTGCAAGACCGCATTCACCAGATGGAGGAGAATCACTATACCGTCAACGAAGAGCTCCAGGCGACACTGCAAGAACTTACTGACCTCCAGGACAATGTGAACGAACTCAATTACGAGAACGAAAAACTCACTGAAGAAAAGAGCTTTGTGATTGAAGCATTGTACAGACAACTGGAGAAGGTTGAGCATCTCAAGAACTACCTGGAGTCCTTGAAGTCTCGCCTGGAAGAAAGCCGGGTGGAGATCGAACTTGACGATCTAGATGACACCTTCAATACAGCATTCACAGATATCTCACTACAGAGCTTGGACATGACTGAAACCTGTACTTCTATGTCTCAAACCATAGGGGACAGGAAAAGGCTGTCTGAGATTCTGACTGAACATCGGAAGGAGACACAGTCAGAAATTGCAAAGATCAAAGAGAAGATGCATGAAATGGAGCAATCGTTGGATACCACTCTGGTAGAAATGGAACAGCAGTCCCAGGAGTTGACAGTAGCCAAGGGGAAGCTGGCAAGCACAGAGGTCGAGCTGGAAAGAACCCAGGTCATGATGGAGGAAGAACGATCTCGCCTGACGGACATGCTACATAACCAAGATCCAGAAGGCAAGCTGGATCTTGTCAAGTTGATGGACAACTCAAAGCAGGAGAAGGAGTCTCTTGAGCAGCGCTGTGCCATCCTCCAGCGGGCTCTGCAGGAGAGCCAGCAGCATGCAGCTAAGCAGCAGCTGGAGATAGAGGAATCTGATCAAGATTTTGAAGCAGCCAGGGAGCATGTGGAGAGGGAGGTCAAACAAATGAAGGACCTGATCCAAGAGATTGAGGGGGAGAAGCATGAACTTGAAACAGTGGTCATTAATCTCAAGGAGACGGTGCTGGAGCTGGAGGAAGCACGGGAGAGGTACGAAGCTGACAAGGTGAAACACCTGACTACTATTGCTGACCTCAACCAGGCTGTGCAAACCCTTCGCAAAGAGAAACATGATCACCACAAGGAGCTGACTGAGCTCAAACGTGTCAGTGCACGAGATACAGAAGAATGGGTTCAGTTCCAGAAGGACTTGCAGTATGCTGTCGTCATTGCCAACGACTATCGTAGCGAGGCCTTGACTGAAGTCCAGCAGCTGGAGAAAGACAAGGAGGAACTCGCTGGGAAGATCAAGAGTCTAAATGCTGAAGTGGAGCGGCTGCGGAAGCTAGAACGAAAGAACACGGCTCCCAATCTCAGTCCCATACATCTTAAATCCACCTCAACCGAGACGGAGATCCGACAAAGAATGCACGCCTACATGACGTCAGATTCCGATATTGTCGGAGCTCGTCCAACGAGAAAGTCTAACTCCACCAACACACAGCTGTCTGTAAAAAGCCTCATCAAATCCATCGAGACGGCAGCAGCGGAGGACGCCCCCAAGGTCCCTCAGAGTCCAACTGCCACGTCTCCCGTGAATTCCTCCTTCGAAAGACCTCTCTTTGGGAGACGGAATACCACTACAGCATCCACGAAACCCTACGAGTCCAAGCCGGCATTCACACGTCGCAATACAACCACGTCTATGATTGTCACCGATACCAAGAGCTCTCACACCCTCCCCATCCGAGCCTGCGATGACTTAAAATTGCCCAAGGAGCCTCTTCGACCTCTCTTTGCCCAAGAGACCTCAGTCAGGTCCCCCACCAGCAGGACAACTGGAGCTACCCGCAACGACGCCAGGCAAACTATTGGAGATGTTCTATTTAGGAATACAGACTTCAGGTCACGTAAGAGTAGCAGTCCAACGACTCCCGCAGCACGGGATTCTACGGATGCAGCGGCAAGTAAGACATCAGGAAGTCCAGGCAATTCAAGAAGAATAAGGTAAACTAATTGGAAGAGGGATTATGGCTAGTGTCCCAGCTCCTTTTTTCCTCATTATGCTGTATACTCTAACAAAGTCCTGTTATAAAGAGCAGATGTTGAAGTCCCGAGTCTCTCGAATTCTTGTTTTTGCAGCCCTCTTTAGCCCTGGTATAATAAGGTACATTTAGCTCAACTTTGAGACCTGATTACATGAAGAGTTATATTTTACCATTTGCAGTAGGCATGGCCCTTGACCAAAAATCCTGATGGCTTGAATTATTTTCTTGAAAGTGTTGCAGATTTTCTACAATTTCAGGAAAATTTGATAAAGAAAAATATAAAAAAACAAAAAAAAAACTAGTTTTTTATTTTTCATGGTCAATTTTAAGTTTTCTGGATAGATTGTGATGGATTCATGATGGAAATAATGAAATTAACAATTAACTCCCCCACTAAAAAAAAAAAAATGATAAATGAATTTAAAAAAATCAATATTATGGGAGTATATTTTCCTGCCTAAAAGTTCTTACATTTTTTGTGTTCATTAATGCAGCGATTCTGAGAAAAAAGACCCTCTTTCGGTGCTGGTCAAGTCGGGAGGAGGTGGTTCAAAGAGGAACGCCCTGCTGAAATGGTGCCAGGCCAAGACAGCTGGATTTAAGGTAGTGAAGCAGTGGTTAGGGATGGAGTTGGGGGTTGAGGTGCCGGAAGTGTAGAAATCAGGGTTAAGTGAAAGATAAACAAATGTGTTATTCGATTAAAACATGGTCTCTTTCACTCTACAGAGGGATGTTTAAAAACTACACCTGTTAAAATGTCAGCTCAATGGCAGCCACACTTTTTGTGCAAACATGAAAACGTAGGTATGATGTTTTGATCATACAACGCAATTTTATTGGTAGTTTCACGTTTTGAATTGTTAGTTATGCTATATGGACACAATTCATCCGATTATTGTTTACATGACATCAAGGTTGAGCCTCGGCTTTTCAAATCATGCCTCAATCTTAATAATAGAATTACTTTCTGCCTTATTAATTGTTCTACTTTGCTTTTGATGGAAACAAATGTTATTGAAATTGTGAAAATTGTAAAAATGTCATAAGCGAAGCTTGCCCTACTGTGCGTTGGGGCTTTATCATTCGTAAAGTGCAAATTTTGAGGGAAACTGATCCTCACTAGTCCTTTTTTGTGTGTCTATTTAAGATTCCAATCTTGAAGTCTAAGCACAATGATTGTCGGAGCATACAGACCAAAGTGTCTCCGGTTCCTCTGAGAGCCGAACTTCTCTGTGTTAAGAGTGTAACTGCATAAGAAATTGCCAAGTCCCAAGAATCAATCTTTCATTCCCTTTTATTAGTTATCTATTGAAGATAAGTAAAGATATCTCAATTATTACAACCCTCATTGATTTTTTTTCCTTTGCCTAGAATATTGACATCACCAACTTTAGTAGTAGCTGGAACGACGGTCTTGGATTCTGCGCAATCATGTACAATTACATGCCCAGTAAGATTCCAATGCATGAACTCAACAGCCAAGACAAGGTGAGAACAATCCTGAGCAACGTAGATGTGAAACGTTTACTGGTAAAACCTAAAGTTGTGTATAAATATTGCATTCAAACCCAATATTTTTTTGGGTTGACAAGCTTAGCTTTGTTGTGTTGCATATTGTCTGGTAACTAATGATGATAATGATAACACGAAAATTGTGCAAAATTCTACAATTGTCTTGAAAAAAAAGATCTCATTTTTTTAAACCCTTTTTTGATATGCTACTGGGCTTAAACGAGTCAATATAATTGAATTGACAGTCGTGACAAGTGTGATTTCATGTGAGGTGGTAAAATTCTGTAGTCACCATGGTAACATTCTGTAGTCACCATGGTAACATTCTGTAGTCACCATGGTAACACGTTTAAAGATTCAGGATTCAGCATCTTTTTAACACCTTGGATCATTTCTCCTTGCAGAGGCGTAACTTTAAGTTGGCATTCCAAGCTGCTGAGAAACTGGGTATTCCTTCTATCCTGGTACGTTCATCTGATGAGTTTTTCCTGTCATGTTTGTTTTTCTTATGGATATTTGTGGTGTCAATGCTAACAGATCTTCAGGGCAGTCAATATTATTGTAGTCAATACATATGGAAAAATATAATACATTTTTGACATAACTTCCATATACTTCAACTTTATTAACCTTAACCCTCCCTAGGGTGTATGCAAAATCATATTAAAATTGGAGATTTGGGACCGTTTGGGTTAATTATTTGTTTTCCTCTAAATAAGCCAATAACTTGATGAAGTAGTCCAGGTCAAAGGTTATTCGGGATAAAATTGCTGACGTAATGTCACGCGAACGCCCATTCTGATTGAATTTAACACGAACAAATTGTGTAAACTACATGTACGTATTATTTTCCATTCTCAATGCTGAATTTACGGCTCTACTTGAAAACCAAAATATCCATAACAAAGCTTACATTATATATTTTATTATGGAATGGAAATCTCAATTTTTCAAAATGTCCAACTTATGTCTGATTTCGTTTGCTGGTGCCGCATATACGGAGCCAATGAAGTGTTATACTCTGAAAACCTTTGACTCACAGGATATTGAGGACATGGTGAAGATGGAGAGACCCGATTGGCAGTCAGTCATGACATATGTCACCTCACTCTACAAGCATTTTGAGACGTAGCGAACCCTCCCACGGCATCACTATTCATATGCAGGGTTGAAGGCCGGCCTCCTTAGGAACGACTTTATGGTAAAATTGAAGAAGCTTGCTACATTCCACGTACCACACTATGAGCTAACACACTATTAGCTAACGCATATTGTTGTACACGTGTATGACCCTTGTTGGTTTGGTGGCTGTTGCATTCCCCCAAGAAAATCTGCTTAGCCCCTCCCCCAGTGTTTTTTTTATTGTAGAAAATTTGAAAGTTGACAACATTTCCTGAAATTTTCAAAGGTATAAAACAATTCCCAATTTGTTCTATTTGCCACAAATCAGGTTCTAAAAAGTAGATTGCCTTTCCCAAAATGATTCTCGCTCCCAAAACTTTAATTGAGAACCACACGTGGTGTGATCTTGATATCGAGTTATTCCGTGACCGTTGGTTTTGTATGGGAAGCATGGTTGAGATATGACTTCTATGTCCCCTAGTCAAAATTAAGAGTACTAGACTCACAGCAAAGACATTGTCAATGTGGATGTTGACAGCACACGAAGCAGAGTTGAGCAGTGAATAAACTTGATGTGGAAATACAAAACTGAAAAGTCAGTGTGGAAAAATTCAGTTGGTGAAATTTACTTCAGGGTTTAAAATGAGGAGAGAAATTTTGAGAAAATGGATGTACATATTTAGATAAAAGACTGAAATACTTGAGGCTGTGTGCTAGGTGTTCATGCATGGTTATTTTGATGGAATAGAACGTGGTAGCATGTTGGGCTCGTAGCCAGAGAAACGCGGTCACATTTAATTCAAATTAAATTAGAGGTTCAGCGACACGTTTGTACGTGAATGTCGGACTGTAATACATATGCTTACTCGGGGCTCGGGCGCAGCTTAACTTTTAGCAGCGAGTCATGTTAGTGTCATAACATGATAAGCAGACGAAGAGATGCAGAAATTAATTAAATGCCGACTTATTGCAGGAAATAAGTTGACTTTGTGAGATTGGTTATCTCAATGAGGCACCACTGGAGTGCCATACTTGCTAGACCTTGCTGGAACTCGCATCAGTCTGACAGTCCAATTTTGAATCTTCGCTAAGTCATGTTTCCCACTAAATTATTAACTTCCAAGCTTCAAAATTCATAAGTTTAATGTAGCTTGTGAGCTGTGTACAATAATCTTGCTGCTTTTCAATGCATTCCTGTATTCAGAAACGTCGTTCAAAAAAAGTTGTGGAGTAGTAACTTTTAAAAAGGAGAGAATCTTTTCAGCGGATGACGAATGATTTTTTTTATGTTGCAGCTTTTGTGCTTATATTTACTGTAATCAAAACTTCCGTATGTTTTATATCAGTTATCATCCAGAGTAACCAAGAAAGAGCTCATTCCTTTTTAAATAAAAATATAAACTCGACCAAGAAGTTTTTCTTCAAAATGAAGAAGAATATTTTGCATTCCTTATATTCCTCATATTAATTGTACGCCTTTTTGAATATTTATGAGCACAGTTGTAATGGTTTTGTGAAATAAGAGATTGTCAATCTTAAGAAACGGAATAAGCTGAATGTTTGATATTCTAAGCTGGAATTTATGCTGAGATTACGAAGTTAGCCATATTTGTCGGTTGGGAAGTGAATTACGCAGCTTTGTATAAATTCACTTTTACACCAGTATGTGCATGCAAATGGTTTAATGTGATGATGTTATGATCGATGTTTTGTGAAGTATAATGCCAATAAGCAATATTTCTATGGGAAAAAAACAAGTAAACAAGTGAATTTATAGGGAAAAAAAATCAGTATTATTCCAAAGTAGAATTTTGTTTATCAGCACACAGATGCACTTCCATGACAACTCATGGATTTCTGTGCCATTAGGAAAACTAAAAAAGGAAACAAATAAAATAGGAATGTTTAGCATCATATCATTTTCCATAGGGAAAGGAGGTGGCCCCTCTTTAACTTCTGTTTTTTAGATCCTATCGGGCAGTATTTTCCAAGATGGCCGCCAGTACGAGTCCGCTGATTCAAATTGATGCAAATCATGCAATAGATTGACTGGGAGGTATGTCTCTCTGCCTGTTGCATTTGAAATAAATTATTTGGAAAGAGAAAAAAAGAAGGCAGCTTTGAAACAGGAAGCAGGCGGGTAGGCTGAACATTTAAAAAACAATATATTTCTGCGTGCCTTTGTGCTTGTGCAAATGAACATTGTTTTATGAGCTTCTTTCATGCAGTTTACCACAATGGGTCAAATAATTCCTGTGAGTAATTCTGTCATCGGTTTACATTTATTGGCACTTTCCATTGGCTGTGTGATTCCTGTGGCTTATTTGCATAATGAATTCCACTAACCAGGCAAGGTCTTATTGACCATTTATTATTCAGCTGTATTCCTATGTCCAGATTGTATTATTTGCCTGTATAATTATATGGTTTTGTGCACATGTTATTGAGCTGTACTTCTTCCATAGAGATTTTTCACCTTTATAAATTTCAAGTGGTTGTGATGTCCTTAGGTCATTCCTCGATATTCACGGTTTGCATGGATTGCTTCAATGGTTGATTAGCTATCGGTAGTTTAAAAATAGTATTTTTTTGGTCACATGACACAACACGCTCTTTTCATTGGATGATTATGTCGACTAAGTGACTTAGTGTTATAGTATTGCGCAGACTGACTTGCATGTTTATATTGACTTAGTCTTTCAACGTCCACATCGTGGGTAAAAACACTGAAAACATTCGTTCCCAGATTTCTGTAAAATATTCAGAAGAAATTGGTAAATTAATGAATGGTTGTGTAAATTCTGGTTTACTCTAAAGTAGGCTGAGCACAAGCAGGCAGCGTTTAAGTGAATTTTGTGATCCCCACAATGTCGCTTCTTGCCTTCTTAGGTTGTATCGTAAAATTGGGTGTGATCCCTTGCTATATGGCATTCTGGGTTTATGACTTCTGACTAGCGCCCACCCGAACAAAGATGCTGACAATTTGGGAGACCGTCAACATAGGGCAAGATAGCTCAGTTGGTAGAGCGCCGGTACGGTAACCCGGAGGTCGCAGGTTTAAATTCCGCTCCTGCCAGTTTCTTTGTTCACCTTGAAAATGAATTTTGTTTCATTAACTCCTAGGGTACTTAACGCTCACTACTTAGTAATGTTGTCCAAAAGCATTCATTTTGTGTTGAAATTAGATATTTATATTATTAACTTGTTTTATTTTGTTAATATGCCTCCGAGTGTTTTTGTAAATATTTTGTTTGTATTATTTGTGAATATATTTTTGCATATAAGAAGAGTTCTCATATGATTTTTGCTGTGTGTTTGTTGCAGATGTATTATTTTTGTATGCTAATTCACCCCTAGGGTTTTTATTAGATTTTATGTAAGGGTTTCGTTCAGATGCTGTATTTTCGGCATTCACTTGATGGTAGAATTTAACAGTTGTAAA
The DNA here is from genome assembly GCA_037893225.1 of Hippasteria phrygiana. NCBI lineage: Eukaryota > Metazoa > Echinodermata > Asteroidea > Valvatida > Goniasteridae > Hippasteria > Hippasteria phrygiana. The sequence goes on along the minus strand of JAZGUH010000796.1, from coordinate 122,719 downwards.
CATATTGACATATCAGACCTCGGGATTATACATAACCTGTACAAAAAATAGTTAACTAGAGTGTGTATTTATTCACAAATTAATTTAAAATATCTGGAAACAGTTTTTGTATTCACAGTTGAAAGTCTTTCTTATTCTCGCTTTCAAGTCAAGACAAAATACAATGTTAGCATTCCGGGTTTTGCTGTTATGCACACTTGGTCCTGAGCAGTGGTGTATTAAGGTTTTGGGTCGGGGGGGGGGGGGGGGGGAGCAAAGTCATAATTTTTTTCAAAAGGTGGCCCACAGATTTTGCCGCCGGTAGTTTGTTTTTAAAAGATGACCTCATTTTTTAATAAGTTGGGTGGGGGGGGGGGGGGGGGGGGGGCCGGGTGGTTATTAAAGTACCAGTTGTGATGAAGTGGTTGCTCTTTCATAAAAGAAAAACCTAAAATACAAAAGTCACCCCCCCCCCCCCCCCCCCCCTCCCCGGATAGTCCTCTGGTCCTGAGTAGGAAAATGTATAGTTTGACCAATATTTACAAAGGTACATGTTCTTTGCATTCCAAGGGATTAATTAGATAATTCCAACTTGATATCCACCTGTAAATGTGAAATGTAATACAGATTCGGCAAATTTCGTATTTTTTTCACCTCGCATAAAATTGTATTTCTTATTTATTGCCCCATTGTATTAAATTGATTTTAGTCAATTCATAAAGCTTTAACTTCACGTTATTTCTTTGACTCTTTACAGATATGGTTATTAAGTTCAATTGCTGCAAATAATGAATCTGTGTAAAAATGGCAAGACACTATTTAGTCAATCCGTCAAAGTGAATATTCAATAACAGCGAAATAGTGTGTATTTCATCTTTCTATGTGTAAAGTGCGTCTTTATTTCGTTTTGCAAGACTGATATGAAATTCCGGGATTTTTTTTTTGAGGGGTGGTTACGGGAGTGTGGGGGGGGGGGGGGGGGAGTCATTGGAGGGAATATTTCAAGTAGCCCTATTTCTAGCTCTAACTAAGATTACAGACTTTTTTGGGGGGAGGAGAATTACAAGTTAACAACAGGGTTTGCTAGATGTATCTGACATGTTCATAAGCGAAACATTCCTTGTGTAATTTTTTTCAGTGCATTCGTGAAAAAGTACTCGAAATCATTCTGCTTGTCTAGCGTCCTTTTGAGTTATTGAGCCGAAATTTTGGGCAGAAGTAAAATATTTATAACCTTATCTTCTCTTTATGTGAGTTATCGTGGGAATTCCAGTACTTTACCTTGTACGTTTATGAAATTATTTGTGTTGATCTTTACCGGGTCCCCTTCGAAATTAGGGTTGTATTTCCAATACGATCACGGTGCTGTAATTCTTTTAACTTTTAGCCAATCAGCGTTTTGCTTTAAGAAATACTAACCAATCACGAAATGACTCGTGATTCTGAATTGTGTCAAGCTACCGTGAATTGTTAGCTTGCGACCAATGACAGCTAAGCGTGAGAACTTTTGGCCAATCAAAACAGCAAGCATTCTCGGCAGCGCGGACGGACATAGGGAATGGGTACGGTGACTTCATGCACGCCCGACGCGACGATGAAAGACGTTTCGGGTAAAATCTCCAAGGCAAGAGGACCGACTAAAATCTGCAGAATTACATGAATTAACTGATGAGGACACAATCTCTCCGGTGTAAACGAACAAGCAAAAGTTGCCACGAAACGTCCTCATTGTAAAAGAGGAGAGTTGCCGAAACTTTTTACTCTGTGTCGCGTTCGATCGACAGAAGTAAGTTTGTGGAGTCGACAGTTTAACGTGACGCACTTTTTCCTGACTTTCATCAGATAATTTTCACAAACTTCTTGATGAGCTTCAAACTCATTCAGTTGAATATTGGTTCTTGCCTTAATAAAACTTGCTTTGCTAAGTAGGCCCTATGTCAGTATTTCAATATCTTGAAAATTTAGTCCGGAAGTTGAAAACGTGACGTTCAGAAATTTTGCACAACTCAAAAAACTTTCAAAAAATGGATTTTCAGTAAAGCAAGGACATAAAGGAAGAGCGTCAATAGGTCATTTTTTTTGAGTGAAGTGGGTTGGCTATAACTAACGTTAGGCCTGATCAGTTTTAGAATTTCGAAATCATTCTTAATTTTTGGGAGATTTTCGACAAAATTTGAATCTGACTCGGGAGTAGTCTGAGTAACTTGGACCCTTCATATCGCCTTTTTTAACATTTGGACATGATCTGGCGATAGTAGGGTCCAAGTCGATTGTGCGATAGAGAATGGCCAAACACAAAATCCCCCCAAAAAACATCAGAATTCAACCTTACAACGGCCACCAAAATACTAGATACGCCACCACCTGACCAAGTGGAGTTCCGTGATCAGATAAATGTACCAAGGTTTACTTAACATCCAAATAAAAAGTGAAATTTTACCGTTTATTTCCCAGAGACCCCCGCAGAACATGTCTTTTCGCCGTTTTGAAGTTCAAAAAGTGACTCCTCCATCTTGCATGATGTACGTCACCCTGATGCGCAGCGCCCGCATGCACCGCCAGACAACCTGCCGGCGACTGCTTCGCGAGTGGTAAAACGGTCGCTGTACGTGTTCGTGTGTAGATCATAGAGTTATACATGTAGCATGTGTAGTATATTGATTCGAGGTTTCACGCGCGTCATGAGGTAGGAAATTCTTCACGAAACAGTCGCCGGCATAAACAGGTTGTCGCGCGGTGCATGCTAGTCTTGGTTCCAAGACGTCCTTAGCGCGGTGCGACGTACAGCGCGCACGGCATGGCAGCACCCTCTAGCTACACAAACACAAACACACGCCTTGGCGAGAGGGCGCTGTCGGCCGGCCGTGCGCGCTATACGTCGCACCGCTAAGAACGTCTTGGAACCTAGACTAGGTGCATGAGGGCGCTGCACATCAGGGTGACGTACGTCATGCAAGATGGAGGAGTCACTTTTTGAACTTCAAAACGGCGAAAAGACATGTTCTGCGGGGGTCTCTGGGAAATAAACGGTAAAATTTCACTTTTTATTTGGATGTTAAGTAAACCTTGGTACATTTATCTGATCACGGAACTCCACTTGGTCAGGTGGTGGCGTATCTAGTATTTTGGTGGCCGTTGTAAGGTTGAATTCTGATGTTTTTTGGGGGGATTTTGTGTTTGGCCATTCTCTATCGCACAATCGACTTGGACCCTACTATCGCCAGATCATGTCCAAATGTTTAAAAAGGCGATATGAAGGGTCCAAGTTACTCGGACTAACTCGGGAGAGGGAGGGGGGAGCTGACCCCTTGTAGAACGATGCCAGTAAGTATACTATAACGTTAGGGCCTAGTACTATTTTATTTCTTTACCAACATTCCTCATCTAAATATTAAAAGATCCCCAATGCCCTTGATCATTTAGGTCACTGTCTTTATCATTTATCGTAATTTATTTACAGGCATCATGTCAGAGAGGAAGGCCGTCATCAAGAATGCAGACATGTCCGAAGACATGCAACAGGATGCAGTGGATTGCGCAACACAGGCCCTGGAGAAATTCAACATCGAGAAGGACATCGCCGCCTACATCAAGAAGGAGTTCGACAAGAAGTACAACCCCACCTGGCACTGCATTGTGGGAAGGAACTTTGGCAGCTACGTCACGCACGAGACCAAGCACTTCATCTACTTCTACCTGGGGCAAGTAGCGGTGCTGCTGTACAAATCAGGATGACTTGAATGTGTTTCACTGCTTACCTGTTTTTGTTGACTAATTCTTAAATCTTTGCAAAGATACAACGGTTGAGATTTTGAGGCTGTTTCTGTGCATCAAATCCAGTAAGTAGGACTGAGGGGCATTACACATCAACCTTTGAGAGGAAGTATTACACTGTTCCCTCTTAAAACCAGTCCCATACTTTCCTTCGATCTCGCCCTTACCAACATCAAACAGGATTGGATTTTGGACTGGAGAAGTGAATGAGAGAGGCCAGGTTTAAAATCCATTTTACAGGTTTTGCCATGCTTACTGGACCACTGCCAAAGTCTTGTATTAAATTTAGCAGTTGATCTACTGGACTCCATGGCTTATTAACCAGATTGGCGGACCAGTGATTTCCTTTCAAATAATCCTGCAATTGAATCAGAAATACAACACCCTGACATTGTTTTTATTTAGCTTGGCGAATGGCTCTTCTTAAACAAAACTGGGCCTCTTGTAAATTAAGATAATTTCACTCTTGCGCTAAAATGTTATCAAATGTTGTGGATCTGGTAAAATTATTTTGATCAACTGAATTCTTGTGCTACTACTAGCCCAGTGGTCGAGTGGAAATTTGTGTGACTTTTGAGCCACTCTTCAAGTTGCACTTGTGAATGGAGCCTTCTCAATCTGTGGCCCTGGGCGTATTAAGTGAGAACTAACTATAGGACTGGACTTAACTTTAATCAGAAATGCAAGATTGAAATGGTGTATGGGCAACAAAACCATCACTGGAATAAGGTAACGACTAACAAATCATTTTTATTCACACACAGTAACTGATAAAAACACAGACATCCAAATATTTTATCACCTTCTATTTCAGAGTTAAAAGCAGTTTTGAGTAAAATGATAGGCCAGGTAAACAAAGTGTACTGCTTTAAAAATGAATGATAAAGCCTTTTTCCAAACTCATTTTTAAGATGACATTTTCCTTTAAAAATGTATGAAAAAATACTTGCTGGCTCGAACAAGGAAGCAGACAGCAGCACTAACATTTTTACTTGGCCTAAAGAAGATAGTTTGGTCTGCAATCGTAATGCCTTAAAAATATTGTAGTACAAGTATTAAAGAACATGTTCCTTTTAACTTAAAACAAATAATAATTGACCCATTCATTACCAAGCAAAATAAGATTTACTTTCAAGCATATTTGATCATTCCTGTCTTGTACCTAACTTGCTGTTTGTATTCGAAATGGAGTTTAGAATTGATTTTTTTTTCTATTGTAATGTTAGTAACAACTTGCTATGCACTCTGAATGTTCGCAAGCTTTGACAATGCGAGGTGGTAATAATTCAAACTTATTATTACTTTAATAAAATGTTTGCAACATTGAAGACAATGAAATTGATTTCACCTTAGAATCTAAACCTCAGACTTCTTTTACTACAGTTGTTAAAATGGCTGCAATTTGGTATTTCAAATTTCTAGAAATTAATGATTTCTGTAAATTAACAAATTGCTGCTAAAAGTCTACACTTGAAAGATTTCTTAGTCGAAGTTATGACTGTGGACAATTTCGTAATGTAGACTATTCATAATAATTTGCTTTGTCCGACACAACATGTTTCACTCACTTCACTGATGCAATGTTGTCAGAAATATTGGTTCTGTACAGTTATACGACCACATACAGTCGAACCCTGATAATAAGAGCACTGTTAATACAACATACTGCTTATAACAAGGAAAAAATAGGTCCTGAGTCTTTGTTTTTCTTTGTTTTCCATTACTGATTATACAAGGTACCTGTTATAACAAGGTAAATTGTCAAGTCCCAAGGACCTTGTTATAAAGGTGTTCGACTGTAGTTGCATAATAAAATTTCAACTGTCTGTCAATGCTAAAAAATATTTGAAGCACTATCATAATTTAAAACCAGAGTGTATGGCCGCAATCCCAAAGGACAGGTTTTCGTAGGTCACCAATGCGAATCCAGCATCCCGTATCATCGTAGCAAACTCCTCCTACAAACAATGTGGCAAAAAAAAACCCAGGTTGTCAACCACAAAATTTTAATACGAAGTCTTGGTTTTTGTAAATTATGCTTCGAAAATAATCCACTTGGTCAACTGTCTTCAGAGCAGTCACAAAGATCTGATATATCTTTATAGTCTGTATGTATAAGTTTATTATATGACCGAGCAAACTTTAGGATTTGTTGTGCCATTGTTGCAAAATTGAAAATAAAGAAAATATACCCCACACTTTGCAAACAATTATAAAAAGCATCATAGACAGTTTTCAGTTGCCCAACCATGCTGCCAAATTGCAAAAACAAATCAAGGCGGCCAAAGTTTAACACCACAAATTAATGAGGTTTACTGTTTTAAAACCCTCCTGTTCTCAGGGCCAAAATGGAGCCAGCTACCCTATATATCAAAACCTATCAAGTGACAGGTTGAAACACACACAAACTGTGAGAGTTGGTGTTTTAGAGTTTTTTATAGGCTGTGATAGTTATAAGTATAGGAGGGTTTTAATGCATGAAAACCAATATATAAAAACCCTCTGGATTTTTGTAAACGCACCAACAACAAACATACCTGATTGGGAAACTGTCTAATGCTTTCAACGAGGTACTGATAAGATTTCCAGTCCGAGGCTATGACGGAACCAAGAACGGGAATAACTTGGAAGGAGTAGCTGTCATATAAACTGGGAGTACACAAAGATCTGGTGTTATAAGAAGGGGAATCCTACACATCTATAATGACGCATTTCTTGAAAATGAAGCGAAAGGTTCACCTTCTAAGAAGTGGATTGGTGACTTGGCTAAACTCCAGACACATGAAGCGACCACCAGGTACCAGTACTCTGTGGGCCTCGCTGAGGGCCTAGAGAGAAAGAGAGAGACAATAAAATAACATTCAAATATCAAATGTACTGGAAAGGGGGGAGGGGGCAGGGTGCTACAATAAGCCAGTTCGGTATTTCAACTGCACATGTGCACAATGACATTTTATCCCGAATGACCCGTGTGACCCGACTCAAAAGGTGGTCGCACAACGTGCACGTGTTAAATTCAATCAGAATGGGAGTTCGCGTAACATGGTGTGACATTACGTCAGCAATTTTATCCCAAATAACCTTTGACCTTCGAGATACTGAACTGGCTTATTGGGACTCATTGGGCCACCCCCTCCTTCATCCAATGATGGATCGGTGTGGTCAAAAGTCTATGATTGATGAAACTCGTGCACAGAAAAAAACAAGTTATTGGTGCCACATCTGCTAACAACGGATGTCAACATTGAGCACAGGTGGTCTACTTTTGAGGCGTCCCACGAGTTTTCTCCAAGATTGTAGAAGGGGCATTCCTTCCAAAAGTTGAAAGTGTATTGTGAGATGAAATTGCATTTGTGTAAGAATGCTTGGGCCGTGTTCCATTTTGCACAGTGTGCACAACTGGTTCAGGATGAAATTTTGTGCCCAGAATTGGTTGCGCATACCTGGCTAATGAGTTTGACTCATCATGGGACACAGCTCTTACACAAATATTTACCCCAATTTTTTTCTCAAAATAGAAATGCACAAACTCACCTCTTCGATATGTGTGACATTCCGAATGCCAAATGCTATAGTATATGCATCGACGGACTCACTTGCAATCGGAAGTTCCTCTGCATTGCCAGCAACCCATGAAATACCTACAAAGAATTTCAAAAGAAATATTCAATACAAATTGAACACCAAAAGTACAAGAAACTTCTCTGCAAAACAATTTTGGCTAACTACACGTACCAACCTTCTGTCAAACCCCTCTCTTCTGCTCTCTGCTGGCCAACGTTCAGCATTGACAGGTTAATATCGCAGACGGTCACGCTCGTCTCATTTCTCCACCCGGATCCTTCCTCTTCTGAGATGCATTCAGAGTTGGAATCTGATTCCGAAGATGAGCTAGTGTCTGACTTTTGTGTTCTGATGCTCCTTGAGGGCGAGGTGCCACTTAGTTGAGCATTTCTTACAAAATCCAAGAAGCGAAAGGCAATATCACCTGGGGAAGAAAATGTACATGTATAAACATGAAACTGAATAAATACAATTTTAAGCTGTACATGGTGGATATGATGATAAAGTTACTTTCTCATAAAACTGAATATTTCAAACATGATGACAACATTGGTTTTAAGAAAAATTGGTGTTTTAAGTTGAGTTGATTGGTGGGAAGTATTTTATAAAAGGGACTGTACAAAACTGCAGTGCACCTATCAAGTATTGTTCCCCCCCCCCCCACTGCCCCGCCCAAGGACATCAGGATTAGTATTTTTTCATGCCAAAGGCTAGGGACCTTGGTCCTTCTTTATAAAGCAGAAATGAAAATTGGGTCTGTACTTTTGAACAGGAGAATGGTGCACCAGGGTTGAGCATTTGGTCACTTTCAAAGTGACAATCCCCAAATTGGGGTGGGGCAGAGTGGGGGTGGGGGGGGGGAACAACTGATAACTGCATAAATAAAGTCAATGCATGATAAATACAATGGAATCTAAACATCTCAATCTCAGCCTCTTTCCATTTTTAACCCTAACGTCACCGAATACTACAAAATACTACTTGAGTAAATTGTAGTATGCAGTACTTTTACTACACAGGCCTATAAGAATTGAGTAGTATTTTGTAGTACAGTGTACTGTACTCCAAGCGAATACCTAGGACGTTAGGGTTAATATGTATTTTCTAAAGCAGAAAGGAATACAAAATACAACCAAATACCTGTTCCTCCAGCAACATCAAGCAGCTTGGTTCCTACCGTTGGTCTTAGAACCTGCAGAAATCTGTCCTTCCATAACCTATGGATGCCCAGGCTCATTGCATCATTCATAGTGTCATAGCGACCTGCCACACTCCTGAAGACTTTGTGTACTGCATGAAGGGAAAAGGCAAATTTAACAGATTTTTACCCCAAAAGATTCTGGAAAATTAAATATGTCAATTATGGCCATTTTATTTATCTGTCATTCATCACCGAGACTACTTCCAGAACTGTAAGGTTTTCACAAACCTTACAGAGAGACACATACATGTATAAACTGCTGTGAAAGGTTTTTTTCAAATTTGTTTTATGATCCATAACTCTCTTGTCACGAAATTGCATGTCTTATCTTGATATAGGTATGTACACATTGGTTAGGTTCAGTTCCTTGAAATGTCACTGGAAATGGTGAAATTTTAGGAGAATATCGCTTACCAAGACCACAGGATTCACCACTCCTAAGTTGAATATCGTTTGTTGTCAACAGAGGGCATCTTAACACCATTGACAAACCACCACAGACGTCTAGACATAAATAACCTATTTTTTTTATGTCTGTGCAAACCACAGCGTTAAGACTCAAGAGAGTTATAGACAAAAGAGTTATGGATCATACAAAAAATGGAACAAATCTTCCACAGCAGTTTATATGGGTAAGCACTTATCCAGAACCACCAAAATTACATCGTCATGTATTACTGAAAATGCACTAGGCCTTAATTGAATAGGCACAAGGCCTTATTGAATAGGCACAAGGCGCGATGCGCGCGACGATGTCATTTTGGTGGTTCTGGATAAGTGCTTACCGTGTCTCTCTGTCAAAGGCACAAAGCCTCACAGTTCTGGAAGTACACTGAGACAATAAGTATACCAAAACAAATTAACAATCATGTGACAATAGTCAATGGTCAGAACAGGCATGACAGGACAACACCAGGTAAAACATGTGATGTCACTTGGAAAATCTGTTGTAAGCCATAAATTTGGACTCCATGCACAGTTCAAGCACAGAATTTACACGTGGGTGGTTGCGTGGCTAAGGATACAGCGTTGCAAGTTATCCTGCCAAACACACTCGTACCATGGAGGAAGGACTAAGTCCTTCCTCCATGCTCGTACCGTGTGTTCCGTGTGCAGGTGGGCCGGGCTAACTTAAATGGTTCCCGTGAATGTACACACCCTTTTCTGTTTTCTCCGATTCTTTGACAGCTTCAAACCCAAAGTGAGTTTCTCTCTCTCCAAAGTCATCTGATTTGTGATAGGAAGCTCTGTTTGTAGTACTGACACTTGTCTGTAACGGTCTTACTGACATAATGGGCTTACAAAATTGCCGGAAACACGACCGGCAAAATGTCATGGACGCTGCCATCTTGAAAAATATTAGTCTCTTTCAAAGTACTTTCTGCCTTAGATGTTTTATTTTCATAATAAAGTAATTATTTTTTAATATATTAAATCAATAAAAATGAACTAACTTTATTTTGCAAGGTAAATTATTTAAAATTTATTTCAATTATTTATAATAATTTAAATATAGATCTATAAAACAAAATGTTAATACATTTATGAAAGAGGATACAATAATGTGAAGCATGAACTTGGAAATGGCGTCCGCTTGTGCAGATTTTGCAATGGAGGAGCGCCAAAGATATCGTCATTGTGCCGCTAGGCTTCTTGGCATGGTTGCAGAGGCAGGAGAAAAGCAAAAGAACGAGCTCAACTCGCTGCTGGATGAGTTAAATTCCTTGGCTTACTCCGTACAGGGCCTTGTGGAACAGGTAAAATGCTTGACAGGTCATGATCATGATGATGAGTGGAGTGCGCGCACACGCTTTGTACATCATATCATTATCATGGCTTATGTTGTTTTCTCGGTCATGCTATTTAGCGTCAACAACCGTCAACAAGCGTCAACAAACCCGATCAGCGTCACCAAGCTCAAAATGCACATTTAAGCTTCACAAAAGCTATACTTGTATTCAACAAACTCTCGCATCTCGTATTATGTAAGAAATTGGACGAATTCTCGTTCACAATCCCACATAAAAACGAAATTTTATGACGACAAAATTACGATGAATAGGCGCCGCCATCTTTGTTTTCTCTTTTGCGCATGCGTGATTGCACCATGTCCCAGAAAAACAAGATGGCTGCCGAGAAAAAGCACCGTTGATGTCGTACTTTTTCCGCTTAAAAATCACACATTTTAAGATACTTAGTAATGATACTTTTAAATAATCATAGGAGCCCACTAAATATTGTGAATAACATGTTTATGCTTAATTAGCATGACCCTTGTTTTCTTGATACTTGAATAAACCGGGTCATGCTAATTAGCATCAACAAGCGTCAACAACTTATAAAAGCACTGTTTAGTGTTATTGTTATTGTTAAGCTTAAACATTTTATTCACAATATTAATTAGTGGGCTCCTATGATTATTTAAAAGTATCAGTATTAAAAATTATCTTAAAATGTGTGATTTTTAAGTGAAAAAGTTGAGTTAGATACTAGGGTTAGGCCTTGTTTGTATTTGTTCATTTAATATTTATTCATCATTTTCAAAGTGAACAAAGAAAACTGGCATTAGCAGGATTCGAACCTGCGACCTCCGGAATCCCGCTCCTGCCAGTTTTCTTTGTTCACTTTGAAAATATATTCAAATTTACCTAGTCAGTTTCCCTTGTGGATTGTTTGACGATTTATTAATTTCAGGAAACTGCCACTTGGATTGACATAGGCCTATCTATACAATTTGCATAACTTTACAATGATTGCACAAATTATGAACAAAATACAAAAACAAAAAAATAGAAAAATAAAAATAAATAACAAAAATTAAATTAGCATCCCTGCCTGCTTCAATTTTAGCGGCGACATGTTTTTTAAATTATTTATTCTTCCCCAAAAATCTTGTAAAAATGGAACTTTAGGAAAGATGATTAATCAGTGATTACTCCTGTAAAATTATATCATTCTGTCTGTCAATCAATTTAGGAACCTGGACGTCTACTATGCCAAGCCTGCATGCTGGTCCCTCTACAGGAAGAGCTGCTGGTAACCAAAGTATGCCAGCTAATCGTCATTATTACCCATCAGAAGGTCACGCTGAGCCAGGCCACTGTGGAGACGCTGCTGGAGTACATCACAGCTGCAATGAGACAGTGTCAGCCCTGGACCCTACCCGAGACATTGAGGGCACTCGGTGCCGTGGTGTATGAGAATGGACCCAAATGTTCTCAGGTATTAACCCTCCCTCTCCTTGTGACAAGATGGAGCCAACTACCCTATCTATCAAAACCTATCGAGTGATAGATTGTAACACACAAGCTATGGGTTGTGATAGTTATAATAGTAGGAGAGTTAATTGAATAGACTGATTCGTTAATCCCCGCCTCTTGATGTATTGATTAATCACTGCCGTAACTGTTGTCAGACAGAGGTCTGACATGGGGGTGTGCGAGCGAGCCACTGTGATTGGTTAATGGATCAGTCTGTTGTCCTCTCACTCATTAGTGTGTAGCCTAGACTGAGACTGTATACGCTGAAAAATTGAAAAAAAATTGTTATTTGCTGAAACAACTGCTATTAACCTATTCTGTCTGGCTGTCATTGATGAGGGTCTGGTATGCCAAGAACGGGCTGTAAGCGTAAACGCAAACAATAGGCACCACACTGAATAGAGTGGTCCTATTCATCACACTTGGAGCCTCTTTCGTGTGAATTAAAGCTTTGTTTGAAAAAGCTCCATCAATTTATTACACTCCCATTCAAGAACAATGTAGTTGAAACATGAATGGATTGAGTACGTGCAGGAATGCGCACACAGATGACAACCAACCAGGTGGTCTTATTCAAGGGTCACAAGGGATGTTGAGCAGTCATGCAGCAAATCCCAGCTATCCCAATTCTGCTCGATTCATGATAAACGTCCTCAAGAAATAAACTCGTTGAATGTACGAGATATAACCATTGAAGGGCGCTAAACTCTGTATTGTATTTTTTGTCTCAAATTTTGTGTGTTCAGTGTCAAATTATAGTCCATACATTTCTACCGTGAAAAGTACATTGAAAGTTTCTGTTAGTTTTGTCCCCAACACCCTTCTCTTTGGGGCCGCTAGACACTCGATATGGAAATATGTTTGTTCCCATGAACATGTACATTGAAAACAGTGAATGTGACAATGTCCTGATTGGGTTTTTTACTCTTGTTAGTCTGATCTCATGCTTCTGATTATGCCCAAGCTAATAATGTATTGTGAGGTATAGGAACCAGACAAGGTACCGTTGTACAATCAAAACAATTCTCAATGCTAATCCAACAAAAATGTATACCAACATGTATCCCCCGTCCGATGAAGGCCCGGTAAGTCTGGATATGGCAGCCCTTAAAATCACATTTAAAACTATGAATATATTATTTCTTTCAGTTCCTGAAGCATCTTCTTGGAAACAACCCGCAAGGTCTACTCCTGAAGTTGATTGGTTCAACAGAAGATGATGTGAAACGAGCGGCGGTGCAGTGCATTGGGAATCTCTGTATGAGGTAAAACAATGAGTGGCCAAAATGCGTCTTGACTGATTCGCAGTGCTTGTGTCTGCAGGGACATTCCATTATATTTGTTTGTATTACTTTTTTTGTGTGGAAATTTTGACTTAGAAATTTGGGGACTAAGGTCACTTAGGTACCAAAAATCTAATTTCTAGGATTTCCGTGGTTACCATGATAATATGGAGGTTTAAAGTGTGGTTTTGGTACCCAAACTTACCCGATTTGATTTTGGACGAATATTCAATGACCGCTGACGACACAAACAGTTTTTTACCATTTTCAGGCTTTTTCGACCCTTTTTTTAACATTACGGCGCAGTTTTGGACTGGGAACTCACAGCTAGTTATGGGATTGCCGTCATTACAAAATTTCAGTAAAAAAAAAAATCACCATTTGAGGGTAAAATATAAACAAATCATGATTTTACCCCAAAACTGACCCCAAAATGAGTCATAGTGCCTCCGTGCCCCCGAACCAAGATCAGCAAAGATGCAAGCCCATGAGAAGTGTACAAATTTGAGACGTCTGCCCTCCTATCAAATTTACTAATGTATTTTTTTGATGCATTGTTTTTGATAGAGATGAGACCAGTGCCGTCATTGAGACGGAGTATCTACAGATGAGCTACAATACCTTGCTGAAGGTATTACAGATAGCCAAGCCACAGAGTGCAGATGACTATAGCCATATCAGGGTAAGAAATGAAATGGCCTAAGGAGTATTCTGTTGTGGTTGGAGCTGTTCCTGTGCTAGGGATAATAAGGGTTTCTCTGGATACTCGGTAATGCAAAACAAAATTATGTCGCTCAGTTCTTGGGCAAACTTGACAACACTTTTTGTCTACGGTTTTATTTGACTGGGCTTTTATACGTGGAGCATTTCAAGGTTTAAGTGAAATGATTGGTCTTGCTGTTTTTGTTGATGCTGTTCAGTAGGGGTAAAGTAAATGTACAAGGTCAGATTGACAGACTTGTAATCAAGTCATCACAAGTCACCACAAGTCATCACACAAGTCACTGCACAATTCAATTCTGGTCTCAAGCCATCTAACAAGCTATTCAAACACACTATAACAAAAGCATTCCTTTGTCATTTTTCAGGCCATGTAGCTTGTAAGCTGACTTGTGATTGACTTGTGATTGACTTGTGATTGACTTGTGATTGACTTGTGATTGACTTGTGATTGACTTGTGATTGACTTGTGATTGACTTGTGATTGACTTGTGATTGACTTGTGATTGACTTGATTACAACTATAGCAGATTGACAATAGTGGCAGGGTGGCGGGTTTAGAAGGGGCAAGTAATTAATTTGTTGAAAACTGAATTCTTGAAAATTCTTGAATTTCCATTCGAAGTTTATTGGGAGTTGGTAGGGAGTGACACCCGCCCACCTGTTTGGTTTCGTGGCATTCAAACCCAGATTGAAGAGATGGAAGACGCAGTGTGCACATTGCGCACATCAGACTCCACCCCACCTCACCTCACACCTCCCACTTCAACCCCCCCCCTTCCCCCACAAAAATGGATATGAAATTCCAGATTTGACAATTTGATTCCAATATTCAAACTCATATGCCCCCAAGATTTGTCTTAACTACATGTAGGTCATGCATTATTTGAAGAAAAAAAGTTTGGTGAAAATCAAAGTGACAAGCCCGTGTTCTCCCCCCCCCCCCCCAGGGTTTTCCTTGTTCAACATAGGCCTATAGCCTGCTGTAAATGTTTGCAATTTCCAATGGAGACATTTTCTTCATAAATAATTACCCAGTTTGCTCGCCTGATAAGTTTGCCGAGCCAAGCAATGACCAGAATCTACCTTTGATTCACCCTCCTACTTTTATTTATCAGTATCACAACCAAATCCTCTCCTCTCCCACAGCTTGTGTGTCTCAACCTGTCACTCGATAGGTTTTGATGGGTACATGTAGGGTAGTTGGCTCAAATTTGGCACGTGGAGAGGGAGGGTTAATTTACAGTAGGTTGTGATAATTTAACTTTGGATCCGTCGTGCTCTGTGAATAATGACCACCAAATAGAGACCCGATTCTGCCTGCATATCAGTTCAGCTGGTCATCATTCATTCTTCTTGTGGCAACCAACATATTCTCTAGATTATGTCCCTTTTTCATGTACCAAATACAGTGGGAGTGAGTGAGTGAGTGAGTGAGTTTTGGTTTAATGCCGTGCCAACAACTAGGGTCATATTCATGGCGAGGACAGGTCCAATTAAAAACTAAATACAGTAGGATCAATTGACCTATCGCGGTCGAATTGCGTCAACGCAGCTTGTAAATTATTGTCCAATCACATCAATTATAATTCCACGTGGAACGCGCAAAATCTGAGACAAACAAAAATTACCACACACAATTCCCATAGGGTTGTCTAAGGGGCGTGGTTAACTCGTAAACGGCGATAGGTCAATTACGCGATGATGTAATTGAATGAAATCTACACAATACGTCTCTGGAGTGATTCTGGGAAAACATATTTTTTGGCGTTTTTTTTCTTCTTTTTTCGGGGTGGGTGCATTCTTTTTGGGTGGGGGGTGCGGGGTGGTGGGGGAGGAATGGAAGTTAGACGGAGAACAAGATTTACAGATTGTTTTTATTTTAAAGTGAGCTAACCTATAGTTGTAGCTGCTTTGATGACCCATAATCCCCCTGGGTTTAGATTCTTGAGGATTACCTCGTATATTTTACTCATCATTTTGTTACCCAAAGAAGAAGTGTTACCCAGGGTACCAGTAGAGTTTTCATAAAAAAGTACAGATTTGAAGTTTGTAAATAATGATCAAGTTTCTGGGGGAAAACAAATTATGAATTACAGAACAACATGGTTTTAACCTCTTCTGCCTGGCTGTTATTAATGGGGTGCTGGTGTGGCAATACAGGCTTGTGCAGTCAAACGTAATGCAAACAATAGTCAAACAATGGGATTGAGTACGCGCAAAAATGCGCAGGGCTTGTGCAGTCAAACATAATGCAAACAATAGGCAGACAATGGGATTGAGTACGCGCAAGAATGCGCAGGGCTTGTGCAGTCAAACATAATGCAAACAATAGGCAGACAATGGGATTGAGTACGCGCAAGAATGCGCAGGGCTTGTGCAGTCAAACGTAATGCAAACAATAGGCAGACAATGGGATTGAGTACGCGCAAGAATGCGCAGGGCTTGTGCAGTCAAACGTAATGCAAACAATAGTCAAACAATGGGATTGAGTACGCCCAAAAATGCGCAGGGCTTGTGCAGTCAAACATAATGCAAACAATAGGCAGACAATGGGATTGAGTACGCGCAAAAATGCGCAGGGCTTGTGCAGTCAAACATAATGCAAACAATAGGCAGACAATGGGATTGAGTACGCGCAAGAATGCGCAGGGCTTGTGCAGTCAAACATAATGTAAACAATAGGCAGACAATGGGATTGAGTACGCGCAAGAATGCGCAGGGCTTGTGCAGTCAAACATAATGCAAACAATAGGATTGAGTACGCGCAAAAATGCGCAGGGCTTGTGCAGTCAAACATAATGCAAACAATAGGCAGACAATGGGATTGAGTACGCGCAAGAATGCGCAGGGCTTGTGCAGTCAAACATAATGCAAACAATAGGCAGACAATGGGATTGAGTACGCGCAAGAATGCGCAGGGCTTGTGCAGTCAAACATAATGCAAACAATAGTCAAACAATGGGATTGAGTACGCGCACAAATGCGCAGGGCTTGTGCAGTCAAACATAATGCAAACAATAGTCAAACAATGGGATTGAGTACGCGCACAAATGCGCAGGGCTTGTGCAGTCAAACATAATGCAAACAATAGGCAAACAATGGGATTGAGTACGCGCACAAATGCGCAGGGCTTGTGCAGTCAAACATAATGCAAACAATAGGATTGAGTACGCGCAAAAATGCGCAGGGCTTGTGCAGTCAAACATAATGCAAACAACAGGCAAACAATGGGATTGAGTACGCGCAAGAATGCGCGTATAGATGACAACTGACAAACCACGGCCATGTCCGTCGTCTATTCAAGGAGATAACCCTAATGTCCATGGCATTCATTTTGGGTAAAGTACAATATACTACAAAGTACTACATAATTTATATTATGCTAGAGTAGTATTAAAGAGTACTACATATTACAGTTTACTACTTGTGGTATTTTGTAGCTTTAGGTGAGGTTACTGGTAATTTTTAATACACTTAAACTTCTTCTCATTAATCGAAATGGAAGTTATGATGAAATCGGAGGAAAGTGTGATAATGCCAAAATCAGCTCAACAGTCTGCTGTCTTTGAAAAGTTATTTATAATCTGTCAGTGACACTGTTGGCATTTGTGGTGCTGACGGTGTAAACATGTCTAGCACCATTCTGCTTGTGTTTGGCTTGGCATTTGAATGCCTGTAGAAAAGCTGCTCTGTACTGATGGTTCATCGCTCCGTACACAACAGGATTAATGATGGTGTTCACTGCCTGTGGTAGATATGAAACCCATCGTATCGTCGACCCTAACCCAGAGAATGGGTTCTGAATTTTCGTCAGCTGACACACCCATGCAGTCGCGTTGAATACGCGATACGGGGTCTGACACAGGAAGAAAATGACGCCGTTCACGATGAGCATTTGGGTGACGTGATTACGAATTGCCCAACTGCTACGGTGCCTCCTTCTTTGGCGGTGCATCTTCAAGATGATACTGCTGTACATGAAAATTGCACTGACTAAGGCAACGAGCCAGGGTATGTCTTCAAAGGGCCGTGTGTAGTACTTAACCCATGAGTTAACAGCGTCGCATATGGTGACCGTTTGCGGAAGTTCATGGTAGTCGTCAACCAAAGGCCAGAACAAACAGTGCACTTTGGGTTTTGAGCTTTTGGTGGACGTAGAGCTGGCAAACACAAAACCAACCAACCAGCATGCAGCTACGCATCCGCTGGTCCGCTTTTTACTGCGGATGTTCAGATGCTTGATGGGATGGCACAGTGCGAGATACCTCTCCAGCGAAACAAGAGTGACTATCGCAACTGACGTGAAATAACCAGTGTTTGCAATGGTGGTGAAAATAACACATTTGGCAGTGCTGTCGAACTGCAGGCTATATGTTACGATGGGAGATCGCAGATGTCCACTGATGAAGTAACCGGAGGAGAGAACCAAATACAACAGATCGGCCAGAGCGAGGTTGATGAGGTAGATGTTGACGGCAGACCGCATCTTGGGAATGCGGAAGATGACAAAGAGAAATGTTCCATTGTTGACTATGCCCAGAGTGAATATGATTGGTATGATGATGGTGATGATGATGTCGTCTGCTGATGAATAAAGCCATGTCGATGCGTCTGCTGTGGTGATGTTATGGAATTCATGTCCTCTACACTCCTGCAAACTCTCCGATTCCATTTCCCCCTGATTTCTTGAACAAGCTCAGCTCACACAACCAGAATTACGTGTACCTTATCTTTCGTTTACAACAACTAACTCAAACTCATGGCATAGCGGGGACGGCCTAGCGAGATCGATAGCAACTAGGTTGTACGATGTGGCACAGGAGATTGGCACAATGTCTCTACAGCTGAGCTGAGTATAAAGTGGGGTTGGGCAAAATTAATGATCAACATCAGATAATTGATGGCATATCGGGGACGGCCTAGCGAGACCGATAGCAATTTGAACTAGGTTGTTCGATGTGGCACAGGAGATTGGCACAATGTCTCTACAGCTGAGTTTAAAGTGGGGTTGGGCAAAATTAATGATCAACATCAGATAATTGATGATGCTTTCCTAAAAGGTCCAATATCTCTGATGACAGATTGCCCAGTCGACTCTGAAACCATTTTCTGCTTAAATGAGGCTTTTTAAAGCAGTCTACGATTGCAATGTAGATATTGGTTTTTAAAGATGGTCACGCCTGTTGAGGAATAATAAATTATTTCAAAAGTGAATTTTTGTTATAGGCATTGACTGTCGTAAGTGCAAACAGGTCATGTTTATTAATAGCTGGTGCTGGTACAGTGGTCCGAGTCACAAAGTACACATGTAAAGCATTGATTGCCGTTGATATCTGCCGTAACGTCTTGATATCTACTGTTAACGTCAGCAGCTAATCTCTTGCACTAATAGATTAAAGTGGATCACACTATTTAACAGAATATCTGCATGTAGTTCAAAGTTGGTTACAGGTTGAATGGTTACACAGAGATGCTAACTGATCCCATTGTAGTTGACTTTTTTAGAGGGTGTCATTGTAGGGCTGGTAGGTCTGTTGCTAGAGCACTGGAATGGCAGTCTGGAGGTGTCGGGTTCAAGCCCGTATTAAACACTTAGGATAATGCCGATGATAGGGCTGAATTGGTCGGCTAGTTGAGCACTTCAACAGCAGTGAAGATGTCTCCTGCTCAAGTCCCTGTTGAATGCTCGGGAGAATTCTGATGACAGGGCTGGATAGCACGTTTGGTAAAGCACTTGAACAAAAGTCCATGGGTTTCAGGTTCAGGTCCCTGTTGACTACTTCGGAGAATGTCAATGATGGGACTGCGTTGGTTGGCACTGGAAGAGTAGTCCAGAGATCGTAGGTTCTCGCCCCTGTTGACTACTCAATAGAATGCTGATGATGATAGAGCTAGATTCATGTAGCTTTAATAGTCGGTCCAGCACTCAAACAGCTGTCCAGAGGGCTCAGGTTTGAGTCCCGGTTCAGTCATATTTGTTCCCTCGCTCTATCGTATTCTGTTTTACATATCACAGTTCCTCAGTTTCAACCATGTTAACCTTGCGACTATCATTGAAAATCTAAGCAATATATCGACATCAGTCAGACCTCTCAACGTCCAAGTTTAAACATCAAGAAGTCCAATTGTATTCTTGGCGATACGTGGAGACGTGAATTGTTGATTGTTCGAGACAAATCTGATCAAATGACTTCCTATCAACAGACTCCACGCACATATATGCAGTTGGTTGGGAGTAAAGTACACTGAACATCCTTCGCCAGGACTCATCCTAAACTATAAATAAAAATGTAGTCCGATGCTGTTCAGGAAGTCGCGTGCAAACATTCCACAAGCTCCAAACGGAGCGAAACAAATTGCTTCTCGTAATGGAAAGCGGTTCCATCTCATCTGTCATGGAATACAAAACATGTGATTGATTGACTTCTCGTTTGCATTCTAGAGTACAAAGTTGAATTAATTAGGCCTTGTAATGGAGTAATTAGCCTTGCCGATTCATCGATGAGCGTAACGGAATGGCTTTTTTCTTATTTTGATGTTATTGTGTTTGTCTTCGTATACCAGTTGACTTTATGCCCCCGCCGTTCATAGGTTTCAGCCAATCAGTTACTGATGAATATCGCGTGACATTTTAAATTTTGGAAAAACAATTCAAGAAACTTTGAAAAAGACTGCGTAGCAATTGTTCACGAGGGAATGACAGCTGTTGCGTTATTTTCGTCTTATCTGCTATTTGATTGTGAGAAAAAAAATTGAATCCCTTAGCTGTGTCAATTGTCGATTCGGGCTTGGTTGTTAAACTCACTGGATAAAAGAAAAGGCTGATTAACCGCAATTCACTAGATAATAATTACATATGTTATTCAGTGATATGCTAGGTCATTACATGTATTTCATACCCTTATGAATTTTGTGAGCCGAAAAAGCTTTTATCTGTATGTACGTCATCTGTATGTGTTTGTTGACGTAAATTATGTAAATTGGCTGCTGCTGCTGATCATGTCTGTACATAAAAGCCTGAATCCTGCAAAATCCTCCAGTGGGTTTCGGATAAACACCCCAGTAACCTCAATCCTCCGAAATCATCCAGCATCAGATTGGGCCTGATGACCTGGGTCCTCCATTTTCCTTCAGAGGCAAAATCCTCTAATGCTTTAACTTCCACAGACCCTCAGTCCTCCAAATTCCTCCATTTGGCAAAGAGGATTTTGGAGGATGTGGGAAGGTTAGGGTTAAAGTCCGGATCAATTTGTAATGTTTGTTACAGGACTATTCCAATTTGGTTTGCCAATATTTGTACCCTGTTTTCTTTGTGCAAAGTAATACACGTACCTTTCTTTTAATAATGTTGGCATTTTGGTATCACATATTCCGAGTTGATGATCAACCTTATTTTTGTCACAAGTCTGTAGGAAAATAGCATGGATTTATTTTTTTCAGCTCACGTGTGCTCTGACTACATGTAGGTGGGTCTGTCCACAAGGGACCATTTAGCATCAAAAGATAGCAATGGGAGTAAGACATGGAAGAGGGACATCAAATCAAGTATTTTGCCCAAATGTTTTTCTGATGCTTTCCAGAGCTGTTGGTGAACACACTGACACAAAACATAGGACAACACTCTGGATATATAAAAAATTAGAGGTTCATCTTCAAGACATTATGTTTGTAACATGGACGGACATGTTCTTTTTATTTACTGGAAAAAAGAAAGAGGAATTTAGTAACATTCCAAAATGTTGGTCAGTTTACATCTCTAACAATGTCAGGATTGTTATCAGTGGAAATTATAAAAATGTTTGGGTATTTTAACAAATTAAGATGTGATATAAATTATGTTCAAACATGGACGGACATTATGTGACAAATGTCCGTCCAGAAATGTTACATGTTTGATATGTTACAAACATAATATCTTGAAGATGATTCCAGGTCTAACTTCTTAAATACTCCGTTAGATGTTGATTTTTTTCCTAAAACATACTTGTTGATGGGTACTTAATGTATTGGTAACAAAAATCAATGGAAAATTATTGTATATAATAACTACAATCTGAAATTCCTTTTCCATGTCACACCAAATGGGGTCATTAGTGTGGATAGACCCAGATAGAATGACAAATTTGGCATTAACCCTCCTTCTCTCAGGGCCAAAATGGAGCCAACTAGACCCTATATATCAAACCTATCAAGTGACAGGTTGAAACACACAAGCTGCACCACACTGAATAGAGTGGTCCTATTCATCACACTTGGAGCCCCCATTCATGTGAATGAAAGCTTTGTTTGAAAAAGCTCCATCTATTCAATACACTCCCATTCAAGAACAATATAATTAAAACATGAATGGATTGAGTACGTGCAGGAATGCACATTTTGATGACAACTGGCAAGGTGGTCCTTTTATAAGTACAGATTTTGCCGTCGTCCAGATTTAAGAGGTTGAGGACAATTTTTGAATCACTCCATTCTATTTTCTTAAATGCCCTGATAGTATTTCTTCATCAGTTTGATGGTCGTAGCACAAGCACTTGGGGCATCAAAACTTGCCTGTCGGGCAACCTCAATTGTTTTAGTTTACTAGCTGCCCAGGGCCAATCAGATTTTTTCAGATTTTCACACTATGATTATATTAAAGACATTTATTGTGATAATGATTCAGATTTATTCCTCAGTATTTATTCTTCGGACCTCGTTTGATTAATCACTTTGCTCTTTGGTTTGACTTGCAGCTTCTCCTGAGCACACTGCGCGGTCTTCAGAACGTCTTGGCTACCTGCAAGGATGTACACAACGAACAGCTTGGGGCAGTCCTTGCAGCGCTTAAGGTAACAGACTTGGAGCAAGTTGCAGCAAGAATCCATTTTCAATAAGCTGGTCAGCAGGGAAGAAATTTGCTGAGCCAAACAGGTTACCGGCCAAAAGGCCATCTGATGTGTATTGCTCATCACTGGTTCTTCGCTAAATTTTGCTTATTGTGTAAATTTGCTAAGTATTTCTGTTTAGCAGGGCCATGAACTTTGGCTTGGCTCTACTGATTCAGACCATATTTCTCTTAGGTTTAACATTGTTTGCATCTTTAAAAAGAAAGTCTTCCCTTCGGTATGTAGACTAGCACTGCATTCTCGGTTCTTTTTTAGAAGGCTGTGAGGAAAACTTTGTAGAGTTTCTTGGGCAGGACTCGAACCCATGACCTTTTTCTTACAAGTGTACAAGCAGGAGGTCATGGGATATAGTCCTGCCCAAGTAAGCCTGTGAAGTTTCTCTCATAGATTGTAGGAAAGCACTGGACACATCGAAGGCAATACTACATAGGAATGGGCAAAACTTGGTTTATTTTAATCGAATATACATTCCTTTGTCAATATTTGTCTCTTGAATCAGGCATACATGTTGTACGGACTCCCTGGTGTGGGAACCAACTTCATCATTCCCCAGACCATCTACCCATCTCCCCTCTACCAGCATCACTCTGGCCCCTCCCCTTCTAAGCCTACTGACTCCGCCCCCAGGAAACCTCAACAGCAAGGTGCCTCTAGCCCCGCCTCCAAGTCTGCTGGCTCCGCCCTCAGGAGACCTCATCAAGGGGGAAAGTCGGATACAAGCAAAGGTGAGAAAGACGCGGAGGATAAAGTAGTAGAAGAGGAGTTTAGCCTGCGCCCGGGAGGAGGAGGGGGAGGAGGCGGTCTTCCCTTCACCCAGCCCAGACCCCAGCATGGGAAGAAAGGAAAGAAGAAGGGGAAGGGTAGACCAGAGAAGGAAAAGGTCGTGACCCCGAGGAAGGGGCGGGACGGTGGTCAGTACAGATCTACACAGAGGGCGGAGCCACATGCCACGCCTACTATAGATACTGGAAGGAGTTTGAACGTACAGGTAAATTTGCTATCATATATTGAAAAGTATATTTTAAAGAGGATGTTGATTGCTGAGAGAAGTCTGCGTCATTTGTTTATTTTATGTAGATTGCGTATTGTAAAATCAAATGGCAAATTATTTCTGCCACGAAATACCAAAAGAGTGACCTTTGAGAGCTATTTTTATCAAGTCCTCTCTAGCCTGCTGATGCCATTTTTCTAAAAGTCGTCCCTGAGGGCAGCAAACAATGACATCATAGGACAAACTCCCCTTTTGTGTCTAGCAAAGGTTTGTTGCCCGCAGCGACGACGACTTTTAGACAAATGGCACCAGCGGGCTAGAGAGGACTTGATAAAAATTATACCCAGCACGATATGGGGCAGAGGGGTACCCCCCTTTTTGTCCCTATACCCTATACACTCTCCAGACTATTGTTACCTAACACATCCCCCCTAGACTTCTGAAAAGAATTCCTGAGATTCTGGGAACACAATGACCAACACAAAAGAGGGGGGGGGTTCGCTCTGCCCCATATCGTGCATCATATGATAAAAATAGCTCTCAAAAGTCACTTTTTGGTATTTCGTGACAGAAATAATTTGCCGTTTGATTTTACAATACGTAATCTACATAAAAAATGAAAAATGACGCAGACTTCTCTCGCCACTGAACTTCCTCTTTAATATTTATTGGCTTAGTACACTGAAGCCTCTTACGGTATGTTAGCTTTGAATTAAATTTGACAATTTAAGTGAAAACAGTATTCAAAACATTGACGTGTTGTTTCTTTTGGTAAAAGAAAAAGTTTTACTACATTTCAAACCATCAAAACAAAAATTCAGATTATGGCATCCTTTTGAATGTCTAAAATGTAATCCACTTTATTTTTCTCAAAATTGCTGTAAGAGGAATATACTTTTTAAACTAGTGTTGCCATTACTTATATACTTCTGTCTGTCTTCTCTTTGACAATCTTTCTCCTCAGAGCTCTTACAATGTTGACCCTTCCGCCCTCTTCCCAGCCTGGGGTCGGGTAAGCAGTTCGGAGTCTGAATACTCGGATACAGAGGGAGGGCAGGCATCAAAGCTAAGATCGGCCGCCTCCAAGGTCAGACAGGCTGCTCTGACCTGCCTACATTGTGTCATCAAGGTCAGTTTGCTCCTTATTGAATTCTGTCTGGATTTCAGTCCATGATAGTTCTCCATGTTGCAGGGGGTGAGATTTGGCAGGACTTTTTCCTGATTTCAGGATTTTTTGTCGGGATTTCAGAATTCTCAAAGAATCTCTTTTGCAATCTGGAATTCCTGAGGTGTTGTCCTAAAGGTATTTTTACCTGTAAAAGTGGATACAGACCATTAAAAACGGATATTTTAAGGGGGTGCGTTTAGGCAAATACAAACTATATGTTGATCTGGGGTCCGCATGGATTTTTCATGGATTTTGTGGTTTTTTCATTTTTGGCCAATCTCACCCCTGTTGTTGCATTTGCTCTTTAACCCTGCTCTACTAGCTCCTCCAAGATAATTCAGTAGTTGGCCTGAGGGAATGACCTGTGTTTATTACATTGACCTCCAGTAGCTGCCAAACTATTCCAAGGCTGAACTGACAGACACTCCAAAATACTCCAGTGAAAACAACAGCAGTCCTCCGATATTAGCAAATGAGTAACCCCTACTATCGGCTGGCGCACCCTCTAATTTACTCCATTTGGAGCCTGGTATTCAAGTTAAACCATCCTCCAGTGTACTACTGTTGGAGTGTATAAGCCAGTTCGTTATTTCAACTGCGCATGTGCACAATGACATTTTATCCCGAATGACCCGCGGTGACCTAAGGTGGTCACACAACGTGCACGTGTTAAATTCAGTCACTGAGAATGGGTGTTCGCGTAACATGGCGTGACATTACGTCAGGAATTTTATTCCGAACAACCTTTGACCTTTGAGATACCGAACTGGCTTATTGGCATGTCTGGTATCATGCCTGGTTACAGACGTTGATGACCGTAGATCTCCAGAGTTCTCTGTTACGAGCTGTTTGAATGAACTGGTTGTTTGTAAGATGTGTACTACAACACAAGGTTTAATTTAAAGAGCTTTATTATTTTTTGAACAATGCGTTTCTATTTCTCCAGAATACTGAGAAGAAGCATATCTTTGGTTACTGGTCGGCTTTCATTCCCGACACCCCGTCAGGCTTTGGGTCTCCCCAGTCATTCTCTCTCTTCACCAGTATGCTGAAGGATCCCGCCCCAAAGGTATGTCCCCATCGACCCCTGTTTTTGTTGTTTGTCTTTTTTTGGCTCAGGGACTTGTAATTTTGATACATTTACTTACAAACAAACAGGTTGGTGCAGCGGTACGTTCCTTGCTTTTAGCCTGGGTTTGGTTTCAGCACCTGATTCCA
This sequence comes from Hippasteria phrygiana, assembly GCA_037893225.1. Lineage (NCBI taxonomy): Eukaryota > Metazoa > Echinodermata > Asteroidea > Valvatida > Goniasteridae > Hippasteria > Hippasteria phrygiana. The sequence continues at coordinate 96,673 of JAZGUH010000796.1, read as the reverse complement.
TGTGAGATACTCTAAGGTTTTTTTTCCCCTCGCACTGCCTCTCCTTGGAACTCCTTGACTTTAACCCGCTTCCCTTGCACCCAGTGGCGTAACTGGGTGAAATTTCTGGGGGGCACCTGGGGGTGCACAGATTTTTTCAAGGAGGAACTGAAAGTACATGAACTGCAGCTTGTGTAATTGTTTGTACATTTCAATATGTTTGCTGGGGGGGGGGGGGGGATGTGTCCCCCCTGTAGTTATGCCACTGTTTGCACCGATAATCTTTCACAATTCATACGAAATGTGAATGGATACCTTCTATCCCTGTGATTTCCGTTTTTCATGCTGTACATTTAATAAAATGTTAACCCTAACCCCTTGGGTAACTACTGGAAAGTATCCTGAATCCGCCAAAATCCACCTATTTTGTCATGCACAAAAAGTTGGTTGTATCCTAAATCCATCAAAATCCTGCAGTTCCGCTAGGCTTACAATCCTCAATCCATCAAAATCCCCCAGGTTTCAATATGGAGGTATCCTGAATCCGCCGAAATCTTCCAAAACAGGGGAAGGATTTTTATGGATTTATGTAGGTTAGGGTTAATGTGAATAATGTGTAATTTGTTTAATAGTAATACAACACAAGTGATAAGTGGTTTTTGTTTTGGTGATGTTGATTTTCTAGGCCAGAGTTGGTAGTGTGGTGGTCTTAGCTGCATTGGTGGATGGTTCTAGACAGTTTCTGGCTGCCGCTGATGATAGGTAAGCTATCGAAGCATGATGTACAGTTATGCTCCAAATTATTCATACCCATGCCAAATTTGGGGTATTGTGAATCATTCTATTTATTATTTTTACTTTTATGCTAATGATGTGAAACCAAAATATATGTAGATTTGTAGATGCCAACTAAAAGTCATTAAGTAAAGCCTAAGTTCCGCCAATCCAGCTTTTATGTATGAGAGAAAAGCAAACTACCAGATTTTTCATAGGGTATGAATAATTTGGGGCATAACTGTAGCAGGTTTTAAATGCAACATCAGTCGGGCATTTTGCAACATTTGGGTATTTTTGGCTGTAACTTGACAGTTTTGACCATATTATGGTAATCTCACCATAGTTTGGAAATTTTACCTTATTTTGGGGAACTATTTTGAATATCTTTGTGTCGTGTTTCAATTTTATGGCTTTATTTTGTCCACCTGCTTCTTACAGCGATGGTGTTTATTCCTCACTGTGGTTAGACAATGTTTGTACCCTAAATCCTTTTGCTAAAAACGTTCCTGAATCAGTCAACAGCCAGCACCGTGCACTAACCCATTGGCACATTCTTTGTAATTTAAGAATCAAGGGACGTGAAGCCGCATGTAAAGTGATAGTGCCTCGGCACTTCAGTCTTGATTTCATCAAAATCTACAAATCCAGCAAAGCGTAGTTGTGGATTTTGGTGGATTTAGGAGGGTTTAGAGTTAGTGAATCACAACAGTTATAGTCATCTTTGACCACCGTGGCTGGGGGAAAGGGAACCGACTGTTTGTTTATTTGTGGCTGTCTGTCTGTAGGCCTCTGTATTAGGCTTTTTTATATATTAATCCAGAGTGCATGTTTTTTGCATGGGTGAAGATTGTGGGGGGGATTGGGGGAGTAAAAAAATAGGTCAAAATATACAATGCAAGACGTTGTCCATGCATGTTTGTGAACATATGATATTTGTTTTTAACAGTGACACCAGCCCTGCTTTTGCAAATTATTTTTTAGGTGGAAATATTTCGGGGTCACTTTTAGTAAAGTAATTTTTGGCAAAATGTCTTGATCATCCTACTTTTTGACACGGATTATTGCTACAATTTTTTTCTCTGTTTTTTGTGTGTTATTAGTGATCTGCGACATGCAGCGTTCACCCCGTTCTCACACACCTTAGCGGCTACTATTAAGGAAATCCATCGTTGTGTGATGCTTGCGCTGATGGCTGAAAGTTTCTCTACGACCCTCACGCAGATCATTAAGGTGAGTACATCCTGAGGTCTAGGGGCCAATTTCGTGAAGCTTCTAAGTGCAAAATTTTGCATAGCGCGGAAAAGTTTTGATTAGCAAAAATAGGATACTGAATCTATAAAATTTAAGTCTAACGCCCGAAATCATTTTTCCTACTTGTAACCTGAATCCTCCAATATCTTCCGATTCCAAAATCCTCCAATGTTTGTTACTGGGGACCACTGCCTGAATCCTGCAAAATCCTCCAGGGGTTTTGGATAAATACCCCAGTAACCTCAATCCTCCGAAATCATACAGCACCAGATTGGGCCTGATGACCCGGATCCTCCATTTTCCTCCGAAAGCAAAGAACCCTCAAATGCCCTTAATCCTGCAAAATCCTCCGATGCTTCAACTTTAAAGACCTTCAATCCTACATTTGGCAAAAAGGACTTGGAAAGGTTAGGGTTAATTGTTTTAAAAACCTTGCATTTGTTGTGTGCAGCCAAAGGTTTGATTACGTGAAATGCCCTTTTTGGTATTTTTTGATACATCTGTACCATAACTAGCTTTAACCCTCCCTCTCTCGGTGCCAAAATGGAGCCAACTATCCTTTATCAAAACCTATCAAGTGACAGGTTGAAACACACAAGCTGTGAGAGTTGGTGGGTAGATTTTTTGATAGGCTGTGATAATAGTAGGAGGGTTAATAACTGTTTTGCCTCGTCAGAGAACAGCCGGCTTGTCTTGACTTTCCCTGAAGACAAATTCTTTGATTATTTTCTCTGTGTATAGTGTCTGTCCATCTTGGTCACGAATGTTCCCTACCACAAACTGTCTCCCGGGCTCCTCACCAAGATTGTCAAGGGAATCAAGCCATACTTTGCACACAAAGGTAAGGATTTTGTTATGAAAACACCATCATGTTTAGTTATTGAATAATGACTGCCATTCTCCTTTGGTCCTTAATCTCTTGCTTGTGTATTCCCTACATGTTTGTTTCATGTACTCTGTCAGTTGCCTTTGAGAAAGAACTTGCTTAAGTTTGAAACGTTAGGCCAGCGAATTTTTTGATTTGTATATTTTAGGTCCATTCAGTCAGTAAGCAGTTTGCAACAGTTTAATTTATGTTCATTTAATAATTACGTTATAAATATTGACAATAATTAGGCCGTATCTTTGTATGCATTAGATGCAAGAGGGTTGCATATGTTCAAAATAGCAAAAGTAGGTTGTTTCGTTAAAATAAAACATGCTAGAAAAAAACTCCAATTTTTTTTAAGAGCACTGTACATCTTTAACGCATCTTAGACTTTTGACCTTATGTTCATTCAACCTTTTTTTTTTCAGACAATAATGTACGGACAGCCTGTCTGACCTGTATGGGCGCCATCCTCTCCACGAGTGCCCCTCTCCCGGAAATCACCACTCTCCTGCAACTGCCGGATTTCCTGAAACCACCAACAGCCCAGCCTTCAGAGAATGCCTCACAGACTGGCGTTAACGCCCCCTCATGGAGGACGCAAAGCGGGGCAGAGAAGACCCTGGAGGGGTACGAGAGCCCTCACGATGAAGACTTCAAAGATGACGAGTCCTGGAGGAGGAGGAAACACGATGAGGACTCGGAGGATGATGATGTCAGAGCCGGTGAAGAAAAACTCCTTCCTAATCCTATAGCAGATGTTGGACTTAAGCAAGAAGCTACTAAGGGTGACCGTGTCGCTGACTTAAAATCAGGAGCTTCGGGTGAAACGTCAGACACTTCATGTAGACCTAACAGCCAACCGCCGTCCATTAACTCGGTACCAGCTGAGGCACTTGATGCCTTGGCAATCCACACCAAAGAGACTCCAGGCGTCGCTGGAGAAGAGTCATCAGAGCAACGGGGAGAGGATGTGAGCCCCCGATCTCAGGGTGTCATGGAGGGCACTTCGGTCTCGGGGCTTGTTAGGAACGAGAATCAGTCTACAGAGCAACAAGGCGGCGATGTGAACCACCAACTACTAGGACTAGTGGAATGTTCTTCAGTGTCTTGGCTTGTCCGATGGTGTACTGATGCTGTCCTTGTGAGGGATTTAGAAGACAGTTCTGGTCCAAGCGGTGTTGGCGTTTGGAGGTACTGTATCGCAAACAGCGATAGTTCTATTGAATGAAAATATTTAAACTACAAAACTACACAATTTTAAAACTTTCTATGAAAATTATTTTTATGTCAAATTTGTTAAACACTGACAAGCATTTTACAAAGTTATTAAAACCAGAAACATATACTAAACTCTTGTTATAGATGATGTTGATGGCTGATAGAAATCTGTGCCATTTTATGATTTTATGTAAAGCAGGCAATTATTTCTGCCATGAAATAATACAAGTTATTTTTGAGAGCTGTTTTTATCAAGTCCCGTCTAGGCCGCTGTTGCCATTTGTTAAAAGTTGATGCTGCGGGCAGCAAACATATCTGACGTCATAAGACGAAGTCCCGTTTTGTGCCTAGTGTTAGACACAGATTTCTCTCAGCAATCAACACCCTCTTTTAATCAACATTTTTGGTTAGTGTCAATTATTTCTATAACCCTGCCACTTCCAAATCCGTCAAACTCCAACACGTGGTTACTCACATTATTAAGATCCCATTTTGTTGCATTTGGTGTCGTTGATCAGGCTATCGACAGCAAGTGAAGCCCTCCCAGTGAGGTTGGAGGCGCTACAGGTCATGACCCAGCTGGTCAAAGGTTACTTCCCCATCGTCCGAGACATCCTAGACCACATCTGCACCATGGTCATCAGTTGCCTTGGGGAGACGGATCCTTCAGTGCAGCTCCATGGCCTCAAGGTAAGCGAGAAGTCATTTATTACTGATTGTGCCAGATATTGGATTTTGCCCTTCACCGACGTATTTGAAATCATAATTTGCTGTGGCCAAGTGTACCGGACTCAAGATCTTGGTCATACTACAGATTGTGGGTTCGAGTTCAGCAGGGGTAGAGGTGATTGTGTCTTGAGCAAGACACTTTGTCACTTGCTTTTCTCCACCCAGGAGTCAATGGGAACTGGTTGTCATCTATAGGCACATTCCTGCACATACTCGATCCATTATTTGCCTATTGTTTGCATTACGCTTGGCTGCACAAGCTCGTCTTGGCATACCAGCACCCCATCAATAACAGCCAGACATAAGAGGCTTAACCCTAACTCTCAAAAATGTGTGGAAAATCATATTAAAATTATAAGATTCAGGAATAGGGTTACAGACCAAAAGAGACGAAAATTCGAGAGGTCAATTTCTGTGAAATTTGACCTGCACCACATGCATTTGTTTTTTTCTGTACTAAGACGAGTCCAAAATGTTTGTGTTTGTGTTTGATGCTTCAGGTTCTTGAGGAGCTCGGCAAAGCCATGTTATCTCAGCTGAATCCAGACTTGGAATCTCCCAGTAATCTCCAACTGGCTGTGCCACTCGCACCGGGGGAGGTACGCTGTTTGAAAGAGAGCTGTGTTCTCTTTGTTTGTTTTATTTATTGTAATTCTTCCTAGTAATGATACTAAGGATTGCTCAGTGCATATGGCGCTGCAGCGGAAAAGCCTGAAAAAATTGTGGGGAGAAAGCAATAAAAGGAATGTTGAGTTTTAGAGGTGGGAAGAAAACCCTTAAAATTTAAGCCTTACTTGAATCTGTTTTGATCAGCTGACTCCATCATTAACAGGTCGTCGTACTCTGGGAAAGAATTCTGAGAGGGCCTCTGCCGGGCATACTGCAGAATTCAGCCAATGGCGTCCTCCAGTCATCGGCGTGCTACTGCCTGTCCACGATTGGTCCACAGTGCTTTGAATTTCTCAAGGTGTGTTCTCTTGGTTTCCGGCTGTTTTCATGTCTCATGAACAAGCAAAAGTTTTTAGGACAGGGTGACAAATATATTAAATCGATGTCACTCCCAAACTGTGCTTAAAATGGTTAGACTAAAATGGCAACAAATGAATTTTCAAAGCGAACATAGAAAACTGGCAGAAGTGGGATTTGAACCTGCGACCTCCGGAATACCGTACCGGTACTCTACCAACTGAGCTATCTTGCCTATGTTGGGGGTCTCCCAAATTGTCAGTTCAGGGGGTCGGAGTGAGAGTTACAGGCAGTTTTTAGTGGCCATTTGTAAGTTTCAGACTTCTCACCTTAAACGAAACTCTGCTACATGCCAAACTTTGAACAATCATAAGTTGCTTCAATAATAATTATATGCTGTGGATTATCGTAATATGTTTGTATTTCCTAAGTTTGTAGGAAACACCAGCAGTTCTGTGTCAAGTTTAATCATTTAGTTTAGCCCATTTTTGTTGTTGCCAATACGGGCTTGTGTGGCCAATCATAATGCACACAATATGCAAACAATGGATTGAATATGTGCAGGAATGTGCATATAGACAACAACCGGCCAGGTGGTCTTTTTCAAATCGCGGCTGTGGCCGTCGTCTGTGTTTAACGGGTTAAAATGTGCACCTCACATTTAATACTATAGGTTTCCTGTGTATTGTTTGTCGGCCTGAAATGAATCTATCTTTAGGTCTGATTTTATTTTGCTCGTTCCTTGTAGATGGGTAAGCGTATCCTGTGTATAACTCTTCTCCTGGGTTTAAGCAATGAGGATGACTACCGTGTCAAGGCAGCTGCTGTCAGGGCTCTCGGTGCTTACGTCTTATACCCCTGTCTCAGGGAGGTAAGATGAAATGCCATGACTAGGATTTCAAAATGAAGATTTCTCCATATTTTTTCCTGATTTCAGGATTTTTGGCACTATTTTGAATTCTGTGTAAAGGTTTTTTTTTTTAACCCTAACTCCCTAGGGTATGTGGAAAATCATATTAAAATTGGTGGATTCAGGACTGTTGAAGACATGCAACCTTTCCTCGGATCAGCTGATTTCCTCGTTTTTCACTTCACACTTATGCCATTGAAAATTGGAAAACACTGTACAAAGTCTTGTAAAGATTGGAATTTCCTCGTTTTTTGTTAATTCCAAGTTGCATGCCTGACTGTTAGGGTTAGGGGAAGGGTATTTATAGGTGGGAATAAAGGTGTAATGACTTTTTTTACAAGCTGTGTTGCAGAAAAAGTCATCACCCTGTTATAAATCTAATTGTCAAAGTGAACAAAGAAAACTGGCTGGAGTGGGATTTGAACCTGCGACATCCAGATTCCTGTACCGTCACTCTACCAGCTGAGCTGTGCTGTCATATGTTGGCGGTCAGCATGTTTGTCAGTTTGTCAGTATCTTTGTTTCCCTTGTGGTATGTTCAGTGATAATGCTTTTGTAAATTTAACTAGGGAAAGACTAGTGTTGGCAACCTATTTTTTTGACAAGAGTGGGATTTGAACCTGCGACCTCTGGATCACTACATTAATTTTGTGTGTAATAATAAGATATCCTCTTTTGTCTGTTCCCCCTTTCAGGATGTGATGTTTGTCGCTGACACGGCCAATGCGATCCTGACATGTCTTGAAGATCCCTCTATCAATGTTAGGATCCGAGCAGCGTGGTCCATTGGTAACCTTAGCGATGCGCTCATTGCTAACAAGTGAGTTTAATGTCGGCTTTGTCCATTTCTGCCAGCCCTTAAATTGTAGTCCAGGAAATGTTCATGACCACAAGTACAGAAATAAACATTCATATAATAGTATTATATGAGTACCACAGCTCTGGTCACCGATTTTTCTCTGGTTATACATTTTAAAGTCTTAACTGTAATCTAAATGAAGCCAAATTAAACATGTGGCTAGGCTTGTAGCAGAGTTGTAGTCGAGTCCCTGCAAGTCCTTTCGCAAGCCCAGTCAGAAGTCCTTTCATAAAGCCGGTCACAAGTAACTGGATGAACAATGACAAAGGAATGCCTTTGTCAAAGCTCATTTAAATAGCTTGTGATTGGGATTAGGACTGGAGGGCTTGTGATGGACTTGCAGGGACTTGTGATGGACTCGTCTACATCTCTGGCTTGTAGGCAGAGGGATGTATTTAGTAATACCTGTTGGCCGCTATCATGAGTACTGGCAAGATGAAATCATTCAAAGAAACAGATTGTCTGGAACACGGAGAAGTCACCGGTGATATTTTGTCGGCGTTACCCTGCATTATTCACAAGCAATCACTCGGATTACATTCCCGATCCCTGTCATTACCTCGGCATTGTAAAACATTGACCCACAATTGATGCTTGAGTCTCTGCCAGTTCCTAACCCTCTTGGGACGGGCCTGGCTCACTTTCATATCCTCGGCCTAGTTGCTTACTTTAACGGCTCGGCGTGTGGACACATAACATGCATGCACCAGCTCAAGAGTTGGCTTGAGGTCGGACTCCCCTGGGAACGTGTGTCAGACGGCGAATCATTGCGAGTTGACACCTTCATTATGCATGCGTTTTTCATTTCGTGCAGTTTGCAAACATCGTTTGGCCGGGGGAGCTCGAAGAATTACCCAGTGAGATATGATGCATCTCGGGATTTATTTTCGAGCTGGTCGACACCTTTGCCTGCATGAATAAACACAGAAATTAAACCATCCGATCTCTTTGAAATAATTACAGTGAACCATATCAAATTGAGCTGGGTCAGAAAAATTTGTAAGTAAAGGGAGAGTCCAATAATTCGCACATGTTAATGTTACATACGGGGCATTCAGTAACACTCTTAAAACAATTAAGATTTTAGTGTTTCTAATTCGAATGTTGGTTATCTGCAAGAATATCTACAAGAATTAATGTTATTATTATTATTTTTATTATTATTATTTTTTTTTTCCCAAAAGGTTTTTTTTTCACTGGGTTTTCGCCCATCCCGTAAATCAGCAATAGGTATCTACTGGAGAGTTGAAAAGTTAACCATAAATATATTTATTTGTGTAAATATTCTTATATTTGTCTAAATGTTTTGTATGTGTGTGTAAATATTCAGTTTTATTTTAAAAGTATGCAGTACCCCAATGGAAACCAGTTTTAAACTGTTTGGGCACACCCTGGGTAAAGAAATTTAATAAATAAAAAAAAATTTATAAATTATTCCTTGTGATGATTATGTAATAAAAAACAAAATATGTGAGTGCAAGGCAACCTTTTCTTGGACATCCTGTAGAGTTCCACTGAAATTGACACGCTAGAGAAAGCCAAAAAATAGTTCTTTATCTTAATTTGTTTGTTAGGCCGTGTCCGAAATAGGCGTCTAGAGCTACGGCTACGTCACGCGTAGTTGTAATTGACGAACACCTAGACAATAGCCCTAGACAAGCGATTCGGATGCAGCCTTACTGTGCATCAATCCTGGGAATTTCTTTCCGGTCTAGTAAATTTCTTGAACCCGTGGTCTAGCAGATGCTTTTTTTCCCCGAGATTCAAGCCTTGATTAAAAATTGACACCCCAGCTGATTGAACAGCAGTCACCAACACAGACAGGGCTTAACCCGCGCCATTCTCGCCCCTTACTAAGCCCCTCGCCGCACCGATGATGGACCGTGGACATTCATTCAGCTCGACAGGTGTGGGACACGAGGGGCCGCTCATTCCCGTGCATACCTAATTACATCACGGCGTCTCAGTTATCACCGCAGTTATTTCCCACGTCACAAATTTCGGAACATGGGGCATATTTTGTCAGACTTGATGTTATTGCTGTCTGATAGCTTCTCTTGGGAAATACTGCAGACCTCTTTTATTCTGGAGCATGACATTTTCCTGTGTTGGTCACATTCACATTTGAAGTGCCTTGTATGAGTGCAGGAATATCCAAAAGTTAAAGCTCAAAATGTAGTGTTTATGCAGACACTGTATTAAACGGCATACTTTTCATGTTATCTTTCTTTTAAGTTCAATCATATCTCAATTTCAGTTTCAATTCAAGAGATATTTATTTCCATATTTGTGACCCGCTCTGCAAAAAGGGCACATAAGTCGCTGTATGCTTTTACAAGTTATGGGCAGTTCAATGTGAAGAGGGTGAAAAATTCTTCAAACAAGTGATTTTGAAGGGAGGGAATTTTTTGCATCTTGGATACCTATATTATTCTATTTCATAACCAAAATCTTTGATTTCAGTGAATAAAGTTGGAAAAAGAATGTGTTTTTGTCGAGTGCTTCCATCTATTGCTTTGCTTTTTGGTTTTTTAAATGGCTTGTTTCTCCTTAAGTCATTTCAAGAAATTCCTGAAAACAAACATGCACATTTCCAAATATCTTGTGATTGCAAAATGCTACAGACCTCAGACATATACCATATGAAAGCTTATATAATGGCCTTTCCAGCTATATATAAAACACTATTTTCAAATTTTGCAACATATGTGCCCTTTTTGCAGAGCGGGTCACATTTGGTTATGTATTATGAAATCCAACATTAACAGGTGTTAAAGATACAAGTGTATGCGCCTCTTGTACGGTTGGGTTAAAAAAAGGGTTGAAGGATCACCACGGAAAAAATACACTGAAACACTATTGTGAAAAATGTGGGGGGGGGGGTGTGAGTTCGTTTTTGCATTCAATAGGGGACCTTTAACAATAGATGACAATTGGGTCCCCAATTGAGAATGGTCCCCGTTTGAAAATCGTGTACAAAACCAATGAGGTATGAACAATAGGACAATAGGAGGTCCCTGATTGCAGGTGGTGGGTGGGGGGGGGGGGGGGGGGGGGGGGGGGGCGGTGGTTGGTAATTAATTGGTTTCCCAAACACAGTCCACTGACTCTGTAAACTGGATAGTGCATCGGCTGTTTGAGTTGAAGCTTCCATCCGCCATATTGCTACTCCCAAACCAATAGGTTGACAACCTTGTCCACAGGGTATACTTTGATTCTCATTCTCCTTTACGTAGAGATCGGTGGTAAAATAGGAGTAGTAATATAGTGGCTGCTGGCTTGAGTTGCTTGTACAGTGCGCATGGTCAGTGCGCATGGTCAGTGAGCTGTCCAGTTTCAATGATGAAGTCTCACTACGATAGTCGAGGTACTTGACCCGGGATGTGCTTGTTTGGCCAAGATGCATATTTGAATGAAGATAACATCCCGTCTCCCCTTTCACAGAGATGCGGGCGATTCTACTTTCTTGGAGGGGTTCTCGGACATGCTTCTTCAGAAGCTGTTTGCGGCAGCCATTGCCGGGGCGTCGGATCACGACAAGGTCAAGTCTAACGCTGTGCGAGCTCTGGGAATGCTCGTACGGTTTGCAAGACCCCAAGCCCTAGGTAAGTAGTATTTCTCCGTCAAGTGGAACCTTTGAAATTAAATAGATAACTCAACCATAATTTGAATTAATTAATTTTAATACAAGGTTTTACAAATAGGAATTAAAAATGATTTCCTGAGGGATTTTTAAGGTCAAACGATGAGCAGCGTCCTGTTTGGTAAATGTGTCGTTTTCATTTGTTTTGCAAGATTATTACCAAACTAGGTCTGGATTTGTTTTCAAGGATTTGGAAGTTTATAAATGAAATTAAAAGAAGAAAAATTAGAATATTTGTTTAAAGGTGGACATTTCTTCAAAAAGGGGTAAGTAAATGTTATATGTTTACAAAATAAAAAAAATGTCTTTACTCTAAACTTGTCATTCAACATATTCTATTCAGAGAGTGAAATAATGGTTTTGTTTATTTTAATAAAATCTAAATTAATTAATTGTTCTGTTAATTCCCTAACATAAGTTGTTCTTAAAATTGTTATTTCTAACAGCCAAAAACAGCATTCAAGCTGTGGTTACGGATGCCATCAAAGCTCTGCTCAAAAACATCACAACGGGAGCCACCATCAGAGTCAAGGTAAGGCCTTTATTGTTAGCTTCGTTTGCCCAAATATTTCAAATAAACACGGGAGACAAATGCGGAAAATATTGTGAAATTCGGACACATTCTTACATAATTGAACAAAAAAAATGACAAAGCTTGACTCAGCCAGTTAACCCTAACTCCCTACATCATTTTTTTCCTACATGTAACCTGAATCCTCCAATATCCTTCGATTCCAAAATCGTCCAATGTTTGTTTACTGGGGACCACTGGAAAATCCTGCAAAATTCTCCAGTGGGTTTTGGATAAACACCCCAGTAACCACAATCCTCTGAAATCATCCGGCGACAGAGTTGGCCTGATGACCTGGACCATTCCCCCCCCCCCCCCCCCTCCCCCGAGGCAAAATCCTCTTATGCCCGCAATCCTGCAAATTCCTCCGATGCTTCAACTTCCAAAGAGACCCTCAGTCCTCCAAATTCCTCCTTTTGGCAAAGAGGATTTTGGAGGATTTGGGAAGGTTAGGGTTAATGCTGGAGTCGTTCACTTCCTCAGCCAGCTAATTTCACGGAGCTGATAAGCACAAAAATTTGCTTAGCACAAAAATGTCTTCCTTGGTAAAAACGGGTTACCAGCCAAAAGTCTGTGACTTTCACGCAAAGCAGACAACAGCTGAATACCAGTCAAAAGCAATATACAACCCATGGGAATCTGGTTGGTAATCTCGTTTTTATCAAGAAAGAGTTTTTATGCTAAGCAAATTGTTGTGCTTAGCAGCTCCGTGAAATTCGCCCCAGAGGATAAGCCGCTGTGAGGGGCTCAAAGTCAATGTAGATTATGCAGCTCAAATCCATAGCCAAAGTTGTTCAACAGCTTTATTACCCCAGTTTATGATATAACCATAATGTTATGTACATAGCCTGGTCATATTTTCCCTTTGTGTGTAGGTGTTGCCCATTTAGGTCCGTCTCCATGCGTACATGTTGAATCATTCATGTCTGGCTCACAGCACTGGGATGAATTGGAAATTAGTTTATAGGATGGCAGTGTGTGGAAATTTTTTGTCCACGACTGTACATATGTCAAATTATCCAACATAGCTGTACATTATACTTGCATCAGGGTTAAAATGTCTCTTCCAAATTTCCAGAAGATTTTTGGTCCTTAAAATTGTTTTATCATTCCAAAATGACTTCTGCAACCTCAAAGTCTTTTTTTTTTTTTTTATTCTAATGACCCTATTTCATTTTCAGTTTTGGACCGCATCTTTTGGTAGAAAAATGCATTTTTCAGCAACGCCATCAAAATCAAATGCCTCCGAATGTTTGGTGGATTTTTTCGTTTTTGTCAAATCTTACCCCTGTTACAGACATGCATACACTCTTCAAAAGACCAATAGCTGCAAAAGAATTGCGTAAGAATTAAAATGGCTTTAATTAATGGAAACGGTCTTCATTTTACCTCGTCTGTAAGCCAAGAGAATTATTAATATGTTGATATATATCAACTTTTGCCATTTAAAATTTCTGTTCACTGGCAAATTGTTGGCAGACAATGATACTAAACTAAGCTTAACCCTTTGCGTACGGATGACGCCATATGGCGTAAAAAAAGGTGCCACCAGGCCGGATGACGCCATTGGCCGCCGTTTGTGCAGTTTCAATCCATTGTTGGATTATTGTTTGTCATGCTTGACTGCACAAACACATTGTAGCAGTTCGATTTGGCTGCCAGAACCGCTGCAACACCCCGACGTCTCCCGTAAAATACCGTGCTCAAGGGGTTAAATGTCCATACCATTTTGATATGCTTTTTCAGACGAAGCCTTGATTTTAGTTTTTAACTACTTGTTTTTAATTATAGGTGCGATGGAATGCTTGTTACGCCATGGGTAACGTATTCAGGAACACTCATCTTGATTTGGCTACAGCGCCGTGGTCGGGAGAGGTCTTCAATGCTCTAACTGACGTGGTCAGAGAATGCAAAAACTTTAAGGTAAGACGTTTGTCCAGATTCGTCAAGTGTGACCTGGGAGCACAAAATAAGTGAAAAGTCGCACGATGGCTTTCTGAGTTACAAGCAGAAACAACAATTGTTCACTGAAAAGTCAATTTGGGGATTTTAAGGACTGTATATATTACAAAAACAACATATTTTATCAGATCTCAAAGTTTTTAAACTGAATCCATTCTCAAAATATTTTCGGGGGATGATTTGTTTTTCGAACTTGGGTTAAACAATTCGCGTCGAAGGACGTGTTAACACGATCTGGCTGTTTTTATAAACAAGCACGGCTGACGGGTTAAAACGTCAAGCTTGCCTCGACTCACCTCCGGGTGACATCTCAACACGCTAATCCCTCATTTGTTTTGTACACACACACAAAGTCCGAGAAGTCTGTGGAGGCAGACCATGTGTTGAACTTGAACTTGGCCGCTGTGCACGGCCTGTTCTACAATTTACGCTCCGGTTGGCGCACCCGGAGTATTGAAATATATGAGGTTTCGGCAAGAAATATTGTACAAATACTGTTGAAATGACTCTTGCAAATCAGTATTTGTGGCGTTTGGCTGTATATCAGAAGTTGGCTGCTATATTTTGCCTTTTTTGAAAATAGAAATTTTAAGCAAAAATAATCCCGGCGCGAACTGGTTAAAGTTAGTGTGTACAGATAACAAACTTGGAGCTTTATTTTCCAGCTGGTTGTTTTTCAAACAGTGGTAATGGTCGTTGCCTGTATTCAATGGGTTAAATCATCAGGTAGTTTTGATGTGTCTTTAGACACGGTGATAGATTTTGACACAATGTTCTGCAGCAACTACCAGCATATCACATGATGGTGAAAGAGTAATGTCGTGGACAGAATCGCATCCATTGATGATTCGTCCAACGTGTCTGCCATCCGGACTGAATTGATGAATCTCATCTGTTTTATCATCTCTGAAAGCTGCAACATAGATGTTGCCATCGGCGTCACAACATACTCCTTGGAGTTCACAATGCTGATTGGCATCGCCGCTTATTTCTGATGAGAATATCACCCTGCCATTGCGGTCTACCGATCGTAGCTTGTTGTCGTTACTGTTTGTGTAGATAAATCTTTTCTTGTAAGTCGTCAAATAGTCACTTATACCTGGAGCAGGCAGTGTTTTGATGAGAGATCCGTTTGGGTCATGAAGGGATATCTTTTCCTTGCTCCCATAACCTACTGCTATCAGATCACTATCATCAACTGCAAGGCATGTCGGTTGACTGTCTGAATCTTTATTTAGTGTGAATTGATGATGGGGTCGATAATTCCTGTTGAAAATCTTGACTGTGGGACTGTTCAGAACAATGAGTTGGTCGTGTCTGTTCACTGCCACGTGGCTTGAATTATCAACCCCTCTGAAGAAAGGCGTTTGAGAGAAAGGCGTTTCAGACAAAGGCGTTTGAGACCTCCGTCTGCATACAGGATCAGGAAAGAAAGTCCTCCACTGTTTGTGCTTTTCACAGGCATCTATTGTTATTACTTCATTGTTGGAGAAGACTGCAACATCCATTGCAAATCCAAATTTGTGTACCTCTGTCTTTAATTGCCAAGTTTTTTTCTGATGCAGTTGTTCCGGTGTCAGTGGTTCTGCAGCTTGGGCCTGTAATTTTGATTTTGGTTTGCAAGTTGGCACCACTTGTCCAAGTGAACTCTCACCTTCTTCAAAATGAAAGGACGATTTATTTGGCATTGTTAGCGGCTGAATTGCTGTCAGTTCCTCAAGATTATGTAGGAGTTTCTGTTTGAGATTAAGAATCTCATGGCAGTTCTTATGGACCATTATTCTTGTCACATCGTCCAGTTTCTCCTGTAGCCGGTTAACTACTTGACTGCTAACCGCTTGAGCATCGTCCAGTGTCTTGACCTTTTCTTTATAAATCTTCTCTGCTTCTTGCTTCAGTCTCTTTTCCTCCTCTCTGATCCTAGCAATCTCCTTGTCTGCCTTTTTTGAAATCATCTGTTTTACATATGTAAGATTGTTGTCCAATGTTTCACGTGTCTTCTCTAGTTTCTTTTTAGTTTTGGTCCATTCCGTTTGGTTGTTTTCAGCTTTTGCCATAGGTTCTGCAATTTCTTGTTTGCATTTGCTTAAAGCTTCATGCAAGTCAGTGAAAGAATGCTTAGCGTGATGTAAGATGGAGCAAGTTGTGCATATCAGCTGCACACACGTGTCGCAGTAGATGTTAAGATTCTGATCTTGATGTTTCTTGCATTTAGGAACATCTCGTAATTTACTCCGGTAGACAATTTCTCCCGATTGAAACTCGGACAGCTTGTGGAGTTGGTGAGATTTCATCATAAGCAAGCGTCCGTGTGCACTTTGGCACTCTTGGCACATAAAACGGTCACAATCTGTGCATCTTGATACAGCCCGATTCTGCTCATCACAAGCTTGACATTTGATCTCTGACCCTTGACCTTCCAGTAGTTGTTTGTGCATCGTGAACTCCTCTGCCAGAGCTCCCAGCGTGAAGTTATTAGGTAGATCAGCAACACCGTTGGTTTTCATCACGGTTTGATGCCTGCAGAGAGGACATGTTATTGCTTCACTTTCTCCTTCTTGGCGCCGTCTGAGCTCTTGAAGGCATTTCAAGCAGAAACTGTGCAAGCAGTCAAGCACTTTTGGTTCCTGGAAGCGATTGGAACAGATGGAACATTCTAGATGATCCTGACCGATCTTGCCCAAGACGGACTGAACCGTAATGCTGGATGCCATATCTGTGGAAGTACATGTACATCCAAATTTAAAATGAATCATCCTAAAACTTTGTTGCTATTAAAGAAGCCGGTTTTAAATACTTGCGTACAGATGACGCCATATGGCGTAAAAATAAAAGTGCCACCAGGCATTGCCAGGCCGGATGACGCCATTTGCCGCTTTTTGTGCAGTTTCAATCTATTGTTGGATTATTGTTTATGTTACGCTTAACTGCACAAACACATTGTAGCAGTTCGCTTGGCTGCCAGAACCGCTGTGACACCCTGACGTCTCCCATAAAAAAACGTACTCAAGGGGTTAAACAACTTCACTCTGATAAAAGTTAAATCCAACAGTTGTCAGGGTCTGGAGTGCTCCTTGATGGTGCAAGCTTACAGTGATTCTTTCCCTGATTTTATTTTTTCCTTTTGATCGCTTCCATAACTACTGAAATATTATGAAATACCATGCTGGACTGTAAGTAAATAGCAGTCTCAAGCATCCTGTGAAACCGTGGCACCTGATGTGCTGTTGTTTCCAAGAAAAGTGGACATTTACATCGTTTTCCAATTGTCGGCCGACAATCGTGAAATGGTCTAGCTCCCCGACCTGATCAGCTATCAATTGCTCCGTTTTGTCTAAGGTATGGTCAGGGAACCAGACTACTAGAACAATTTTTTGTTTCCATAGGGGGGGGGGGGAGATTGGGGGAGATTGGGGGAGATTGGGGGGGCTGGATGTTACAGTGGGGGGGGGGAGGGGGAAGGGGGGGAGGGGCGCTTGGTGATTTTTCTTTATAATGCTATTATTTTCTACGTTTGCGAAATTTTCAGTGGGGGGGGGGGGGGGGGGGGCGAAAACATTTTATGAGGGGGGGGGGGGGGGGTGTTCCCCTCCCAAGCCCCACTTAGCTACGCCACTGGGTCAGTGTTACAGTATTTGCTAGCACGCTAACCGCCAAATCTACTTACATGTATTTTCTGAAAATTACAGCAAAAGTAAATGGTACAAAGAGGATAAAAGTGTGATGACCTGGTCTTTACCACTTCAATAATAACCGAGGAGGGGCGTGCTCGCTGTTAATGGACCGAGCCGAAGGCGAGGTCTATTAACAGCGGTCATGACCCTTTGATGTTATTATTGACTGGTAAAGACCGGGTCATCACACTTTTATCCCCATTCTAAATGCCTTCTTACGAAAAATGCAAAAAAACTTTTGTAAAAAGGACAAAATGCAAAGCTTTTTCACCCCACTTTTTCTCCCATTTGCTCAGTACAAAACACATGCGTACGTATCGGCCTTGTGAGTGCGTGAAGGCGCTCCGTGCCTGTCTTTTGCTTGCGCGTACTCACACGCATGAGATGCAGCGTTGTCTTACATTATGAAGTTCAGTCATATAATGGAGATCAATGAGTTCAGTACATCTTGTGCGCGCACCTACTCACACACTCCCTGTTGCGTATCGGCTGAAAACAGCTGTTTATGACGCGCCGTGTTTAAACAACTTCCAGCCGTGTTTAAACAACCGTTTAAACACACCCACGTGACAGGCTTTCGACCAATAGGGATAGTGAAACTCGCTGAGGCATTTATGAATGTTATTTGTAAAAAATGAATATGATCAACAAGGCAAGAATTTGGAAATCTCTATTTAAATTGTATTTGCATTGTATCTCATACAAAATAGCATTGACAAAAGAATCTGTACTCTGAGTGGTTTCTGAAACTAGTCAACAGAAAGAAAACTTACCTGAAAGTTTGAACTTCACAATTGATCTTAATTTATCCAGTTGGAATATGACACAACACTGGCTGTCTGTTTGATGCCACGCTGGCAGTATAAAAATGTTAAACAGTACTTCCTGCCTGTCTATTTTTAGATTTCTACTGGATCATGCTACTATACATACATGATCAGTACTATGTGTATGCAAACATTGCAGCAATAAAGTGTGTATGTACACTACGGCCAGTAAGGGATGGTTTGGAAGTTTAAGGTCGTGACATTTGACTTCACAGATTTAATGTAGCTAGCTGGATTGTCGCTTTATTCAACTAAGCCCACCTGTGAAGGAAAAGCTTTTGGCTTTTTGCATACAGTCATGATCGAAATGTTAGCTTTTTAAAAGTATATACTTGATTCAGAGTTGGTTGTGAACTCAAAATATACAAAGAAAGTAACGATGAGATTGATCCTACATGCTTGGTGAAAAAAACTTAAAATAACTAATCCAATTTATATATTTTCCATGTCAGGTTAGATAAAGCCAAGTTTTCAATTAGGATAATGTTTTTGTTAAAGCATTAACTGTTATGTTGATTTTGATGCCACGTTAACTTGATCACTGATTGTAACTAGAACTTAATTAATAGAAATAATGCACAACTCTGTAATTCCTCTTAACCACTTGTAACTTATGACTAAGATTTTTTGTTACGTCATCATTGTTAATGTGACTTCTTCTGTCTGAATGTGGTGGTTTTTCCTCGTCTTCCATGTCTGGTGACCCCGGTTCGAATCCCAGCCAGGTGCATCATATGGATTGGGTTTTCAGTCCCCATCTGATGTCCCCTGGGATAACTGTTCTGTTGGTTTTCGTCCTGCTACTAAAACTGAAATTTCATTCGTTTTCTTCTCTCAATTCAAGAAGCCGGGCCCCGAGGGAGAATACATGTACTGATCAGGCCACCCAGGATAATTAACCCTAACTCCCTATATCATTTTTCCTACATGTAACCAGAGCAGATATAACCATCAAAAGCAACCCTGGCCGCCAGGTAAAACTCGTCCTGGCTTAAAAAGAAAAACTCTGAACACTTTTTCTTGAGAGTTCCACAAATACATTGATTTCTACTAAGGACTGTACTTTTTCAGATTCAATTACAATAAAATAAACAAATAAGGAATAGTATAAAAACTAGGACTAGTAGCTAAGACTAGTAACTAGGACTAGTAACTCGGACTAGTAACTAGGACTACCCAGGAGGTAATAAGCCTAACATATAGGACAAGAGCATCGGCCTGTTTAGATGGAGTTTATCATTATAATCCAAATTTTAGGCTGTATTAATTTATTAAAATTTATTGTATACAAGTAACAATTGCTTTTAACAATTAAATTAAGAATTGTACGCTGTATACCTTAATAAGGTAGTCTCTTAGTGTTGGTCATTCCATGTACACCATGCATAATTGCATACAGGTTGTCCTAGGGTGCAGTATATCAGCAGCCCAAACCACACCCAATTGAAGACCACATGGCAAGCCAAAACAAGTTTGCAAAGGGAACAGACCAGGAAGGAATGACACTGGCTGTTCCTTTGCAGAGTCTCTTATACTAAATTCGCGGTAGAGTACACACATTAATTCTAAAAATGCCACTTCCACTAAGCCGAAAGTGGCTTCCCAGGGCTCTATTGTATACATCTGTAACTTTCAATAAATCCTTTACATAACAATTGCCACAAAGAACATGCTTTCATTGCCAGATGTTGATTGGTTAAACACAAACCCAACTGGCCAATGAAGAGGAATGAGAACTATTAGGAGTTAAATGTAGTGTACACGATTAGTAATTCTCCAATATTTTTTTTACTGAATTATTACGAAATACCTTACTAGACTGTAAGTTAATAGTAGTCTCAATCATCCTGTAAAATTGTGGCACCAGGTGTGCTGTCGTTGTCAAGAAAAGTGGAAATTTATATTGTCTTCCAACGATTTCCAGCTGGATTTCCTACTGCCCTTTAGCCTTTAGTCAAGGCGTGCATGGCTACCCGGACGAGTAGCGTGCTGGACATGCTGGCATCCAGGGCGCGTCACGTGCCCAGCTGGTAGCCACGCGCGCCTTGACTATTAGGCTATCATCCGCCCGACGGTTGAAAACGAGTGCCGTTTTTCTCTCGGTTTTTTCGCCATCGAACAATGCAAAACTTTGAACAGGTCAGTGGAACGATATTTCCTAAACCCCCAAATCCGCCCATTTTTGAAAATTGCAACAATGACCAATCATGTACACAGCCTTTAACCAAATTGCTGTTAGCCCATTTACCTACATCAACTGGTTACACTCACCCCAGCAGAAATTTTGTATGTCCTCATAAAATAATTTTGATAAATCTAAAACTCACTCATTACATTGACGATCAAATACTGAACATTCAGTAAATTCTATTTATCGCATTTCTATACTACATCTACAGGTTGTGTCGTCGACACATGGGAACTTCCCAGACCTGTAACGGTAAATCTAAAAAATGTAGATTTAGGCCTTTCCACAGTAAAGGGGTACAAAAGTGTGACATCGGATTGGAAAATGAAGCAGGATAATAATATCAAGTTGTTTGGACTCTTTTTTCCCTTTGCGAGGCACGATGGGGTGGTGTAAGTCTCTGTCATGGGCCTGAACTCATAAAGAATCTTTATAGGCCCTGTCGACGGTTTTGACCATTTTACGATTTACCAGATCAACAAGTTGATCTTTCTTATTCACTGTGAAAAAAACTGGCTTGGTGATATCTTGCAGTGCGATATTGGAATTATAGTCATTAGATATTTTGATCAGGACGTGGTGTTTGAAGTCTGCAACGACTATTTTAGCCATCACATTTCGCCAAAACTGCTTCATTTCCCTCTCCACAGTTTTGACATTTGATCTCGGACCTTTGACTTTATTTCATTGGCATTTTCTTAAAACGTTTCCTTTTCAGGTTTGTTGGAATGAATAAATTACTTGTAGAAACTCTCTTTGAAGTAAATTACTTCAGGAAATGACAAGGCATTGTACATGTCTTTAGACACGGTGATAGATTTGGATACAATGTTTTGCAGCAACTACTAGCATATCACATGATGGTGAAAGTGTAATGTCACGGACAGAATCACACCCACTGATGATTCGTCCAACGTGTCTGCCATCCGGACTGAATTGATGAATCTCATCTGTTTTATCATCTCTAGAAGCTGCAACATAGATGTTGCCATCAGTGTCACAACATACACCTTGGAGTTCACAATGACGATTGGCATCACCGCTTATTTCTGATGAGAATATCACCCTGCCATTGTGGTCTACCGATCGTAGCTTGTTGTCTTGACTGTTTGTGTAGATGAGTTGTTGCTTGTAGGTTGCCAAATAGTCACTCATACCTGGAGCAGGCAGTGTTTTGATAAGAGATCCGTCTGGGTTGTAAAGGGATATCTCTTCTTTGCTCTCATAACCTACTGCTATCAAATCGCTATCATCAACTGCAAGACATGTCGGTTCACTGTCAGAATCTTGATTTAGTGTGAATTGATGATGGGGTCGATAATTCCTATTGATAATCGTGACTTTGGGACTGTTCAGAACAATGAGTTGATCGTGCTTGTTTACTGCCACATGGTTTGGATTATTATTAACCCATCTGATGTGCAGTGCTTGACAAAGGAAAGGGGCTTGAGATCCCCGTCTGGATACAGGAAAGAAAGTCTTCAGTTCTTGGTGCTTTTCACAGGCATCTACTGTAATTACTTCGTTGTTGGAGAATACAGCAACATCCGTTGCAAATCCAAATTTGTGTACTGCTGTCTTTATTTGCCAAGTTTTTTTCTGATGCAGTTGTTCCGGTGTCACTGTCAGTGGTTCTGAAGCTTGGGCTTGTAATTCTGATTTTGGTTTGCAAGTTGGCACCACTTGTCCAAGTGAACTCTCACCTTCTTCAAAATGAAAGGACAATTTATTTGGCATTGTTAGCGGCGGAATTGCTGTCAGTTCCTCAAGATTATGTAGGAGTTTCTGTTTGAGATTGAGAATCTCATGGCAGTTCTTATGGACCATTATTCTTGTCACATCGTCCAGTTTCTCTTGTACCCGGTTAACTACTTGGCTGCTTACCGCTTGAGCATCGTCCAGTGTCTTGACCATGTCTTTATAAATCTTCTCTGCTTCTTGCTTCAGTCTCTTTTCCTCCTCTCTGATCCTAGCAATCTCCTTGTCTGCCTTTTTTGAAATCATCTGTTTTACATCTGCAAGTGTGCTGTCCAATGTTTCACGTGTCTTCCCTAGTTTCTTTTTAGTTTTGATCCATTCCGTTTGGTTGTTTTCAGCTTTTGCCATAGGTTCTGCAATTTCTTGTTTGCATTTGCTTAAAGCTTCGTGCAAGTCAGTGAAAGAATGCTTAGCGTGATGTAAGATAGAGCAAGTTGTGCATATCAACTGCACACACGTGTCGCAGTAGATGTTAAGATTCTGATCTTGATGTTTCTTGCATTTAGGAACATCTCGTAATTTACTCCGGTAGGCAATTTCTCCCGATTGAAACTCGGACAGCTTGTGGACTTGGTGAGATTTCATCACAGACAAGCGTCCGTGTGCACTTTGGCACTCTTGGCACATAAAACGGTCACAATCTGTGCATCTTGATACAGCCTGATTCTGCTCATCACAAGCTTGACATTTGATCTCTGACCCTTGACCTTCCAGTAGTTGTTCGTGCATCGTGAACTCCTCTACCAGAGCTCCCAGCGTGAAGTTATTAGGTAGATCAGCAACACCGTTGGCTTTCATCACGGTTTGATGCCTGCAGAGAGGACATGTTATTGCTTCACTTTCTCCTTCTTGGCGCCGTCTGAGCTCTTGAAGGCATTTTAGGCAGAAACTGTGCAAGCAGTCAAGTACTTTTGGATCCTGGAAGCGATTGGAACAGATGGAACATTCTAGATGATCCTGACTGATCTTGCCCAAGACGGACTGAACCGTAATGCTGGATGCCATATCTGTGGAAGTACATGTACATCCAAATTTAAAATGAATCATCCTAAAACTTTGTTGCTATTAAAGAAGCCGGTTTTAAATACTTGCGTACGGATGACGCCATATGGCGTAAAAATAAAAGTGCCACCAGGCCGGATGACGCCATTTGCCGCTTTTTGTGCAGTTTCAATCCATTGTTGGATTATTGTTTATGTTACGCTTAACTGCACAAACACATTGTAGCAGTTCGCTTGGCTGCCAGAACCGCCGTGACACCCCAACGTCTCCCATAAAAAAACATACTCAAGGGGTTAAACAACTTCACTCTGATAAAAGTTAAATCCAACAGTTGTCAGGGTCTGGAGTGCTCCTTGATGGTGCAAGCTTACAGTGATTCTTTCCCTGATTATATTTTTTGCCTTTGATCACTTCCATAACTACTGAAATATTACGAAATACCATACTAGACTGTAAGGAAATAGCAGTCTCAAGCATCCTGTGAAATCGTGGCACCTGGTGTGCTGTTGTTTTCAAGAAATGTGGAAATTTATATCGTTTTCCAAAGATTGTCGGTCGACAATCGTGAAATGGTCTAGTTTCCCGACCTGATCATCAGCTATCAATTGCTCCGTTTTGTCTAAGGTATGGTCAGAGAACCAGACTACTAGAACAATTTTTCCAATTTTCCCTGTTTTCCCAGCATATATGTACACAAAAGTTAAAATAGGTCAGTGCAGCGGCGTAGCCAGGGTTGTCTCCATAGGGGGGCGATTGGGAGGCTGGATGTTAGTGGGGGGAGCGCTCACAGTGATTTTTCTTAATAATGGTATTATTTTCTACGTTTGCGAAATTTTCAGTGGGGGGCGGCGAAAAATTTTCATGGGGGGCGTGCGCAACCCCCCTCCCCCCTCCCCCCCAAGCCCCACTTAGCTACGCCACTGGGTCAGTGTCACAGTATTTGCTAGCACGCTAACCGCCAAATCTACTTGCATGTATTTTCTGAAAATTACAGCAAAAGCAAATGGTACAAAGAGGATAAAAATGTGATGACCCGGTCTTTACCAGTCAATAATAACCTCAAAGGGTCGTGACTGCTGTTAATGGACCAACCCTTCGGTCCATTAACAGCGGTCACGACCCTTCGAGGTTATTATTGACTGGTAAAGACCGGGTCATCACATTTTTATCCCCATTCTAAATGCCTTCTTACGAAAAATGCAAAAAACTTTTCTAAAAAGGACAAAATGCGAAGCTTTTTAACCCCATTTTTTTCCCCCATTTGCTCAGTACAAAACACGTGAAGGCTCTGCGCCTGTCTTTCGCTTGCGCGTGCGCACACGCATGAGATGCAGCGTTTTATACGCGACTGCATTAGCGTTGTCTTACATTATGAAGTTCAGTCATATAATGGAGATCAATGAGTTCAGTACATCTTGTGCGCGCACCTACTACGCTCTTCCACTTGCGTATCGGCTGAGAACAGCTGGTTATGACGCGCCGTTTTTAAACAACTTTCAGCCGTGTTTAAACAACCGTTTATTAACACACCCACGTGACAGGCTGTTGACCAATAGGGATAGTGAAACTCGCTGAGGCATTTATGAATGTTGTTTGTAAAAAATGATTATGATCAACAAGGCAAGAATTTGGAAATCACCATTTAAAACCCTCCTATACTGATAACTATCACAGCCTAACATAAACTCTCACAGTTTGTGTGTGTTTCAACCTGTCATTTGATAGGTTTTGATCTGTACAGCAGCTGGGTCGATTTTGGCCCTGAGAAATTGTATGTGCATTGTATCTCATACCAAATAGCATTGACAAAAGAATCTGTACTATGAGTGGTTTCTGAAACTAGTCAACCGAAAGAAAACTTACCTGAATGTTTGAACTTCACGATTGATCTTAATTTATCCAGTTGGAATATGACACAACACTGGCTGTCTGTTTTATGCCACGCTGGCAGTATAAAAATGTTAAACAGTACATCCTGTGTGTCTATTTTTAGATTTCTACTGGATCATGCTGCATACATTATCAGTACTATGTGTATGCAAACATTGCAGCAATAAAGTGTGTATGTACACTAGGGCCAGTAAGGGATGGTTTGGAAGTTTAAGGTCGTGACATTTGACTTCACAGACTTAATGTAGCTAGCTGGATTGTCGCTTTATTCAACTAAACCCACCTGTGAAGGAAATAAAATTCAAATGTTAGCTTTTTAAAAGTATATACTTGATTCAAAGTTGGTTGTGAACTCAAAATATACAAAGAAAGTAACGATGAGATTGATCCTACATGCTTGGTGAAAAAAACTTAAAATAACTAATCTAATTTATATATTTTCCATGTCAGGTTAGATAAAGCCAAGTTTTCAATTAGGATAATGTTTTTGTTAAAGCATTAACTGTTATGTTGATTTTGATGCCACGTTAACTTGATCACTGATTGTAACTAGAACTTAATTAATAGAAATAATGCACAACTCTGTAATTCCTCTTAACCACTTGTAACTTATGACTAAGATTTTTTGTTACGTCATCATTGTTAATGTGACTTCTTCTGTCTGAATGTGGTGGTTTTTCCTCGTCTTCCATGTCTGGTGACCCCGGTTCGAATCCCAGCCAGGTGCATCATATGGATTGGGTTTTCAGTCCCCATCTGATGTCCCCTGGGATAACTGTTCTGTTGGTTTTCGTCCTGCTACTAAAACTGAAATTTCATTCGTTTTCTTCTCTCAATTCAAGAAGCCGGGCCCCGAGGGAGAATACATGTACTGATCAGGCCACCCAGGATAATTAACCCTAACTCCCTATATCATTTTTCCTACATGTAACCAGAGCAGATATAACCATCAAAAGCAACCCTGGCCGCCAGGTAAAACTCGTCCTGGCTTAAAAAGAAAAACTCTGAACACTTTTTCTTGAGAGTTCCACAAATACATTGATTTCTACTAAGGACTGTACTTTTTCAGATTCAATTACAATAAAATAAACAAATAAGGAATAGTATAAAAACTAGGACTAGTAGCTAGGACTAGTAGCTAAGACTAGTAACTAGGACTAGTAACTCGGACTAGTAACTAGGACTACCCAGGAGGTAATAAGCCTAACATATAGGACAAGAGCATCGGCCTGTTTAGATGGAGTTTATCATTATAATCCAAATTTTAGGCTGTATTAATTTATTAAAATTTATTGTATGCAAGTAACAATTGCTTTTAACAATTGAATTAAGAATTGTACGCTGTATACCTTAATAAGGTAGTCTCTTAGTGTTGGTCATTCCATGTACACCATGCATAATTGCATACAGGTTGTCCTAGGGTGCAGTATATCAGCAGCCCAAACCACACCCAATTGAAGACCACATGGCAAGCCAAAACAAGTTTGCAAAGGGAACAGACCAGGAAGGAATGACACTGGCTGTTCCTTTGCAGAGTCTCTTATACTAAATTCGCGGTAGAGTACACACATTAATTCTAAAAATGCCACTTCCACTAAGCCGAAAAGTGGCTACCCAGGGCTCTATTGTATACATCTGTAACTTTCAATAAATCCTTTACATAACAATTGCCACAAAGAACATGCTTTCAGTGCTAGATGTTGATTGGTTAAACACAAACCCAACTGGCCAATGAAGAGGAATGAGAATTATTAGGAGTTAAATGTAGTGTACACGATTGGTAATTCTCCAATATTTTTTTTACTGAATTATTATGAAATACCTTACAAGACTGTAAGTTAATAGTAGTCTCAATCATCCTGTAAAATTATGGCACCAGGTGTGCTGTCATTGTCGAGAAAAGTGGAAATTTATATCGTCTTCCACTGATTTCCAGCTGGAAATCGTTGGGAAAACTGCCCTGTAGCCTTTAGTCAAGGCGCGCATTGCTACCCGGACGAGTAGCGTGATGGACATGCTGCCATTCAGGGCGCGTCACGTGTCCAGCTGGTAGCCACGCGCGCCTTGACTATTAGGCTATCATCCGCCTGACAGTTGAAAACGAGCGCCGTTTTTCTCTCGGTTTTTTCGCCATCCAACAATGCAAAACTTTGAACAGGTCAGTGGAACGATATTTCCTAAACCCCCAAATCCGCCCATTTTTGAAAATTGCAACAATGACCAATCATGTACACAGCCTTTAACCAAATTGCTGTTAGCCCATTTACCTACATCAGCTGGTTACACTCACCCCAGCAGAAATTTTTTATGTCCTCATAAAATAATTTTGATAAATCTAAAACTCACTCATTACATTGACGATCAAATACTAAACATTCAGTAAATTCTATTTATCGCATTTCTATACTACATCTACAGGTTGTGTCGTCGACACATGGGAACTTCCCAGACCTGTAACGGTAAATCAAACAAATGTAGATTTAGGCCATTCCACAGTAAAGCCATCTCATTTCGCCAAAACTGCTTCATTTCCCTCTCCACAGTTTTGACATTTGATCTTGGACCCTTGATATTATTTTATTTGCATTTTCTTAAAACGTTTCCTTTTCAGGTTTGTTGGAATGAATAAATTACTTGTAGAAACTCTCTTTGAAGTAAATTACTTCAGGAAATGACAAGGCATTGTACATGTCTTTAGACACGGTGATAGATTTGGATACAATGTTTTGCAGCAACTACTAGCATATCACATGATGGTGAAAGTGTAATGTCACGGACAGAATCACACCCACTGATGATTCGTCCAACGTGTCTGCCATCCGGACTGAATTGATGAATCTCATCTGTTTTATCATCTCTAGAAGCTGCAACATAGATGTTGCCATCAGTATCACAACATACACCATGGAGTTCACAATGCTGATTGGCATCACCGCTTATTTCTGATGAGAATATCATCCTGCCATTGTGGTCTACCGATCGTAGCTTGTTGTCTTGACTGTTTGTGTAGATGAGTTGTTGCTTGTAGGTTGCCAAATAGTCACTTATACCTGGAGCAGGCAGTGTTTTGATAAGAGATCCGTCTGGGTTGTAAAGGGATATCTCTTCCTTGACCTCATGACCAACTGCTATCAGATCACTATCATCAACTGCAAGGCATGTTGGTTTATCGTCTATGTCATCGCTTAGTGTGAATTGATGATGGGGCCAATATTCCCTATTGATAATCTTGACCGTGGGTCTGTTCAGAACAATGAGTTGATCGTGCTTGTTTACTGCCACATGGTTTGGATTATTAACCCCTCTGATGTACAGTGCTTGACAAAAGAAAGGTGCTTGAGATCCCCTTCTGGATACAGGAAAGAAAGTCTTCAGTTCTTGGTGCTTTTCACAGGCATCTACTGTAATTACTTCGTTGTTGGAGAATACAGCAACATCCGTTGCAAATCCAAATTTGTGTACTGCTGTCTTTATTTGCCAAGTGTTTTTCTGATGCAGTTGTTTCGGTGTCACTGTCAGTGGTTCTGAAGCTTGGGCCTGTAATTCTGATTTTGGTTTGCAAGTTGGCACCACTTGTCCAAGTGAACTCTCACCTTCTTCAAAATGAAAGGACGATTTATTTGGCATTGTTAGCGGCTGAATTGCTGTCAGTTCCTCAAGATTATGTAGGAGTTTCTGTTTGAGATTGAGAATATCATGGCAGTTCTCATGGACCATTATTCTTGTCACATCGTCCAGTTTCTCTTGTACCCGGTTAACTACTTGGCTGCTTACCGCTTGAGCATCGTCCAGTGTCTTGACCATGTCTTTATAAATCTTCTCTGCTTCTTGCTTCAGTCTCTTTTCCTCCTCTCTGATCCTAGCAATCTCCTTGTCTGCCTTTTTTGAAATCATCTGTTTTACATCTGCAATTGTGCTGTCCAAAGTTTCACGTTGTTTCCCTAGTTTCTTATTAGCTTTGGTGCATTCCGTTTGTTTGTTTTCAACTTTTGTCGTAAGTCCTGCAATTTCTTGTTTGCATTCGCCTAAAGCTTCGGACAAGTCAGTGAAAGAATGTTTTGCGTGATGTAAGATGGAGCAAGTTGTGCATATCAGCTTCACACACGTGTCGCAGTAGATGTTAAGATTCTGATCTTGATGTTTCTTGCATTTGGGAACATCTCGTAATTTACTCCGGTAGGCAATTTCTCCCGATTGAAACTGGGACAGCTTGTGGACTTGGTGAGATTTCATCATAGACAAGCGTCCGTGTGCACTTTGGCACTCTTGGCACATAAAACAGTCACAATCTGTGCATCTTGATACAGCCCGATTCTGCTCATCACAAGCTTGACATTTGATCTCTGACCCTTGACCTTCCAGTAGTTGTTTGTGCATCGTGAACTCCTCTACCAGAGCTCCCAGCGTGAAGTTATTAGGTAGATCAGCAACACCGTTGGCTTTCATCACGGTTTGATGCCTGCAGAGAGGACATGTTATTGCTTCACTTTCTCTTTCTTGGCGCCGTCTGAGCTCTTGAAGGCATTTCAAGCAGAAACTGTGCAAGCAGTCAAGCACTTTTGGTTCCTGGAAGCGATTGGAACAGATGGAACATTCTAGATGATCCTGACCGATCTTGCCCAAGACGGACTGAACCGTAATGCTGGATGCCATATCTGTGGAAGTACATGTACACCCAAATTTAAAATGAATCATCCTAAAACTTCATTGCTATTAAAGAAGCCGGTTTTAACCACTTGCGTACGGATGACGCCATATGGCGTAAAAAATAGTGCCACCAGGCCGGATGACGCCATTTGCCGCTGTTTGTGCAGTTTCAATCCATTGTTGGATTATTGTTTATGTTACGCTTAACTGCACAAACACATTGTAGCAGTTCACTTGGCTGCCAGAACCGCCGCGACATCCCGACGTCTCCCCCAAGCCCCACTTAGCTATGCCACTGGGTCAGTGTCACAGTATTTGCTAGCATGCTAACCACCAAATAATAATTAAGGCATTTATATAGCGTTCTTACACAAGTGGTATCACAACGCTTTACATCGAGAAAAAAAAAAAAAAAAACATAATTAATTAATAAGGTGCCTATAAAACAAATGACTGGTATAAGTGAGTTTTGAGTGATGTTTTGAATTGAGTAAGAGAACTGGCATGACGAATTTTATAAGGAAGACTGTTCCAAAGGTTTGGAGCAGCTGCATAAAAACCTTTGGCAGATGTGGATGATCGGGTTATGGGTTTTGTTAAAATCCTGGTATCTAAACTAGAACGAAGTGGACGATTGGGCTGATATGGAACGATAAGTTCAGTGAGGTAAGATGGGGCACTGTCACTCATACATTTATAGGTAATGGTTAACAATTTGAAATCAATACGTTGATGAATAGGAAGCCAGTGAAGCTGTTGAAGGAGGGGTGAGACGTGATCAAATTTTTTTGCCATAAAAATTAATTTTGCTGCCCTGTTTTGGAGACGTTGAAGTCGTTTTGTGTCTTTAATAGATAATCCTTGAAGGAGAGAGTTTCCGTAGTCAAGACGGGATGTGACAAGAGCACGAACCGCATGGTGACATGTGATTTCATCAATTAGGCTCCTAACACGTGATAAGTTTCGGAGATGAAAATTAACAGTTTTACAAATTGAGGAAACATGTTGAGACAGTCATTTCACTATCGAACACTATACCAAGATTTTTTATAGTTGAGGATGGTTTGATCACAGTATTTCCAACTGTAAGAGAGATGTCGGATAATTTTTTTAGAGTTCTTGGTTTTGCTGCAACAAACAATTCCGTTTTGTCATTGTTAAGGAGAAGCATATTCTGGCACATCCAGGTCTTAATCTCAGAGATACAGCTTGTTAAAATGGAAAGAACATGGTCTGTATCACCAGGCTTCCGTGGATCAGCACTAACATACAACTGAATGTCGTCTGCATAAAAATGGAATCTGATACTGGGGTGATGCCTGATAATATCTGTCAGTGGATGAGTATAATATGAGAACAGCTGCGGTCCAACACAGGAACCTTGAGGTAGGCCATAATTAAGCACTCTGGAAACAGAGTAATCATTAGCAATCTTGACCTTACATGTTCTGCCATAAAGGTAAGTCTTAAACCAGTTAATAGCCTTACTTCTAATTCCAAAAACATCAGACAATCTATTCAATAGAATACTGTGATCGATAGTGTCAAATGCAGCAGACAGGTCTAGCAACACCAAAAAGACGGCCTGTTGATTATCGATCGCATGCATGATATCACTTTTGACTCTCAACAGAGCCGTCTCCGTGCTATGACCAGACCTGTAAGCTGATTGAAATTTACAATGCAAGTTATTATTATCAATATGTTTAGAGATACGTGTTAAAACAGATTTCTCAATTACTTTAGAAAGAAAAGCAATATTTGACACCGGCCTATAGTTTTTTAAAGTATCCTTGTCTAAGGAATGATTTTTCAATAGGGGTGTAATCACTGCATCTTTCAAAGTTGCTGGAAAGGTTGCTGCAGATAATGATGTGTTCACAATGGATAAGACAACCGGGACAATTGTGCTTAGGTTTTGTTTTAGAAGCCACGTAGGAAGTGGGTCTAATATACAGGATTTATTGTTAGAATTCATGATGATTTTACGAACTTCACTGTAATCAGCAGGGTTGAATTCTAACAATTCATCAAGAACTTACATGTATTTTCTGAAAATTACAGCAAAAGCAAATGGTACAAAGAGGATAAAAGTGTGATGACCTGGTCTTTACCACTTCAATAATAACCGAGGAGGGGCGTGATTGCTGTTAATGGACCAAACCGAAGGCTCGGTCCATTAACAGCGGTCACGACCCTTCAAGGTTATTATTCACTGGTAAAGACCGGGTCATCACACTTTTATCCCCATTCTAAATGCCTTCTTACGAAAAATGCAAAAAACCTTTGTAAAAAGGACAAAATGCGAAGCTTTTTCACCCCACTTTTTCTCCCATTTGCTCAGTACAAAACACATGCGTACGTACGTATCGGCCTTGTGAGCGCGTGAAGGCGCTCCGCGTCTGTCTTTTGCTTGCGCGTACGCACACGCATGAGATGCAACGTTGTCTTACATTATGAAGTTCAGTCATATAATGGAGATCAATGAGTTCAGTACATCTTGTGCGCGCACCTACTCACACACTCCCTGTTGCGTATCGGCTGAAAACAGCTGTTTATGACGCGCCGTGTTTAAACAACTTCCAGCCGTGTTTAAACAACCGTTTAAACACACCCACGTGACAGGCTCTCGACCAATAGGGACAGTGAAACTCGCTGAGGCATTTATGAATGTTGTTTGTAAAAAATGATTATGATCAACAAGGCAAGAATTTGGAAATCACCATTTAAATTGTATTTGCATTGTATCTCATACAAAATAGCATTGACAAAAGAATCTGTACTATGAGTGGTTTCTGAAACTAGTCAACAGAAAGAAAACTTACCTGAAAGTTTGAACTTCACAATTGATCTTAATTTATCCAGTTGGAATATGACAACACTGGCTGTCTGTTTTATGCCACGCTGGCAGTATAAAAATGTTAAACAGTACTTCCTGCCTGTCTATTTTTAGATTTCTACATACATAATCAGTACAATGTCTATGTGTGCAAACATTGCAGCAATAAAGTGTGTATGTACACTAGGGCCAGTAAGGGATGGTTTGGAAGTTTAAGGTCGTGACATTTGACTTCACAGATTTAATGTAGCTAGCTGGATTGTTGCTTTATTCAACTAAACCCACCTGTGAAGGAAATAAAATTCAAAGGGCATGGAAAAGCTTTTGGCTTTTTGCATACAGTCATGATCGAAATGTTAGCTTTTTAGAAGTATTTACTTGATTCAGAGTTGGTTGTGAACTCAAAATATACAAAGAAAGTAACGATGGGATTGATCCTACATGCTTGGTGAAAAAAACTTAAAATAACTAATCCAATTTATATTTTTTCCATGTCAGGTTAGATAAAGCCAAGTTTTCAATTAGGATAATGTTTTTGTTAAAGCATTAACTGTTATGTTGATTTTGATGCCACGTTTACTTGATCACTGATTATAACTAGAACTTAATTAATATAAATAATGCATAACTCTGTAATTCCTCTTAAACCACTTGTAACTTATGACTAAGATTTTTTGTTACGTCATCATTGTTAATGTGACTTCTTCCGTCTGAATGTGGTGGTTCTTTCCTCGTCTTCCATGTCTGGTGACCCCAGTTCGAATCCCAGCCAGGTGCATCATATGGATTGGGTTTTCAGTCCCCATCTGATGTCCCCAGGGATAACTTTTCTGTTGGTTTTCGTCCTGCTACTAAAACTGAAATTTCATTCGTTTTCTTCTCTCAATTCAAGAAGCCGGGCCCCGAGGGAGAATACATGTACTGATCACTAGGCCACCCAGGATAATTAACCCTAACTCCCTATATCATTTTTCCTACATGTATAAACCAGACCAGATATAACTGTCAAAAGCAACCCTGGCCGCCAGGTAAAACTCGTCCTGGCTTAAAAGAAAAACTCAAAACACTTTTTCTTGAGAGTTCCACAAATACATTGATTTCTACTAAGGACTGTACTTGTTCAGATTTAATTACAATAAAATAAACAAATAAGGAATAGTAGCTAGGACTAGTAGCTAAGACTAGTAACTAGGACTAGTAACTCGGACTAGTAGCTAAGACTAGTAGCTAAGACTAGTAACTAGGACTAGTAACTAGGACTACCCAGGAGGTAATAACCCTAACATATAGGACAAGAGCATCGGCCTGTTTAGATGGAGGTTATCATTATAATCCAAATTTTAGGCTGTATTAATTTATTAAAATTAATTGTATACAGGTAACAATTGCTTTTAACAATTAAATTAAGAATTGTACGCTGTATACCTTAATAAGGCGTTCCCTTAGTGTTGGTCATTCCATGTACACCATGCATAATTGCATACAGGTTGTCCTATAGTGCTGTATATATCAGCAGCCCAAACCACACCCAATTGAAGACCACATGGGAAGCCAAAAACAAGTTGGAACAGACCAGGAAGGAATGACACTGGCTGTTCCTTTACAGAGTCTCTTATACTAAATTCGCGGTAGAGTACACACATTAATTCTAAAAATGCCACTTCCACTAAAGCCGAAAGTGGCTTCCCAGGGCTCTATTGTATACATCTGTAACTTTCAATAAATCCTTTACATAACAATTGCCACAAAGAACATGCTTTCAGTGCTAGATGTTGATTGATTAAACACAAGCCCAACTGGCCAATGAAGAGGAATGTGAACTATTAGGAGTTAAATGTAGTGTACACGATTAGTAATTCTCCAATATTTTTTTTACTGAATTATTACGAAATACCTTACTAGACTGTAAGTTAATAGTAGTCTCAATCATCCTGTAAAATTGTGGCACCAGGTGTGCTGTCGTTGTCAAGAAAAGTGGAAATTTATATTGTCTTCCAACGATTTCCAGCTGGATTTCCTACTGCCCTTTAGCCTTTAGTCAAGGCGTGCATGGCTACCCGGACGAGTAGCGTGCTGGACATGCTGGCATCCAGGGCGCGTCACGTGCCCAGCTGGTAGCCACGCGCGCCTTGACTATTAGGCTATCATCCGCCCGACGGTTGAAAACGAGCGCCGTTTTTCTCTCGGTTTTTTCGCCATCGAACAATGCAAAACTTTGAACAGGTCAGTGGAACAATATTTCCTAAACCCCCAAATCCGCCCATTTTTGAAAATTGCAACAATGACCAATCATGTACACAGCCTTTAACCAAATTGCTGTTAGCCCATTTACCTACATCAACTGGTTACACTCACCCCAGCAGAAATTTTGTATGTCCTCATAAAATAATTTTGATAAATCTAAAACTCACTCATTACATTGACGATCAAATACTAAACATTCAGTAAATTCTATTTATCGCATTTCTATACTACATCTACAGGTTGTGTCGTCGACACATGGGAACTTCCCAGACCTGTAACGGTAAATCTAAAAGATGTAGATTTAGGACTTTCCACAGTAAAGGGGTACAAAAGTGTGACATCGGATTGGAAAATGAAGCAGGATAATAATATCAAGTTGTTTGGACTCTTTTTTCCCTTTGCGAGGCACGATGGGGTGGTGTAAGTCTCTGTCATGGGCCTGAACTCATAAAGAATCTTTATAGGCCCTGTCGACGGTTTTGACCATTTTACGATTTACCAGATCAACAAGTTGATCTTTCTTATTCACTGTGACAAAAACTGGCTTGGTGATATCTTGCAGTGCGATATTGGAATTATAGTCATTAGATATTTTGATCAGGACGTGGTGTTTGAAGTCTGCAACGACTATTTTAGCCATCACATTTCGCCAAAACTGCTTCATTTCCCTCTCCACAGTTTTGACATTTGATCTCGGACCTTTGACTTTATTTTATTGACATTTTCTTAAAACGTTTCCTTTTCAGGTTTGTTGGAATAAATAAATTACTTGTAGAAACTCTCTTTGAAGTAAATTACTTCAGGAAATGACAAGGCATTGTAGATGTCTTTAGACACGGCGATAGATGTGGACACGATGTTTTGCAGCAACTACTAGCATATCACATGATGGTGAAAGTGTAATGTCACGGACAGAATCACACCCACTGATGATTCGTCCAACGTGTCTGCCATCCGGACTGAAGTGATGAATCTCATCTGTTTTATCATCTCTGGAGGCTGCAACATAGATGTTGCCATCAGTGTCACAACATACTCCTTGGAGTTCACAATGCTGATTGGCATCACCGCTTATTTCTGATGAGAATATCACCCTGCCATTGCGGTCTACCGATCGTAGCTTGTTGTCGTTACTGTTTGTGTAGATGAGTTGTTGCTTGTAGGTTGCCAAATAGTCACTTATACCTGGAGCAGGCAGTGTTTTGATGAGAGATCCGTCTGGGTTGTAAAGGGATATCTCTTCCCTGGACTCATGACCAACTGCTATCAGATCACTATCATCAACTGCAAGGCATGTTGGTTTATCGTCTATGTCATCGCTTAGTGTGAATTGATGATGGGGCCAATATTCCCTATTGATAATCTTGACTGTGGTTCTGTTCAGAACAATGAGTTGATCGTTCTTGTTTACTGCCACATGGTTTGGATTATTAACCCCTTTGATGTGCAGTGCTTGAGAAAGGAAAGGTGCTTGAGTTCCCCGTCTGGATACAGGAAAGAAAGTCTTCAGCTCTTGGTGCTTTTCACAGGCATCTACTGTAATTACTTCGTTGTTGGAGAATACAGCGACATCCGTTGCAAATCCAAATTTGTGTAGTGCTGTCTTTAATTGCCAAGTTTTTGGCTGATGCAGTTGTTCCGTTGTCAGTGGTTCTGAAGCTTGGGCCTGTAATTCTGATTTTGGTTTGCAAGTTGGCACCACTTGTCCGAGTGAACTCTCACCTTCTTCAAAATGAAAGGACAATTTATTTGGCATTGTTAGCGGCTGAATTGCTGTCAGTTCCTCAAGATTATGTAGGAGTTTCTGTTTGAGATTGAGAATCTCATGGCAGTTCTTATGGACCATTATTCTTGTCACATCATCCAGTTTCTCCTGTAGCCGGTTAACTACTTGGCTGCTTACCGCTTGAGCATCGTCCAGTGTCTTGACCATGTCTTTATAAATCTTCTCTGCTTCTTGCTTCAGTCTCTTTTCCTCCTCTCTGATCCTAGCAATCTCCTTGTCTGCCTTTTTTGAAATCATCTGTTTTACATCTGCAATTGTGCTGTCCAATGTTTCATGTGTCTTCTCTAGTTTCTTTTTAGTTTTGGTCCATTCCGTTTGGTTGTTTTCAGCTTTTGCCATAGGTTCTGCAATTTCTTGTTTGCATTTGCTTAAAGCTTCATGCAAGTCAGTGAAAGAATGCTTAGCGTGATGTAAGATGGAGCAAGTTGTGCATATCAGCTGCACACACGTGTCGCAGTAGATGTTAAGATTCTGATCTTGATGTTTCTTGCATTTAGGAACATCTCGTAATTTACTCCGGTAGGCAATTTCTCCCGATTGAAACTCGGACAGCTTGTGGACTTTGTGAGATTTCATCATAAGCAAGCGTCCGTGTGCACTTTGGCACTCTTGGCACATAAAACGGTCACAATCTGTGCATCTTGATACAGCCCGATTCTGCTCATCACAAGCTTGACATTTGATCTCTGACCCTTGACCTTCCAGTAGTTGTTCGTGCATCGTGAACTCCTCTACCAGAGCTCCCAGCGTGAAGTTATTAGGTAGATCAGCAACACCGTTTGCTTTCATCACGGTTTGATGCCTGCAGAGAGGACATGTTATTGCTTCACTTTCTCCTTCTTGGCGCCGTCTGAGCTCTTGAAGGCATTTTAGGCAGAAACTGTGCAAGCAGTCAAGCACTTTTGGTTCCTGGAAGCGGTCGGAACAGATGGAACATTCTAGATGATCCTGACTGATCTTGCCCAAGACGGACTGAACCGAAATGCTGGATGCCATATCTGTGGAAGTACATGTACATCCAAATTTAAAATGAATCATCCTTAAACTTCATTGCTATTAAAGAAGCCGGTTTTAACCACTTGCTACGGATGACGCCATATGGCATAATAAAAAGAAGTGCCACCAGGCCGGATGACGCCATTGGCCGCCGTTTGTGCAGTTTCAATCCATTGTTGGATTATTGTTTATGTTACGCTTAACTGCACAAACACATTGTAGCAGTTCGCTTGGCTGCCAGAACCGCCGCGAAACCCTGACGTCTCCCGTAAAAAAAACGTACTCAAGGGGTTAAACAACTTCACTCTGATAAAAGTTAAATCCAACAGTTGTCAGGGTCTGGAGTGCTCCTTGATGGTGCAAGCTTACAGTGATTCTTTCCCTGATTATATTTTTTGCCTTTGATCACTTCCATAACTACTGAAATATTACGAAATACCATACTAGACTGTAAGGAAATAGCAGTCTCAAGCATCCTGTGAAATCGTGGCACCTGGTGTGCTGTTGTTTTCAAGAAATGTGGAAATTTATATCGTTTTCCAAAGATTGTCGGTCGACAATCGTGAAATGGTCTAGTTTCCCGACCTGATCATCAGCTATCAATTGCTCCGTTTTGTCTAAGGTATGGTCAGAGAACCAGACTACTAGAAAATTTTTTCAAATTTTCCCTGTTTTCCCAGCATATAT
Source organism: Hippasteria phrygiana (assembly GCA_037893225.1). Classification (NCBI taxonomy): domain Eukaryota; kingdom Metazoa; phylum Echinodermata; class Asteroidea; order Valvatida; family Goniasteridae; genus Hippasteria; species Hippasteria phrygiana. The sequence goes on along the minus strand of JAZGUH010000796.1, from coordinate 58,399 downwards.
GTACACAAAAGTTAAAATAGGTCAGTGCAGCGGCGTAGCCAGGGTTGTCTCCATAGGGGGGCGATTGGGAGGCTGGATGTTAGTGGGGGGAGCGCTCACAGTGATTTTTCTTAATAATGGTATTATTTTCTACGTTTGCGAAATTTTCAGTGGGGGGCGGCGACAATTTTTCATGGGGGGCGTGCGCAACCCCCCCCCCCCCCCCCCCAAGCCCCACTTAGCTACGCCACTGGGTCAGTGTCACAGTATTTGCTAGCACGCTAACCGCCAAATCTACTTGCATGTATTTTCTGAAAATTACAGCAAAAGCAAATGGTACAAAGAGGATAAAAATGTGATGACCCGGTCTTTACCAGTCAATAATAACCTCAAAGGGTCGTGACCGCTGTTAATGGACCAACCCTTCGGTCCATTAACAGCGGTCACGACCCTTCGAGGTTATTATTGACTGGTATTAGACCAGGTCATCACATTTTTATCCCCATTCTAAATGCCTTCTTACGAAAAATGCAAAAAACTTTTCTAAAAAGGACAAAATGCGAAGCTTTTTAACCCCATTTTTTTCCCCATTTGCTCAGTACAAAACACGTGAAGGCTCTGCGCCTGTCTTTCGCTTGCGCGTGCGCACACGCATGAGATGCAGCGTTTTATACGCGACTGCATTAGCGTTGTCTTACATTATGAAGTTCAGTCATATAATGGAGATCAATGAGTTCAGTACATCTTGTGCGCGCACCTACTACGCTCTTCCACTTGCGTATCGGCTGAAAACAGCTGGTTATGACGCGCCGTTTTTAAACAACTTCCAGCCGTTTTTAAACAACCGTTTAAACACACCCACGTGACAGGCTCTCGACCAATAGGGATAGTGAAACTCGCTGAGGCATTTATGAATGTTGTTTGTAAAAAATGATTATGATCAACAAGGCAAGAATTTGGAAATCACCATTTAAAACCCTCCTATACTTAAACTATCACAGCCTATCAAAAACTCTTAACATAAACTCTCACAGTTTGTGTGTGTTTCAACCTGTCATTTGATAGGTTTTGATCTGTACAGCAGCTGGGTCGATTTTGGCCCTGAGAAATTGTATGTGCATTGTATCTCATACCAAATAGCATTGACAAAAGAATCTGTACTATGAGTGGTTTCTGAAACTAGTCAACCGAAAGAAAACTTACCTGAATGTTTGAACTTCAAGATTGAACTAAATTTATCCAGTTGGAATATGACACAACACTGGCTGTCTGTTTTATGCCACGCTGGCAGTATAAAAATGTTAAACAGTACATCCTGCGTGTCTATTTTTAGATTTCTACTGGATCATGCTGCATACATTATCAGTACTATGTGTATGCAAACATTGCAGCAATAAAGTGTGCATGTACACTAAGGGCCAGTAAGGGATGGTTTGGAAGTTTAAGGTTTTGACATTTGACTTCACAGACTTAATTAATGTAGCTAGCTGGATTGTCGCTTTATTCAACTAAACCCACCTGTGAAGGAAATAAAATTCAAATGTTAGCTTTTTAAAAGTATATACTTGATTCAGAGTTGGTTGTGAACTCAAAATATACAAAGAAAGTAACGATGGGATTGATCCTACATGCTTGGTGAAAAAAACTTAAAATAACTAATCCAATTTATATATTTTCCATGTCAGGTTAGATAAAGCCAAGTTTTCAATTAGGATAATGTTTTTGTTTAAGCATTAACTGTTATGTTGATTTTGATGCCACGTTTACTTGATCACTGATTATAACTAGAACTTAATTAATATAAATTCCTCTTAAACCACTTGTAACTGATGACTAAGATTTTTTGTTACGTCATCATTGTTAATGTGACTTCTTCCGTCTGAATGTGGTGGTTCTTTCCTCGTCTTCCATGTCTGGTGACCCCGGTTCGAATCCCAGCCAGGTGCATCATATGGATTGGGTTTTCAGTCCCCATCTGATGTCCCCTGGGATAACTTTTCTGTTGGTTTCGTCCTGCTACTAAAACTGAAATTTCATTCGTTTTCTTCTCTCAATTCAAGAAACCGGGCCCCGAGGGAGAATACATGTACTGATCAGGCCACCCAGGATAATTAACCCTAACTCCCTATATCATTTTTCCTACATGTAACCAGACCAGATATAACCATCAAAAGCAACCCTGGCTGCCAGGTAAAACTTGTCCTGGCTTAAAAGGAAAAACTCAAAACACTTTTTCTTGAGAGTTCCACAAATACATTGATTTCTCTACTAAGGACTGTACTTTTTCAGATTTAATTACAATAAAATAAACAAATAAGGAATAGTAACTAGGACTACTAGCTAGGACTAGTAGCTAAGACTAGTAACTAGGACTAGTAACTCGGACTACCCAGGAGGTAATAAGTCTAACATATAGGACAAGAGCATCGGCCTGTTTAGATGGAGTTTATCATTATAATCCAAATTTTAGGCTGTATTAATTTATTAAAATTAATTGTATACAAGTAACAATTGCTTTTAACAATTAAATTAAGAATTGTACGCTGTATACCTTAATAAGGCATTGCCTTAGTGTTGGTCATTCCATGTACACCATGCATAATTGCATACAGGTTGTCCTAGGGTGCAGTATATCAGCAGCCCAAACCACACCCAATTGAAGACCACACGGGAAGCCAAAAACAAGTTTGCAAAGGGAACAGACCAGGAAGGAATGACACTGGCTGTTCCTTTGCAGAGTCTCTTATACTAAATTCGCGGTAGAGTACACACATTAATTCTAAAAATGCCACTTCCACTAAGCCGAAAAGTGGCTACCCAGGGCTCTATTGTATACATCTGTAACTTTCAATAAACCTTTACATAACAATTGCCACAAAGAACATGCTTTCATTGCCAGATGTTGATTGGTTAAACACAAACCCAACTGGCCAATGAAGAGGAATGAGAACTATTAGGAGTTAAATGTAGTGTACACAATTGGTAATTCTCCAATATTTTTTTTTACTGAATTATTACGAAATACCTTACAAGACTGTAAGTTAATAGTAGTCTCAATCATCCTGTAAAATTATGGCACCAGGTGTGCTGTCGTTTTATATATCGTCTTCCAACGATTTCCAGCTGGAAATCGTTGGGAAAACTGCCCTGTAGCCTTTAGTCAAGGCGCGCGTGGCTACCCGGACGAGTAGCGTGATGGACATGCTGGCATTCAGGGCGCGTCACGTGTCCAGCTGGTAGCCACGCGCCGCGCCTTGACTATTAGGCTATCATCCGCCCGACGGTTGAAAACGAGCGCCGTTTTTCTCTCGGTTTTTTCGCCATCCAACAATGCAAAACTTTGAACAGGTCAGTGGAACGATATTTCCTAAACCCCCAAATCCGCCCATTTTTTAAAATTGCAACAATGACCAATCATGTACACAGCCTTTAACCAAATTGCTGTTAGCCCATTTACCTACATCAACTGGTTACACTCACCCCAGCAGAAATTTTGTATGTCCTCATAAAATAGTTTTGATAAATCTAAAACTCACTCATTACATTGACGATCAAATACTAAACATTCAGTAAATTCTATTTATCGCATTTCTATACTACATCTACAGGTTGTGTCGTCGACACATGGGAACTTCCCAGACCTGTAACGGTAAATCTAAAAGATGTAGATTTAGGCCTTTCCACAGTAAAGGGGTACAAAAGTGTGACATCAGATTGGAAAATGAAGCAGGATAATAATATCAAGTTGTTTGGACTCTTTTTTCCCTTTGCGAGGCACGATGGGGTGGTGTAAGTCTCTGTCATGGGCCTGAACTCATGAAGAATCTTTATAGGCCCTGTCGACGGTTTTGACCATTTTACGATTTACCAGATCAACAAGTTGATCTTTCTTATTCACTGTGACAAAAACTGGCTTGGTGATATCTTGCAGTGCGATATTGGAATTATAGTCATTAGATATTTTGATCAGGACGTGGTGTTTGAAGTCTGCAACGACTATTTTAGCCATCACATTTCGCCAAAACTGCTTCATTTCCCTCTCCACAGTTTTGACATTTGATCTCGGACCTTTGACTTTATTTTATTGGCATTTTCTTAAAACGTTTCCTTTTCAGGTTTGTTGGAATGAATAAATTACTTGTAGAAACTCTCTTTGAAGTAAATTACTTCAGGAAATGACAAGGCATTGTACATGTCTTTAGACACGGTGATAGATTTGGATACAATGTTTTGCAGCAACTACTAGCATATCACATGATGGTGAAAGTGTAATGTCACGGACAGAATCACACCCACTGATGATTCGTCCAACGTGTCTGCCATCCGGACTGAATTGATGAATCTCATCTGTTTTATCATCTCTAGAAGCTGCAACATAGATGTTGCCATCGGTGTCACAACATACACCTTGGAGTTCACAATGCTGATTTGCATCACCGCTTATTTCTGATGAGAATATCATCCTGCCATTGTGGTCTACCGATCGTAGCTTGTTGTCTTGACTGTTTGTGTAGATGAGTTGTTGCTTGTAGGTTGCCAAATAGTCACTTATACCTGGAGCAGGCAGTGTTTTGATGAGAGATCCATCTGGGTTGTAAAGGGATATCTCTTCCCTGACCTCATGACCAACTGCTATCAGATCACTATCATCAACTGCAAGGCATGTTGGTTTATCGTCTATGTCATCACTTAGTGTGAATTGATGATGGGGCCAATATTCCCTATTGATAATCTTGACTGTGGTTCTGTTCAGAACAATGAGTTGATCGTGCTTGTTTACTGCCACATGGTTTGGATTATACACCTCTTTGATGTGCACTGCTTGAGAAAGGAAAGGGGCTTGAGATCCCCGTCTGGATACAGGAAAGAAAGTCTTCAGCTCTTGGTGCTTTTCACAGGCATCTACTGTAATTACTTCGTTGTTGGAGAATACAGCAACATCCGTTGCAAATCCAAATTTGTGTACTGCTGTCTTTATTTGCCAAGTGTTTTTCTGATGCAGTTGTTTCGGTGTCACTGTCAGTGGTTCTGCAGCTTGGGCCTGTAATTCTGATTTTGGTTTGCAAGTTGGCACCACTTGTCCAAGTGAACTCTCACCTTCTTCAAAATGAAAGGACGATTTATTTGGCATTGTTAGCGGCTGAATTGCTGTCAGTTCCTCAAGATTATGTAGGAGTTTCTGTTTGAGATTAAGAATATCATGGCAGTTCTCATGGACCATTATTCTTGTCACATCGTCCAGTTTCTCTTGTACCCGGTTAACTACTTGACTGCTAACCGCTTGAGCATCGTCCAATGTCTTGACCATGTCTTTATAAATCTTCTCTGCTTCTTGCTTCAGTCTCTTTTCCTCCTCTCTGATCCTAGCAATCTCCTTGTCTGCCTTTTTTGAAATCATCTGTTTTACATCTGCAATTGTGCTGTCCAAAGTTTCACGTTGTTTCCCTAGTTTCTTATTAGCTTTGGTCCATTCCGTTTGTTTGTTTTCAACTTTTGTCGTAAGTCCTGCAATTTCTTGTTTGCATTCGCCTAAAGCTTCGGACAAGTCAGTGAAAGAATGTTTTGCGTGATGTAAGATGGAGCAAGTTGTGCATATCAGCTTCACACACGTGTCGCAGTAGATGTTAAGATTCTGATCTTGATGTTTCTTGCATTTGGGAACATCTCGTAATTTACTCCGGTAGGCAATTTCTCCCGATTGAAACTGGGACAGCTTGTGGACTTGGTGAGATTTCATCATAGACAAGCGTCCGTGTGCACTTTGGCACTCTTGGCACATAAAACAGTCACAATCTGTGCATCTTGATACAGCCCGATTCTGCTCATCACAAGCTTGACATTTGATCTCTGACCCTTGACCTTCCAGTAGTTGTTCGTGCATCGTGAACTCCTCTACCAGAGCTCCCAGCGTGAAGTTATTAGGTAGATCAGCAACACCGTTTGCTTTCATCACGGTTTGATGCCTGCAGAGAGGACATGTTATTGCTTCACTTTTCCTTCTTGGCGCCGTCTGACCTCTTGAAGGCATTTTAGGCAGAAACTGTGCAAGCAGTCAAGCGCTTTTGGTTCCTGGAAGCGGTCGGAACAGATGGAACATTCTAGATGATCCTGACTGATCTTGCCCAAGACGGACTGAACCGAAATGCTGGATGCCATATCTGTGGAAGTACATGTACATCCAAATTTAAAATGAATCATCCTTAAACTTCATTGCTATTAAAGAAGCCGGTTTTAACCACTTGCTACGGATGACGCCATATGGCATAATAAAAGGAAGTGCCACCAGGCCGGATGACGCCATTTGCCGCTGTTTGTGCAGTTTCAATCCATTGTTGGATTATTGTTTATGTTACGCTTAACTGCACAAACACATTGTAGCGGTTCGCTTGGCTGCCAGAACCGCCGCGAAACCCTGACGTCTCCCGTAAAAAAAACGTACTCAAGGGGTTAAACAACTTCACTCTGATAAAAGTTAAATCCAACAGTTGTCAGGGTCTGGAGTGCTCCTTGATGGTGCAAGCTTACAGTGATTCTTTCCCTGATTATATTTTTTGCCTTTGATCACTTCCATAACTACTGAAATATTACGAAATACCATACTAGACTGTAAGGAAATAGCAGTCTCAAGCATCCTGTGAAATCGTGGCACCTGGTGTGCTGTTGTTTTCAAGAAATGTGGAAATTTATATCGTTTTCCAAAGATTGTCGGTCGACAATCGTGAAATGGTCTAGTTTCCCGACCTGATCATCAGCTATCAATTGCTCCGTTTTGTCTAAGGTATGGTCAGAGAACCAGACTACTAGAACAATTTTTCGAATTTTCCCTGTTTTCCCAGCATATATGTACACAAAAGTTAAAATAGGTCAGTGCAGCGGCGTAGCCAGGGTTGTCTCCATAGGGGGGCGATTGGGAGGCTGGATGTTAGTGGGGGGAGCGCTCACAGTGATTTTTCTTAATAATGGTATTATTTTCTACGTTTGCGAAATTTTCAGTGGGGGGGCGGCGACAATTTTTCATGGGGGGCGTGCGCAACCCCCTCCCCCCTCCCCCCTCACAGTATTTGCTAGCACGCTAACCGCCAAATCTACTTACATGTATTTTCTGAAAATTACAGCAAAAGCAAATGGTACAAAGAGGATAAAAATGTGATGACCCGGTCTTTACCAGTCAATAATAACCTCAAAGGGTCGTGACCGCTGTTAATGGACCAACCCTTCGGTCCATTAACAGCGGTCACGACCCTTCGAGGTTATTATTGACTGGTAAAGACCGGGTCATCACATTTTTATTCCCATTCTAAATGCCTTCTTACGAAAAATGCAAAAAACTTTTCTAAAAAGGACAAAATGCGAAGCTTTTTAACCCAATTTTTTTCCCCATTTGCTCAGTACAAAACACGTGAAGGCTGTGCGCCTGTCTTTCTCATGCGCACACGCATGAGATGCAGCGTTTTATACGCGACTGCATTAGCGTTGTCTTACATTATGAAGTTCAGTCATATAATGGAGATCAATGAGTTCAGTACATCTTGTGCGCGCACCTACTACGCTCTTCCACTTGCGTATTGGCTGAGAACAGCTGGTTATGACGCGCCGTTTTTAAACAACTTTCAGCCGTGTTTAAACAACCGTTTATTAACACACCCACGTGACAGGCTCTCGACCAATAGGGATAGTGAAACTCGCTGAGGCATTTATGAATGTTGTTTGTAAAAAATGATTATGATCAACAAGGCAAGAATTTGGAAATCACCATTTAAAACCCTCCTATACTGATAACTATCACAGCCTAACATAAACTCTCACAGTTTGTGTGTGTTTCAACCTGTCATTTGATAGGTTTTGATCTGTACAGCAGCTGGGTCGATTTTGGCCCTGAGAAATTGTATGTGCATTGTATCTCATACCAAATAGCATTGACAAAAGAATCTGTACTATGAGTGGTTTCTGAAACTAGTCAACCGAAAGAAAACTTACCTGAAAGTTTGAACTTCACGATTGATCTAAATTTATCCAGTTGGAATATGGCACAACACTGGCTGTCTGTTTTATGCCACGCTGGCAGTATAAAAATGTTAAATAGTACATCCTGCTTGTCTATTTTTAGATTTCTACTGGATCATGCTGCATACATTATCAGTACTATGTGTATGCAAACATTGCAGCAATAAAGTGTGGATGTACACTAGGGCCAGTAAGGGATGGTTTGGAAGTTTAAGGTCGTGACATTTGACTTCACAGACTTAATGTAGCTAGCTGGATTGTCGCTTTATTCAACTAAACCCACCTGTGAAGGAAATAAAATTCAAATGTTAGCTTTTTAAAAGTATATACTTGATTCAGAGTTGGTTGTGAACTCAAAATATACAAAGAAAGTAACGATGAGATTGATCCTACATGCTTGGTGAAAAAAACTTAAAATAACTAATCCAATTTATATATTTTCCATGTCAGGTTAGATAAAGCCAAGTTTTCAATTAGGATAATGTTTTTGTTTAATAAAGCATTAACTGTTATGTTGATTTTGATGCCACGTTTACTTGATCACTGATTGTAACTAGAACTTAATTAATAGAAATAATGCACAACTCTGTAATTCCTCTTAACCACTTGTAACTTATGACTAAGATTTGTCGTTACGTCATCATTGTTAATGTGACTTCTTCCGTCTGAATGTTTAAGAGTTTTAAGGTTTTGACGTAGCGGTGGTTCTTTCCTCGTCTTCCATGTCTGGTGACCCCGGTTCGAATCCCAGCCAGGTGCATCATATGGATTGGGTTTTCAGTCCCCATCTGATGTCCCCTGGGATAACTTTTCTGTTGGTTTTCGTCCTGCTACTAAAACTGAAATTTCATTCGTTTTCTTCTCTCAATTCAAGAAGCCGGCCCCGAGGGAGAATACATGTACTGATCAGGCCACCCAGGATAATTAACCCTAACTCCCTATATCATTTTTCCTACATGTAACCAGACCAGATATAACCATCAAAAGCAACCCTGGCTGCCAGGTAAAACTCGTCTTGGCTTAAAAGGAAAAACTCAAAACACTTTTTCTTGAGAGTTCCACAAATACATTGATTTCTACTAAGGACTGTACTTTTTCAGATTTAATTACAATAAAATAAACAAATAAGGAATAGTAACTAGGACTAGTAACTAGGACTAGTAGCTAAGACTAGTAACTAGGACTAGTAACTCGGACTACCCAGGAGGTAAATAACCCTAACATATAGGACAAGAGCATCGGCCTGTTTAGATGGAGTTTATCATTATAATCCAAATTTTAGGCTATATTAATTTATTAAAATTAATTGTATACAAGTAACAATTGCTTTTAAAAACTAAATTCAGAATTGTACGCTGTATACCTTAATAAGGCGTTCCCTTAGTGTTGGTCATTCCATGTACACCATGCATAATTGCATACAGGTTGTCCTAGGGTGCAATATATCAGCAGCCCAAACCACACCCAATTGAAGACCACATGGCAAGCCAAAACAAGTTTGCAAAGGGAACAGACCAGGAAGGAATGACACTGGCTGTTCCTTTGCAGAGTCTCTTATACTAAATTCGCGGTAGAGTACACACATTAATTCTAAAAATGCCACTTCACTAAGCCAAAAGTGGCTACCCAGGGCTCTATTGTATACATCTGTAACTTTCAATAAATCCTTTACATAACAATTGCCACAAAGAACATGCTTTCATTGCTAGATGTTGATTGGTTAAACACAAACCCAACTGGCCAATGAAGAGGAATGAGAACTATTAGGAGTTAAATGTAGTGTACACGATTGGTAATTCTCCAATATTTGTTTTACTGAATTATTACGAAATACCTTACTAGACTGTAAGTTAATAGTAGTCTCAATCATCCTGTGAAATTATGGCACCAGGTGTGCTGTCGTTGTCAAGAAAAGTGGAAATTTATATCGTCTTCCAACGAAAAACTGCCCTGTAGCCTTTAGTCAAGGCGCGCGTGGCTACCCGGATGAGTGGCGTGCTGGACATGCTGGCATTCAGGGCGCGTCACGTGTCCAGCTGGTAGCCACGCGCCGCGCCTTCACTAAAGGCTATCATCCGCCCGACGGTTGAAAACGAGCGCCGTTTTTCTCTCGGTTTTTTCGCCATCCAACAACGCAAAACTTTGAACAGGTCAGTGGAACGATATTTCCTATAACATACTAACCCACAAATCCGCCCATTTTTGAAAATTGCAACAATGACCAATCATGTACACGGCCTTTAACCAAATTGCTGTTGGCCCATTCACCTACATCAACTGGTCACACACACCCCAGCAGAAATTTTTTAGGTCCTCATAAAATTGTTTTGATAAATCCAAAACTCACTCAAATTGATAGATCATACACATTTCACCGATACAAAATTACATTGACGATCAAATACTAAACATTCAGATAAATTCTATTTATCGCATTTCTATACTACATCTACAGGTTGTGTCGTCGACACATGGGAACTTCCCAGACCTGTAACGGTTAATCTAAAAAATGTAAATTTGGGCCTTTCCACAGTAAAGGGTACAAAAGTGTGACATCGGATTGGAAAATGAAGCAGGATAATAATATCCAGTTGTTTGTCCTCTTTTTCCCCTTTGTACATTCCCCCATTGGTGAGGATTGTGCTCACCAAGAATTTAAGACTCTCCGGGCAAATTTTACAAGATATGTATGCTGAGAATGCTACGTATGTAACATGGACAGAAAGTTTGTTAATACTGATAAGTAGAGTTGTATTCGAGTCCCTGCAAGTCTTTTCACAAGTCCCTGCATGTCCATCACAAGCCCTCCAGTCCTAATCCCAATCACAAGCTATTCAAATGAGCTTTGGACAAAGGCATTCCTTTGTCATTGTTCATCCAGTTACTTGTGACTGGCTTTATGAAAGGACTTCTGACTGGACTTGCGAAAGGACTTGTGAAAGGACTTGTGAAAGGACTTGCAGGGACTCGAATACAACTCTGCTGATAAGTAATAATTACAATAAATGTATTTACCAAATATTGTGCCTTTTCATTCTTATCCCTACAGCATTGTTACCTGTAAAGAGATGTCACGGGGGTATTATGTTCAGATTATTATGTATGTAACATGGACAGAACTTTGTCACAAAATTTCTGTCCATGTTACGTACGTTACATATAAATGTCGTAAAGACCAAGAAAAATTGTGTTTATTTTGGCTGTTAGCAATCTTGAATGGGTTATGGATATAAATGAGATGACATTTAGGTAAATTCATGCACTTGATAATTAGTGTCCTATCAATTTATAGCAAAAATTCTGTCCATGTTACCTACATAATTATTTACGACGACCCCTGTTATTTCTAAAGTATAGAGAAAGTAATCTATATTTTTTTGTACACATGATCATTGCTGCCTCATAAATCTACAAGAAACAACTTAACACAATATCTTGCTTTGTTGTACCCTCCAGTGTCCCCCTCTCAAATCCCGAATTTGCAGTCAATTAAACAACATTTGTATGGAAATGCCCATTTGTATAATGATCTGACATGTCAATGATCAAAACTGTAAATTGCTTTTACTAAAAAAATCCAAAGTTTACTTGTTCTGAACAAAATATGGGAACTTCAAAACATTTTTTTGCAATAACTGTAACATATATACAGTGGTATCCCTTCCTTCACCCGTCAACATCAGATTTAATTAATCTTACAAATCTAACAGCAGTACATCCAACTCTGGACAATCTTTTAGGAAATAGTGCGACTAAGGAGAGACAAAATAATAACCTGACTAAAATAGTTCCAGCATGAGACTGGTAACTCCACGAATAAGCTATTAATAAACAACACATCATGATAATACATATCACAAATAACACCGCTCCTAATTCCACAGTAATGATTATTTCTGACTTTGAATTCCTTTCAAGTTGTTCATATACCAAAGCAGAATGAAGCAGTATCCTCCAAGTCCAAAATCCTGCAATGTTTGTTGCTGGGGACCACTGCCTGAATCCTGCAAAATCATCCAGCACGAGATTGGGCCTGATGACCTGGATCCTCCATTTTGTTCCAGAGACAAAAATCCTCTGATGCTCCAAATTCCCCAAACCCTCAATCCTCCAAATCCCTCCATTTGGCAAAGAGGATTTTGGAGGATTTGGGAAGGTTAGGGTTAAGAAACAAATAAATAGATGAATGAGGCCTGATCACTGTCTATTTCACATGGTAATAGATTTTGATCATAGTCTCTGCAACTATAGTACCAGATCCCCGCTTGGTATGAACACGAGGTTATAAACGGGACAACATTCTGTCAGTAATAATCCAATGTACACACCATCTGGAGTAAAACGCTATATCTCGCTGTACAGTTCCGAATACTTCCCCACAGATGCTGCCTTCACTATCGCTGCACACACCTGTAGGGTCCCAGTCGCTGGTACTGCACTTGTTGAGGTCAGTTATGAACAGCATGTTGCCATTGTAGTCAACTACTTCAAGCCATCTTGCCTCCTGCTTGTAGCCGGTGTAGATAACCCGCCCTTTGCAAGCCACCATCATCTCTCTGATTCCAGGAGTAGGCAGTGTCTTGATGACGGAGCCATCTGGGTTATGTAGGGAGACCTCCTTCAGGTAGAAGTAACCCACTACTATCAGGTTGTTTTCGTCCACAGCGAGGCACGACGGGGTGGTGCGAGTCTCTGTCATGGGCCTGAACTCATGAAGAATCTTTAGAGGCCCTGTCGACGGTGTTGACCGTTTTACGATTTACCAGATCAACAGGTTGATCTTTCTTATTCACTGTGACAAAAACTGGCTTGGTGATATCTTGCAGTGCGATATTGGAATTGTAGTCATTCGATATTTTGATCAGCACGTGGTGTTTGAAGTCTGCAATGACTATTTTAGCTATCACATTTCGCCAAAACTGCTTCATTTCCCTCTCCACAGTTTTGACATTTGATCTCTGACCCTTGACTTTATTTTATTGGCATTTTCTTAAAACGTTTCCTTTTCAGGTTTGTTGGAATGAATAAATTACTTGTAGAAACTCTCTTTGAAGTAAATTACTTCAGGAAATGACAAGGCATTGTAGATGTCTTTAGACACGGTGATAGATGTGGACACAATGTTCTGCAGCAACTACTAGCATATCACATGATGGTGAAAGAGTAATGTCGCGGACAGAATCACACCCACTGATGATTCGTCCAACGTGTCTGCCATCCGGACTGAATTGATGAATCTCATCTGTTTTATCATCTCTGGAAACTGCAACGTAGATGTTGCCATCAGTGTCACAACATACACCATGGAGTGCACAATTGCTTATTTTTGTTGATAATATCACCCTGCCATTGTAGTCTACGGATCGTAGCTTGTTGTCGTTACTGTTTGTGTAGATAAATCGTTTCTTGTAAGTCGTCAAATAGTCACTTATACCTGGAGCAGGCAGTGTTTTGATGAGAGATCCGTTTGGGTCGTGAAGGGATATCTCTCCCTTGCTCCCATAACCTACTGCTATCAGATCGCTATCATCAACTGCAAGGCATGTCGGTGCACTGTCAGAATCTTCATTTAGTGTGAATTGATGATGGGGTCGATAATTCCTATTGATAATCTTGACTGTGGGACTGTTTAGAACAATGAGTTGATCGTGCTTGTTTACTGCCACATGGTTTGGATTATTAACCCCTCTGATGTGCAGTGCTTGACAAAAGAAAGGTGCTTGAGATCCCCGTCTGCATACAGGAAAGAAAGTCTTCAGCTCTTGGTGCTTTTCACAGGCATCTACTGTAATTACTTCATTGTTGGAAAATACAGCAACATCCGTTGCAAATCCAAATTTGGTTACTGCTGTCTTTAATTGCCAAGTTTTTTTCTCATGCAGTTGTTCCGGTGTCAGTGGTTCTGCAGCTTGGGCCTGTAATTCTGATTTTGGTTTGCAAGTTGGCACCACTTGTCCAAGTGAACTCTCGCCTTCTTCAAAGTGAAAGGAAAAATCATTTGGCAGCATTATTAGCGGTTGAATTCCAGTCAGTTCCTTAAGATTATGTAGGAGTTTCTGCTTGAGAATCTCATGACAACTCCCTTGGGCCATGAGTCTTTTCACATCGTCTAGCTTCTCCTGTGTGTGGTTAACTACTCGACTGCTAACATCTTGAGCATCATCTAGTGTCTTGACCATGTCTTTATAAATCGCTTCTGCTTCTTGCTTCAGTTTTATTTCCTCCCCTCTGATCCTGGCAATTTCCTTGTCTGCCTTTTTTGAAACTATCTGTTTTACATATGTAAGATTGTTGTCCAATGTTTCACGTGTCTTCTCTAGTTTCTTTTTAGTTTTGGTCCATTCCGTTTGGTTGTTTTCAGCTTTTGCCATAGGTTCTGCAATTTCTTGTTTGCATTTGCTTAAAGCTTCGTGCAGGTCAGTGAAAGAATGCTTAGCGTGATGTAAGATGGAGCAAGTTGTGCATATCAGCTGCACACACGTGTCGCAGTAGATGTTAAGATTCTGATCTTGATGTTTCTTGCATTTAGGAACATCTCGTAATTTACTCCGGTAGGCAATTTCTCCCGATTGAAACTCGGACAGCTTGTGGACTTTGTGAGATTTCATCATAAGCAAGCGTCCGTGTGCACTTTGGCACTCTTGGCACATAAAACGGTCACAATCTGTGCATCTTGATACAGCCCGATTCTGCTCATCACAAGCTTGACATTTGATCTCTGACCCTTGACCTTCCAGTAGTTGTTCGTGCATCGTGAACTCCTCTACCAGAGCTCCCAGCGTGAAGTTATTAGGTAGATCAGCAACACCGTTTGCTTTCATCACGGTTTGATGCCTGCAGAGAGGACATGTTATTGCTTCACTTTCTCCTTCTTGGCGCCGTCTGAGCTCTTGAAGGCATTTTAGGCAGAAACTGTGCAAGCAGTCAAGCACTTTTGGTTCCTGGAAGCGGTCGGAACAGATGGAACATTCTAGATGATCCTGACTGATCTTGCCCAAGACGGACTGAACCGAAATGCTGGATGCCATATCTGTGGAAGTACATGTACATCCAAATTTAAAATGAATCATCCTTAAACTTCATTGCTATTAAAGAAGCCGGTTTTAACCACTTGCTACGGATGACGCCATATGGCATAATAAAAAGAAGTGCCACCAGGCCGGATGACGCCATTTGCCGCTGTTTGTGCAGTTTCAATCCATAATTGGATTATTGTTTATGTTACGCTTGACTGCACAAACACATTGTAGCGGTTCGCTTGGCTGCCAGAACCGCCGCGAAACCCTGACGTCTCCCGTAAAAAAAACGTACTCAAGGGGTTAAACAACTTCACTCTGATAAAAGTTAAATCCAACAGTTGTCAGGGTCTGGAGTGCTCCTTGATGGTGCAAGCTTACAGTGATTCTTTCCCTGATTATATTTTTTGCCTTTGATCACTTCCATAACTACTGAAATATTACGAAATACCATACTAGACTGTAAGGAAATAGCAGTCTCAAGCATCCTGTGAAATCGTGGCACCTGGTGTGCTGTTGTTTTCAAGAAATGTGGAAATTTATATCGTTTTCCAAAGATTGTCGGTCGACAATCGTGAAATGGTCTAGTTTCCCGACCTGATCATCAGCTATCAATTGCTCCGTTTTGTCTAAGGTATGGTCAGAGAACCAGACTACTAGAACAATTTTTCAAATTTTCCCTGTTTTCCCAGCATATATGTACACAAAAGTTAAAATAGGTCAGTGCAGCGGCGTAGCCAGGGTTGTCTCCATAGGGGGGCGATTGGGAGGCTGGATGTTAGTGGGGGGAGCGCTCACAGTGATTTTTCTTAATAATGGTATTATTTTCTACGTTTGCGAAATTTTCAGTGGGGGGCGGCGACAATTTTTCATGGGGGGCGTGCGCAACCCCCCCCCCCCAAGCCCCACTTAGCTACGCCACTGGGTCAGTGTCACAGTATTTGCTAGCACGCTAACCGCCAAATCTACTTGCATGTATTTTCTGAAAATTACAGCAAAAGCAAATGGTACAAAGAGGATAAAAATGTGATGACCCGGTCTTTACCAGTCAATAATAACCTCAAAGGGTCGTGACCGCTGTTAATGGACCAACCCTTCGGTCCATTAACAGCGGTCACGACCCTTCGAGGTTATTATTGACTGGTATTAGACCAGGTCATCACATTTTTATCCCCATTCTAAATGCCTTCTTACGAAAAATGCAAAAAACTTTTCTAAAAAGGACAAAATGCGAAGCTTTTTAACCCCATTTTTTTCCCCATTTGCTCAGTACAAAACACGTGAAGGCTCTGCGCCTGTCTTTCGCTTGCGCGTGCGCACACGCATGAGATGCAGCGTTTTATACGCGACTGCATTAGCGTTGTCTTACATTATGAAGTTCAGTCATATAATGGAGATCAATGAGTTCAGTACATCTTGTGCGCGCACCTACTACGCTCTTCCACTTGCGTATCGGCTGAAAACAGCTGGTTATGACGCGCCGTTTTTAAACAACCGTTTAAACACACCCACGTGACAGGCTCTCGACCAATAGGGATAGTGAAACTCGCTGAGGCATTTATGAATGTTGTTTGTAAAAAATGATTATGATCAACAAGGCAAGAATTTGGAAATCACCATTTAAAACCCTCCTATACTTAAACTATCACAGCCTATCAAAAACTCTTAACATAAACTCTCACAGTTTGTGTGTGTTTCAACCTGTCATTTGATAGGTTTTGATCTGTACAGCAGCTGGGTCGATTTTGGCCCTGAGAAATTGTATGTGCATTGTATCTCATACCAAATAGCATTGACAAAAGAATCTGTACTATGAGTGGTTTCTGAAACTAGTCAACCGAAAGAAAACTTACCTGAATGTTTGAACTTCAAGATTGAACTAAATTTATCCAGTTGGAATATGACACAACACTGGCTGTCTGTTTTATGCCACGCTGGCAGTATAAAAATGTTAAACAGTACATCCTGCGTGTCTATTTTTAGATTTCTACTGGATCATGCTGCATACATTATCAGTACTATGTGTATGCAAACATTGCAGCAATAAAGTGTGCATGTACACTAAGGGCCAGTAAGGGATGGTTTGGAAGTTTAAGGTTTTGACATTTGACTTCCCAGGAGAAAATTCCCATTAGGTCCCATTAAATGGGACCCAATGGGATCCCATTGCAATGGGACCCAACGTGGAATTTGGGACATCGGCAATGGGATCCCGTTGCAATGGGATCCCATTGGTCCACTGAATGGGATCCCGTTGGATCCCATTGAATGGGATCCCATTGAATGGGATCCCATTGAATGGGATCCCATTGAATGGGATCCCATTGAATGGGATCCCATTGAATGGGATCCCATTGAATGGGATCCCATTGGGTCCCATTGAATGGAATCCCATTGGAGTATAGGATCCCATTGCTCACATTCAATGGGATTCCATTCCTCACATTCAATGGGATCCCATTGTATCCCATTGAATAGGATCCCATTTGATCCAATATGATCCCATTGGATCCAATTGCTTACATGCAATGAATAGGATCCCATTGGATCCCAGTGGCTCCTACTGAAGGGGATCCCATTGGATTCACGACGTGATGCCATTAAGTCCATTTATTTGAACTAGATCTGTGGGTTGCATCAAGGATAAGTTTGATGATATCCAATCACAACTTATGCAAACTCAGTGATTCATTACAGGACATGTAAAAGGAGACAGAGACAAACAAGATTAAAATACTCTCGACAACTACTAAATGTTGTATCCAGAACTGTGATTGTGAAGAAATTAAACACATTTTTAAATGGCCTGCTCCACACCAGTTTCAAATTTGATCTCAACTTTGCGAGACATGTGCGCCCTATCATTTAAAAGAAGATGCACTGTACATGCATTCCTATGGTATTGTTTCTGTTGAACTTTTATGTGAAAATTATCTGGTGTAACTTTTCTGTGGAAATTTTTAAGCACGTGCAGCCAACTGTGAAAATAAGTTAAATCGCGATAATTTCTTAATTTTCCATTGTCGTAGGCCATGCACTATTATAGATTTTTAATTCATATTTTTAACAAACAATGAAATTCAACTCCTTTTTGAAAGATTATGAAGTACTCTTGTTGATCTGCCCATCAATGAAGCTTGGTAGGTTGTCAGTTCCAAGCACGGCATCCCCTTGTAGATAATCAGCTTTAGTTCCTTCGATCGTGCTCCTCTTCAAGTGAAATACACCACTGTGCAAGGAAAGAGCACAAAATAAAAACAATATGAGACAAATTTTAAATAAATTGGTTAACACAATTTCTTTTTTTTGGCTAAGTTTCTGGAGAGGGACAGCCTCTAGTCGGCAATGTGCAAAATAATTCCAATAACCCTAACACTTGTACAGTTCAGATATTTAAACAATCTCAAGCTATTACTTCAAGTACATTTCGCAGTTTCAAAATTAATAATTTTTGTTTTCAAGTGAGTTTAAAATAGCCTTGATCATAAAATCTTGTTCTATTTTGTACATGTATGCAAGTGAACCCTTTTTAAATCTGCCAGAAAAATTGGGCAACATAAACGTGGTTAGCGTCATGTTGTTTTCAACAAAGGAAGGATCGAGGCCCGTTATTATTACGTCTACTTTTTACATCACGGTAGGCAAATTTTCTGGAATGGATGCTCCCATACATGTATTTTTCAAGATGTCTTTCACCGACAGTAACGATTCAAAACATGCTATAGCCTAGTTTAATAGGACTAAATAAATAGGCTTGGTGTAGGCCTACAGTATTTCCTCTCTAATTCTCTTCTTTATAATTATGGCATTTATTAATCAGCCAAAAAATGCTGTTTCTTTGAGAAGCAAAAAAGGAGGCAGCCTCGAAAGATAGAGTACAGCAGGCAGAAATTCCTCCATGGTTTGATCTAGTCCGAGTAACTTGGACCCTTTATCGCCCTTTTTAACATTTGGACATGATCTGGCGATAGTAGGGTCCAAGGCAAGTGTGCGATAGAGAATGGCTTTTAATTCAATACGTCTAAAATCCAAACAAATTCAAAATTCAACCTTACAACGGCCACCAAAATACTAGATACGCCACCATCTGAACAAGTGGAGTTCCATGATCAGATGAAAGTACCAAGGTTTACTTAACATCCAAATAAAAAGTGAAATTTTACAGTTTAATTCCCAGAGACCCCCGCAGAACATGTCTTTTCGCTTTCTTGGAGTTCAAATTTTAGACGTATTGAATTAAAAGCCATTCTCTATCGCAAACTTGCCTTGGACCCTACTATCGCCAGATCATGTCCAAATGTTAAAAAAGGCGATAAAGGGTCCAAGTTACTCGGACTAGGTTTGATCTACTCCTAGAACTATGAGGTTCCGACATGAACCTCATAGGAAGATGCCGATTTTTCCCATAGGCTAGTACAGCAAGAATAAGAACGTCATTCCCATGCAACACGTTTCTACATTTTTCGCCGTGAATTACTTCATGGCTGCCCCCAAAAATAATAATATGCTGCATTTACATCCTCACCTTGCTTGCGCCAAGTCAATTTTCGCCTGAAACGGGTCCAATTTGCGGGAAAAAAATGACAAAAATCTGCAGTCATTCCGAAGCGATCACACACGCACACCATCGAGGAAGCCGCACACACGAAGCTCCTGTTTTGCGGGGGGGGGGCCGTGGGTCGGTCAAGTCATGATTATTCATCGAAAATTTGAAGCGCGGTACGGCAGGCAACTGCCGCGTGTCCGTTATATACCATCTGCGACGACAGGCAATGCATGCAACCGACATAAACAATAAACGATGGGGCACTGTGCGTACATGCCAAATATATCGTTCAAATGTCACGAAAATGACCTCAATAAACTCACCATTACATGCAGTAAATGCTCCCATGTCACCCAAGATCTAATGTTCCATCAGATGTTGAGATTTCAGCGCAGATACGACAAACAATTGCAGCGAAAAACGGCTGTATCTTGGCTTGAATTGTCCCGTATATCGAACACGTTCAAATCCTGTCCGCGATCGAGACCGCTTAACATATTGATATTCCTACGCATGGCGGGGGGGGGGGGGGGGGGGGGGGGGGGTTGCACATAAAAATGCACAGCTATCTCCCCATTATCCTGTGATTTTGGTCAAGCCTTGATCATCAAAGTATTATTTTTAATTCAATACATCAATATAGAATTTGTAGCACTTGTACAAAATTATTCTGCTCCAATGTGACGCACTACATGTATGTATGCCGTTGCGCTCATGTATACATGCACATAGTGCAATATGCACGTACGTACGTACGTGTATGCAGCTGGCTTGGACTACATGTGTACATCAATGCAATCACTTTCATGATGACTTAGACTTGTTTCAAGTCGGGTAATCAGCAGTTTCATTGTTGTTTTCATTGTGTGCGGGCAATTTCACTTCTTGCACATTAACACTGGTAGAATTTATATACAATACATTTGTTGTAACTTTGGAGAAAAAAAATTTAATCAATTTTTAAACATTTTTTATCGACTTTTATATATTGTTTTGATAACTTAGACTTGTTTCAAGTCTGGAATTGTAGTGTGAAGACTGATCGAACGGTTAATTAGGAAAACAGTGTGACAAGTGAAATAAAAAATTTATGAATTCGTATCGGATCCCATATGCTGCTGCTCAACAATTGAGCATTCGAATCACATAAAATCCAATTACTATACATCCCTTAAGGTTAACATTAATTAAAATTAATAAACCCATTGACTCATCCAATTAAGTTCAGTTAATACATTTCTTGAAAATGTTACATTTAAACAATTCAAACTTTAAAGTCCTGCATAAAGTTGAATTCTCATGGAATCCCACATGCTGTTGAACAAAAATCCAATGAATCACATCGATTTCCCATTGAAATTAATGGAACCCATTTAATGCATCCCTCAAGTCTAGTTGATACATTCCTTGAAAAACACTTCCCCGTTGAAAACCTAGTCATCCCGTTGAATTCTTACGGGATCCCATATACTCCAGTTGAAGAAGGGTTGACCCATTGAATCCCATAAGGTCCCATTAGGTCCAGTTAATACATCTCTTCAGGATATAATGAATTTCCCATTGAAATAAAGGGATCCCGTTCAGTCCCATTGACACCCATAAGCACCAGTTGGGTCCCATTAAAGTTTTCAATGGGACACAATGGGATTCAACTGGAATTTTCTCCTGGGTTCACAGACTTAATTAATGTAGCTAGCTGGATTGTCGCTTTATTCAACTAAACCCACCTGTGAAGGAAATAAAATTCAAATGTTAGCTTTTTAAAAGTATATACTTGATTCAGAGTTGGTTGTGAACTCAAAATATACAAAGAAAGTAACGATGGGATTGATCCTACATGCTTGGTGAAAAATGTTTTAATAACTAATCCAATTTATATATTTTCCATGTCAGGTTAGATAAAGCCAAGTTTTCAATTAGGATAATGTTTTTGTTTAAGCATTAACTGTTATGTTGATTTTGATGCCACGTTTACTTGATCACTGATTATAACTAGAACTTAATTAATATAAATTCCTCTTAAACCACTTGTAACTGATGACTAAGATTTTTTGTTACGTCATCATTGTTAATGTGACTTCTTCCGTCTGAATGTGGTGGTTCTTTCCTCGTCTTCCATGTCTGGTGACCCCGGTTCGAATCCCAGCCAGGTGCATCATATGGATTGGGTTTTCAGTCCCCATCTGATGTCCCCTGGGATAACTTTTCTGTTGGTTTTCGTCCTGCTACTAAAACTGAAATTTCATTCGTTTTCTTCTCTCAATTCAAGAAGCCGGCCCCGAGGGAGAATACATGTACTGATCAGGCCACCCAGGATAATTAACCCTAACTCCCTATATCATTTTTCCTACATGTAACCAGACCAGATATAACCATCAAAAGCAACCCTGGCTGCCAGGTAAAACTCGTCCTGGCTTAAAAGGAAAAACTCAAAACACTTTTTCTTGAGAGTTCCACAAATACATTGATTTCTACTAAGGACTGTACTTTTTCAGATTTAATTACAATAAAATAAACAAATAAGGAATAGTAACTAGGACTACTAGCTAGGACTAGTAGCTAAGACTAGTAACTAGGACTAGTAACTCGGACTACCCAGGAGGTAATAAGTCTAACATATAGGACAAGAGCATCGGCCTGTTTAGATGGAGTTTATCATTATAATCCAAATTTTAGGCTGTATTAATTTATTAAAATTAATTGTATACAAGTAACAATTGCTTTTAACAATTAAATTAAGAATTGTACGCTGTATACCTTAATAAGGTAGTCTCTTAGTGTTGGTCATTCCATGTACACCATGCATAATTGCATACAGGTTGTCCTAGGGTGCAGTATATCAGCAGCCCAAACCACACCCAATTGAAGACCACATGGCAAGCCAAAACAAGTTTGCAAAGGGAACAGACCAGGAAGGAATGACACTGGCTGTTCCTTTGCAGAGTCTCTTATACTAAATTCGCGGTAGAGTACACACATTAATTCTAAAAATGCCACTTCACTAAGCCAAAAGTGGCTACCCAGGGCTCTATTGTATACATCTGTAACTTTCAATAAATCCTTTACATAACAATTGCCACAAAGAACATGCTTTCAGTGCTAGATGTTGATTGATTAAACACAAACCCAACTGGCCAATGAAGAGGAATGAGAACTATTAGGAGTTAAATGTAGTGTACACGATTGGTAATTCTCCAATATTTTTTTTACTGAACTTTTACGAAATACCTTACTAGACTGTAAGTTAATAGTAGTCTCAATCATCCTGTGAAATTATGGCACCAGGTGTGCTGTCGTTGTCAAGAAAAGTTGAAATTGATATCGTCTTCCAACAAAAAACTGCCCTGTAGCCTTTAGTCAAGGCGCGCCTGGCTACCCGGACGAGTGGCGTGCTGGACATGCTGGCATTCAGGGCGCGTCACGTGTCCAGCTGGTAGCCACGCTCCGCGCCTTGACTAAAGGCTATCATCCGCCCGACGGTTGAAAACGAGCGCCGTTTTTCTCTCGGTTTTTTCGCCATCCAACAACGCAAAACTTTGAACAGGTCAGTGGAACGATATTTCCTATAACATACTAACCCACAAATCCGCCCATTTTTGAAAATGGCAACAATGACCAATCATGTACACGGCCTTTAACCAAATTGCTGTTGGCCCATTCACCTACATCAACTGGTTACACACACCCCAGCAGAATTTTGTATGTCCTCATAAAATAATTTTGATAAATCCAAAACTCACTCAAATTGATAGATCACACACATTTCACCGATACGAAATTACATTGACGATCAAATACTAAACATTCAGATAAATTCTATTTATCGCATTTCTATACTACATCTACAGGTTGTGTCGTCGACACATGGGAACTTCCCAGACCTGTAACGGTTAATCTAAAAAATGTAAATTTGGGCCTTTCCACAGTAAAGGGTACAAAAGTGTGACATCGGATTGGAAAATGAAGCAGGATAATAATATCAAGTTGTTTGTCCTCTTTTTCCCCTTTGTACATTCCCCCATAGGTGAGGATTGTGCTCACCAAGAATTTAAGACTTTCCGAGCAAATTTTTACAAGATATGTATGCTTAGAATGCTACGTATGTAACATGGACAGAAAGTTTGTTAATACTGATAAGTAGAGTTGTATTCGAGTCCCTGCAAGTCCTTTCACAAGTCCCTGCAAGTCCATCACAAGCCCTCCAGTCCTAATCCCAATCACAAGCTATTCAAATGAGCTTTGGACAAAGGCATTCCTTTGTCATTGTTCATCCAGTTACTTGTGACTGGCTTTATGAAAGGACTTCTGACTGGGCTTGTGAAAGGACTTGTGAAAGGACTTGTGAAAGGACTTGTGAAAGGACTTGCAGGGACTCGAATACAACTCTGCTGATAAGTAATAATTACAATAAATGTATTTACCAAATATTGTGCCTTTTCATTCTTATCCCTACAGCATTGTTACCTGTAAAAAGACGTCACAGGGTATTATGTTCAGATTATTATGTACCCTATGTAACATGGACAGAACTTTGTCACAAAATTTCTGTCCATGTTACGTACGTTACATATAAATGTCGTAAAGACCAAGACATTTTTTGTTTATTTTGGCTGTTAGCAATCTTGAATGGGTTATGGATATAAATGAGATGACATTTGGGTAAATTCATGCACATGATAATTAGTGTCCTATCAATTTGTAGTAAACATTCTGTCTTTGTTACGTACATGTACGTAATTATTTTACGACGACCCCTGTAATTTCTAAAGTATAGAGAAAGTAATCTATATTTTTTTTGTACACATGATCATTGCTGCCTCAGAAATGTACAGGAAACAACTGAACACAATATCTTGCTTTGTTGTACCCTCCAGTGTCCCCCTCTCAAATCCCAAATTTGCAGTCAATTGTACATTATTAGTGTGGAAATGCCCATTTGTATAACGATCTGACGTGTCAATAATCAAAACTGTAAATTGCTTTTACTAAAAATTCCAAATCTATCTTCAAGTTTACTTATTCTAAACAAAATATGGGAACTTCCAAATTTTTGTTGTTGCAATAACTGTAACATATATACAGTGGTATCCCTTCCTTCACCCGTCAACATCAGATTGAATTAATCTTACAAATCCAACAACAGTACATCCAACTCTGGACAATATTTTAGGAAATAGTACGACTAAGAGAAAAAATAATAACCTGACTAAAATAGTTCCAGCATGAGACTGGTAACTCTACGAATAAACTATTAATAAACAACACATCATGATAATATCACAAATAACACCGCTCCTAATTCCACAATAATGATTATTTCTGACTTTGAATTCCTTTCAAGTTGTTCATATACCAAAGCAGAACGAAGCAATATCCTCCAAGTCCAAAATCCTACAATGTTTGTTGCTGGGGACCACTGCCTGAATCCTGCAAAATCATCCAGCACCAGATTGGGCCTGATGACCTGGATCCTCCATTTTGTTCCAGAGACAAAAATCCTCTGATGCTCCAAATTCCCCAAACCCTCAATCCTCCAAATCCCTCCATTTGGCAAAGAGGATTTTGGAGGATTTGGGAAGGTTAGGGTTAAGAAACAAATAAATAGATGAATGAGGCCTGATCACTGTCTATTTCACACGGTAATAGATTTTGATCATAGTCTCTGCAACTATAGTACCAGATCCCCGCTTGGTATGAACACGAGGTTATAAACTGGACAACATCCTGTCAGTACCAATCCAATGTACACAACATCTGGAGTAAAACGCTATATCTTGCTGTACAGTTCCGAATACTTCCCCACATAGATGATGCCTTCACTATCGCTGCACACACCTGTAGGGTCCCAGTCGCTAGCACTGCACTTGTTGAGGTCAGTTGTGAACAGCATGTTGCCATTGTAGTCAACTACTACAAGCCATCTTGCCTCCTGCTTGTAGCCGGTGTAGATAACCCGCCCTTTGCAAGCCACCATCATCTCTCTGATTCCAGGAGTAGGCAGCATCTTGATGACGGAGCCATCTGGGTTATGTAGGGAGACCTCCTTCAGGTAGAAGTAACCCACTACTCTCGGGTTGTTTTCGTCCACTGCGAGGCATGATGGGGTGGTGTACGTCTCTGTCATGGGCCTGAACTCATGAAGAATCTTTATAGGCCCTGTCGACGGTTTTGACCATTTTACGATTTACCAGATCAACAGGTTGATCTTTCTTATTCACTGTGACAAAAACTGGCTTGGTAATATCATGCAATGCGATATTGGAATTGTAGTCATTCGATATTTTGATCAGCATGTGGTGTTTGAAGTCTGCAATGACTATTTTAGCCATCACATTTCGACAAAACTGCTTCATTTCCCTCTCCACAGTTTTGACATTTGATCTCTGACCCTTGACTTTATTTTATTGGCATTTTCTTAAAACGTCTCCTTTTCAGGAATATATTACCTGTAGAAGCTCTCTTTGAAGTAAATTACTTCAGGAAATGACAAGGCATTGTAGATGTCTTTAGACACGGTTATAGATGTGGACACAATGTTCTGCAGCAACTACTAGCATATCACATGATGGTGAAAGAGTAATGTCACGGACAGAATCACACCCACTGATGATTCGTCCAACGTGTCTGCCATCCGGACTGAATTGATGAATCTCATCTGTTTTATCATCTCTATAAACTGCAACGTAGATGTTGCCATCAGTGTCACAACATACACCATGGAGTGCACAATTGCTTATTTTTGTTGATAATATCACCCTGCCATTGTAGTCTACCGATCGTAGCTTGTTGTCGTTACTGTTTGTGTAGATAAATCGTTTCTTGTAAGTCGTCAAATAGTCACTTATACCTGGAGCAGGCAGTGTTTTGATGAGAGATCCGTTTGGGTCGTGAAGGGATATCTCTCCCTTGCTCCCATAACCTACTGCTATCAGATCGCTATCATCAACTGCAAGGCATGTCGGTGCACTGTCAGAATCTTCATTTAGTGTGAATTGATGATGGGGTCGATAATTCCTATTGATAATCTTGACTGTGGGTCTGTTCAGAACAATGAGTTGATCGTGCCTGTTTACTGCCACATGGTTTGGATTATTAACCCCTCTGATGTGCAGTGCTTGACAAAAAAAAGGTGCTTGAGATCGCCGTCTGCATACAGGAAAGAAAGTCTTCAGCTCTTGGTGCTTTTCACAGGCATCTACTGTAATTACTTCGTTGTTGGAGAATACAGCAACATCCGTTGCAAATCCAAATTTGGTTACTGCTGTCTTTAATTGCCAAGTTTTTTTCTGATGCAGTTGTTCCGGTGTCAGTGGTTCTGAAGCTTGGGCCTGTAATTCTGATTTTGGTTTGCAAGTTGGCACCACATGTCCAAGTGAACTCTCACCTTCTTCAAAGTGAAAGGAAAAATCATTTGGCAGCATTATTAGCGGTTGAATTCCAGTCAGTTCCTTAAGATTGTGTATGAGTTTCTGCTTGAGATTGATAATCTCATGACAACTCCCTTGGGCCATGAGTCTTTTCACATCGTCTAGCTTCTCCTGTGTGTGGTTAACTACTCGACTGCTAACATCTTGAGCTTCATCTAGTGTCTTCACCATGTCTTTATAAATCGCTTCTGCTTCTTGCTTCAGTTTTATTTCCTCCCCTCTGATCCTGGCAATCTCCTTGTCCGCCTTCTTTGAAACCATCTGTTTTACATACACAAGATTGTTGTCCAATGTTTCACGTGTCTTCTCTAGTTTCTTATTAGCTTTGATCCATTCCGTTTGGTTGTTTTCAACTTTTGCCATAGGTTCTGCAATTTCTTGTTTACATTTGCTTAAAGCTTCGGACAAGTCAGTGAAAGAATGCTTAGCGTGATGTAAGATGGAGCAAGTTGTGCATATCAGCTGCACACACGTGTCGCAGTAGATGTTAAGATTCTGATCTTGATGTTTCTTGCATTTGGGAACATCTCGTAATTTACTCCGGTAGGCAATTTCTCCCGATTGAAACTGGGACAGCTTGTGGACTTGGTGAGATTTCATCATAGACAAGCGTCTGTGTGCACTTTGGCACTCTTGGCACATAAAACGGTCACAATCTGTGCATCTTGATACAGCCCGAATCTGCTCATCACAAGCTTGACATTTGATCTCTGACCCTTGACCTTCCAGTAGCTGTTCCTGCATTGTAACCTCCTCCACCAGGGCACTCATTGTAAAATTATTAGGCAGATTAGCAACATGTCCTTGTACCGTAGTTTCACGTCTGCAGAGGGGACAGTTTATCCTGGTTTTGCTGACCCTTAGGAAGCTTCTGGGCCTTGTTTCATCTTGCTGTTGGCAGAGTCTGAGCTGTTCAAGGCATTTCAAGCAAAAACTGTGCAAACAGTCCAAAACTCTGGGATCCTTGAATCGGTCGGAGCAGATCGCACATTTTAGATGACCCTGACTGATCTTGTCCAAGACGGACCAAGCTGTACGGCTGGATGCCATATCTGTTGAAGTATTTAAAAAAACAAGTTCTTAAACTTGTCACAATGTTTGTAATGCAGAAACCAAATATTGAATTCCATCCATGGTCCAGTCATAATTTAAAAAACATTGCAGTTGACAACAATTTAAAGCTAAAAATTTCAGTCTGTCTCACAGAAAACATTCAAGAATAACATTTTCATGTATTTCTGTGGCTTCTGTACTCGCAGTGCAGAGAAAACTTACTTGAATCTTGTAAATGTCTGGTGAGGAAGATGGAGTCCAAACGTTCTGGTTGATGTACGGCAACAGTATATCTTTCTCTTTAGTGTACAGGCAGATGTAATGCTACCAGTATAAAATCGGGGAGTTGTCCATCACAAGTTCGATTGTTTTGGATTACATATATTGATTTTTCGACCCACCCATTGTGTTTGTACCATTTTTACATAAGCCTGACAGCAGCGACATTTTTTGTCGATTGGGATATATTGTTGAGGTGTTAACAATCAATACATGTCTATGGCACTGGATTTGTTATTGAATTGCAGAGTATGCACATTTTTTGTTTAGCAGTGTACAATAGGATGAAATATCCACCTGTCTACTCCCAGCCAAAATTTGCATACCGATACCATTTATGGCATCCACAATGGAAATCAGACATAAGTCGCATGACCTATTTTTGAGTAATTGCAATTTGTATGAAAATCGGCAAAAACATTTTGATTCCTGTTTTTTTGGTCAAAATCAAAATACTGTAGTTTAAGGCATAATTTAAAATACCTGGTTTGCTTTTGTGTTGAGACCATTAAATGTGTACAATTTTAGTCTGGCGTACCTCCGGAAATTTTTTTTGTAAACTATGTATTATTTTCCATTCTCAATGCTGAATTGACGGCTCTATTCGAAAACCAAAATATTGTATAACAGCAATTTGTTTTTTACCATTACAAAGCTTACAGTACAATGTATGTATTTTATTATGGAATGAAAATATCAATTTTCAAAATTTCCAACTTATGTCTGATTTCACTTGCTGGTGCCACGTTTGCTGCAGTCTTAACCTTTTACCATTTTATTCGCTATTTTGGGAGGAGATATTGAGATTTTATTAACCAGTTTTAAAGATTAATGTACAAAAGGGGGTTCTGGACATTTTCTAGAAGCACAAACTACCAACACTATTTTTGTCTGTTCTCTGTTCACGTTGACAGGTGGTTGGATGAGACTTTTTAAGAGAACAAAGAAAAGGAGTAGATGATTTTGTAACATGGTGATGACATCGCTCTCCTATATTTTATTTTATTTTATTTTATTTTATTTTATTATTTTCTCTATTTAATCACTTTGTTTTTTTGTTTGGCTAAATACTTGATTCATAATAATGAGCTGTTTGAGGTTTGAAGGCACTGAAATTGTTTTTTTTTACTCTTTTGTTTTCAGCTTTTTTGAATTGTTTTGGGTGTTGTTTCTTACTTGATTATTTAAGTATGTGAGCAAAATATTTGACTTTTTAAAGATTCACATAACTAAATAGCAAAGAACATTCCAATAATGTATAAATTAAAGGTGCACTGATCATTGTCTTTTCGTTTATGAAGCTGGGTCCTGGGAGAGAACAGTGCTATTGCACTGATCGAGCTACCCAGGATAATTCAGAAACAAATAAATGGATGAATTATTATATTGGCAGAATTCTTCCAGACATTACTCGGAAGAGCAGTGGACAGAAACAAAATCTTCTGTGGTAGATATTTGAGGCCTGATCACTGTTTATTTCACACGGTGATAGAATTTGATCATAGTTTCTGCAACTACTACCAGGTTCCCTATTGGTATAAACAACAGGACAACATCCTGTCAGTACCAATCCAATGTACACACCGTCTGGAATAAAACGCTGACTCTCGCTACACGGTTCCGAATACTGCCCCATATAGATGCTGCCCTCATTATCGCAGCACACACCTGAAGGGTACCAGTCGTTATTAGTACTGCACTTGAGATCAGTTGTAAACAGCAAGTTACTGTTGTGCCCTAGATCATAATAGCTACATGCTAAAATTAGACTCGGAGCCAAGTCTAGTCAAGGTTTGAGGAATGGACCTGGTTTCCTTTCCTTAAATTATATCAGCATGAAAGATTTGTCACAAGAGGGCTCACTTCTTCCAGAGTAGTGCAATAGGTTTCATTGAGTACGTACATGTAGGATTTTTAACAGTGAACGTAAAACCATGCTGTGTGTACTGTGCAAGCTCAGGTTTTGTATGCAATAGAACATACGTGACTGTGTCAATTGATTCCATGTCTACTGTAAACCTCTTAAAGGAAAAGCAAACCCCATTTTACTTCCCATTATTCCGTACTCAAGTCTTGGACAAACATTTGGATGTAAATATATCTCGACATCGGCTAATTTATTTTTGTTTAACCCCTTGAGTACGGTTTTACGGGAGACGTCGGGGTGTTGCGGTGGTTCTGGCAGCCAAGCGAACTGCTACAATGTGTTTGTGCAGTCAAGCGTAACTTAAACAATAATCCAACAATGGATTGAAACTGCACAAATGGCGGCCAATGGCGTCATCCGGCCTGGTGGCACTGTTTAATCCAACAATGGATTGAAACTGTACAAACGGCGGCAAATGGCGTCATCCGGCCTGGTGCCACTTTTTTTGTTATGCCATATGGCATCATCAGTACGCAAGGGGTTAAATTCCGCATTCTGAGTAAACATTTAGTCTAAGAACAGGAGTTGTCATTGTGTTGAGATGACATGCAATCTAATTGGAATTGTACAAAAGTCACGTGAGTGCCGTCAGTAGCGATCATAGCAGTAACCGAGAAGGTTAAATAAATACAGAATATGTTGCAGCTATGTGCAGTACCCGGATGACTGGGGATTTGACCAGCAATGCCGGTTTGAATAAAAAAGTCAGTGCTATACTGTACAAGGTTCCGTAAACATCACTGAGGTGGTTTAGAGGTGAATATTATGAGGAGAGGTAAACATTGATGGATAGTGATTTGATGTTTCACTGTGTAAGATTGTCACCTTACTCAATTTGTTAGTCAATTTGCGGGAGTTGTGCTTTGTCAGGCTGTTTCTGGAGGATGGTGGGGAGTGGTGCTTTAGGGCAACCAAAGCATAAAGGAAAACAAATTTTTTAATTTTTTTTTTGGGGGGGGGGGGGGAAAGGGGTAAGAAAAGGTTCCATTTATATTGATAATTAAGATGCAAATTGCATAGTTTTTGGTCCAAGTAATGTCTCCATTCACATCTTAGATCACTAAATATCTCCCTTCGTAGCTTAGATCAATAATATTTGTGACCCGCTCTGCAAAAAAAAAGGTGATTTTTCTGTTTTTTTGGTTTGTTGGTTTCTGTTATATCTATATTTTTAGAATTTATTTTCAGAAACGTTGATGAATACAGATGAAAAAACAAATGTTGCTAGAAATTACTTCTATATCATTTCTTTCCACTAAATCTCTAAATACTTTTCCATTAAATTGGAAAATATGAGTATGCAAAATTGCAAATATATCTCGAGAACACAAAATGCCACAAGGGTCAAACCTACACCAAATTAAAGCTTAGGATGTGACAAATTCAACTATGCATTTAACTAAATTTTCTAATTTTGCGACATAATACCCATTTTTGTAAAGCCGGTCACATTTATGATTTGAAGCTTTGCATGGTGACGAGTCCAGATGATTTTTTCATAAACAGACAAGTGTGGTTCTCAGAAGATGTTGAGTAAATACTTCTGGATCTTCTTAGGACCACATTGTTCTGTTCTAGAGTAAGTTACTGCAACATGGTGTTCAGCAAAATGTCTCTCTATTTAGATTTTATCATTTCTATACCATGACCATGGCCAAATGAAGACGAAATTTGAATGACTGAGCTTCATCCTTGGTCTGTCTTCTAACGTCAATCACCACAAAGTGACTTATTGCTTTGTCCATCTCGGTCATTGCAGGTCAGAATCAACGCGGCCTTAGCGCTGAGTATTCCCACCCAGCGGCATTGCTATGGCGACACGGACCGGTTTTGTCTGGTCTGGTCCAGTTCAGTCCATGCCTTAGAGGTCATTGACCAGGTAGCTGATGTCTCCGAGCTCAAATACAAGGACACTTTGCGAGATCAGGTAGGAGTTTATGTCTATGCCTCTCCTACGTATCTTTTGTGAGCCTTAGGCCGTGTCCGAATTACTTGGCTACTGCTAGATGTTACACACATGTCTATGGTAGCGGCTGCAGCCACTTCCCATAGATTCGTGTGTAATTTCAAGCCGTAGCCAATTAATACGGACACGGCCTTAGATTCATAAACTGACTTTGTTTGTTGGAGGGGGACGGGAGGTCACGTCGTTTTTATTTTATGTGGGGAAGTTCATTCTACACAGGAAATCAGCATAAAGCAGATTTTTTTTACCTTGACTTGAACATTTCTGTATGAACCTTGCATTACAGTCGATTCTTCCATTTTATGTAAAATCAAATCAAACTTTCAATATTTTTTTTCTATTTTTTTTGGGGGGGGGATGTAAGGGTTTGATGCTTTGAATGTACAAAAAGGAAGAAGTACTACATTTAAAGAGTACATGTATGTACAAATTGAATTGTTAATGCCAGTGAACATTTCCTCAAAATAAAATTTAATTTGAAACAGACCCTACTTAATATCTTTTTCATAGTGACTAATCTGAAGAAACGGGTTAGATATTTTCAACTTTTGGAGTTTCCATTAGGCTTGGTCATTTTCTGTCCATTTAATGTAATGTCTGGCATGGTTTTCAACTGTACACTTAAGCGGGGAAACCAGGCAGGGAAGACGTGTTGAAATAGTGAGATGTGCTTAGCTCTTGCAAAAATAAAATATGATTGAGGGAGGTAAAGCAATCTAAATCTTTAATACAATCCCTGTCTCAATTTTCACGTAGCAATACGGAATAATTTATCACCCCACGCACACAGCTCCCTCCTTCATGTGATTGCTCTTTTGATGAAGTGCCCGTCAGCCGGATGACTATGTCCTACCGCCTCCGTCCTGGGCTTTCAAAAATGCTTGTGTCTGGCTGACGGTTATTACCATGTCTAATATCCAAATCGTTAGTGGGGTCTTAATTCCCAGTTCTCGTCCCTAGCTGGCTCGCTTTGTGTAGCAAGCACTTGAGAGATGGCAACAGGGCCTGGCCATCACGACTGATGATTACTAGTGTGGCAGAGATGAGTTTATTTTTCAAGGAGTGTAATTGAATTCTAGTTGTGCGGTCGTCGTTGTTAAGAAAATGGGGGGGGGGGGGGGGGGGGGGCAGAAGAAAGGGGGGATGTGAGGCATGTGATGGGATGAATAAGATATGATGTCTGGATATTAATTTACCAAGTTAAGGAGGGGGTCGTGTGGGGGGGGGAGAGAGAAAGGAGAAAATCACAAGTATTTGCTTCCTGTCTTGACGGTCTGGAGTCTTGCCATTAAAAACAAAAAATCAAATCACCAAGAGGTTGATACTGGCATGATGTGTTAATGTTTCATCATGCGTATCAAGGATTGTATATCCAAACCTTTCAACCATTTTGAATAGTCGTGAAAATTTCATTTGTAATTAAATCTCTATCTTCGCACTCTCCTGTTAGCGGGCGTGCAGAACTTTACCTGGGATTTTGCCTTGTGTGAAGAATGATGTTCTTTATGGTCGACCGATACCTGAAATATGTCTAGATGGAGAGTGGCTTCTCGCTTCTCTAGAGAAATCACTCTCCCGCTGTCACTTTTCTCACTACCCAGAAGCCATCTGTTAACCCACACTCCCGACATCAGTTTTTCCTACATGTAACCTGAATTCTCCAATATGATCCTCCGGTTCCGAAGTCCTTGTTACTGGGGACCACTGCCTGAATCCTGCAAAATCCTCCAGTGGGTTTTGGATAAACACCCCAGTAACCTCAATCCTCCGAAATCATCCAGCACCAGATTGGGCCCGATGACCCGGATCCTCCATTTTCCTCCAGAGGCAAAAATCCTCTGATGCCCTAAATCCTGCCAAATCCTCCGATGCTTCAACTTCCAAAGACCCTCAATCCTCCAAATTCCTCCTTTTGGCAAAGATGATTTTGGAGGATTTGGGAAGAGTAGGGTTAACAATAAAGAGGGTTTGGTTATCTGCACGCCAAAAGCTTCAAAGTTCTTCATGCCTGCCCAGGGGACAGGTGGCTAAAGTAAGGCATTGCCCTCTTCATACCGATGCTCCCTGTTTCATTTCAGTTGTGTCACACTCTCACCCACCTAGGGGGCCTCATCGGTCAAAATGACCTTTCACCTTTGCACAAGCTGCTGAAGGACCGGACCAACATGCTAATATCTCACATCGGTCGCTACAGGGAGGGTAAACTTACACCAGCCACACCCCAAGATAACAGAGGTATGTCAAAAAGTCACAACACAGGAATACAAGACTTCCTGCAATTGCTGGAATTCCGGCTTTTTTTCATATTTTTGGGGAAAAACCTCCGGCCTTCGGTATTTGTGTGCCGGAACGACATTATTAATACAAATTACCGTGAGACCATACATGCAGCGCTTTCCTACCTTCATGCCGCAATACACGTGTACAACGATTCGATTTACACATAGTGCGGGGCCGGCACTGTATAAGCAGTGTCCTGCATACGTATGCAGCGGACACTAAATTTGATAAAATCTTGGATTGAAATCTAGCTGAGAAGCAGGTAATTATCACTGATTTATTTGTTTTGGGAATTTTGCTGGGGGGGGGGGGGTGAATTTAAACTCAGTTGTGCTTGTTCTTGAAGAATTAGCTGAGGAAATAAATTGTTTTCCACCCTTTAAAAAAAAATATTTGAGGAATTTTTCCCGGCTTTGTTTTGGACATCACAGTACTTCATTTGACGGTCGCTGAGTTCAGCTTGTTTATAATAATTTTCAGCTTGTTTATAATAAATTTTGTTTATAATGAATCAAATTCAATTATTATCATTCCTACGTGCGTGTCCAGTGCCCCACTCATTCCACAAATCGATCTCTTTAATTTCATCACTTGGTTTGGGTCACTTGTGATTTTTCCCTTAAACCCTGGAGGAAAAAAATAATCTATTTGGCTTCATGATTTGATATCGGAATTAGTGTGATTGATTAAAAATAAATTATGGAAAGGTACATTTTGTAAAGGAAATTTGACATGAATTGCATGTATCGATGGATTAGAAACTATTTCCTGTAGATTTGTTCATTGGTACATATATTTATGTTGATTGCCAAGCTTGTTTGGCAAGTTGAAATTTGGGAACTATGTTATCAAAACATGTTTTTAACCACAATTTTAAGAAAATTCAAATTGCCTGAGTCTCAAAAAACTAAATGCATTTCACAAATTCATGTCTTGACAAGAATTTAATCACTAGATCATCACGTTGTGTTTATTTTGGCATATGAAGTTCTTTGAAATCATGTTGAATTAATTTGGATTTTTTAAAAATAAATTACGGTTTACCCTAAATATGTTTTTCGTCATTCAGAGCAGACAAGGTTAGACATACTTATTTTTTTCGTGGGGGTGTGTTCCTCTGTATTGTTAAAGAAGCTTCACTTGTCGATAAGGTGGCATCGGAACATAAGAGCTGCAAGCATTTTGTAGCAATATATTCAACTCTCTTGTTTCTATGTGGAGAATAAAGTCTATCTGAATCGTAGAACTAAACTAATCATTTGTACAAAATCCAAATTCTGTGACATGCTAAAAAAATTGCAAGAATGTTTAGAGTAAGGCACATAAAAACAAATGACAAATGAAATATTCATGTCTCGTGTGATCATTATTTAGTAAGGATTAGGCAACCCTCTGCCTTCTAGTTAATATGTTCACTAAAACCAAATAAACACGATGACAAGTGAATTATACAATCATGTCTATATGCCAGCAATCGTATACCTTGGGAGGGAAACAAAAACAATTAGGGGAATTGGAAATGTATTATGCATCCAGTTCTCACTCTTCGTCCCTTGAATCTATTGAAAGATTGCTGTTAGGTTTGTCGAGCGTAACGAGTGTTGTATACGTGGACATTCTAATCAGCGAGTGTCGTTCAAATTAATTCCAGCCTCTGTCAGAACAGTCTGAAATGGATTATTTTTTTTTATTTGTTGGTGTGAAGGACCCAGGATTCACCACCTGGAGGAAAGTACTTTGAGGTTTTTCTGAGAAACAAGAAATAAATATTTTGTTCGAGGTAATCAGTTCGAGAGACTGGCATCTGATTTGTTGTTGCAGATCCTTGAGAATTGACAGGGTGAACCTTTAGAAATTTGGGGAGAAATGTTTTCTGTTTTACAGGAAATATAAAAACCTTGGAAAAAGAATTGTAGGACTTGTAATTGTCAGAGAATAATCAAGTTAAAATCATCATCGGAACATGTTTATCATTGAGTAAAGTGTTCACAAAATATTTTCTAAGAAACTAATTTTTTTTAGCAAAATTAAATACAATGTATGTAGAGGTTTCTGTAACAAAATAATTTGATCTGACGTACATTTGATGAATTACGAAAATTTCGCAATAACCCGGAAAAGTTTTAACTGGCATGGTGTCACAGTAAAAGAGTTTAGTGGACCGAATAAGTGAATTTTCTGACCAATACAGATTTGATGAAAAGAAATATTTCCCCAACACTTTTGAAAAAAAGTGGATGTGGAACTGCAATTTGACCTCCCAAAAGCTGTCTCTTTAACCCTGTTTGGGTCTATACCTCCCAGATCCTTTAAAATCTTTAAAAAGGAGGTTTTTCTAGGATTTTGTAGGATTGAGGAGAGTGCCATCTGAGCTATTTTTACTTTAAATGATTTTTTGACTCCCCTTGGAAGTTGCCACAAAATATTGCCATTGGTTTTACTGCACCCTGGTGGATGTTGGAGTTTACACGAAGATTTAAAGCAAACATTCTGAGAGAGTTATTCATGTAGCTCGCGTCTCTCACTAAATGTCAACAGGTAAATTGCTGTCTGCAACCTCCTCTTATCTCCAAGACTTGATGAACATCCAGGAGATCACAGCTGAGGACAGAAACTGTGCAGCCCAGCTGGTCGAGATCTTCTCATATCCTTGAAGGAATATGACCATGGTAGGTGCAGTATGTATGGCGCTCAATACCATGAACGGGGCTACCAAAATCTTGGGCTGTCCAAAGCAAAATAGTGTTGGAAAGTAAACCTCCGTAAAGGGCTCATGGTGTTTCCTACGTAGATAGATTCGCTTATTAGAAGGGAGATTTGTTTGCCCTTTACTGACATAGTGTATTAAGCACTTTATGCTCGGTGCTTTCCGAGAGCCTGTGGGAAAAATTCACAACCTTACTCGGGTTGGACTTGAACCCACGACCTCCTACTTGCTAGTGCAGATGCCTTTAACCCATTGAATACAGTTTACGGGAGACGTTGGGGTGTCGCGGTGGTTCCGGCAGCCAAGCGAACCACTACAATGTGTTTGTGCAGTCAAGCGTAACATAAACAATAATTTAACAATGGATTGAAACTGCACAAACGGCGGCCAATGGCGTCATCTGGCCTGGTGCCACTTTTTGTTGATGCCATATGGCGTCATCCGTACGCAAGGGGTTAAACAAAGTTACAGTGTATATGGCTATGTAGCAGAAATTTCCAAATATTTCATATGTGAATGAGGATTTAAGATCCAGTAAAGAACTATTACAAGTCCATTGAATCACAGGTGTCACTGGGGGGTGTGGGGGGGGTGGCATTCCCTTTCCTTATTCTTGTTGGAAAAATTGTGTCGCTGTCGGCAGAAATGAGAACATGAAAAAAAAAATCATTAACTTGTTGGAAATAATTGTTAGGACAAAAACAAATTAGGCAGTGGCGAGACCTGGAGGGGAAGCCTTTGAACAAATCTGACGTCCATCTAAAGAATTCTTGCGTGATTTATTTGATTTTAATCAACTTGATTACTATGATAAAGTTGATCACATGCGAGCTCAGTGAGTGCATATCAATTTAGTTTGGTTATAAAAAAAAGAATCACCTTTTGTCTTCATAAAATCAGAGGAAACAAAAGTATTCAAAATCATACTATTTGATTCAAGAGAGTTTGTATCATCGTGGACTACTGGGTTTCTTAAGAGCCTGACAGATTGTTTAGCAACAAATGTTCACTTACAGCTTACATGTATGATGAAGGCATACGACAAGGCACACTTGTAGTCATAGCGTGGCTTCACCAGTTGGAACTACGTGTATCGGAAATCCTCTGCCTTCATTAAACTGTTCATCTGTAAAAGGTAATTTTGGGTAAACAACACTGCAGGACTTGTCTCCGCCTTTTAACTTCCTTGGAGTTCAATATTTTATTGATTCCTGTCCCAAGTGGGTTTAGATGTGGATAATAGGGACAGCGCGAAAATTACAGCGCAGGTATTAAAAAAAGGACAGCTTGTCAGTCAGGAAGCGAACTGGGTCCCTAGTAAGGCAGAATAAGTTAATAAAGACAAAGTGCGATGGCCTTCGGGGCGGATATTGTATTAATTTGAAAAGCAGACGCCTAGATCAGCAGGAATATTACGATCGGAACTTTAGTCAGATATTGAAAGCTTTCCGGGACTAGTGTGCTAGAGGATATTAAATGCGTTTCAGTTTGAAAATCAGCTCTTTAAATTTGTATGTTATTAATTATCCGTTATAGCTGTTGCCAAATGCATAGATTGTATCCTACAGAGGTTTGTGAATGTCATCAGAATTTTTGACTCCAAAATATGACTTTAAAGTTCGGCAAGGTGTGTTGTTCAAGAAAGTACACATGTTTTGAGGGTTACCTTTGGAAGAAATATGTCTTTAGGTGACAATATTGACAAATATAAATTGTATTGGTGGCTTCATCTTCATGATTAATTTTATTATCATTTATCATTGGGTTTATTATCATAAGGCAGAGCCGAGTAAATAGGTCATTCTATAAATTTGGGGTCCAAAAGTGTGACATTTTTTGGTGTTCCTCAGTGTTGTAACCAAGTCATTTTTTCTCAAGTCAAGTCAAGTCGCAAGTCAAATTTTCCCAAGTCAAGTCAAGTTGCAAGTCAAATTTCCCCAAGTCAAGTCGCAAGTCAAATTTCCCCAAGTCAAGTCAAGTCAAGTCACAAGTCAAATTTTCCCAAGTCAAGTCAAGTCAAGTCCCAAGTCAATTTTGTTCAAGTCAAGTACCAAGTCTTAAGTCAATTGTTAGTAAATACAAATTCCAATGACAAAATGACAATGCATAGGCTAGCACGCATGCACTGTACAAAATCAACCTGGTGTGCAATTTCGACAATTCTCCATGCAGTCGGCCAGCGCTGTGGCCCTGCATACGTACTGGACACCCAGCTTGCTATATAATATGCGCTATAGGCTTGTTTTTTAACTGATACTTGTATATTTGTGTTTATAACACCTCATCCACAGATTCTGTGTCTTGATTGGCCGAGAGCGAATCACATGGCATTTTCTATTTTTGCTATCTTCCTGTGTACGGTCAAAAGTACTATACCATTAGCAACCAAAGTACTATACCCATGGCCCGGTATTTGTGTGCAGATGCATGCGGGTGTGCGCGTTGAGCGTTGCGCGTAACGCGTATTGTTCCAAAGTGCCAGCGCTACAGAGTTGGGTTCAAACATTTCGTTAAGGGGTGGTTTTAAAAAGAGCAAATACATTTTCCACTAATTTTGTATTGAAATAGAAGTCCATTTAAATAATGTTAACATTTTTAAATCAAGCAGAATCTGTGGTTGAGGTGTTATAAAATAAATATTTACTGCTTTTATCTCGTGGTGTGGTAAAACTAGCCTCCCTCGGTGATCCACTCGAAGCAGTAAATATTTGTATATTATTTTAACAGTGTTAATGTCAGCAAGTCAAATTTATTCAAGTCAATTCGAGTCACAAGTCATGTTCTTTCAAGTCAAGTCAAGTCAAGTCAATTTTTTTTCCAAGTCAAGTCTCAAGTCAAAACAATTGCGACTCGAGTCCGATTCAAGTCAAGTCAGCAAGTCAAGTCAACTGTCCCTGTTACACCTGACCTGTGTAATTTCCTATCAAGTGTCATTAAAATTGACTTCACACTATTTTTTACTTGTTTGGCAGGTACTTTGCTTTACATAATCACTCTTGGAGATAGAAGTCATTAAAGAATGTGTCCTGAATTGCAAATGTTTATACATGTCAGATGTAACAGGGACACCAAAATTGGACACCTAATTTATGGAATGACCTAAATACAGACAGAAATCGAATATGAATGTGGCATATTATTGAATCCCCTGTGGCTGGCGTGTTTGTTTTGTTTTTTACTTCAGCCTCTAGATAATTATGTGGGGTGTCCTTAGAATATTGGGGTATTCTCCCATCTGTAGAACTAAAAATTATCAGGGTTTTAACCTTTTATTTCAAGGTTGCTTGTAATTATAGTAAGATAAAGTAAAAAAGTAAACTGGTTCATTTTATTTTAAAATATTACACTTGCTCTCAACATACTTTCCTCTATGCAAAGTGTGTGTTGGAACATATAAAATAAAATTATATAAATTGTAAAAAAAAATATCGCTCTTGTTTTACATCTAAATCTTACGTGCCTGTCAAAATGTTAACCACTTGAAAAAAGACAAGCGCAATGATCACGTCTAACCAGGGGGTAGCGTTTCCGCCATGCCCCCGCCGTGCGCGCGAAGCGGCCACGGCCCGCAGGCATCGTGGGGTGATACCGTGATCTGTACGGCCGAGAAATCTTTGATCCAGTCACGACAAACTGGTCCCGCTCTGTTTTTCTTACCGGAAGGTTGAAAAAGCACCGGACGACTTGCCAAAATT
This sequence comes from Hippasteria phrygiana, assembly GCA_037893225.1. Taxonomy (NCBI): domain Eukaryota; kingdom Metazoa; phylum Echinodermata; class Asteroidea; order Valvatida; family Goniasteridae; genus Hippasteria; species Hippasteria phrygiana. The sequence continues at coordinate 17,520 of JAZGUH010000796.1, read as the reverse complement.
ACATTGATATTTTCGGTCCGCCTTGAGACAAACATTGATGCCGTTGCTAAGTGAAGGATGTCTGATTTAATGTGAGGAGTGTGATACGGGTTTGGAACTAGAGAAAAACAATAATCAACTAAAAGCATTCCTATGATCGTGATTGTAAACAGCCCCTCTTTGATGATATTAGTTTCCTTAGCATTCTTAAACCCCCTCTGGTGATTTTCAAAAGAACATGATAGGCAAAACACACTTCCATTTCATGTTGTTTTATGAGCTGGCATGAAACCATTGTATTTTATTATGTAGGCCATTCCTATTACCCCACATTTAGAACACTTCCCCCAGTTTTCTGTAACACCCGATCGGCCACAGTATCTTTGCCCCGCGGCAAAACCCACGCAGATTAATTTCTAAGATTTCCGCGGCCGCTCTCCTAAAATCTTCGAGCTCGGATTGGGTCGAAAGTGTGTCGCACTTCACTATAAAGTTACAAATTTGTCCCGATTGTGCAGGTACATACTGTAGCACGAAAGCTGCGTGTGTGGGCGCGAAGAAAACCCCCTATAAAATGATACTTAAACGAAGAGTCTCAATTTAGGATAATGGAAAATAGGTTAACACTTTCTCAGCTTTCCCTGGGAGTAGACAGCACGATTAAGAGATTTCCATCACAGGCCATGATCCTATGCCTAAACCTTGTTTTCGTATAAAGCCATGTTTTTCCCACTACCCTCTTCTTCATAAAGTCGCTGGAATTGGAGTTGGGACTTACATGAAAGACAAGACAAGGATCCGAGAAATGAGGTTTTAAAGTCCACACATTGATGGAATAGTGTCAAATGTCATGCATGCCTGCTCAGATCGACCGACATTAAATAGTGGGCATTTCTTTCAGGGTTGAATTTTTGACCGTCTGTGTAGACTTATTTTGAAGCCAAAATGTTGTACACTCAAGCGTGTTATATCCAAATAGCAGTGAGTTCCAACCCTTTTTAACACGAGATATCTAACACTGAAAGTGTTCCAAGTGAAAGAAATGAGGTTGAGGAAGTGGTATGTAAACTCTTGAGGGCGCTATCGGCAAGGATTCAAGAAGAGTTATCAGCTAAACAGCCTCCGTAAAAATCATGATTTTAAACAAAAAGGTTTCCTTCAGCAGTTACGTGAAAAATGTTTCGAAGTGACTGGTAATATGTATGATTTCTACACTTACGTCACTTAGTGGTGTGACAACCTGACGTCACCCTGTGGTGTGACAACTGTACACGTCACTTCGTGTCGTGACAACTATAGTGTCACTGACAAATTGATGGCCAACACGTCCAAATTTAATGTGGACGTCAAAGCTTCTTAAATCGTCATAAATTTACGAAATCAACTGGGTGCAATCTGTTTGATGTATTGCTCTGTGGAAATAAATTCCCAAATGATATGACTTGGCAATTCCCTAGCTATAAAAACCTAGAACCCACGCCTAATTACTCGGACTGCGCAGACATCAAGCCAACCCGAGCCATTATGTTTGTACTCAGCCCAACTTCATATGGTTGCTAATCACACAATTTTCTGCTAACGGAATCTTCACTATTTCATACGGACTGTAGGCAGCAAGCACAACAAAGAACTCGGTAATTTCAAGTCGTGCTAAGCGGGCGGATGGATATTCCTATTGTGTGACGAGCCTTTTCCTGCGCTTAGAAGAGTATCGTGTGCCTAGCAACCCTATGAAAGTGTCGCTGCTTGTATTGTTAGTGACGTAATTTTAAGTACGCATGCGCAGCGCATGCTGGTTTAATGCTTGTAATTTTCCTGGGGCTAATTTGACGGTGCTGAAACATAAGAATTTTGTGTATGGAACTATTTACGGAGACTGCATTAGCAGTATTCATAGGGCAAACAGCACGCTTACTACAGACTGGTAGTGACCGTACAATATGAAATCTCCATGCACGTACAAATTGCAGACGATTATTCTTGATGATGAACCTGGAACCGAAAATCTAATTAATATTGAGCTTTTCTGATTTTTTTTGTTTGGCCGTTTCCGTCCAACCGTCCAACTCCATCCCATGGTGTGACATTTTTTTCCTCATGTGATGGGATACCGTAGTAACATCTAAGTGCACTCGTGGACGTAGCCGTAACTGAGCCTGTACCACGGAAACTATAGCCGGAGCTACAAGAAAATATTGCTCTGTGTTGTGCGTTTGTTTTGTAAATCAGTTTGCGCAAGTTTTTCAGGCCAAAATTAACCTGCATTTCTAAACAAAAGCTCACATGTCTGCCCTGCCCTTTTGCTAACCCGCTAAACAATATTGCCTGTCATGATTTCTGATGATGTATGCAAATCTGCTCCCCGACCACCCTCCCTCGTCTACGGAAACGATATCATAAACCAACATCGATCAATCATAATCGTATAAAATATAAATCAAAAAATTAGCTGGCCTGACGTTTCGAACTTAAGCAAGTTCTTTCTCAAAGGCAAATGACAGAGTACAAGAAACAAACATGTAGGGAACACACATGCATGAGGGGGTGGGTGGAGAAACACAAAAGAGGGATGCAAGGGAGCATGGCAGTGGGTAAACATCAAAGAGAGAGGTTTGGGTAAGGATGAATGCGGGGAGGGATTAGGATGAAGGTTGAAGCTGGGGAATTGGACAAAGGAATGTGGTTAGTGGCAAAGATAAACAGGAAATGGTAAGACAACCCCATTTGGCCAAGAGACCCCAAGAGGGTTTGCCAGGAGGATAATCTGTAAACAAATGACAATGGGGGAAAAAATTAAAAGTTAATCATTCCCTTCCTGGATGTTTAGACCATGTGGTTGAATAGTCCGAAGACGTTTCATCCAAACTTTCTCTCGGCTGAGGCGAACTGAGTCCTTGCGGTGGAAAAGTGATTCTATGCCCTGTAGAATCATATCAGAAATGGAATGGTTAGGCAAGTTGAAGTGATGACCAACAGGGGTGTCAATTTTCTTGGTGTTTACAGTCGATCGATGGCCATAGAAACGCTTCTTGAGCGTGTTCTTGGTCTCCCCGACATACTGGATACCACAAACCCTGCAAGAAATGAGATATATGACATTAGAGGTGTTGCAAGTAATGTTGCCATTGGTTCTGTGAGTAGTTCCAGATGAATGGCCAGAAAAGGAGTCAGACTCCTGCATGTGAGTCTGGCAAACAACACACCTGGAATCGCACTTAAAAGTACCATGCTGTATGGGAGGGGATGCAGCCAAGGTGGGGACCTCGGCTCGAACAATCAGGTCTCGTAGATTGCGGGGGCGCCTATAAGCCAATATTGGGTTGTCAGGGGCGGCACGGGCAAGGCGATCTGAAGTATGAAGGATATGATGGTTGTCATTAGTTATTTTACGAAGGGGAGGGAGACTAGGATGAAAGGTGGTGACCAAGGGAATCTTGGGGTCGGCATTAGTGCTAGGTGTCTTTTTCTTGAGCGCAAAATCTCTGGTGATAGATTTGGCTCTGGCGATAGCACGTTGAACTTGGCGGGAGCTGTGGCCCCTGGCAACCAAGTTATTCTTCAGTACCTGTACATGATGGGAAAAGTCAGAATTATTAGAACAAATCCTTCTGAGTCTAAGTGCCTGGCTGAATGCTATGCCTGTCTTGCAATGCCTGGGGTGACAGCTGGAGGAGTGGAGGTACTGGTGGGTGTCTGTGGGTTTAGAATACAGATCAGTGGTTACCGAGTTGTCTTCCTTGCGGATGGTGACATCCAGGAAGTTGGTCTGATGCACTGAATACTCTGATGTAAACTTGATGGTCCTGTGGAAGGAATTAATGTGATTAATGAAAGTCTCCAGACTGTCCTGATCACTGGTCCAGATGAAAAATACATCGTCAATATATCTCCACCATACCCAGGGGCGACATGGTGCTGAGGCAAGCATGCGCTCTTCGAGGTCGCCCATGAAGAGGCATGCAAAGGAGGGGGCCATGCGAGTGCCCATGGCTGTACCGTGTACCTGTAGATAGTGTTTGCCTAGGAAGGAAAAATTGTTCTTGGTTAGTACAAGTCTCATGAGGGTGCCAATATCACTGATGGGTGGGGTTGTGTGTCCTGCCTTGGCCAGGGCCGAGGAACAAGCACGAATACCCTCCTCGTGGGGGATGTTGGTGTACAGGGATGAAACGTCAAAAGTCCCAATGATGGCTGTGCTGGGAATCTTGTTCTTGATTCCATCCAGCTTGCGCAGAAAGTCTGGGGTGTCATGGATGTATGATGGCATCTGTGGAACGAGGGGTTTGAGAAAACTGTCAATAAACAGGGAGATACGTTCCGTAGGTGAACCATTACCAGAGACAATGGGCCTACCGGGGTTGCCAGCCTTGTGAATCTTTGGAAGGAGATAAAATCTGGCAGTCCTACAGTCAGAGGGAGAGAGAAATTTATGAGCTTTCTTAGACAGCTGGTCACGTGATCGCATATCGTCCAGCACCTGTTGTATCTCTTGAGAGAATGTACCTGTGGGGTCAGAGTCAAGGCAGATGTAGTTAGTATGATTGTTCAACTGGCGGTGGGCCTCGTCAATGTACTGATGACGATCCATGATGACCACAGCTGAACCTTTGTCGGCCGGCTTGATGATGATATCAGTACGGGAGCGCAAGGCATTCAACGCCAAGCGCTCCTCTCTGCGGAGATTGTCATGAGTTCTGTGGACAAAGTTATCAGGGTTAGTGACTTGAGAACTGACAACTTGAACATAAGTCTCGAGGGCTGGTACACGATTCTTGGGGGGTACCCAGGTACTTTTGACACGGAACGGTTCTGGGTCACATCGGTCAGAATCAAGGAAAAACTCTCGGAGACGGATCCTACGGTAGTATTCCGTGAGATCTTGGCTGAGCTCTACCTGGTTCACAGTGTGGGGAGTAGGACAAAAATTAAGACCCTTTGAGAGAAGTTTATGTTCAGCGTCAGATATGGATGATGAAGAAAGGTTAACTACAGTATTGGAAGGGGGTGGTGGTGTAGACTGGGGCCTGGGGCGTCTAAAGCGTCTCTGTCTGCGTTGATGTTGCTTGGTAAGCAAGCCACCAATCTTCTTGTTTCTCCTGTTAAGCAGAACAGAGTCAAGGTTAGATACGCTCTTATCAATCTCATCATGGAATTTACTGTATCTGGTGTCAGAACAACTGGATCTAAGTTCCGAGTCGAGGTGGGCAATATTCTGATGGAGGTTCTGAAGTGTAGTTTGACACTGTTGAGAGAGGACATTGATGAGTTTAATGGAGGTACCATGTAGAAATTTGGTTCCATCTCCTTTGAAGAGGCGGTGAGAGGGTACCCAAGCAGGGAGAGGTAGATAATTGCAAACCTGTAGGGATAAATCGAGAGAGGGAGAAAAAATTGTAGTTATCTTGATGGTAAGAATAGCGTAAGGCCTTCTCCCTAGCCTTTCTGAGTTGCTGGAAAGTACAAACCGAGTTGTCCATACCTGTGGAAAAGGAGAAAATAATGTGGTTAGTACACAATACAGATAGTGCTGCTCATGTCTGTAGAGGGGATAAAATGATGTGGTTATTACAACATAAAAAACACTTGAACAAGAAGACAAAACAAGATATACAAGTCAGAAAGGAGGATCACCACGAAGGGATACTGCAACAGAAAGGTATTAATATGAAAATGAATAAAACTGCTGCAAACTGCTGACTGACTGAATGGACCTGAAATATACAAATCAAAAAATTAGCTGGCCTGACGTTTCGAACTTAAGCAAGTTCTTTCTCAAAGGCAAATGACAGAGTACAAGAAACAAACATGTAGGGAACACACATGCATGAGGGGGTGGGTGGAGAAACACAAAAGAGGGATGCAAGGGAGCATGGCAGTGGGTAAACATCAAAGAGAGAGGTTTGGGTAAGGATGAATGCGGGGAGGGATTAGGATGAAGGTTGAAGCTGGGGAATTGGACAAAGGAATGTGGTTAGTGGCAAAGATAAACAGGAAATGGTAAGACAACCCCATTTGGCCAAGAGACCCCAAGAGGGTTTGCCAGGAGGATAATCTGTAAACAAATGACAATGGGGGAAAAAATTAAAATATACATCAATTCGATCTCTGGGCTATTAGTAGTTGACGTAGGAGGTTAAAGTCATCCGGTGGCTGACTCCTGGCTTTTTGTTTTTCTGTCGAGAAAGGAAATTTAAGAGCATGTCCTATTAATTGTCCATTTGCATACAAATGTGGGAAACTAACGCTGTAGTATTCCCCATGCATGCACAAATAATTTCCTTTATTTGCTTAAAATTATCGTTTCGGAAGCACCAGTGTAATATTAGACCCACCAGGCCATCAGGCTTGTCCAAGTGTCACCTATTGAATCATAAAATAATGTCCCGGTGAACATTGGGGAATATTTTTTTCGCCGATCTGTCAGAAATTTGAAAGGTAACGTCCAGGATCCCGTGAAAATTTGTCTTTTCAATTTGTTCCTTATTCCATCTTTTTTCGTTTAGCTTTTCATCAAAAAAAAATTTAATTAAATTTCCCGGAAACGAAATAATTCATTTTTGTCCCTCCATTAAACCGAGCATTGCAGGCGGTATTTCTGCCGCATACGAGACCCCATTCTACACCGAACCGTAATGTCTAGTGTCTAGACACATTAAAGCATGGCTTATTTTTAGTAGGACATAAATTCTTTACTTGTTTTTTGTTTATTATATTTATTTCCTTAAAGGGCTTTCGTTATATATTGACAAAAACATGGTTTAGTAACCAAAGCATATCTATAGCAGTGAATTTTGCGAGTCCAAATTGTATGAGATTGTTTTCGTTGCAAATTTCAGAAGAAAAAAAAGTACATTTCCAAGGAGTGTCATATTTCTAAATACAATTATTTTTTCAAAAATCTTTGCAAGTGTTTACAGGTAACGCCTTTTTAGCCCAATCGGTTCGACGAGCGTCTCTTTAACTCCAAGTATTCAGATGACAAATCCATTATTAATGACTTTGCATATTACCAAAAAAGCAATGATGTACGTTGCTTGTAAAGGAGAAAGTTGGGTACTTTTCTGAGTGGTCTTCATTCCTAGAGGTTTTGCAAGTTTTTCAATTTCCGATAGTATTTTACAACAAACTACAAGAGTTTAATGCTATCTTGAACAAGTTTGGGTGGTCAACTCGAGTCAACCGTAGCTACCCTCCAACAAAAAAACATAACAATTCAGTACACACGTCATTAGCTTTATGTGCGCCACGATCTTGTTCTCTAGTCCTACACAAATCGAGCACCCAAATTTGTTCCACGCCGAATTTGTTGACCCTTGATGACGAACTTAAACTAAAGCTATATGGTCAAGATGCGTCCACTCTTGCATTGTCGTATATCGCCAATTGAACCCGAGGACCGGAATGGCTTTTGGGGAAAATAAATTGACCACACTTCTAATGTAAACATTTTACCCTCCTTCGTTGCATTAAAAAGATGATTATTCAGTTATGTACTGACGGTCTTGTTTGTACAGTGGTCACCAGTGTTAGGAAAATTTAAATTCTATGACGTCACTGATTTTATTGTTGAAATGTCATTGCTTTTGCGCAGACCGATTTGCAGTATGCCGCATAATTTCTTTTTGAAAATTAAGGCTTGGAATATCTTTGGACTCCTAAAACCAAACTCGGCCTTGAAAATAGATCCTTATCTTCAATAACAGCTGATGTTAATAGTGATAGTCTGGTATCCATGATCCATCAAAAATACTGACCACCGGCTTTAAATTCTTGGGACTTGGAAAATTTTGGGACTATGGCATTAGGAATGCTATTGCGATGGTGCTACATGCGAACATTTCATTGTGCACATTTATTTCGTAAAAAAAAAAAAAAATCAATGTTGAAGCCTTACAAAATGCTTATTACTTTGTTTTTACCCCTAAAGCGCCCTCTAGAGGTTAAATATTTAATGACGTATCCGGCTTTTAATGAGACTGTTGCAATTGGCACGCCCCGTGGCCCGTTTTCACAGCGTGGGCCTATCGGTGAGAACCCCATAGGCCTGACAATGCGTTATTTTCTCAGCCACGAGACATGTTTACTTGTACTGTCGGCGGCCCGTTCAATACGTGTTCGCAAGCCCTGCATCACCAGCTATATCGATTAAGAAACTAGTTCAAAAAAAAATGTTTTCATCACATACCCAGCATGCCCGGGAACCCTAATTCTAATTCTATTTGTTACACTAACTCTCCGTGTTACTTAAAGGGACTTTCTTGCCTTTAATTTGGCTTTGTGACAGTGAATAAAAAATAATCTCAAGTTCACGAAAAAACACACACGTGATTTTAACTCACTGAGGGCGTTTTAAGAAGGCATGGTCCAGAGCCATAATGGAATTGTGACATGAGGGGTCCCAAACGTTCAAACGTTGGACCAAACATGGCGGATTATACATCAGTGCGCATGTACAATTCCTAAACAATAACCGCATGCTCCACTGTACACATAATGAGCGGCCATCTTTAAAGCATGAATTTCAGTCGATATGAATTACGAGCTTAGTGAAGATAATTAGGAGAGTGGCTAGTCACGTGAGAGGGTTTAAACAATAATGGGGAAAAGGAGACGGATTTGCATAGGAATCTGATGTTCATATGACACCGGAACATTAGACATGAGAACCGTGCGAGACCGCGCCTTTAAAAAGAATTATCGACCAGCGTCATACGACTGGATTATGAAACTTCAATTTTCAGGCGACATTTAAGTGAAACTCGAATAAGAATGTGAAGAGTCATAATTCAATTTCCATCGCTAAGATGAGCAATGCACTATATAGGCTATGTAAAGTTACCTTTCAATCCCTTCGATAAGCATGAAATAATGTAACAAGCACTTTCACACAGATGTTTAATTAAATGGACGTATTTTGTTATTTACAAATTTCACATAAATTAATACAGAAGACGCGAAGACAAATTAATTATAATAGCTTAGTGTAACAATGGGATTCTTAATTTGAAACCAGCCAATCTTAATTCCCATCACATTTCTCCCAAAAAAATTGATAAACGATGAAGGAATTTTTTCACACACACGAAATTAAATAAATCTCGCATGGCAGAAATTAATTTATCTGTAAGTCGAGATTTTTCAAATTCAAACATTTTGTTCATGAAAAAAAACCTGGGTCAGCTTGACCCCTTTCTTTGGCTGTACATGTTGGGACCTTTTGATAGAACCGGAAAAACATTTATCTTAAATTTTTAAAAATAATTTAAACGTAGTCACATTATGGCGACTTTATCAATATCAATTCATCTTAATTTTCAAAAATTACATTTTCCAAATTGCATGTGCTACATTTAGCTTTCTGTCTCATTTTGGGGTCAACTTGCACTATAATGACCTGTGATAGAAATTCACACATGAAAAACAAAATCACCCACAAATACATATCACAAGTAAACTACGTCCGACTTTAACTGGTGGAATTCATCCAAAATATGGATTATAAGCACCCAAGCAAATAAAAACCAAATAAGAGCACCTTGAGTATAATAAATGACACATTAATAAACGACAAAAGGACCTGTGAAAGATTCACCCAAATACATACACCCTATATAAGATCACGCATTGCACGTTCATTTTTAGCTGTCGATTTTCACCAGTCACTTTTCAGTGGAAGATGACTCATGGTTTGCATGCATGTCTTGTTTTAGGCCAACTTGACTGCCATGATGCAAATAACTGATTTTCAGACGGGATGATATTTACTTAAAAATTAGCTATACGCTGTGCTCTTATACCTGAATCAAATATAAGGCAAAATGGAAATGGAGTGTTAAAAAATTAACGTGTTGACAAATTATGCATGAACTCAAAGGCTGGGATTTGTTGATATTCCTCTTTACATAAATTGATCTCCGGGCCTAATAATTATGTCCCATCTTGTACCGGTAATTCAAAAATGACAGTCTGGTATTCTCTGCATTTTTGGTCGACTTGTCCCGGATAGGTGCCCAAATAATACTTCAAAAGGGGAAGCGTCGTGAGAAAGCAGCAACGTGTGTTCTCAAAGCTTCTTTGTCCGCGCTGCAACTGGAAATTTGAATTTAATGCATTTTCCGCACTAAGGAATAAGCCAGTTCGGTATTTTAACTGCGCATGTGCACAGTGACATTTTATCCCGAAAGACCCGCGTGACCTAACGCGCGCGCGTGAACGCAAAAGGTGGTCGCACAACGCGCACGTGTTAAATTCAATCAGAATGGGCGTTCGCGTAACATAGCGTGACATTACGTCAGCAATTTTCTCCCGAATAACCTTTGAACTCTGAGATACCTATCTGGTATATTATGGAGGAAAACTGTGTTTGAACGACAACAGAGTACCGAAGTGATGACGTCAATCAATGCAATGTTTGGAACCAGAATACGTTCTAAACTGCATGTGTTTGGAACCATTGCCGCGGCAACTGACGTCAGACTTCGGTACTCCATTGCAGCTGATTAAATCTGATACATATCGCCAGTCGGTCGATTTTTGTGTGTGTAGAACACTATGAACATCTAACAAAAGAAAACCACGCAGTCCTTTGTTTGTAACAAAGGACTGCGTGGGTTTTCTTTTGTTAGATGTTCATAGTGGAATGCCTCATTGGAAAACACAACCTATAGTGCTTACAAATTATGTGCACTTCTCTTTCAAAATGTGTTAACACCCACGAACAAGCAGCCTTAATGGATATACTATAGCTCGCTATATCTACAACGGATTGCAACTAATAAGGAAGACTGCTTGGAATACGGGCGAAATCAGTTGATTAGCATCAAATTATACAGAGATTCAACTTGTATCTTTCGTCAATATCGATCAACGATATTTATCCAGTGATGACTAAAAGCTACAATATTTTGAATCATTACATTAATTCCGACGTTTCTAGGGAACTTATTACATCCAGAACACCATTTCATTTTCTGTTTTCTGCAAAACTTTACTGAATTAATTTCAGCACATTTGTTACTATACTTTCAATGCTGAAAAATCCTTGGTCAAAACAAACTTCATAGTCTCGATTATAATCAGTAAGCACACACGTAAAACGCAATTTGATTATTCGTAGTAAAAAGGCAGCAGCGGGATTCGAACCTGCGACCTCCGAAATACCGTATCGGCGCTCTACTAACTGAGCTATCTTGCCCTATGTTGGCAGTCTCCCAAATGGTCAGTATCTTTGTTCGGCGGGCGCTAGTCAGAAGTCGTAAACCCAGAATCCCGCATGGCCAGGGATCACACCCAATTTTACGATACAACCTGGGAAGCGACATTGTGGGGATCACTCAATGAGAATAAGACTTTAATGTACAATACGTCAAACAAACCGCAAGGGAAATTTACAATAGGTAAATTTGAATAAATTTCTGAGAATACTTAACATAATTCCATGCCCTTATTCTAAGCCGTTTTTAAGCCCCGCCTTTCAATTATAATGTGTGATTTATGTATTGGTTAAATTTGTGCATCACTGACTCGCTTTTGTGTCTAGTCTCCCCACGTCCTATCCCCTTCGTAAATGTAACGTCATGTGGATCCAGAAGTTCAGTGCAAACGAATGGAGCACGCGGGCGTTTACAGCTTCACGCACTGTCCATAGAGCCCTACGTACATTGTATATGGATCCGGAAGTGGACGTTTCTTTCGATGAGGATAGCCTCACACCCCGGTCATACCTTTTGACGGTCCTTTTCTGATCCCCATGTGGGCTTTTCTACAAAACCTCACCAGGGCTATAACTGCCCACCCCACAGTGAAACCCTTTTCCCTATTATAACAACCCCACGTCTATATTCCATCAAATTCTCATTCTCAAAATCTCATTCTCTAACAATGCAATCGAAAGTTTACGTACACTTGGAAACTGTTCCTTCACTTGTTCCTGTAACCTGTCTGTTTCTTATGCCTTTATAAATTTTCTATTGTAAATTCTCTGAATATCACCAGAATCCTGTTTCAAAGTCCTTCTTCGTGCATGTATAATCATTTGGTTTCGGTTTACAGCTTTAAAGTGCATTGGGAATTTGTTTGCCTGACTGCAGTGTATGTAAACTATCGACCACAACTGTGATTCTAGTTTGTTTACTAAACAACGGGCGTTATACATGTAGTACATAAATGAAGAAGAAACGAATGGTTGCACAGCGTTGGCTGCAAGTGCTCACATCTTATCAACTTGTATAATAACGTACATTTTGTATGTACAATCATAATTTAATTACAAAAAAACTATGTACATGAAGTTATTTCTGCGGTGTAATTGCCGAGTTTCTTGAGCATAAAAACTCCGCGCTGACACTTTACAGATTTCCTCTCGTCTCTCTTAAAACACGAGTACACAGAAAGAACAAAAATTGTTTTGGCAATAGAGTACTCGAGGCTATCAATGAATTAAACGTAACCTTTGCTTCCTGTGGAAACAAGATCAGATTAAAGCACAATACAGGTACCAACATCTTTTTGGAATTTAATGCACGATAGTTGCTGCATAATTTGATCGAAAACTCATATGATTATCAAACGTTTCTATACTTAAAGGAAAAATGAATGTTGGATAGAGAGACATCAAGAGGACATCAAGATTAACATGCCAAAACGGACAAATAGCCAGAAAGACTGACGGTGTACAACCAAAATTGAAGAAAAAAAGCAGATACATGTATGTACAGATGAACAATTTTCACTCTCAAAAGATTTCCACACATCCGTACAACCATGACACTTCAAACCAGCAAACAATCTCAGGACTAAACAAATCTGACATGTTCACAATGAAGACGTGTACATTGATGCTGTATATACTTGTATACTGCTGCTAATTATAAGTGATAATTGCAAAACGAAACATAACTAAATATGAAGAAACAAACACAGCAACAAAACAAACACGATTTTCCTCTTTTCACAAATTCCAAACCAGCGTTCCTGTAATTGGCAATTACTGATCACGTCACCAAAATACAAACAGATTTGTTATTATGAGTGTCTATATATGTTACAAAAGTGTATTTTGTTTTAGCTGTTTCGATCGTTGTCAGCGGATGAGTCGAGATAAGCCGTAGCATAGCGCTTTCCCACTTCCATGGAGTTACCGTCGTATGATATGCGACGAAGCGGGAATATGGCGCTATTGCCGTCAGCTTTGGAAAACGTGCGCAGGGCGGGAACCTGCAAGAAAAATTAAGAAAATTAGCAGTTAAAAATTGAAAAGAGCAGCATTTTGATTAGAAGTAATATTTTGAATTGAAAGCAATTGTTTTGAATCGATTCTTTAGTAGATCACAAGTGATCGATAATCAATTTATAATCAGTGGATAAAGCTCGGTAATTGTTAATCAAAATAACTGTCAGTCGGTTAATCAATAGGTTAATCATTGTCGATACTTAATTAATTAATTAATCAATGTTTATCGACAATTTATTTAATGTAATAGTTGATTAACTTTTTGATCAATAGATCGGTCTGTTGACCAATACACCAGCGTCCGATCATTCAGTGGATCATTCAATTGATTAAATCCGCTAACTAGATTAACCAGTTAATCAATTATTTAATCAATGATTTCTTACCTCATATCCGTCGTCTGTGACTGGGTTGACGTTCTGGTATTTGCATTCCTTGTAGATGTTGCGTTTCTTCAGTAGATACAACACGACGATGTCGCACATTACGGTGGCCTAGGGAGGGCAAAATGTAAAAATGCAGTGTTTACAGCAGCTGGAGACCACGCCCAACTTCCTCCCCCCCCCCCCCCCCCCCCCCTCCGAAAACCCACTTAAAATCAACGCCATAGACACAAACGGAGTTCTGTAACCTCAAATCAACAGCAAAAACCATCATGTAATCATCAGAATAGGAAAATTGATTTCACAATGACCAAAACGACCGAGCCTCGGATTGTCACGATTGTGACTCTGAAATGGTCGAATTTATCCAATTTCGTCCTGGGTAACGTGCACGAATGGTAGATTAGACACGTTGGCACGTTGCCCGGGTGTTGTGTTGAAGTAAACGGTCTTGTTGTCCCCGAGAACAACACAAATTGGACGGAGTGCAGTGTTGTCGGTAATTTCCTTCCATTTTGCGACCATGAAAAACTTTATGAGCCGTGATTGCGGGTGGAGAATCGTTATAATTCGGAGAACCTCGAATCCTAAACGATTGATGAGAAATGTCAGCACATAAAAGCCTCAGGCACAGCACGTATTCCTTACTCGAATTGAAATAATTCTTTTCTTGGAATTCAAGTTTTTTTTTTCAAATTCTCTGCTAGGCATTGTTTGGCAATGATATACCTGCATACAAGGCGTCAGGATACATTAGGCATCATGTATATAGACCCCCCTTTTATCCACGTGATTTAGAAGGCAGTAGGTGTAAACAATGCCAGCGTCTGTAGACTGCCTTGAGGTCAGTCAATAGTAAGGCGCAGGTCAAACCAGACGTCATGCTTGACTGGTTTATTGGAATTAGCTATAGGCGGTCCAGTATGGACTGGTGGCATCACATGAAAAGGGTCTCACTGACGCATACACCAATGAGTACGTTGAGCCAATCACACTGTTCCCACAAAAACCGATTGACCGACCGACCAACAAACAAACAAACAAACAACAAATTAATCGATAGAGACTTGTGGAACCCATGAGACATTTTTGACATGCTCTCATCCTCAATGCCTATCCTTTAAATCAAAATGCCGAGAATAGTTTCCTAATTGTCTCTCCAACTCTTAAGACGCGTCGGGCCACATCATGGTAGACTTACTCCAAGTCCTTTGGGCATTGCTTGCCTCATGTTTGTTGGCGTCATGTCCGAGTTTACCGTCTCCCAAACATATCTTGCATGGACAATATTTATCGGGAAATACATCGAAATCTCCTCAGCTGTAAGCTAAGGGAATCACAATTTACTCTTTGAAAATCCACAACATTATTTCCATCCACACAACTTCTACCGAGCTTCGAGAGACGCGTTCCCCGAGCTGGACGATAATGGGATAGTCGATTCTCTCGAGAACGTCGATACGTGATGTTGTCATTAAATCCGGTATCGGATTAATAATCCTGCGGCACGATCTGGGTCGATACTGAGCCGTTTCGATTCATCGGGCGGAGAAGATTATGTTGTGGGCAAGAGTACCGGTAACGTTTCAGTGTACGAAATTTCGGTGAGATGACCATAGTATAAAATCTTCCGTCCAGAGAAGATGTCATGATGGACAAATCCACTAGGATGGAAGGGGTGGTGCAAGTGGGGAGGGGGAGAGGTTAAAGTGTCTCCTGACTTAAACATCCCATTGTTAGTTTCAAAAAGGGTTAGGCATGCGCCTTTCCCTCACTCACGCTTCATAATTCGCAATGCAAAAAATGCATGGCTGAATTATAGATCAAGATCTTAAAGTTCAAATTTTCTTCGCTACTTAGTAACATTGGTCTAAAAATAATTTTGGCAAAAGATGCGATTTTTGAGAAGTGGCTGTTTAGGGCGTGGTCAGTGCAGGGGAAACCCTATGTTACGTAGGACGTTAAAATGGTTGAGAGGCAACTCATATATCCCTTGATCACTCACATGTATCGTCACAAAAGATTTATACTTTACCCTTAGAAAGTTGACTTTAGTTTTAAACTTTAGGATATTTCCCAATTTTGCCCCCGGTGTTTTGGCAAATTGCTCACGTGATGATATTTTAGAAGGAAGAATTTAGTTGCAGCTTCTAATACAATCTGATTTATTGATTGAAGCAGCGCATGATTACGTTTAAAGAGCAGTAAACAGCTGTGAAAAGAATGTTAAAGCACGCTTTCTGAAGTTTGAAATATCAATCTGCCAAGATCAGGTCGCGGCCACGGGATGGGATATTTGAACCCAATTTGCCACACGAGTACGTGCTCGTTTTGGCGTTGTCATACGGCCAAATTGGATCAAGAAAAGTCCGTCCGAAATCAGCTTCACACTCGGGGAAATGTAAGGCAGGCGAAAAAAATATTAATCACATTAGACATGATTGTGTGCCGTGCGATTTATATGCATGATATTCGGTGGTTGTATTGCGTATTTGTGGCGTGGAATAAAACATGGGCAAAGTGTCGGGGAAGCGTTTGGGATTCTGTTTGAAGTGCGAATTGACACTACGACCGAGTAGATTTTTTATTAATTCTAGGAATGGAATGATGAAAAATGGATTGCATGGATCTGGTTTTGTACACGAGAAAAACGATCACACGGTCTTTGAACGTATACTGTAACAATATTGATGAGTGGTACGGTTTAGTCGGTGTGAGTGAGTTTACGACACTGGCTACAATCTTTAGCAGTATGAAGGGGCGTGTCATGGGAATAAACTGGGAAGATTCTTGGCAGAAGATTGGAATTGCATAATCTCTTGAGGATGGACAAAGGTGTCCAAAGAACGAGGGCAATTATTCGGCACGTTTCTTTATTTAAAAAAATGCAGACATTTTGACGAAATGCCGTAAACTCTCACAGCTCCGAAATTTAACATGTTGCGACCGGCAAAATCACCCGTTGTGTTCGCGAGCGCTGAGCTACCCGTATAGAATCCAGCTGTAATTCTATATTAGAGCCGATTTCAGCTCGTTTGAGTTTGGACTTCTTGTGGACATAAATCCACCTTTTCACTGTTTTGGCATGGGATTCGTACCGGGATTCGATACTACAGCCCTGATTGATGCTGGTTTTCATAACAATGCTGTTGATGTGTTTTTTTGCTGCTGTAAGTTGTCGTAGCTAGATGCTGCTGCTGTGGTTGTTTGTTGATGTTGTTATTAATAGTGTTTTCGTTGTTGTTTTTGTTGTAATTATTGTTTGTTGTTTTTGTTTTGCTGCTGCTGTTGTTCGTGTTGTTGATGTTGTTTCTCTTGTTTTTCCGGTTACTCTCTTTGTTGTTATTATTACTCTCTTTGTTAATTGTTATTGTCATCGCTGTTGCTGTTTTGTTGTTATTGTTGTTTCTGAATATTTGTATATTCACTTCAGCTTTCGTTTGTGTTTTCATCTTGTCCATTAATGATAGAAATCTCAGCATTGTTTAACGACAGGGTCAACGACACCCTTCACTCCATATCGTCCGCACCTGGGTCAGTGTGGAGATTCAATTAGGAAGTTCTGTACGCCATCCATGAAATATACATGAAGCTTCTAGCACCCATGCTCTTCACATCTGATTTGCGCTAGCAACAGGGCGCCGATAGTGACGTCACCAATTCCCTGTTCAGATGAAATCGCGTGTGATTTTTCTTAGATGATTTCTGCGGCCGTGTAGAAAATTATAATGTAATCATGATAGGGCTGGTAAACGTATTTTGAATTTTTTTTTTTTTGGAAGATGAGTGTGGAATTGCGGTGAATTTCAAAGAAAACCCTGCTTTTGATTGTCTTACGGCCCACTGGCTGTTAATGATGTGGAGGTGAGATTGCTACGGGTTTTATATAACGGTGGAAACTCATTTGGGCCTGTAAGGCCCGGGGGT